>OY987331.1:78345994-79545994 GCA_963920685.1 Polydrusus tereticollis | reverse complement strand
CTTGGCCTTGTTTTGTTGATCTGATGATAATCAGGATAAAAGTTTTCCCTATGACGAGTAAGGTGGCAGTGGATATCAGTGTAAGCTGCAAAAATGTCAACATTTTCCCTTACATACAGTAGACACAAAAGTATATATAGGCAAGAAACAGTCAAGATGTTAAAATCCACAAACAACTGTCTACAATCAGCTCTAAAACCAACCTGACCCATCACTCTCACTGCTCTCCTCTGCAGGGCAAAGATTCGCTTTAAATTTGGAGCATGACCCCAAGCTAGCAGCCCATAACGAATTCTTGATTCAATACAAGCATAATAACCGATAGCAAGACCCCCCCTGATACTACCCGCACAAGACGCCCCAATGCATACACACCTGACGCCACAGCACTCGCTACTCTACTAATATGCGCATTCCAGCACAACTTAGGGTCGATGTGTACCCCCAGGAAGCGTACTGACTCAGGCATCATAATATCTCGGCAATCTCGCAGGGAGAACAAAATTACTTCTGTTTTTTCCCTGTTTAATGTCAATTTGTTGCTATGAAACCATTTAGTGACCCTTGACTGTGTTAGCCCCAAATCCACCATTATAGATAGATTCTTTATTATTTAATTTTCTTGTAACAGTTGTATCATCTGCAAAAATCACAAAGGTGGCACTGGGATCACATATACACTGCGTCCATAAAGTCTTGCACAAATTCATTTAAAATTCAGGGGCTTACTTTTTTTAAAAACGCTCGGACACGTCAATTAGTACTTTTGTTTGCGCATTTTTTATCGTAAAATGTTTTTATACAGGGTGTCGCACGTATGAGGTATGAGGTCATCAAGGATTTTTTTTAATGGAACACCCTGTATATTATATCAATTTTGAATTCTATGATGAACACTTAACACCTCTGGAAATCACGGTTTCCGAAATATTGACGTTTGAAAATTTATTTTAAACACATTTATTGATGACCTCATACCTCATACGTGCGACACCCTGTATAAAAACATTTTACGTTAAAAAATGCACAAACAAAAGTACTAATTGACGTGTCCGAGCGTTTTTAAAAAGTAAATACCTGAATTTTAAATGAATTTGTGCAAGACTTTATGGACGCACTGTATTGAGGAATATGTAATTTGTTTTTTATTATAGTTAGCAGGAAAATCGGCAATCGGGTGATGTACCCTTAAGAAAATGTCCCTGTACAGGGTGGCCAACTAAGAATGCGAGGTACTGTATCTGGGAAACTATCCATCGTAGAGGCTTGCGGCAAAAAAATTGTGACTAAGTGTGGCCAAGAGAAAAACCTGGAAAATATTTTGAAGTGTCTGAAATGGCCGCTAGGGGGCGTAACTCCAATCTTGAATCTAAAAAAGTGATGTTTCTGTAAATTCCGCTATATTACCCTAATAAAAAAAATCCTGATCTTTAAAGTCGAGGATAGTCTGAACCTTTTTTGTTTGACATTTTTTGCAGTGTCTCTAAAAATAAAGTGGTGGGGGGTATTCAAACGTTTCTGTAAATAACATCCTGTATCTTCGAAACGGCCAAGCCGATTTGAACAAACTTGGGCTCGTTAAAAAGAGCTATTCTTGGGCTACAAACATCATTATATTTGAAGTTTTGTAAGTTTCATATATCGCTGCTAGAGGGCTTTTTTCGATATTCTAACAGAAATGGTTAATTTTCTTAAAAAAATAATATGCATTGGTATGATTTTTTTTTCATGAAAATGTAGCTAAATGATGCCTTAACTAGCTCGTGAAAACCGTATCTAGATATCTTGTTCCTAACCCAAAGTATTGTAACTATATTTTTCTGGAATTCTTTCTATTATGTAAGTTGTGGCCCTAAAAAGGACCGATTTATAAAAGGAAGATTTTTAATGCCCCCGCAAATGCTCGAAATGCTGACCATGCATTGCTGAAGCGTCTCATGGGTAGACAAAACTGCACTTTCAATTTCGTCTCTCGGTATGTTACGTATTGCATTACAAATCCGGTTTTTCAAATCTTCTCTGGTCGTAGGTTGAGTCTGAAACACGATGTCCCTTTAACCGCCCCCATAAATAAAAATCCAGGCAAGTTAGGTCTGGTGATCGCGGAGGCCATGGAAACAGACTTCCTCTTCCAATCCACCGCTGTTAAAATACTGCATTAATATGCTCTCGCACATTAACGGCAAAATGTGCTGGGCAACCATCCAACGGCAAAAACAAGTTTTGCCTTGTTTCCAAAGGCACATCTTCCAACAACAACGGTAATTGATTGGCCAAAAAGTCAAGAAAGACATTGCCATTTAGGGATTGCTCAAAAAAATATGGCCTAATAATTCTGCCTTCCAGTATGCCACACCACACATTTAAATTCCAACGTCCTTGGTGCTGAACTTCACGGAACCAATGCGGATTTTCTGCAGACCAATAGTGCATATTATGTAGATTGACTCTCCAGTCACTACTAAAGGTGGCTTCATCGGTCCAAAGAATTTGAAATAAAGATTCTCTATTTTGGCGTATCATACCTAACATCCAATGGCAACAGTCCAACCACCGATCAAAATCTTACCCTTTCAAGGCCTGATGCAAAACGACATGACATGGGTGCATTCTAAAAGTAATTAAAAAAAGTTTAAACGAATACCTAACTTTGATGGCCATTAGAACTTACCTATGGTCCTTCAAAATATTTTAAACCGTTGTTAGTGATATGTCCAACTCACGGGATAATGCTCTTGTGCCAACATGAGGATTTTCTTCAATATACCCCAGTACGTAGTTTACGTATTTTCTTGTGTTCTTCCAATTCTTTGCCGTTGAAACTTAGGCCGAAAACAACCATTGGCTCGTAAACTCGCCACTAATCGGGGAAAAACTCTCACATCGCAAGGACGCCGTTTTGGATATCGAGCGGCGTAAACTCTTTTAGCTACTGCGGCATTCTGAAGACATTCAAAATCAACCGCAAGCATATCAACAGCTTCATCATTCGTAAAATGCATTTTGTATACACAAAAATTACTCAAAGTAACGCAAAACTTTGACAACTATTGACAATTTGGATTATTTATGTTTTGATTAGGTATTTGTTTTGTTTTCATGGTCTGCTTCTATTAATTGTCTCTTTTGTGCATAGAACGTGATGGTCAGCATTTCGAGCATTTGCGGGGGCATTAAAAATCTTCCTTTTATAAATCGGTCCTTTTTAGGGCCACAACTTACATAATAGAAAGAATTCCAGAAAAATATAGTTACAATAAAATGAAAATTTAAGGGATTTTCGTATAAAATTTTCTATTGCCGATATTTTGGGTTAGGAACAAGATATCGAGATGCGGTTTTCGCGAGCTAGTTTAGGCATCATTTAGCTACTTTTCATGAAAGAAAAAAATCATACCAATGCATGTTATTTTGTTGAGAAAATTAACCATTTCTGTTGGAATGTCGAAAAAAGCCCTCTAGCGGCGATATGTGAAACTTACAAAACTTCAAATATAATGATGTATGTAGCCCAAGAATAGCTCCTTTTAACGAGCCTAAGTTTGTTCAAATCGGCTTGGCCGTTTCGAAGATACAGGATGTTATTTACGGAAACGTTTGAATACCCCCCACCACTTTATTTTTAGAGATACTGCAAAAAGTGTTAAACAAAAAAGGTTCAGACTATCCTCGACTTTAAAGATTAGGATTTTTTTTATTAGGTTAATATAGCGGAATTTACAGAAACATCACTTTTTTAGATTCAAGATTGGAGTTATGCCCCCTAGCGGCCATTTCAGAAACTTGAAAATATTTTCCAGGTTTTCTCTTGACCGTTTTAGTCATAATTTTTTTTGCCGCAAGCCTCTACGATGGATAGTTTCCCAGATACAGTACCTCGCATTCTTAGTTGGCCAACCTGTACATAATTTCTGTAAATATCTATTATAAACAGAAATAAGGGATATTTGTTTTTTTTCTCGAAAATAATGAAAATTTGACAAAATTATCATAACTTAAATTAAGGGTTATTTTCTTTTACGGTCAATTATTGTTATTGATTTATTGTACAGGATAGGGCAAAGAAAATATTCGAGGGAATTAGGGTGTTTTCCAAAATACTAACTAACCTGAACTTAATAAACTCTACAATTTGATATGCCGCCCAAATTTGCCGGTTAAAAATCATAGATAATACGGGCCTGGGATATTAGAGACATACGAATAACTACTAAAACCTTTCTGCATCTAAAAAATCATAACAGCTGCAAATTAATATTTTTAAATTTTTTTCCAGAGAACAGAGAAACAGCTCCGTTAATTTAGAGTTATTTTTTTTAGCTGTTCGGTAGGAACAGCTACTATAGTTTCAATTAAGAGTTTAGTTGGGATCTATAAATATTCTTGAGCAGAAAACAACGAAAACACAAAATTCTGTACTTCCTATGGTATGGATAAGCCCGCTTCTGTTCGCCTGCCTTTTAGCTATTATAACGATGACTGTTTAACTGATACCTCTATATCTACGCCAACCAATACATACCTATTTATATATAAATTTCTGACTAAATTGTTTTTTTTATCAAATATATATTTAATAGGTATGACAATAAACATTAAAGTATTTTATAAAAAGATTCGATGGACTAATACCGTAGCTTCAATTTTTTTTCTCTTCCTTATTTAAATTCCATTTTCATTGTATTTAAAAAACACACCCATGGATTTATAATTATTTATTCAAGCGGAATACCATGATACCTGCTAACTGCTAATCAAAAAAACCTAAAAGACGCAAAGAGCGAGATGAGACATACCATCTCGATGAGGAGATTCTTTTCGGTCGTTTTTGTTCAGCCACATCCGGTTGACTTGGTACGATGGCGTAGTGAGTCCGGTTTCTTAGAATGCCATGTTGCCACGATTTGATAAACATGCGTAGGTACTCAACCTATTGTTCACCGAGTTATCTTTTAGTTTTTAGTTCACATCTACAATATGCCACATTTTACCAGATGTTCTGTTTTACGTCTAACGTGGAAATAAAACAACAATCTTGGTAATACCACAACGTATGTAGGTACCCTGTCCACTGTCCATTTATTCTGTTCATTGATTAAACTAGTGCGAAAAAACAAATTTTCGCACGTCTTTTTCAGTATTTTTCAGGCAAACTTTAGTTTGCAGGTACGTTACGTAAGTAAAAAGATACTTAAGTCACTTTTTGTAGAAATTTTTATATCAACGGTAAGACAAATCATCAATTTACATAAACAACAATAATTTCTTAAAATTAATAAATGTCATTAAATAACAACACTTTGATACACTGCATCACGAAACAACTCAGAGCGACCGCGTGTCGACTTGCGATTTTTTAAACTTCTTAAATATCAGTCGTCAATACATCCGTCTAATCAGGTAGCTGTATTTTTTTAAGTGCTCTAACAAAATAAAAAAAAAGACAATAACCGATTAAATCAAATATGAGATATGATATCAGAAATCAAACACATTTCCATCACAATGGAAAAAAAGTTTGTACACAATGAAACACAATATAATTACTCATGGAATTATTCCGATGGTTTTCCTTTCTTTAATATTTTGTGTCATATAATATGTGACGGATATATTATGACGTCCTTATATCTTTCCGGTTAGCTATTGATCCAAATGTGACATTTGAATAACGTCACTTTAGTGACCCGTTACGTCGAATGACCTCTGATGACCAAATGTGCCCAAAATGACGCCATGTTGACTAGAGCTTGCTGCTTGGACAGCGACGGGGCGCTGCCCACTTATCGCCTTTCTGTGCATGGAAATCATAGAAATATGACAGAAAAACAGATGCTAGATATTTTACGGTTATGTCGAAGAAAGGCACTATTTTTGGTCAGTAAAGTTGTTTTAAATAGTCCGAAATATAGAGTGGGTTGTTTGGAAAAAAGTCTCATTCATTTTTTTATAGGTATAAAGGATCGCAAATAAAAATTCATAATCATTGGGTACTCTCTGTTCCTATCTAGCAATAATTATTAATTATAATTCTTCAACGTCTAAAACACGATAAATTTTGATATTTCTACCTAAATTCTCATCTTTTTGCGTCACCATGACAACGCTGTATGGTACCACAGTTGGCTCGATCCTTGCAAGGTCAGCGACTGATCCAGCATCTCGGTACGACCCGCCCCTCCCCCGCCCCGGACTTGGCTTTCCTTCCTTCCTACGACGACGCCCGAGGCGAATTCCGTAAGTGTATGCCACGTTGCCAAGCTGTAAAGATTGTATGAGATATTATGTTGTTATTAATTCTTGTGAACAAAGTATATAGGAGAATTAAACCATTATTACTTTTTACGGTAATACTGCTGGTAAATTGACCTTCGGAAGTAACAATGACGTAGGAAAATAATAAAGTGCAATAAATTCACCTGAAGCGTCTCTAGCTCTAAAATTGGTTGTAAATAACCCTTAACAAATAATATTTTTTTATAGGAAATTTTATCTAATGATGGAAATATACAGGGTGTTCGGGAAAATGTCAGAAATATCTTGGATTCAGATAGAACATGAAAAAGTAAGGTGACAAGTTCCTATACAAATTTTTCATACAGACCCACCCTACGGATATATGTGCCCCTGAAACACGCCGCTGGAAACTTTGAAACTACTTAATATAACCTAATAAAAATTTAATGAGATAGACCCAGTGGCGCAACCAGAAAATAAGTTCAGGGCGGGCTGGGAAAGAAATAGCGCCGCAGGCGAAAAATTTTTGGGTGCCACGCCCTTTTTTCAATGATGATGCTTGGTTGTTAAGTAAAAAAAAATAAAAACACAACAGAAAATCACGAAAGCAGCCAGACTCGTTTCAATTTTTGTGTAATTTTACCAAACTTAAGTAGTGATGAGTTTATTTTTCTTGTAAATCAGGTAGTTAGACGACCCGAGCTAAGCTAGCTCGGGGGGGGGGGGGGCGGGCTGCAGCCTGGTAGCCCCCCCCCCTTGGTGGCGCCACTGTAGACACCAGTAAGGACTTTTTAAAATAATGTTCTTGATACATACTTAGCTTTTTTAGTTTACCAGGGGCGGACTAAGCTTTAAAACTTAATGCCTATATCTTAACACCCTGTATGATAAAGACTTAAAACAATAAATCTGGGTAGCTTGCACCTTAGACTAGAAAAAAAGGTACTCTTGTTTGTTGTCGATAAAATTAACCGTTATTGAGAAACATAATTATACCCGAATTCATGATTGGTTTTTAATAAAAAGGATCATGATTTCTACTTTGTTCCTCGACAACAGTGTGTGATACGAAAGTCATTCAAACAACAAAAAAGTTTCATTTTAAGTTGTTTTATCCGAAAAAATAGCAAAAGTAAAAAAAAAAACGCAGTGATGTAATAGGAGGCACCTTAACGAAATTATTGAAAAACTTAATAAGAGAGTTTAATATGGGCTCCGTGAAGTCTGATGCACTCGCGGTCACGACGAATTGAGGACTGCTGTACCCGCCACAATAACCCAGCGTTGGCCCTTATCTCATCATCATAGTGCAACGTGATTCTCTGCAGAAGTTCCTCCCTAGTGCCGACCGGAGTGGAATACACCAAGCTTTTCAGATATCCCCACAGGTAAAAATCCAACCGCGTTAGGTCGGGAGATCGAGAAGGCCAGGCAATAGCTTCTCCTCTACCTATCCAACGGTTTGGATAGACGTTATTCAGGTGCTCCAGCACACCAACGATGAAATAAAGTTGTACCCCATCGTGCATGAATTACGTTTCTCGGCGGGCTTCAAGTGGTAAGTGCTCTATTAAATCCTGAAAAGCGTTCTGGAGGAACTCCAAATAAAGTTATTCATTCAAGCGTTCCGGCAATACGAATGGTACAATAAAAAAATTGCCAATGAGTCCTGCCCAGATATTAATTGATTGAAACTGATGTTGATGATCCGAAACAATAGTGGAATGAGAATTTTTTTTGTGTAAATTGATGATACCATTTTTGGTAAACCTTACTTCATTGGTGAAAAGAATAATGTTAATGAAGTTTACATTATTTCGTTGCTGATCCAATAACCAACTTGCAAACTGCATTCTACGAGGAAAATCTTCAGGAATCAGTTCATATACTTTCTGCAAATGATATAGATATAACAGCTGTTCTTGAAGAACTTCATGTACTATTGTTTTCGATGTACTCAACTGTGCTGATAATTTTCGAGTGCTCGTTGATGGAGTATCATCTACAGCATTTAAAATATGTTCATCTGATTGCGGCGTAAGTACGGTTCTTCTCAGACCAGCATCAGTACCTACTATTTTTTTCAAACTTTCCTAAAATTTAGAAGAAAGTCAATAGTGTGTATTACCTTATTAACTGGAATCGCTCACTATTCTCCCTAAGACTCATTGAAATGTTTTCTGGTTTGACATAGTACGATTAGGAAATCTTTCATAATATAACCTTCTGGCTTCTAAATCATTGCAAGACGCAAGACCATACATCAGATGCATTTCTGCATACTCAATAGACGTGCATATCATAGTTCGAACTAATTCACAATTAAATCCACCACGCAGAACTATTTATTCTGAAATTATACAGGGTTTCTTTTAAATTATTTACAAAATGCGGGTAAAAATTCCAAAAGTTGATAGTTTCCAAAAATACAGGGCATCAAAGTTATTACTTTTTAAAACTTTTTCCCATGAATTTGCACGAAATTTGGAAAATAGTTGTTTTGGGATGCGAAATCGAGATCTGATAGCAGTTTTAAAGTAAACTGCTGGCCACTCGAACTTACCGATAGAGATTTTTAGGCAAAATTTAAAGTTTAATATTTTCAACAGGAATGTAAATTTTTCAACGCCGATTGCAGATTTTGAAAGCTGGTTTTTTTCGGATTAAGCTGCATGACGTATATTTATTGTAGGACCATAGGTTTATTATATACGGGGTGATCAATAATGTCATGCAAAAAATCAAAAAGTTTGTATGAGTGAAATTTCCAAAATAAATTTTTTTGGTCGTTGCAATAGGGTCCGTTACTTAGGTAACATCAATATCTCTAGACGTTTTTGTCAGTTTTTGGATTAAGGACGTTAGGTCTTGTACACACTACTAAACATAAAATGTGGGTAGCAAAATTTTTAAAATGCTATAATTTGACATTGGATGGACGGTTCTTGATGATTTTTGCGGATTTGGAATCCTTATTTCACGTAGATTTTCTACGATCTAAATATTTTATTTGAGGGTGGAAATTTACACATTATACCGGGTCGAAAATATGTACCCCGATGCCCATATTTATGATCGACTGTAATTTCTACGCGACGCGTCAATTTCAAAGTAGGCATTGCAAAAACAAATTTGTTGCTATGGAATTAAAAATAGTTAACATTATTTTAAAAATAACCTGACACATTTCAATGTTATAATTTTGTAAATTTTAATTAATATGAGGCGTTTAACCACGACAGAAAGAGAAAATTGCATTCGACTTCTCAACGAAGGAATGCTAAAAAAGCAAATTGCGCGCATTTACAATGTCAGCCAAAAGACAATTTATAATTTAAACCGTCGCGTCGAAACTACTGGTGATCATAATTATGGGCATGGGGGTGGACATACAAAAAAAATAAACCAAAGAACCCAAAGAATTTTAATTCGAGAAGCTATGGTGAATAGAACAAAGAACTCTAGGAAACTAAATGACTCTTTAAGGCAACAAACTGGGGTGAGAGTTTCGAACAGAACAGTAAGAAGAACATTGAATAAAAACAACTTAAGGTGAGAATTTATTTTTACAAAAACAACATAATGCCAAACATTTTAAATTTTAGAGCCCGTCGCAGAGCAAAATGTGTGTTGTTATTACGACACCATAGAGCGAATAGGCGGGCATGGGCAAATCGGCATGCGAATTGGGGTAATGCAGAGTGGAGCCATTGTTTATTTTCTGACGAAACAAGATTTAATTTGATTCACTCCGATGGCCGAATATTAGTTTGGAGAGGGCCAAATCAGCGGTATTTGGAGGAAAACATGGCCCCTCAAGAGGCATTTGGTGGCGGAGGTGTAACAGTATGGGGAGGTATCATAAGAAATGGTAAAACCGAGCTATTCATTACCAACCAAACTGTTAACGCTAATGTTTATCAGGAGGAAATTTTGCAACCTATTGTTGTTCCTTTTGCTCGAAATTACGGTCCAGAATTTCTATTGGTGGATGACAACGCTCCACCTCATAGAGCGCGAAGGATCACAGAGTTTTTGCAGGCACAGAACATCAATAGGATGGACTGGCCTGCAAAGTCTCCGGATCTTAATGTCATCGAACACGTTTGGTCTTATTTAAAACTTAAAGTAAGATCGCGTGATGTACCCCCTGCAACCTTTGCAACGCTTAATGAGGCCATTCGTGAAGAATGGGAGAATATTCCACAAGATTTTATAAATAATCTTGTGGATACTCTACCAAACAGATGTCGGGAAGTAATACGTCGAGCAGGAGGACCAACAAAATATTAGTTCCTTTTTTTTATAATGCACCTACTTAATTTCGGGTAAATTATTACCAAAGATTAGGTATTTAAAGATAGGACACTTGGCATTTTTCCATTGATATTTGCCGGTTGCTTTTAATGACCTCGTCCTTTTAACACGCTATTGCCAACAAATACCCAATTTCATTTTAAACTCCAAAAATGCAAGGTTGTAATTCCCATCTTTGACGCAGTGGGTTGAAAACAAAAATTAATGGACAAACAATTTATGTTTTTCAGGCCATTTTTTTTTATTAACTAAAAATTACCAATATCAATTATCACTAGGTATCCTTTTCCATACATACCTAATCTTTGTTATTACAGTATATCAGATTTTTTTAGGGATTGCAGTAACCTTTAAATTAGTCTTAGAATTAGAAATTTTGTAAGGATTGACTTTGGGCCGTTGTTAACCAATCTTGTATATTGTAGAATATAATGTAATAAACTTGTTCTTGTCGCTATGTTTTTGTCTATTATCGACCCGGTATAATGTGTAAATTTCCACCCTCAAATAAAATATTTAGATCGTAGAAAATCTACGTGAAATAAGGATTCCAAATCCGCAAAAATCATCAAGAACCGTCCATCCAATGTCAAGTTATAGCATTTTAAAAATTTTGCTACCCACATTTTATGTTTAGTAGTGTGTACAAGACCTAACGTCCTTAATCCAAAAACTGACAAAAAAGTCTAGAGATATTGATGTTACCTAAGTAACGGACCCTATTGCAACGACCAAAAAAATTTATTTTGGAAATTTCACTCATACAAACTT
The DNA here is from genome assembly GCA_963920685.1 of Polydrusus tereticollis. Lineage (NCBI taxonomy): Eukaryota > Metazoa > Arthropoda > Insecta > Coleoptera > Curculionidae > Polydrusus > Polydrusus tereticollis. The sequence goes on along the minus strand of OY987331.1, from coordinate 79,534,669 downwards.
TTTGATTTTTTGCATGACATTATTGATCACCCCGTATATAATAAACCTATGGTCCTACAATAAATATACGTCATGCAGCTTAATCCGAAAAAAACCAGCTTTCAAAATCTGCAATCGGCTTTGAAAAATTTACATTCCTGTTGAAAATATTAAACTTTAAATTTTGCCTAAAAATCTCTATCGGTAAGTTCGAGTGGCCAGCAGTTTATGTTGTAGACGTAGAGGGTGCCCTCAGTATCACTTCGCATACATCTAGAGCTTCATAACTTTTTTGTGCCTTGGCGTATTACATTTCTAATAATAAATCCTTATTTAAAAGCATATTTTGTTCAAAAAAGGTATACCTAGTAGGTTTCGCTCCGAGTATCTAACGGTTTCTGAGATAATTGAATTTAAATGTTTTATTGCTTATTGAAACTCGTCGTTACCTTTTTCTTCATAATAAGTATATCTAAGATCCCAAACATTCTAAACTTAAAAAAGAACGATTTTGCTTGTACATAAGCGTGCATGGAACCCAATTCAGATGTTTTTCGTCCGCAGGAGTTTTCTTTAACAAAATTCTCTCCAGTCTAAAAGCTGAAATTTGGTACAGACATTTTAGCACAATTTTTAAAAAGTATTTAATTTTATACATACTTTTGCAGTTAAAAAGCTCTGTTTTGTGTTTTATTAAATTTAGATTTTTTTTCGGGATTAATCCTGGACAACCCGGATTTGACCTATTAAAGCTAGAACATCCTGCGGGATTGTCAATCCTATATTATAATGTAAAACAACTATTTTGCCATTTACAGCTTAGCAAATACCTATCCAAAATACTATCACCTACATATTTCAAGTTAATTTGATGTAAGGTACTTGTAACAATTAAGCAAGTCGTTATAGTTTATTTTGTATTGATTAAAGAAAACCTGTCTGTATTTACTAGAAGTAATATTTCCATAGTTATCATTAAGGAACTGTAAAGATTTTTTAAATATGGTTAGAGTTTTGTCTAAAAATTTGCCCGAACAGTGCAAACTGGCTCTATTAAGAAAGAACCTATAATCCAAACTAGACCCGTTTAAATTTGTTAAAAGCTTTTTAGAACATAAATGTATTTTTAAAGTAAGAACATTTATTATGGTTAGTGACAAAACAAGTACCTACAACTAAGAAAGTAAAATTCTCAATCAGAATATACGAACATGCGAATAACCCACACATTCTTCATGGGCTAAAACCGCGAAACCTGATTTTGGAGTAAGCGATATCGCCATCTGCTTCTAACCCATATAACTTATTCTATCTAAGGAGTTATGTGTGAACCACATTATTAAAATTAGGCACCTGGCATTAAATATTTGCACCCTATTTATCGCCGCGATATCAAAAGCTTACTTGTTTAAAATGCGCGCTTCAAAGTCAACACGTAATAGTATATTACATACCAAGAGTGGTAAGAACGTAATTCGAAAGAGTGTGTAATAGGCTTACCACTCGAGTTGTGTACTATACTTCTTCTACGGCTTCATATTTTTGTTTTATACTTTACTAATATAGCTAAAAATAATATCCAAATCAAAAATTTTCAATTGCCTTTGTTACAAACATATTTACGTTGTCAATGCGACACGACGCATTGCCCAGCCAACTTTGCGCAAAATCTATTGAAATTTTTCACGATTTTGGCGGCTCGGGGCCACTGTGATTGTGGAACTGTTACATAATAATATATATGTCGTAGGCTTATTGTAAAATCAGTCGTATTATAATACGCCTAGGCTTTTTCAATGTAACTAGGCGTATAGTAATACGATATAAATCATTAAGAACCTTACAATTAAACTGGTAATTTTAGGCGCATTATAATACGCCGGTCACTTGTTAATTTTATTGTCAACAGGAACATGTGCGTGATTGTTTTACAATATGACTAGATGAAAACGGCCCTATTATAATACGACTGACGGTATGCCAGGCGAATTCTAAAACCAATTTCTTTCTTATCAATCGCATTGTTGATGAAATGGTGGCTAACTTACTATCTTGTAATCAACATCAATCAACCAAATTATTAACGGTCGCCCTCGACACCCCCAAAGTCAAGGAAAAGTCGGAAGATCAAACCAAGATGTAGAAAGCAGCTTAATTAAAAGATAATAACTCAGCAAATTGCTTCCTTGGTTGCTATTTCGAACGGCGACAAAAAATTCCTCTTATCACAGGATTATTAAGGGCTCTCCATTCAAAGCTTTATTTGAGCTTGATTTCCAGGTTGGATTGTTTTCTGCTAATTTACCCCTTGAAACCCTTAGAGAACAGAAATAGATTTGGAAACAATTTTAATTCATTTTTGATTTTAAAGTTTCTTTGAAGGTACTTCTGTTGGGGATTATAAATCATGCGATGGATTACACGGTGATAAAACCAGCTAACAAAATGATGCTACTAACAATAACAATCAATGAAACCATGATCAATTTAAATAATACTGATGGCATTTTGATACTTACATACGAATTAGAAGAAACTATAAACTATTTAGAGGCAAACCATGGAATAAAAGTAATTAATATTGGTGATCATGTTACTACACACGAGTTGGCGGAGAAAGATAATGAAAGTATACCTCGGTTCCTCTAAGGCGCAATTGGTTACTCACAATAAATAAAATGATAATGACGTTTCAATTCAAAGATATCTAGGATATACAGATCTTAATTTTACAATAGTTTTTATATGTATTTTACCGTCTTTTCACTTGTTTTGTTGGGATATATTGTTTTACAATTCGCCTGGCATACCGTCAGTCGTATTATAATAGGACGGATTTTATCTAGTCATATTGCAAAACAATCACGCACAGGTTCATATTGACAATAAGATTACAAAGAGTGGCCGGCGTATTATAATACGCCTAAAATTACCAGTCCAATTGTAAGATTCCTAATGTTTTGTATGGAATTATAATACGTCTAGTCATATTGAAAAACACTAGGCGTATCATAATACAACTGATTTTACAATAAGCCTACGATATATATACAGTGAGAACGTAAAGGTTGGAACAAATTCATTTAAAATTTATATGTTTTTTTAACGAAAAAACGCTAGGAGTTTATTTCATATATATAGGTATTTTTTTTTGGATTCTGCATAAAACTCTTAACATATTTCATGAAATATGTCATATACTTAAATTTAGCCGTGTGCGAGAAAACTGCGTTTTAACTTAAAACAACCACACATTATTTATTAGCGAAAAGAAAAGAAAATTCAAAAGAAACTAAAAGTCACTTTATTAAATGTTGGAAATGACCTCCACCAACAGTGCCCGAGACGATCTTCAAACTCTTGCAGAACGTTATTAACGACGTAAGATTCTATCAATCGTATTTCGCCTCTTATTCTGTTCTTTAAATCTTCAATATTGTTTGGTCGGTTAACATATACCTTAGACTTAAGATAACATAAAAAAAATCTGAAGGGGTTGAATCTGAAGATCTGGCCGGGTATTCAATTGGAACCCCTCGGCCAATCCATCGTCCGAGGAAAACTGTATTAAGGTACTCACGCACACGGCGGGTATAATGGGCTGGAGCTCCGTCTTGCTGATACTACAAAAAATTATTCGGTGCATCAGGATCTTCTGGATTAGGGTATTATGTGGCAAGGCCCGGTAATAGATCATTTTCTAAAAATTCTAAATATGTTTGACCAGTCAAATTTTGGTAAATAAAAAACGGTCCCAAAATTCTATTTTCAACAATTCCAGCCCAAAGATTACCTTTTCGAGGATATTGGGTGTGACTTTCCATAATCCAGCATGGATTTTCTGTAGGCCAGTACCGACAGTTTTGTTTGTTTATACTTCCATTCAAGCAAAACGTTGCTGCATCCGAAAATACAATAATTCGTTTCGAAAACTGTGACTGATTATTGCACATATTCATCGTTATCTCGCAAAATTGGACTGTTCTGTCTGGATCATCTTCATTGAGTTCACGAACCAAAACCAAAGACTTTGTAAGGATGGAATTTGTTTTTTTCTAAATACTTTAGAACCGATGTTTTGCATACCGGGTGTTGCATCGTCGAGCGGGACATAGGAAATCCCATGTAATTTTAAATGGGGTCAATTATTATTTATATTTTTTATTTTTTTTGAGGAATATTTGAACATCTTCTTAAATCCTAAAGTTCTAACAATTTAATAGTACCTACCTATTAATTAGTAAAATATTGAAACATTTAAAATGTCATAATTAACCTTGTAATTGGATACTTTATTTTAGTTTTATTCAGATTAATTTGTACTCATAAATACACCTTTAATATTTTCGATGTACGAGTTTTTATAACAATAAAGCACACATTTCAAAATGACAACTTTATTTGACAGTCATCTTTTACCTTGACTGGTGCCCGCAAATACGGGGCCATAAAAAGGAGAAATAGTTAAAAACAAATCGGCGATAACCCGTAAACGGGCTCATCAAAAATATCTAAAGTTATTCTTTTGAATGTGGGTTTTAGTGCTCTTTAATAAACCTAAATAGAATTTTTCTCTAAAATAAGTAGGGAAGCCAAAAATTGACCCCATTTAAAATTACATGGGATTTCCTATGTCCCGCTCGACGATGCAACACCCGGTATATGATATGAAAGCAATTGTACCACTCGCCTTAGGGTGGTCTTCTTGAAGCGACATTAACACATTATAATACCTCAGGTCGACCTTTCATATAATTGTCCCTAACGTGACCTAAATCTCTATAATTCTTCTATTTTGCTGACAGTAGATCGAGATATCGGTTCTCTCAGAGGATACTTGTTATTGAAGAGTTCGCAAACTTCCATTTTTGTGCGCATTCCATCTCCATAACCAATTATTATTAATATTTCTATTCGCTCTCTATCACTTAAGCGTACCATTTCCTAAAATTACAAGATTCATGAAATACCTATGTTTAAAATTTTTAATGCAGAATTCAAAAAAATAATATAATATAGGGATATCCATTTAAAAAAAATAAAGTAAACCGTCATAACTTGTTTTTAGGACAACCTGTATACATGAAATAACCTTCAAAAAATGCACAACAAAAATAAAAAATTGACGGGTCTGAGCGTTTCTTCGAAAAAAACATATGAATTTTAAATGAATTTGTTCCAACCTTTACGTCCTCACTGTATAATATATATTACGAAACTGTTCTTACGCACATCTTGGCTTCTAACAATATAGTGTTTATAATTAGGGTTTTACTGATAAAGCTGACAGTGCGTAAGTAGGTTCCCACTAATATATGAATAGAAAAAAACTTACTTTTAAGTTAAAACACCAAGTGCGCTATATTTTTGGAATGGTAATCTCAAGCGCTATTCAAATATGCAAAAATATACATGATGTCCCATTAAAAAAGTTGTTTTTTCAATTAAAATATTGGGTTGAAAAAAATTTTAGGTTCACTATTAAATTGTGCATAAAAATGTGCTTTGGAAATGTTCTCTTAGAAATAAACATTTTTTGACTAACAAAAAGTTACTTGAAGAAACTTGCCGAAGATGCACATTTTCGAGAAACACCCTGTATCTCCGAAATGGTGATAGATATCGATCGATATGCGATTGTCACTATTAAGTTTGTTATTAAAATTAAGCGTAAGATACCGGCAATTTCATCTCGTTTAGAAATTGGAGTTTCCTCTTATAATTGTTCAATTTGGCCCACCCGGTACAATTGAAGTCCGACAAATTTCGCAATCTGATAATTCTACATTGTGTTCTATGAAAAATTTGAAATGAAAGACGAATAACGATTTTTAGTATCAACAAAAAAAAAAGAATGAAAGTATCAGTTTTGAATGTCCCCCGTCTTGTTTGATGCATAAGTTGAAGGGGCACACCACCTCATGCACTTTAGTGCATGAGGTGGTGTGCCCCTTGTGCCCCTGTATTTTAATACCTTTTGCAGCATTTTTGGCGTTTTAGTTGCCCAATCGTCTTGTAAATTATGTACGGGAATTCTGAAAATTCCATTCTTCAAGTAGGGGAACACACATTCCGTTAAATAGCATACCAGATGGAAATTAAGAGCTAATCGAGTAAATATTGTACTCAGTCCTCAAGTCAATAATTTGAGACCAGCATAAGACCATATAATAGCAGGAAATCTTTACCAGAACTGCTTCACAAAGTTTGACAATCAAAGAATGATTAATATCCCGAATAACTAACCTAAAGTAACCTAAACTTAATAGAATTATTTCAAAAGCTATTTATTTACAGCTGCTGACCTTTTGATCAAAGTGATGTAGTTGGAAATCATGTGTCCTACATTTAACAAAAACATTAGTTTTTTTCAAAAAATATTTTTGTGCCACCCCAATTAAACATTTTGTCGAAGCTTTTTAGGTTTCGTATACTTTTCCACCCGATCCTCGTTTGATCATCCTGTATAATAATATTATTTGATGGAAATTTACTATGGTAATTTCTTGGAACAACCTACATCTCTTCTTGAAACTTTTATGCAATTTACTAAACCGATAAGTTGATTTAAAGTCTCTTTCATACTATTCATACCATTTAACCCCAGTTTATTTTTAACTATAGGAAGAGCTATACTAAATTGGTATTAACTTCCAGTGACGCCATAGTTATTAATTTTATAAGAGCGCATTCTTTATCCAGCACAACCTTTGTGAACTTTTCAATTGGCCTTATTACTGCTCATTGGGTATAATGATGGGGACTTTCTTGATAATAATCAAGGCCTGTTAGGTTTAGAGAGTTAGCTCGACTATTCCAACACGTTTTTTTTTTAAATACATGATAACATTTCCAAGGCCGAGTATTTTTTTTTATTAATTTGTACCTACCTATATCTGTGTTTTATTGATTGTTCTTAGGGTGAGATACATATAACCGTTTCTAATTTTGGTATAAAAATAATTTTAAATTATACAGTTATATGCTACTTAATATTGATTATTTATTTTAATTATGATTCCTACACCAATAATTGTAAGTGAATGATATGATTTGATACCTAACAGTGAACTTAACGTTTTGAAAGAATCAGTTACGCGATATAATATAATAAGTCTGGTATTTCCTTCCTGCATTGATCTTCATTAATGTTGTTTGAGTAAACATATCATACTTGTTTTTAAAATTGCAGCTGCTTTACGAAGAATAATTAAATCATTTTCACCAGTCCAAAGATTTTCAACTATTTTTTTTTCAGAAAATGGAAGTTCGATTATAGTTTCCAAATATCTGTAATTTTTTTGACTTCCTCTTTTTCTCCGTTCGTTTTGCGTAACATGTTTTATGTTTGCATAAAATTGTATTCGGCCTTGCATTTCAGTATCTTCTCTTAAAGCCGCAGCATCATAATATATTTGTTGTTTGTATGTTTCAGAACCCGTTCCTGTACAAATTGCATCAAGAGGTTTTGTTCTTCAGTGTTCCTAATGCATTACAAATTAAAGAATTTCTTTTAATATCAAACTGAGATTTAGGTTTTCTATTAAGATTGCACGAAGGCGTACTTGCATCTTGCATCTCTAATTGCATTGATAACATTATTTCTGCTATAAAGACATTTCCTGCAAGAATAATGATTCGTATAGGATATCGGGTAGGATGGGCAAGTAATCATGTTCTCTAGCTCTTAAATCTTTGCTAGTTTCAGCATCCATGCATTTTTTTGCTCCATTGTTGAAAAAGTAATGTCACAATACTTTAATATAATATTCAAATTGTTATCGAAATGCAGTTAGACACGATAATTGTCCATCACCAAATATTCTAATTATTTATAATAAAACCACTCCCAATAAGAAGAAAAACAAAACAACACGCACAACTTTCTATAAAAGCCATAAGCATTAACATTTTCTAATTAAAACCGGTAACATATCGTTCTAACACTATGGGACAATGGATCCTAGGATATCCGCGGGTCGGCGGTACGTAGAAAACGGTTGTCGAGCCTGTCACCGCAGCGCGGCGCCTCTACGTTCTAAAGTCTCTACCGGGTTTATTATAAAATATAAAGCCAATATTAATGGATACAAAATGACCCACACTAAATTGCGCAGTTTTTAGTGGAAAAAAAAATCTTCTTCTCGCATAAGGAAGTTACGGCGAGGTGAGTAGAAATATATTGACAAGTTAAAAATACATCGTTTCTATGTTTTTAGGAGCAAAAGATATATGGGTTCAAAGTTAACATTTTTGTTATGCTTTGATTTTAAGTTTCTTGGAGAGTTCCTATATAAAAAAGAATGCTGTTTCAAATAGCCGAAGTCCCCTTTGGTTATACCTCCGTTTTTTTTCCTTAAATCTAGAAGACTTTTCGCTCTCCATCCGACGGACTATTAGCTTTACAGAAACATGTTCTCTTCACTTGCTAAGGAAAATTCACCATCCGAATTCATTCTTGGCGACTTTAATGTTCATTACGTCAACTCATCAACTAGCACAAACACTCAAAATCTAATCAGGAGCAAGGTCGCGAATCTGTATCCTTTGCCATCATGGTCTGATCTTACCCAACTCACAGGCGAACCAACTCGCTCTCCAGACTTTTCAGATTTTGCTAATCTTTCTTCGCTTACAAACCCCGACATGCACAACGACGTCGATAGGATCTTCTAACCACTCACTGGTACTGAGCAACCTAAACCAGCAAGCTTTGACGGTATATTCGTAGGTAGGTAGGTACCTACCTACATTAGCTATTTGTGACGACCTATAACACTATTTTCAAACTTTTGCTTGGCTGAACGTTTGCGTTACCTACCTCTGACGATCTATCCGTCTGTGCTAGAGAAATAGATGTCTGGTGTTAACCTAGCCTCATTTTCCTATCAAGAAGGTGCGTTTCCAAAGCTAAACCTTAGTTTAATAGACTGGCGAGCTGACAGATAAAAATAATCTGCTTAACGACTTGTTTACGATACTCGTTGCTATGGTATAATTGTCATAGCAACTGATTACCTAAAGAACTTCCACATAATGATCATATAATAGGTGAGCATACACTAGCGGAATCTTTAAAGGATCTAGCCCTTTCTGCAACAAATCCGCTAATACATATATCCGATTGTTTGTTAGAACCATTGATCTAAAATGTTTGTTTTCCATTTCAATAGTTGGAACATACTTAAAAATCTGGTCTGTCGTTGGGTCGCATAATGTACTTCATTCGATAGATCTGGTTTACTGTTTACAAAGTACTGGCGGATCTAATCCGTTGCACTGGCGTAGCGGCTGCGTGTACATCCTAATAAACCGCAGCATTTTAAAGGATCGGCAGAACTAACATCAGGCATCGATTAGTTCAAAAAGTTAGGGATTTCTGCAACCCATGAGGAAGGATTTGTTTTGCGATCGGACCTAATTCGGCAATATACCAGATTTCGCATTAAGGACTGGCCACACACATTGACGAGACTATTGTTCTTTAGTAACAGGCGTAACAGCCAGTGGCGAGCGGTTCATTGAAGCGATGGAAGCATTAATTTATTTTTCCCCAATCGCCATTCAAAATACCTATATAGGTACCGATTGCAGAGCTTTCATTCTCGCAGCTTTGTCAGAAATTTAGCACAGAATTACAAGCCTAGTGCCAGTTTTTAAAGGAAAACGTTCTGTAAATTAATGCAATGTAACAATGTGTATATTTTGTATTATTTCCTATTAGCTTTGTTAACTTATTTTTAACGACTTTTTAGTGAATTTTTAACAAAATTTGGGCGTAGCTCCTGCAGCGCGGCTTCACTTCAATATCTCATGATTCGCCACTGGTAGCAGCACTGGTTTAAAGGACTGGCCCTGCACACATTGCCAAGACCGATACGGGACGATTGTCACACTAGGCTCGTACGACGTCTATATATACGTGATCCGTAGCAAGATACCTGCGTTTATTGTGCATCCGAGGCGTTCAAATTCTTCTACTACTGCACAGCACGCCCTAAGAAGCATGAGAAAAGTAAAGAAGACTCGTCAAGAAATTCCCATTGATGGAAGCCGCACACGTCTCGTGTCCGTCTTGCACTCGCACCTCTAATGTGAGGATGAACACATTAAAACTTGTGCTGTTATATACTAACGCAGGGCCGTCGCAAGAGCCCGGGCAAGGGGACAACCGCCCGGGGCGGCCATTTTTGGAGGGCGGCCGTTGAACCAATTTCTGTATGGAAGTTTGAGATGAGCCTATACATGACCCACATCAAAGTTGACATTTTCTTTGCTGTTATGTATACCATTATCCAATCTCTAGAGGAAAAATGTAACCTTTTAAAAGTCCATTTTGTCTGTCTATTATATACAGGGTGATCCCACAAAAAGTGACCAAGGCAAATATCTTGCTCAACTTTAGAAATGCGAAAAAACGCTCGACATAAAAGTTTTTTGAACAATTAGAATGCGTAAACAAAAAAACAATTTAATATCAAATAAAGATATTGCAAAAATTATTATTTATGTTTTTTATTTTAAATAGAACTAGGTAGGTACCTATATAATTTTATTCCATATTTGGAAAGCGCTAAAAAACATATATTTCACCGAACTTACATAATGTTTCAATTAAAATAAGCAAAAAATTGGTGATTTGCGTATTCGTATGTCTTTACTCTATTGCTTAATGCAAGAGAGTAATGAAATGTATATTTGCAATGACAGGACCTATTAAGTAGGGTGGACAACTTAGGTTGCATTGTATATTTTAAGTAAATTGCAATGATAGTTTTTAAAAATTCCGTATTTCAGACCTACACACCCCGAATCGGTTCTACATTAGGGTCACCCTAATTTGCATACGAAAAAAGGGCGAGTTTGGTCAATGAAAGTATTGCAACAGCGGCGTTACTACAGGTAGTTTATTAGAATTATAGAGATAGGTAGATAATAAAACTTATATAAAAGTAAGAATAATATAAAAATAGATAAATTGGAATAAATATTAATATTTATAAAAAAAATCTACTATGTACAATACAACAATTGAATTTTTATATTTTAGTCATCATATTCCAAGTAGTCCGATGAACTATCGTTGTTGGTGTCTAGAGAATTAATAAGGGGCTCTACAGTGCTTTCTAGCATGTTATCAGCTTCCCAGACCCTTTCTTCTATTTCAATCACATGTTCGACGCATTTACTCCATTTTTCACAATCCACTGTCTTTATTCCCTCCTGCAAGAGGTTTCCAACGTCTTTCATTTTAAAAGTGGTGTTATGCCTTGCTACAAACCCTTCTACTTGTGCCCACACCAATTATATGGGGTTTAATTCACAGTGATATGGCGGAAAGCGAAGTACCGTTATATTTCGTTTTGAAGCGATTTCGCCGACAACAAATTTCGTACAAAGAGGTTTATTCAACTTTACAATCTCCAGTAGCTCCTTTTTCAGCATATCATTATGAAATGGCGTCTTATTTACAGTAAGCTAGTAAATGATGTACTTTTTCTTCCAAGAAGATATTGGTATTTTTTCGGATTTGCTTGAGTGGTAGCTGGCAATATCCATGACTATAACAGACCCAGGAGGAATAAGATCTAGCATTTGATGGAAGTATTCTTTAAAGACATCAGCATTCATGCCTTTCTGATAGTCTCCAGTCTATTTTGATCTAAATGCTAGTAAGCCGTCATCGACAACTCCATTTTTGCTACCAATGTGAGTAATTATTAATCTTTTACCTTTTCCCGAGGGTGCTTTTATTCCAGTGGACCATCCTTCCATATAAGCTTACCTCGCGCTTTTTATATGTTTATCCTGCCATATTTTACCAACGGTATAATCTTCATTTAACCAAGTTTCGTCCATATAATAGATAATCCTGTTTTCCCTTCGAAACTGTCTAACTGCCCTCAAATATCGTCGTAGCCCGCAGATTATTTCGTCTTTCTCTATTAAAAGTGATTTTCTGTTTTGAATTTTTTCATAACAAAAATTCATTTCTTTCCAAGTCCTCAATAGTTTCTTCTTACCCATGGGTGGAATGAAATCAAGCTTTTTCATTTCAGACATTATTTTGTCCAAGGTGTGTATTTCTTTTTTTAAGTAAAACGAGTGTATGTTTCTTCTGATGGCAGTCTTTTCATCCCTAATTATTACAGTTTCTTTTCTTCCTATAGTTCTCTTTGGTGACCTAATGGGGCCGCGTTTATTCTCGTGCACAAGTCGGTATATTGTTGATTGTCCGGCTCCATTCATATTCGAACACATTTTGACTATTTTTGTAACTCTGAATGTTATATGAAATAATATATGGACTACGCTTATGGAATTCGGCGAAGACTACTGGGTTTTATAGTTTAATAATGATTTATTACTCTCTCGCATTAAGCAACATACTATAATGATTAGTCAGATATTTGTGTTGGCCACTTTTAGTTGGATCACCTTGTACTTATCTACGTACTTTTAAAATGTGTAATAAAACGTTTTATATTAATTCTTATTTTGCTATCTATTTAAAAAGCCAGAGTTACAAAAAAAAATTAAAAAAATTGGTATGGGGGCGCTATTTTTAGGACTTTGCCCGGGGCGGCTTAAAGTCTAGCGACGGCCCTGAAAGAACGGATGTCGTGAAATAATAATCCCTTGCATGTCTCGTCAAGGTATGTACAGTACAGTCCTTAAATATGTTCAAGGAGATGAGTGCGAGGCGGACACGAAACATGTGAGGATCCGCGGGACGAGTTTTTCTCGTGGTTATCAGGTCGTGGTGTGCAGCAGTAGGAAGATTTGAACGCAGCGTATTTCGTTACAATGTGACTGCATCGTCTACAGAACGACGTACGGACGTCGTACGAGTCTCGTCAATGGGTGGCCAGTTCTTTATTTGCTAGTGACCTAGTGGGCAGTAAAGAAAGGTGGATTTTAATGTATACGAAATACGACGCCAACGGTCCGATGATCCGACATTTGAAGTTTTTTTGTGCTTTTGTTTTCTATTTTAGTATTGTAACATAAAATGAGTATTTACGAAATAAATCAGTGTCATTATATTTGAAAACCCATATTATATTAATTGTCCTATCTGTTTATATTGAAAATAAACAAAAAAGAAAAAAAATGCGCTTATCACAACCTACTTCAAGAAATAAAATGAATGGATTCTGAAACGTATTTCAATTATCTAAGAATGCCTAGTGACACATTTGAGGAGTTGTTAAATATTGTATTATTGTCAGTCCAAAATTAATAAGAACATACAACGCACGTGAACGTATATCAGATGGTAAAAGACTTGCAATTATACTCAGGTCACAGACTTTGTTTTGTTCACTTAAGTGCAAATATAGCCGTTGTCAAATATGTAATGGTAATTTCATGGCTTTGACATAAACTTTAACCTAAATTTGTCAAATTTGCCCCCCAGCGACGTCATCCTTAAATGGTCAATTAAACGCTATAATTGAGCATACCGGGTGTTGCATCGTCGAGCGGGACATAGGAAATCCCATGTAATTTTAAATGGGGTCAATTATTGGCTTCCCTAATTATTTTAGAGAAAAATTCTATTTAGGTTTATTAAAGAGCACTAAAACCCACATTCAAAAGAATAACTTTAGATATTTTTGATGAGCCCGTTTACGGGTTATCGCCGATTTCTTTTTAACTATTTCTCCTTTTTATGGCCCCGTATTTGCGGGCACCAGTCAAGGTAAAAGATGACTGTCAAATAAAGTTGTCATTTTGAAATGTGTGCTTTATTGTTATAAAAACTCGTACATCGAAAATATTAGCCATGAATTACACTTCTGAAGAAAAAATATTGATGATTAAATGGTATTATCAAGGAAATAGTTATCAAAATGTGTCAGACATGTTTGCTGCTCTGTATCCGAATAGACCGATACCTGCAAAATCTACAGTCGAAAGGACTATCAAGAAATTTGAGACAAAAGGCACTGTAATAAATAACTGCAGATGTGAAGAAAGGCAGGAACAAAGAAGAGATGCAAGAATTATTAATTACCTATTAATTAGTAAAATATTGAAACGTGTAAAATGTCATAATTAACCTTGTAATTGGATACTTTATTTTAGTTTTATTCAGATTAATTTGTACTCATAAATACACCTTTAATATTTTCGATGTACGAGTTTTTATAACAATAAAGCACACATTTCAAAATGACAACTTTATTTGTTAGTCATCTTTTACCTTGACTTGTGCCCGCAAATACGGGGCCATAAAAAGGAGAAATAGTTAAAAAAAAATCGGCGATAACCCGTAAACGGGCTCATCAAAAATATCTAAAGTTATTCTTTTGAATGTGGGTTTTAGTGCTCTTTAATAAACCTAAATAGAATTTTTCTCTAAAATAATTAGGGAAGCCAATAATTGACCCCATTTAAAATTACATGGGATTTCCTATGTCCCGCTCGACGATGCGACACCCGGTATATACAAAAGGGATCAAATTAAAATTATAACCTATAACTGAAAAGTCAAATTAAATGTCATTTCGGATATAGGACCGTCGCGTCGTATATCCAGCATAAGCCCGACGGACAAGGGATTGATCGGATTCGATCTGCTAAAATCTCCGCTGGTGTATGGTCGGCAAATTTTTGTATGAGTTTAGAAGCAGCTGCTTCAAGATGCCTATTAAAAATTAGTCTATAAATGGTTATGGCGCCATGGTTAATAGCGTTGTTAATTGTATATTTTTTAATAAGACTTTAGCCGGACAGAATATTAAGCACCCCAACACTAGACGCAGCGTACATTTATTGGACCATGAATCGCTTTAATTTAACAAGCTTACAAAAAAATATTGTCCGATTTTCCATGGCCATAACTGTTATCTACTAGGTTTTGTTCTGGTAATTCACAAAAAGCATACAGCACGTATTACAACTACTGTTATTCAATAAAATTATTATGGTGTATTAATTAGTTATTAATCATATTGTAAAAGTTTATTGCACTAAAGTGCACGTTTTTCTCTACAAGAAAAATCTTATACATAACCGTGTACCCGGAAGAGCGCAGGATAAAGGGAACCATAATATACGAACCATACTGTAACAAACTCGGTTGTCTATAGTTTTATCGTAGTTCACTGGAGCAAATTATCGAATGCGGGCCGTGTGCCACTTTCCCTCTTTACGTAACTTACGTAATCTTTCGTAATGAAATGGCCCGTTAGAGAGACATTGCAATACATTTAATAAGGATGAGGCGGTAAAAAACAGATCCCATAACCAAATCTACTGTTACACCTCGTGTATTATTTTTATCAGATTGAAAGAAGAGGCAGCTTGTGTGATATAAGCATGCAGTGACGGGTTAACCTATGACACTAAAAAGTTTAAAAATATTAAAAAACATAGGTCAAACACATGATGGAAATGAAAAAAAAAAAGGGAAATGAGAAAACGTTTACGTGTATTGCATCCATGGTATCACTTCCAGTGTCTAATATGGTCACGACTCACGAAGAACGCTTGGGTTCGCAAAAAGGCCATAATTTATCTGTTCGTGTATTCTAAATGTGAATTTTAACTTTCTTTAGTTGTTGTTGTACTTGTTTTGTAAGTTCACGCAATTACTGCTCTAAATCTTAAAAAACATTTCTGTTTTAAATTATTTACACAAATTCCAAGTGGCCTTGTTTGGATCATAGGTTCTTAGAAGTCAATTAGCACTTTTCGGGAAAAAAACGTTTTTTTAGGCAAAACGGGAAAACGGTAAACATGTACATAAATCTTTACAGTTTCTCATTGAGGAACATGCAAATAGAATTTTAATAAATATAGTCAGATGTTGCTCAATACAAAATTAACTGTACAGGGTGTTTCATAATTGAATGTCTGTATTGAGAGGGGTCAATCTGTGCCTGATTTTAAGACGAAAAGTTTATATAAACATAGGTACGTTTTCGCTTTATTTTTGAGATACAAGTGTTGGAAAGTCGAAAGATACTATTTTGAATTTTAGCAGGTACGAACACCCATTTCCTTTCAGAAATATCTCTAATATATTTCGAATGTCTCAAAAACATAACCTTTCATATTAATTTTTCTGAAATATTTCAGATTCATTACACCCAATCAAAATCACAGTTAGTACACCCTGCCTGCCTTTGAAACGTGACGGACCAGATGCAGAAAACAGCCTGTCCCCTCACGGGTTCCCCTTATTTTATGTTTTGTTTGTGTAATGTTCAGTTACAATTACTACCGAATAATTATATTATTGATAATAAAACTGAGGTAAGTCTCTATTTTAATAATTGATCATTTTCATATGACGTCACAATGGTCCGCGGTCATTTTGCTTGGAGGACAAACAAAGTAAATAAACACAATCGTTTGGGTTATTATATAAATTCAAGTTTTCTTTGCAATTTGCTTTAAAATTTAAAATCTGTGTTCGTTGCGTTAATAATTAAAGTGCCCTAAATAAAATGCCGTCCTTTCAGTGGTTGAGGGGAAATAGGGACAATATACATATATCCTTTGGAATTCCTGCAGTTCTTCAAAATGCTACAGAAAACCTTAATCGACTCTCATAAGAACGACGTGAAATGTGGAGAAGAGCTTTAAGAAGGGGCCTTTTAAGTTACAGCCAACGAAAGTATGGAAGAATTTGCTCCAGACATTTTATCAGTGATAATATATTTGATTTTATGTATAACGACCTAATAAAATGATCTCATGTAAACATTTTTAGAAGCTCCAGCACAATTAGCAAACAAAGACAACCCTGACTGAATCTCTAATTAAAATATGGGACACTTTCTCCAAAGGAAGCAACTTAGGCCCAAGATAACAGAAATGAGAGCGTGCAGAAATGCAAACGAGCAAAATATCAGATAGGTGTATTATTGTAAATACAAGGTGTCCGGAAACTACGTTCCTATATTTTATGGGGATATTCTACATGAAAATCTGAAAAAAAGTTCATGTAGGTCCTTAAATGTCTTATAGGGAAGCTATGGCCGTCCAAAGGTGACCTCTAAAGATTAGTTTCTCTTTTATATCTTTGCAACCGCTTGAGGTACCGATGTGCTTTTTGGCACACAAACTAATATTAACAATTGCTAATTTATGATATTGAGAGTTAGTATGAAATTTAGTCAGGGACGTTCTTACGGGGGCTTAGTTTATTAATTCCTAATTTTTGTACGCGACACATTTAAAAAATTTTACTCGAAAATTATAATTCCAGTGATTTTTCTGCACAAAAAAGGTATTCTTAAAAAAAATTATTGGGCCAATGATTTAGGAGAAAAATCGGTTTATTTAAATCATATCATAAACTATTATCGAATTGTGTTTAAACTAAAACATCAAAGTAGTCTTATGACAAATACAAATTTGAAGTCAAAAAAACATCAAGTAGCCCATGGTTAGCGTTAAAATATATTGACAATGACGTTTTTGCGATTTATTGCAGTGATCATTGATCAAGTGCAAAGTGTTTTTGATTAATTAAGGTGATAGTAGATAGTTGATATGCATTTCTTGTATGGCAAAACTAATGGTTGTGCTCGAGAAGCTCGCAGGTTGTATCAAGAATATTTTCCGAACCGTCAAATTCCTTGTGAGAAATGATTCATTAATTTACATCAACGATTAAGAGAAACCGGAACTTTTAGGCCAAATATGAATGAAACTGGGAGAAGCCGTACTACTAGGACTCCACAAGCAGAAGAAAGAGTGCTCGAATGCGTTGCAGCCAATCCGGGTATAAGCACAAGAAGAATTGCCTTACAAGAGGGTATCCCTAAGAGTACAACATGGAAACTTTGCATGAACAACGTCTTTATCCATACCATATACAAAGAGTTCAGGCGCTTAAGCCTCAAGACCTACTTCCTCGTGCACAGTTTTGTCAGTGGATGTAGAGAAAATGTCATCAAGATCGTTTTTCTCTACATAAAGTCTTGTTTACTGACGAAGCAGGGTTTACCCGTGAAGGCATCGTAAATTTCCAT
The DNA here is from genome assembly GCA_963920685.1 of Polydrusus tereticollis. Classification (NCBI taxonomy): domain Eukaryota; kingdom Metazoa; phylum Arthropoda; class Insecta; order Coleoptera; family Curculionidae; genus Polydrusus; species Polydrusus tereticollis. The sequence goes on along the minus strand of OY987331.1, from coordinate 79,516,697 downwards.
AATAACCATGTATGGGCAGAAGAAAATCCCCATGCAATTTTCGAAAGTCGATTTCAAAATAAATTTTCAATTAATGTTTGGGCAGGTATATTGGGCGATCGATTAATAGGACCATACGTTATGCCTCAACGTTTAGATGGGCCTGCAAATTGAGAAACAACAACTGGAACAACGTGTTATTTATTGTTGCGAGGAAATTCGTAATAAGGAAGGAGTTTTCGCAAGAGTACGAACATCAATGAGAAATCGTTTAGTTGGTTGTATTGATATGAATGGAAACCATTTTCAACATTTGTTGTAACTTTTCTACTTTTTTCAGTTTATTATTGTTAAACCAACAACTCTTAATTTGTTTTGTTTAAAAATTATAAGAAACAACGTTTTGACTTAATTATTGTCATTGTCAATTTATTTTAACCCTAACCATGTGCTTCTTGATGTCTTTTTGACTTCAAATTTGTATTTGTCATAAGACTACTTTGATGTTTTAGTTTAAACACAATTCGATAATACTTTATGCAATGATTTAAATAAATCGATTTTTCTCCTAAATCATTGGCCCAATAATTTTTTTTAAGAATACCTTTTTTGTGTAGAAAAATCACTGGAATTATAATTTTCGTGCAAAATTTTTTAAATGTGTCGTGTAAAAAAATTAGGAGTCCATAAACTAAACCACCCCCCCCCCCCCCCCCCCCCCCCGTAAGAACGTCCCTGACTAAATTTTATACTAACTCTCAATATCATAAATTAGCAATTGTTAATATTAGTTTGTGTGCCAAAAAGCACATCGGTACCTCAAGCGGTCGCAAGGATATAAAAGAGAAAGTAATCTTTAGATGTCACCTTTGGACGGCCATAGCTTCCTTATAAGACATTTAAGGACCTATACATTCATATTAACTTTTCTTCATATTTTCATATGTAGAATATCTCCTTAAAATATACGAACGGAGTTTCCGGACACCCTGTATAGTTGGTATAGTAGTAGGATTAATTGTATTATGAAGTAGACATAGTGTTGATTTAGGTTGAAGTTTTTTTTTTATTAAGTAATGTATTCTTGTAAATAGAACAGCAAATTGAAGCACCTAACGAAGATACTCCGTAGAAAGGAAGAAAATGTTAAAATTAATGAAAAGTGTTGGCACACAGAGTGAATTGAGTATGAATGATTTATGCAAACTTTTCGAAGACTGTACTAATAGTAATACTGTTAGAGTTAGAATATATTATAATTTGGAGAAATGGTTAAAAGAATGTGAAAAAAATAAAAACTCCATTTACTTCTTGTGATTTTTTTATTTATTCATGAATGTTTCTCTCTCTAAGGCTGTACAGGATCTACCTATGAGGTGGTACAAGGAAAGAGTGAATTATTTTCTGGCATCAAGAGATTGCTACTCGTCTAACAAATTTTTTTTTGCCCTATGATGAACTTGATTTTATTTAACATTTTAATTTGTTAAATTGTTATTGTGGGTTTACGCCCCAATAAAATAGTAACAGAGTTATCCAAAACCCAAACCTTATAAGCCCCAATGAAATGGTAACAGAGTTATCCAAAACCCAAACCTTATTATTATTATTATTATTATAATCTTACCTTGCCATCTACAACAACTTAAGCATTGGAATTTACTTTCTTCAAAAAATTTGAATGATTGCAAGCCCTTGTACGCCTTCAGCTGCTAGCCACTGTAAAAACTATGTGTTAATATGAGGTAATTTACCAAGTCCATCCTTGCTACTTCTGGCAGACATTAAATTTCCAAAATCAGTCTCTCCGAGCAGATAAGGATCAATATCACCAATAATTTTAAGTTCTGCATCGTATCTACACTTAATATCGCCACTGTGAGTCTTTAAATATTCACTTCTTTCGATGTTTTGAAATATTTAATTGGACGCTACAGAATGTAAACAAAAGATCGAAGCACACACCAGAAGGTTCAAATAATTATTACGATAGGAATACAGTTGGGACACGAAAAATTATTTAAGTCTAGGTAGCACAGGTATAGATATACATCTTAGAAATGATCACAAATGAATCCTTAAATTACTTTGAAGCTTAATAAATTAAACCGAAAGAGTCTAATAAGCCATTAGCATAAACGGTCATGAGTCTTTGTTTGCCTTCCAGGCAAAATGGCCGACCTGTCAAAGCCACGTGTTTGAAAATGGTCAATAGGTATATTAATAATTTTAGATTAGGTTAATTTTATGATTCTCCCCGCTTCAGTTTATTTATTAAACTTGAGTTGTTACTATTGTTAATTAGAATATTGAACAGTAAAGGGACAGAAGAAGATTGAAACATTTTTAAATTACAAAAATATTAATAGAATAATAAGTGATAGTAATAAGTAAGGCATCATTTTCCTCCAGGACGGAACTAGAGGTACAAAGAATTGTTGCACTGTGACTGTCGAAGTGCAAACTTCGTTTGTCCCGTAAATTGTGAGAACTTTGAATACCTAGGTATATAAGTTGATAACTAATTTTGGTTAAACTTTCCTGTATTTATAATGGAATATGTATATATATGTTTTAATAGTGATTATGTATTAAACATTGATATACGCAGCGTCCTTGATACGTTAGAGATTGGTATTTTTCTACCAGGGACCTATATTATGAAGGTTTATTTCAAAAACTTTTCGCCACCGCTCCTGCTCGTTGTCACCGTTTCCGCTCGTCGCCACCGGTCTTAGGATATTTATAATACACGAACTGCACCGTCGTAAATTCGCGAGAGCAGTAACGTATTTTGAGATAAGAATAATAATTTTCTTTGAAAAAGTGGATAATGTGACCAGTATTTAATATTATTAGACTATGAGATAAGTTAAGCCCTGTGTAGCTATTGTTTATAGATGCTGAAATCGTAGGAATATAGAAAATATTTCGTTTTTTATCAAACGTGTCAAATTTCTTTCTTTCTAAAGCACGACCGACGAACAGCACAAGGTCAGCGAGATAAAAATTGGTCATGTAAGAAATATAAACGGGAACGGTGGCGACCCTATAGGTTAAGTTGCGAAGAGAACGGTGGCGATGAGCGGGAGCGGTGACGAAAAGTTTTATAAATGCACCTTTATACGCACATAATATTATTATATGATTCATCCTTAAAATTATTAATTTTTAAATTTCTACTTTCAGGGTTCCATAGAAAGAAGAATTTTGGATATAAATAAGCATCCTATTTTGTATATTCATATTTATTACTTAATAATAGATTAATATGTTTTTTTAATAAATATGTTCTTAATATTGAATGATATATTATTCCATTTTATATAATTTTAGAAATATTACAAGACATTTTTTTGAAATATTTCAGAAATGTTTAAGAAACATAAAATGAAATATTACTTTTTTGGGACATTTTTGGGTTTTTGAAAGATTTCATCAATATTTTATAAATGTTTTGAAATATTTATGGAATACTTAAAATCTTTCGGAGAAACTAATATGAAATATTTCTAAAACTTGATTGTGCGGTGTGGGTTGCGCCTAGTATGAAAACCATATCAACTAATTCGTCTGTAGAAAAATTCATAGCGTTTCAGCAAAAACAATTTTTGATCTACAATGATATTTTTTTTTAACACCATAAAGTTGTTAAACAAAATATGTCAGAAATCTAAATTCATTATGACATGCTTAAATAGAACTTGAAATAATTAAAAGAACGTTACGTTTTAGAGCATTTATTATAATTACATATTTAAAGAGGTTGAAATTATCTGTAAAGTGACTTACAGTCTACAGGGTAGCTGATTTGAAAAAATCAAGTAATATTTAATTAGCGATTGCTATATTTGTACCGATTTAAAAAACACCCTGTATAAAATATTGATGTTGTGTTTCCACAGAATATTTCCAGATAGCTATAAAGTTTATGAATATATAAAATTTCATTTTTTAGTTCATATTAGTAATATTTTAAAATTAGAAAATTTTAGGAAAAACTGAATAATCTGGCAGCGTCGTATAAATCGCAAAAAAATATAGTGTATCATATGTAAAATTGTATGCCGAATTCGATGAGATAAAAAGAAATTGGGTGGTACTATTTAAAAAAAAAATACTGTCATGATTTCCCGTTTTTTTGGCGCATTCTGTATATCCAAAAGATATTTTTAAAATATGCTTATCCTAAAACCTTTATGATTATTATTTTCGATTTTTCTAAAAACGGAGATATTGAACTTCCTCGCACCAACCATGCAGCCACCCTGCACGTCGAGACTTGTTGAAAAGCTTACCTATATAGAAATAGAAATTAATAGTCCCAGATTGATTTCAAAAACGAACATGATCCTATATAAAGTAATCTGGGAGGAAATGTTAACTGGATATAAAAATCATTTGCGTAAGTAGTTGATAATTTCGTTGGTATATAAATAAATATTCTGCAAAAACTATCAGAATACTAGTTGATACTTCATACAAATTTTGAAATAATCCGGAGCCTATATTTTATAGGTACTTATCTTTTTATTTTTCGGCATAAATTAAACATTATACGGTATTAAATAATCATTTTCTTTAGAACGTGAAAAGTAGGTCATTTTAACCGTCATAAGTGTTACAACGCCATATTGTTCCGTATGCCGCATACTTCCGCCAATCGTGTCTGAAAATGACGTAACTTTATTTGTTATGGGATTTTTAAGCAAAATAGAGAGCTTATGGCGAGAACTTGTCAATGATTCCCGTATTTTTCTTTAAGAACATAATTCCAATGCAAATAAAACAATCAAGTCTTCCTCCACAAACATTTTCCTTAATGTAAAATGTTAGTATTATTCCCTACATGTTTCGGGCGTCTAGACGTTCATCTTCAGGGGATACCATAATCGAGTTAAATAAAATTGGTTCGAGTTGCTTTAAATTAATAAGTGCAACTGGAAGTGAGTAGGAACTTCAAAAAACTTTTTAAGAAAACGGAGTGCACATGCAAATTAAATTGTGAAAATTGTCATGTTGATTGTATGAAGATTTTATGTGAATTGTGAAAATATTTTAGTGTAAATAAAGATTTTTTAATCAAGACATTTTAAATTTTATTGATTATAAATTATATGATGGTTTCTTAAAGAAAATTTCTAATTTTTGGAGACATGTCATATTCAACATAAAATCTTCATACAATCAACATGACAATTTTTTTAAAGTTTGAGGCAACTCGAACCAATTTTATTTAACTCGATTTTGGTATCCCCTGAAGATGGACGTCTAGACGCCCGAAACATGTATGGAATAAAACTAACATTTTACATTAAAAAGAAATTTTGTGGAGGAAGACTTTATTGTTTTATTTGCAAGTATAATATATGGACTACTTCTTCAACATAATTCAAGCTTTTGGCGTTGCTACAGGATGGGATGGGGGCAGTTCGTTTCGGGCGTTACACTACGTATTTAAAAAAAGTCGTTGAACATATTAACTAATAATATTTGCCCCGAGAAGTTTTCGACGCCTTTTATAATATACTTCGTTGTTCAAATATATTATATTCGATATAGCCAGTGGCGTAGCTAGCATTTTTGGGGGTGGGGGGGGGGTGAAGGGTGAACTTTGGGAAGGGCGCAGACCGCGGAGCTAAAGCGCCAAGAGGCCACGCTCAAATTTCGTAGGAATTCACCTTCTTTATGCTCCCTAGGGATCGGGGGTCTGGCCCCAAATGAAGTCTACTTCCGCTATATAAAAAAAAAATATTATAATGTGGTAAGACGCTCTCCAAATCGGTTTTATTAAGCTTATTCTCGTCGCTCTTCTTTACTAAAAATAAAATGAGACCGATCTTGCTTTTTAAGAATTATCATCCAAGTAGTGGGAGGGCGCCAGGCCAAGGGGGAGGGGGGAGCGGTCGCCCCCCTGTGCCACGCCACAGGATATAGCCAATATTTTAAAGATCGCTATCCAATGTGTCGGTATACCGAATATTTGACCACCCGTACCCTAGACCATTATTAGGTATATTATTTTATTTTTCGTGAATCTGTCAATTTTTTTACCGTAGGTATATTGAAAACAATACTGTACTACTATACTACATTGACAACATCGGGTCAACAATTTAGTTGAATTTTTTTAGTTACCAAAATTAAAATTTTAGTTCTGATAATCCATTTTTTATAGTTATCGCAATAGTTCTCTCAGCTAATTTATTTTTCTTGGACCGCTCTGGCGAAAGGATTAGTAGTGTATAATTGAGAGAGCTGGACCAGTGGTGCTAGTGGTGCGTTTTATGATCTAACCCAGGTGGTGCAGGTGGTGCGTTTTATGACCTAACCCGGGTGGTTCGGTGGTGCTGTTTACAACCTAACCCGAAATTAAACCCGACTTTTTACGACCTAACCCAAGTGCTTTCGTGAGGCGGCTTCTTATCTAACCCTAATTTGAACCTGAATATTTATGAACTGACCCGAGATAAAACCCGACTTTTTACGACCTAACCCGGGTGCTTTCGTGAGGCGGCTTCTCATCTAACCCTAATTTGAACCTGAATATTTATGATCTGACCCGAGATAAAACCCGACTTTTTATGATTTAACCTTAGTGGAAACGCAGCTGCTAAAGCGGGATAATTAAACCCCAATTTTTATAAGCCATCCTTAAACCCGACTTTTTAGGATCCGACCTGAGCCATCCTTAAACCAGACTTTTTATGATTTAACCTTAGTTGAAACGCCGCTGTTAAAGCGGTATAGTAAAAATCATGATTTATATTTTCTAACTTAGTGAAACGCCGCTGGTGGATGGCAAAGCGAAATAAAACCCTAATTTATATGGTCTAATAAGATAAGTATAATAAGGCGGCACATTATTTGTCACCGCAATAATTATTTATACCTAAATGACCCTCTCAAACCCTCTGCCGACTCGATTTAAAAAGAAAGGGGCATAAAACTTTATTTATTATTCCGAAAGGCCCTCATTAAAATTCAGTAGCATATCTAATAATTGTTTTCAATTTTGCACCACTTATAAAAAATACAATAAAATAATTACCATCTAGAACCATTAACTAGCGATTTCTTTGTACTGGAAATGGATAAATTATAGGACTATCTTGTAATGAGAACAGTAGACAATAAATAAAACTTAAATACGTATATGGCTCTATATATCATTCGACCTTTACTTAAAATACCAACCAGGTATAGGTACTATACAACTTGTGTTCGCCATCAGGTAAAAGCCCTCATAATGCTTTTATAAAAATTTTGGATAATATCATAATATAAGTAAATAGGGTACAATTTCAGGAAAAAAGTAAAAAAAAAATTAATTCACAGTGTAAAATTGTAGTTAAATGGATTGTAAATACGAAATAATATAAAAAGCTACCTTTTGTTTGCGATGATGTATGCACAATAACTCTATATTATTCGGCCCTTAAACTGAAAATACCCACTAGATAGGTATCATAAGCTGTATTTGTCATCAGGTAGAACCCCCAATAAAATTATGAATATTAGGCGTAGGCAACAAAGTAGCAATCTTAACTTATTTTCAACACGAGCATAAAAATATGGGGTTGTTAAATATTTTACAACCTTAATTCTCAATGTCAACAATAAGCAAATCACGTTGGTTTTTTAATTTATTATTAAATTCGTTAGAATAATACTTATTAATCTGGCTAACTTAAGAAACTGACAATATAACGACCATCCAAAAAAATCATAATACATTACTGGGTGTGAAAGCAATTGCGCTGCAAAATATAGTGTATACCGACTCTGAGGTAGTTAATTAAAATCACAATTACTACATATAAAAATGTTCAATACTATTAGCGTCACCTACGCATAGGGTTAAAAAGTATGAGAAACTTTGCGAATATCATTTTCCATGATTCTCTCGACCACCACATCAATGTCACATTTCAATATTCTCGCCAACATTTAACTTTTGAAATTAGCATAATAACAAATCCTTTACAATGAATTAAACAAACGCATACATAATTTTAAAATCTCATAATAAGAATATAAGCTAAAATTATAATGTGTAACAGCTCCAAAATCTAACAAGTTTGGACTAGTCGAATGACGTCAGTTTACATCTGTAGAGAATACCCAACTCTCAACTCATAAAAAATGGTCAAACTTTGTCGGTAAATACCCCTCTATGATGCAGGGGAAGGACAGGTAACTCGAGATGCTTATAAAGAAACGTTAAAGAACATTATTTACTTATTTCTAGACTCTTAAAAATTAGATGCAATCGAACAATAAATGTTTTCATCATGTATATTTATCAGTAACACATTACTTTCGACATACATAAATTCAAATTGATAATTACTTGCGTTAGTACTTTTTTAGAAGCTTGAATCATTGCATATAACCGTCTGAGGGTACCCAAACTTCCCCTAACATATTTCTCCGTAACCGGGGAAAAAGAGGTAAAAAAGCAAAATAACAGCTTCAAGTGTCTTTGCAAACAACCGGCAATAAAATAGAGTATTTCAGTTTTTAATTTTTCGTAAATAAAAGTTGGCTAGATTAATAGTCTCTGTGAATATAATAACATAACCAAAGTGATATGATGTAAATTTAGGAGTACAGTACAAATTATTCCTCTATTAAAATATACCGCAAATAACTAACTACCAAACGATTTTTGATATTTTGAATATATTTGATGCTCATAGCATTATCACATTTCCAAAAGCTCTAAATTTTAGAAAAATGTTCTAATAGAATATGTCTATCAATATAAAGTAAAGGTATTGTTAGGTTTTTTTTTTTAAAAATACGAACTACAACAGTCTCTGCTACAGCATGGCTGACTCTGTGAGACCATAATAATTATATCAATAATCGAGTCGTCCTTATGATAATATTTTCTTCCAATATCCGGCTCCACTATCCATAAAAGTTATGTTAGAAAATTCATAATTGAGCGCATTGTAATTTTTAAAAAGAAATTCACTTTACACACAAAGATGAAGCCAATCGATTCATGAAAATAATGCAAGTCAGTATGTGTATGTTATGGCTAACTGTTTAAATGTCTATACCTTCCACGTTTGTCGGAAGAAATACTTTTCTTTATACTAGTATTTTAGTTGAAAATAAGATTGTAAATCGTGTACAAAACAACCGTCCCTTATGGATTTGAACGAAAATCGTAGATTTGACTATTTTCATGAAAAATAAATCTAAGTACGGAATAATGCAGGAGAGAGACCTATTTCTCTTGCATATTTAATTTCTTTGATAGTAAGAACTAATCTTTTTATTTTACAAAGGTAAAAAAAGCTAAAGATCGGCGTTGTCAGTCAGGTATAAGAACTGATTTAACACGATGGTTTTTGTACAAACGTTCACATACAATTGTATGCTTTTTAACCGATTGTGTCGGAAAAAATGACGTTTTATAGATTAGGTATTTAGACGAAGAGCTAACCTTCTCAATAAAGTATTGATTATTGCCCTGGTAGCTAGACAACACTTTTTATGTTAGTCAAAAAAAAATTTTTTTTCGGACGCTATTACAGATTTTATCGTTAACTAACAAACATTAAGACCAAAAAATTAGCGTGCAAGATGAAATGTATATGTTCACTTCATTTTTACATTATTTTACAACTGTCAATCGCATTAAAAACAAGATCGAATAAAAAATAACTTATGACATATGGACGAAAAATGTTTTTCGGACTATTTAGGTTACCGACCGCATTACGTCTGAAATACTACATTTTTCGAGCTTATAACATAATTTACTATTTTAACGTTAAAACAGGGGAAATGATCTATCGAAATGGGTACTTTTTTTGTCGGTCACGAGATTATAGTTTCTTTTAAAATGAACTCTAATATTTACAGCACAAATTATCCTTTAAGCCACATTAGTTTAAAACACGTCTGTTGCTTTCTCTCTATTGTGAGTTTGATTAAAGTATAGCGTAGTATATATTTAGATGAATTTCGTAAATGTTGAATACTTTCAAAACTGAAAAAGCCGCCCTTTGCAATAAATATCTCCGTAGAGTTAGGGACCCTGCAGATTAAGGGTATTTCAGCGGATAATCATATACGAATTCAAAGATTTTGTCTATTTTAATGGATTAACAAACAATATCTATAGGATAACTTTACTGATAAAAAAAAAAAGAACAAAAATCCATAAAGTCTAGGCTCACATGAAATTCCATAAAGAGCAGCTGCATAGCCTTATCACATCAAACCATATTTTTATTTCATTCTATTGCCAAAAGTCTGTGTTTAGGAGATTATCATTCATTTTAAAATGAACTCTAATATGTACATCACCATAAACTACCTCTTAAGCCGTCTTAAAAATAGACTTTTCGATTTGCCTCTATATTGATTTTCTAATATTAAATATCTACAATAGTCGAAATTCGCTCGCTAATACCTATGTATGCAAGGTTTCTTCAAAAAATGACAATTTTGTTGTTTAATGGCTTGAAAAAAATTGGAAAAAGTAGGTTTTTGCATTAATTTATTTCCAGATGAGTGTTAAAAATACTTATAAAACTCGGTATACCGAAGATCAAGCATTAATGAGAGGGTTGAGTCCTGTTTGCCAAATCCGGATTTTTAATTTGACGTTGGCAACGCTACAATTTCTTAACATTTATCATAAGAGGCGTATATTTTTGGGGCTTAGATCTACCAGTTTATCCACGTTCCATTTATTGTTAGTGCTTTAGTAATTTTACTTTCCAATTATTTTTTACCAAAACGCGTAGTTGAAACAGTGCCTATATCAGACGATATAATAAATTTTAAGGATTAATTCGCTTACAAATACACTTCAATTTATTTAGGCTAAAGCAGTCAGACATATACTGGAACTACGAAAACCCTATTACAATTTGGTTGCCTAGAGAAAATTTTGTAAAAAACATAGCTTTCTACACAAATGCTGGCACATTACGCATCTATCCTTTTAAGATGCCTGGCGACGTCAATGTAAGCATTGACATAATGACGCAAGATATAGGTAGGTACTAGAATATTCAAGATTTCTATTAACGATACACTTCAGCATACATGCGAGATGTCATTAATGTCTACGGAAGGCAACAGACATACCAGCTATTTTTACATGGGTTCCATAGACTTGGACGCCTCTTGTTTAGAAATATTTGATGTCATCTTGAGGAGTTCCGTATTGAAGCATCAAACCTACCTGCCAAATAATTGACGAAATACGGGATATCATAGAATATGTCCCCCATCGAACTTAATGATCCTATAAACCAGCTTCACAGACTGTAATTTGTGATGCTAACACGATTAATACGCAATAGAACAAGATTAAGAAACAAAATTTTAAACAAATATATTGGATATATAATTAGTTGTTTTGTTTTTTTTTTTAACTAATTTAAACTAGCTCTTTATCGCACGAAAATAAATAAATAATTTACGGTTACAGAACAATAATTATTTTAAAAAGCTGGATAACTAAATATATTATGTTATTAGGAATATTCTGTCTAAAGTAACAGCTGATCTTAGTCGAAAATGAGATTATTGATTGTTGAATTCGTTAGGTATGAAATAAAATTAGAGACTTCGTCTATTTTTTCACGTTTAAAAAGAATACCTCTATTTAGCTAAAAATGAAACGATTACAGTGGTAGATTAATTCGCTTTACCAACCATGTAAACTACTAATTTTGCAATAAATATCTTCTATATTTCTAGGTAGGTTTACTCGAAAATGTTGGGCTATTTTCATCAAAAATCGCGATACGAAATTGAAAAAAATTACCTATTTTTGTCGGTTTACAAAGTGATAGTGAAATATTGGTTTGATCAAAGAACAATAATTATTTTAAAAATGTTGCATAAAATGTCGGTGTTATCAGGCAGGTAAGAAGTTATTTATCTGAATCTTATTTGTACCAATAGCGTTTATATACAAATGCTAGTTTTTAATGCTAAATAGGGGAGATGTGATTAGATGAGAGATCTTTACAAGTAAAATTATTATTTGTCTATTTGATCCTGCCAATTTTAGAAATCCATCCTCATAAGTTTGCGATCATGTTTTAAACCCCTATCGTTTAGTTAGTGATAGTCTAAGCACTCGAAATATACTTATTTCTTTGAATAAAAGTGCTAAAACTGCCTTTTAAAAGATATGCTGTTCTGGTTTTATGGGATTTAGAGTAGCGGGTGAATAAAATGATGTAATAATGTAATAATAAGGATAAATAAGGATAAATCAATCAAGAGCGGTATTCGCTAGTAGTTTAAAAAGCGGACGCTATGAGGAAGCTTATGATAGTGGTAACATTGATATAAAACAGAAGGTTATCTTTTTGAAAACTAGATCTGCTGAAAGATTAAAGTAATATCTTTTATCTTATAGTTGGTTCACACAAGTATAACTAACTACATTTTCGTATTTACATCGTATATAAGGATAGAGAGAAAAATCATCCAAATGTCTAACTACCTATTTCGTGTTTTTTTTTTGTTGTTTTATAGTCTACTATCTACCTACATAAAAAAAAAAAACAAGTATATTTTCATATTTTTATCGGTCTTAAGTTCGATTTCAAAAGCACACTCCCACTTTTTGATAATTTCACAGTCTAAGCACATAGATCTTATATTTTTATTTACGATCAATTCATCTTTATTCGCCAATCGTCTCAAACGAGTCTGCTTTTGAAAGTAATATAGCCTTAGTATTCAGAAAATATTAATGATATCGGAGCCTAAAACATCCTTGACACTAAAAAATCATTGTGTTTCCTAACAAAACCCATCATCTTGTCTATTTAGCTTGCTTTCCTATTGTTTAGCAGGTTAAATAAAATTATTATTTCGCTCTTTTTGTCTGTGCTGAATCGTTAGGGGAATACGATTCTAGTCCTATAAGATAGACAGTTAAAATTTATGTAAGCAATCAGAAATCCTACACTATGAGCTACTTAGTTAAAATTTCATATTTCCTTCCTGGGTCAGGCAAAATTTGTGTTGTGTCGGTCAAAATTTATAAAATACGAAAAAAAATGCTAGATGCATTTTTATCATGACTTTCTATCTAATACCATCTTATTTCAAGGTATAATTCGGTTGTCAAAATGAGAATCTAAAAAATCCTCGTGTTTCCTCACAAAACCCATCATCTTGCCTATTTAGCTTGCTTTTCTATTGTTTAGCAGGTTAAATAAAATTATTATTTCGCTCTTTTTGTCTGTACTGAATCGTTAGGGGGATACGTTTCTAGTTCTATAAGAGAGACAGTTAAAATTTATGTAAGCAATCAGAAATCCTACACTATGAGCTACTTAGTTAAAATTTCATATTTCCTTCCTGGGTCAGGCAAAATTTGTGATGTGTCGGTCAAAATGTATAAAAATACGAAAAAAATGCTGGATGCATTTTTAGCGTGACTTTCTATTTAATACCATCTTATTTCAAGGTATAATTCGGTTGTCAAAATGAGAATAAAATAATTTTCCCATGGTTTATGTCATCTTAAAAAAGTCAAAAGGTTATATTCTGTAGAGGATCAGATACATTCAAATTTAAATATTATTTTCTCCAAGAAGAATTTTAAGATAGTATTATAGTAAATAAAAATTCTATACCTCCAATATTTCTTGGAAACATATCGTGTTCTAGCGACATAACCCAAAAGTACCTCTATTCAGAAACGCATCGTACTTTTCTTGTCAAACTTGACTTTGTTGTAATGTTGTATGCAGAGCACTTTGAAAACAAAAATTAGATTAGAAACCGCCGCCTCTTAAGGTATACTTTTTTAGGTCTTACATAGGGTACACTGGTATACAGAACAAATGTCATCTTTAATTGTCTCATTGTCCCATCCATTACATACATTATTGTAATCCTAAAGCACCTGTTACTAGCATTATCTTTTTTTTGGTTTTCATAAAACATAGCGATTACCGATGAAAATTATACGAAAACTTAATAAATAACTTTTTTTTCAACTGAAATAGACTGATTTTCGATGGAAAAATGTTACTTATAACTAAAAATGAATATAAGACATATACGCAATGATATTTAGAATAAACCAATCTTTTCTAAAATTACTATGAAATATTCACAAAATCGTTTCGTTATAACCAAAGTAGCAAGGCTTGCAGATTTCGTATAGAGTTCAAACGCGATACTGAGATGATCTTTTTTTATATTTTTGTAGGATAATTCACCACTACGTTGTACTTGAGAGAGGACTTTCTTGAAAAATCCTCAAATTTCTCTGCAATTTTGTTCCTTCTAGAGTTAAATTCACACAGAAAACCCCGTATTCTTATCTTTCAGATTGGTATATTAAAAAGGGCTTATTAGTATGGTTTAGAAAACAAGCAATATTAATTAGGGATGTTTTTTCGTCGTATGAAGAGTTGAAATTTTTTTTTCCACTCCAATGGTTGCGATGCAGAGAGTCGGGTTTCATCATAATCTTTCAGGGTAGCTCAGGTTTGATTGCATGTACTAAGGTGAGTGCTCCTTGTAATCGGTTTCAGGTTTGACGCGCCCCCATCAGGTTAGTTCAGGTTTCTTAAACACTTGAGAAAGCCAGCATTTGTGTAGAAAGCTATGTTTTTTACAAAATTTTCTCTAGGCAACCAAATTGTAATAGGGTTTTCGTAGTTCCAGTATATGTCTGACTGCTTTAGCCTAAATAAATTGAAGTGTATTTGTAAGCGAATTAATCCTTAAAATTTATTATATCGTCTGATATAGGCACTGTTTCAACTACGCGTTTTGGTAAAAAATAATTGGAAAGTAAAATTACTAAAGCACTAACAATAAATGGAACGTGGATAAACTGGTAGATCTAAGCCCCAAAAATATACGCCTCTTATGATAAATGTTAAGAAATTGTAGCGTTGCCAACGTCAAATTAAAAATCCGGATTTGGCAAACAGGACTCAACCCTCTCATTAATGCTTGATCTTCGGTATACCGAGTTTTATAAGTATTTTTAACACTCATCTGGAAATAAATTAATGCAAAAACCTACTTTTTCCAATTTTTTTCAAGCCATTAAACAACAAAATTGTCATTTTTTGAAGAAACCTTGCATACATAGGTATTAGCGAGCGAATTTCGACTATTGTAGATATTTAATATTAGAAAATCAATATAGAGGCAAATCGAAAAGTCTATTTTTAAGACGGCTTAAGAGGTAGTTTATGGTGATGTACATATTAGAGTTCATTTTAAAATGAATGATAATCTCCTAAACACAGACTTTTGGCAATAGAATGAAATAAAAATATGGTTTGATGTGATAAGGCTATGCAGCTGCTCTTTATGGAATTTCATGTGAGCCTAGACTTTATGGATTTTTGTTCTTTTTTTTTTTATCAGTAAAGTTATCCTATAGATATTGTTTGTTAATCCATTAAAATAGACAAAATCTTTGAATTCGTATATGATTATCCGCTGAAATACCCTTAATCTGCAGGGTCCCTAACTCTACGGAGATATTTATTGCAAAGGGCGGCTTTTTCAGTTTTGAAAGTATTCAACATTTACGAAATTCATCTAAATAAATACTACGCTATACTTTAATCAAACTCACAATAGAGAGAAAGCAACAGACGTGTTTTAAACTAATGTGGCTTAAAGGATAATTTGTGCTGTAAATATTAGAGTTCATTTTAAAAGAAACTATAATCTCGTGACCGACAAAAAAAGTACCCATTTCGATAGATCATTTCCCCTGTTTTAACGTTAAAATAGTAAATTATGTTATAAGCTCGAAAAATGTAGTATTTCAGACGTAATGCGGTCGGTAACCTAAATAGTCCGAAAAACATTTTTCGTCCATATGTCATAAGTTATTTTTTATTCGATCTTTTAATGCGATTGACAGTTGTAAAATAATGTAAAAATGAAGTGAACATATACATTTCATCTTGCACGCTAATTTTTTGGTCTTAATGTTTGTTAGTTAACGATAAAATCTGTAATAGCGTCCGAAAAAAAATTTTTTTTTGACTAACATAAAAAGTGTTGTCTAGCTACCAGGGCAATAATCAATACTTTATTGAGAAGGTTAGCTCTTCGTCTAAATACCTAATCTATAAAACGTCATTTTTTCCGACACAATCGGTTAAAAAGCATACAATTGTATGTGAACGTTTGTACAAAAACCATCGTGTTAAATCAGTTCTTATACCTGACTGACAACGCCGATCTTTAGCTTTTTTTACCTTTGTAAAATAAAAAGATTAGTTCTTACTATCAAAGAAATTAAATATGCAAGAGAAATAGGTCTCTCTCCTGCATTATTCCGTACTTAGATTTATTTTTCATGAAAATAGTCAAATCTACGATTTTCGTTCAAATCCATAAGGGACGGTTGTTTTGTACACGATTTACAATCTTATTTTCAACTAAAATACTAGTATAAAGAAAAGTATTTCTTCCGACAAACGTGGAAGGTATAGACATTTAAACAGTTAGCCATAACATACACATACTGACTTGCATTATTTTCATGAATCGATTGGCTTCATCTTTGTGTGTAAAGTGAATTTCTTTTTAAAAATTACAATGCGCTCAATTATGAATTTTCTAACATAACTTTTATGGATAGTGGAGCCGGATATTGGAAGAAAATATTATCATAAGGACGACTCGATTATTGATATAATTATTATGGTCTCACAGAGTCAGCCATGCTGTAGCAGAGACTGTTGTAGTTCGTATTTTTAAAAAAAAAAACCTAACAATACCTTTACTTTATATTGATAGACATATTCTATTAGAACATTTTTCTAAAATTTAGAGCTTTTGGAAATGTGATAATGCTATGAGCATCAAATATATTCAAAATATCAAAAATCGTTTGGTAGTTAGTTATTTGCGGTATATTTTAATAGAGGAATAATTTGTACTGTACTCCTAAATTTACATCATATCACTTTGGTTATGTTATTATATTCACAGAGACTATTAATCTAGCCAACTTTTATTTACGAAAAATTAA
Source organism: Polydrusus tereticollis (assembly GCA_963920685.1). Classification (NCBI taxonomy): domain Eukaryota; kingdom Metazoa; phylum Arthropoda; class Insecta; order Coleoptera; family Curculionidae; genus Polydrusus; species Polydrusus tereticollis. Next base: position 79,499,695 of record OY987331.1, on the reverse strand, counting down.
AAACTGAAATACTCTATTTTATTGCCGGTTGTTTGCAAAGACACTTGAAGCTGTTATTTTGCTTTTTTACCTCTTTTTCCCCGGTTACGGAGAAATATGTTAGGGGAAGTTTGGGTACCCTCAGACGGTTATATGCAATGATTCAAGCTTCTAAAAAAGTACTAACGCAAGTAATTATCAATTTGAATTTATGTATGTCGAAAGTAATGTGTTACTGATAAATATACATGATGAAAACATTTATTGTTCGATTGCATCTAATTTTTAAGAGTCTAGAAATAAGTAAATAATGTTCTTTAACGTTTCTTTATAAGCATCTCGAGTTACCTGTCCTTCCCCTGCATCATAGAGGGGTATTTACCGACAAAGTTTGACCATTTTTTATGAGTTGAGAGTTGGGTATTCTCTACAGATGTAAACTGACGTCATTCGACTAGTCCAAACTTGTTAGATTTTGGAGCTGTTACACATTATAATTTTAGCTTATATTCTTATTATGAGATTTTAAAATTATGTATGCGTTTGTTTAATTCATTGTAAAGGATTTGTTATTATGCTAATTTCAAAAGTTAAATGTTGGCGAGAATATTGAAATGTGACATTGATGTGGTGGTCGAGAGAATCATGGAAAATGATATTCGCAAAGTTTCTCATACTTTTTAACCCTATGCGTAGGTGACGCTAATAGTATTGAACATTTTTATATGTAGTAATTGTGATTTTAATTAACTACCTCAGAGTCGGTATACACTATATTTTGCAGCGCAATTGCTTTCACACCCAGTAATGTATTATGATTTTTTTGGATGGTCGTTATATTGTCAGTTTCTTAAGTTAGCCAGATTAATAAGTATTATTCTAACGAATTTAATAATAAATTAAAAAACTAACGTGATTTGCTTATTGTTGACATTGAGAATTAAGGTTGTAAAATATTTAACAACCCCATATTTTTATGCTCGTGTTGAAAATAAGTTAAGATTGCTACTTTGTTGCCTACGCCTAATATTCATAATTTTATTGGGGGTTCTACCTGATGACAAATACAGCTTATGATACCTATCTAGTGGGTATTTTCAGTTTAAGGGCCGAATAATATAGAGTTATTGTGCATACATCATCGCAAACAAAAGGTAGCTTTTTATATTATTTCGTATTTACAATCCATTTAACTACAATTTTACACTGTGAATTAATTTTTTTTTTACTTTTTTCCTGAAATTGTACCCTATTTACTTATATTATGATAATATCCAAAATTTTTATAAAAGCATTATGAGGGCTTTTACCTGGTGGCGAACACAAGTTGTATAGTACCTATACCTGGTTGGTATTTTAAGTAAAGGTCGAATGATATATAGAGCCATATACGTATTTAAGTTTTATTTATTGTCTACTGTTCTCATTACAAGATAGTCCTATAATTTATCCATTTCCAGTACAAAGAAATCGCTAGTTAATGGTTCTAGATGGTAATTATTTTATTGTATTTTTTATAAGTGGTGCAAAATTGAAAACAATTATTAGATATGCTACTGAATTTTAATGAGGGTCCTTCGGAATAATAAATAAAGTTTTATGCCCCTTTCTTTTTAAATCGAGTCGGCAGAGGGTTTGAGAGGGTCATTTAGGTATAAATAATTATTGCGGTGACAAATAATGTGCCGCCTTATTATACTTATCTTGTTAGACCATATAAATTAGGGCTTTATTTCGCTTTGCCATCCACCAGCGGCGTTTCACTAAGTTAGAAAATATAAATCATGATTTTTACTATACCGCTTTAACAGCGGCGTTTCAACTAAGGTTAAATCATAAAAAGTCTGGTTTAAGGATGGCTCAGGTCGGATCCTAAAAAGTCGGGTTTAAGGACGGCTTATAAAAATTGGGGTTTAATTATCCCGCTTTAGCAGCGGCGTTTCCACTAAGGTTAAATCATAAAAAGTCGGGTTTTATCTCGGGTCAGATCATAAATATTCAGGTTCAAATTAGGGTTAGATGAGAAGCCGCCTCACGAAAGCACCCGGGTTAGGTCGTAAAAAGTCGGGTTTTATCTCGGGTCAGTTCATAAATATTCAGGTTCAAATTAGGGTTAGATAAGAAGCCGCCTCACGAAAGCACTTGGGTTAGGTCGTAAAAAGTCGGGTTTAATTTCGGGTTAGATTGTAAACAGCACCACCGAACCACCCGGGTTAGGTCATAAAACGCACCACCTGCACCACCTGGGTTAGATCATAAAACGCACCACTGGTCCAGCTCTCTCAATTATACACTACTAGGATTTTACTTAATTTTGAATGTTGTGATACCTTGACCAGTTGAGGTAACCCAAGGTTTAATTGTCCTTATATATTGTCATAAATAAAATCAACTAATCTTCGTCATCAGATCATTTAATTAGGGTTTCAGGCTGGTATAACTATAGAAAATTAGTTCATTTAGAAAATTACTAATTAGATAATCGCAACAAGGTAGGTATATAACAACATTAAAAATTAAGTAAAATCCTTATTTTACTCAGGAATTTAGTTCTGGCAAGAAACCCGGTACGTGATAATTAGCTTGGAGAACTTTTGCGATAACTAATAAATAAATTATCAGAACTAAAGTTTTAATTGTAGTAACTAAAAAAATTCAACTAACTTCTTTAGTTGACCGATTTTCTCGGTGTAGGTGCTTACTAATTAGTGGGAGTGTATGAAGATCGATTGTTGAGAAATCCCAGTTATACACACGCGAAATCGCCGATTTTGTGTCAATAATCCCGAAATAACGTTTATATGAACTGAGTTTAATAGAGATTTAAGAGATATTATGCACTGTCGTTATACGCTAAAAATTAGAACCGCTAAATAAAGTTTTTACACACCAAATTTTAAAAAATATCGCTATATCTAGCGTAAAGTCAATGCCCTTCACGTCGAGAAGAACTTACTTATCAGATGGCTCACGACAGTTAATAATTACACTACTTAACACTAAAAATGTATCTTATTCGGTTTTTAAAGTTTCATAATCAAGTTGACTAATAACAAATTTCTGTAGGCATGTTAATTTTATATCACATGTAGAAGCGGATAAATGCGACGTTTATATTTTTCTTATTATGCAACCACTAACTTACATTATATAAGAACTCACAGTCAAACAAGATGTCAATTGAATGCGCGGGGTGGCATAGTTGGAAATTATGTCATTGGCCCTAATTTTTTTGGAAGATACAGTAATCCATGAACTTATAAACAATGAGTTACCTAATAAATAGATAGGTAGAGGTGGACCATTTCAATGGCCACCTCGATCTCCAGACTTAACAATAATGGACTTACTTTTGTGGAGATAGGTCAAAGAAGATGTGTATAAAGTGCCTCCAACATCAAAAGAGGATATTTCAAGAACGCGTAAAGACTTGTTTAGATGTTTACTTTACTTTCGATAATCAAATTTAGTTGTTATTATTTATTATTCTTGTTTTCAACTCATTGCCAACTTATTGAAAGTTTAAATACTTTTACATTTTTAAATAAAACATAAAATATTAAAAGAACGTTGCGTTTTAGAGCATTTATAATAAATGCATATTTAAAGAGGTTGGAATTATTTGTAAAGTAACCTAAAAATATACAAAGGGGATAGGGGCAGATTTGAAAAATCGAGTTATATTTATTTAAATATTGCTACATTTGTACCGATTTTAAACAGCACACTGTAAGATATTTTTGATGTGTTTCATCAGAATATTTTCAGCTGGCTATAAGTTTTATGAATACATAAATATAATTTTTTAGTTTACATTAGTAATATTTCAAAATAATTTTTTAGATATGATGTTTTCCGAGAATATTGTAGGAAAAACTGAGTAATCTGGCAACGGCGTATGAATCGCAAAAAAAATGTGAAATTTTATGCCGAATTCGATGACATGAAAAGAAATGGGTGGTACTATTTAAAAAAAATACTTTCATGATGCCCGGCTTTTTTGGCGCATCCTGTATATCCCAAAATATTGTAAAAATGTGCACTTTTGCTTATCCTAGAAGCTGCTTTTTTTTTTTTTTTTGAAACATTTATTAGCTTCTGATACAGTTTACAAAATATATATATTCTATTCCTAAATCAGTGTTAAGAACACTGGTATGAAGGAGAATTAACAAACTTAGAGCTACGAAAACAATGGTTGGTGCTGTCATACACAATGAAGCCATTCATAACTGTTAATTCGCTTACACACATAATTATTATAGCTTCTACGCTTTTTATTAGTTATCTTTCAAAAATCTTTGCAGATTCTTGTTAAACATATTTAAGTTATTTGAATTTTTGACATGAATTGGCAGATTATTATAAGTTCTAGATGATGAACTAAGAGGGCAATTCAAACCAACATTTATTCTAGAGTTTTGAATGTAGACATTGTTCTCTGACCTTGTGCTATGATTCAAATGCATGATATCAAAATTACATTTTTGTAGGTTATTCACAATCTTATACATTAGCTTACTTTGTTCTAGCATTAATATTTGCTCTATCTTATAGACACCTAATTCTCTATACAGTAAATCATTATTAGTTAGGTAATCGTAATTAAAAAGTATTTTCAGAATTTTATTCTGTTTTACTTGAACTTCATTAAGAGTGCTGGTGCAACAACTTCCCCAAATAGGTATCAAATGTCTTAGATGAGCCAAGAAGTAGGCATTGTAGATACTAATTTTTGTTTTATGCGAGATATAATTTCGGCACTTATAAATGATTGGTATAAATAAATTTAGCTTTGTCATTAAGTTTTCAATATGATTTTTCCAACTAAGCAGTTCATCTATAAACAAACCCAAATACTTTATAAAGACTACTTTTTCTAAGCTTGTGTTGCAAATCTTAAGGTCAATGTCATTAACAATTTTATTTTTTTGTCTGAACACGACATACTTCGTTTTTTCAGCATTAATCTTTAATCTGTTTCCATAAAGCCACCCAAGATATCTATCCAGATCCCTGTTAATAACCTCTTCTAAATCCTTTTCATTTGACCCTGTATAAACTAGAGCAGTATCATCTGCAAATGTAAAATAACGTGCCTCTAAATTTGCTAGTTTTAGGTTTAAAACGTAAATTGAGTACAAGAGTGGTCCCAAAACCGACCCCTGCGGCACCCCACAATTGTTAGTCAAAGTATCACTAGAGCAATCATTAATTTTTACATATTGTTTCCTATTTACAAGGTATGTCTTAATTACATTTAAAAAGCCACCCTGAAAACCCAAACAATTTAATTTTTCCAAAAGCCTATCAATTAATACCACATCAAAGGCCTTTTTTAGGTCCACAAATACAGCAATAACAATATTTTTCTGATCTAGACCTTTTGATACATAATTTACAAAGTCGAAAGTGGTGTATTCAATAATTTTCGATATTTCTGACAACAATCGAGATATTGGAGTTCCTCTCACTAATCATACTGAATCTTCAAAATTCGTAACTTCTTGAGGTAATGTGCTCCCACACATATTCAACATCAATGCCGGGGTTTCTCAATGGTCTATATTGTCTCCCACCTTCTTTACAATACATTAACGATATTTTGGAGAAATATAGCTTCACTGACGACAGCACACTTATTTCGTGTTTTACTTTGGATGCTTAAACATCGACTGCTAATGCAAATCTCTGAAGGCGGCAAGAAGTCTCACTTTTCAATAAAGACCTGGAATAAATTCTGTCTTGGGGTGACATTAACTAATAAACGATAAAAAAAACAGAATAAAGGCAGTTTTTCTAAAAAAGTTACTGTTGAAGAACCAGATATAGTGATTTCGAGACACTCGATTCCCTTGGTTTCATCAATTCATTTATTGGGGTCAATTTGGACAGTCATATTATGTTTTGGCATAGTCACGTTGCAGCCATAGCTAAGGCAGCTTTGCAGAAGCTTGGTAGACTTTTCCGAACTAAGAACATCCATACACCCCAACAGCTTTTGACACTCTATAAAGCCCAAATTTGACAACCGCTGGAATACTGCTCACACATTTGGGATTCTGCTCCTAAACATACACTGAGACTACTGGATTCTAAAATTAATAATAATAATAATTATTGTTTTTAAGATTCTGACCTGCCTCTGTATACAAATTCATTTATGGCTCATTTTATGATCTTCTTTGTCAATACGTCTTTGTAAACTAACCAGTAAACTCCAAGATAATTTTTAAATGTGAAGTAATGTAGTTTTAGCTTTATCGTATAACATATAACATATAATGTTAATAAACTAAGATGATCCAATTCGAATCCGTGAGAATCTTCTAGTCAATACTTACATAATTCTTAACGGGGTTACAAAAAAGGAAATGCTAAGATGTTACTTAAAATAATAAAACACCGCGCAAAGAGCATTAGACAGTTATATAAGTAACCGGCATAATAAAGAACGTGGGTGGTTTGACTAACTTATACCTACCTAATGACAACACTGGAAGCCATTTACTGTGAATTATTATTTAAGCTGTGTTTTTGCTCGTTACAAAATCAATTCATATAAATAAATTATTATACAGAGTGTTCCGAAATTAAGGTGCTCTATTTACAGGACGTAATCTAGTTCCCAAAATGATCATATTTTTATTTGTAAACATCGCGTGGAGAGTTCTGGAAAGCTACTTGAGCGCACGTGTCCAGCAAGTTTGGATTGCGGATGTGTTTAGTTCCCCCATAACTATTAGACATGGGGTACCACAAGGTACTGTGATGGGACCAAGCTTGTTTAACTTATACATAGATAAAAGTCTGCAATCTTGGCGTGGGTGAAAGGGTGGTGGCGTATGTGCAGTTTTATCCAATTTATTGACGAAGTTCCACTGCAAGCAGATATAGACTTAGGCCAGGGTGCATCGTTGTTTTAATTAAAATACATTTTTGTTGGCCTTTGAATATTAGCAAAACATTCATTTCAAAAAAAAAACATTTCCAGTTCCAGTATTTTTATCTACTCTTATTTAATAACATTATAGTTCTAAAATTAGTTTTGTAAGGACATTCTATACAAAAATATTTTTATTTTTTGCAACCTTTTTTTATTTTTTCCTGCAATATACGCCAATTCTCATCACTGAAAATAACAACTGTATTGTCTGCAATAATTTTTATAGGTTAGTTTAGATTAGTTTGGGTTAGTTCAGGTTTAACTTACCCTAAAATTTGTTTGTTAAAGCACCCCTTTCCAGGAGCAAAGAAACTTTTACTTAAAGTGATTACTTATTATTACTCATTCCTTAAATCTGACAAGTTATACCTAGCTCGCAGACTCGCGGGAGTTCTGTCTTGCACCATCGTAGCGCGAAGCAACGTTCACCGATGATCGCTGAAAGTTAAATAAAAGGGCAGGTCAGGTTTTGTTTTCTGCTCATTGAATACCTTTTTCAAAACAGAATATTTTCTCAATGTTTCAGTGTTTAATTGTTTTCTGCTCATTGAATATCTTGTTTTAACATACAGTACTTTAAAATTGTGACATACAATATTTTGTTAGACCTCTCCTTAATATTTTGTATATTTAATTTAAACACAAACATTTTAATGATACACTATTAGAAGAGAACAATCAATTTTAACATTTTTAACATTGAAAATGTTTATATTATCGCACGGGCACGTAGTATGGGTACGGAATTCGAAATTCTTGTGTTGCATTTGTCCCTGACGTCACACCGAGTTAAATGATCGGGATCAGACCAAGTCGAGAATAATCGTATGGTTTCGCTGGAGCAGGGTGGTTCGGCTGGCGCGGCTGGAGCGCGCTTCAGATCATATTCGTATTTCGTAGTGAAAGCGCTTATGTATGACTTATAATGAACGCCGATAACATTAGTTGCCTGCTGTTGTTGGAGGAAGAAGACGAAAAGGAGATGTTAGCCCAAATTCCTCCATTTCGGCAAACGTCATATTAACACTTAAATTTATACTATAGGTACCATATTTAAATCAAAGCTGCAGCATACCAAGTAAACAAATCAATTTGATTAAGACGTCAAAGTATCAAAGCATTTTAAAATTGTATCATTAGTTGGTATATCCGAAAAAAATATCAAAATTAGAAAAAAGTCAGTGGCGTGCATTTTAACATTGAAAATGTTTATAATATCGCACGGGCACGTTAGTATGGGTACGGAATTCAACAAAATTCTTGTGTTGCATTTGTCCCTGACATCACACCGAATAAAATGGTTACGGTTGTCATTAAGTACTGATCAATATTTCCTTCGTATGCATAATCTTGGATTTGAATATGGTATAGGCAAGTGTAAAAATGGGGTAGGTGGAAAATCAGAGCGCCAATCAGGCAATATTGAAAGTTTACTTGTCTGTGTGGTTCGAGGCAACTAACTATACGTTAGCGCTATTGAATTATCTACTCCCGGTGAGTTACCAGGTGTTTTTTTCTTTCTGAGTAGTCATTTGTAACATAACCTCCGAATCGGTCCGTTGAATAGTGTGTGATATCTCCATAAAAAATTGGTCGAAGGTATAAACTTATAATATACTTTTAGTTGTATTGCATTTTCTTATGTTTAGTCAATTGTTGTAGCTTTAAAATCCTATAAATATAATAATATTATAGAGTCCATAAAAACCGAGTTACATAAACTAAATCAACGGTTGTCAGCACAAGAAAAAAAATTCGAAGAACAAGAACAAAAGCAGTTAACAAATTCACTAATATTTAGCGGTATTCCCGAACAAGAAGATTCTGACAGTTTACGGCAAGAGTTGACAAATATTATCAACAAAAAATTAAAATTAAAATATATTCTGACCGTAAATGATCTCGGGAACTGTTATCCTATGGGTAAGTTCGTTGAAGGCCGTGCAAGGCCACGTCCGATATGTGTCGAGTTAGTACATAAATGGAAACGCGATGATATCTTTCGAAAAAAAAAGGACTTTAAAAACACCGGTATAGTGATTTCCGAAAATCTAACCCGTAAAAATTTAGATCTATATGAAAAAGCGTGTACTAAATACGGGGTGAAGTGCTGCTGGACTTGGGGCGGGAATGTTTTTGTAAATATTCAGGGTTCAAAGAAAAGGGTGGGTACAGTGAAGGATATTTAAATTAATTAAAACATTGTAGGTAAGCACCACAACTAATAACTATATTCAATTAGTGTAAGGAGTCATATTAAGTAGTGACTTTCGGCGAAATTTGCAGGTTTAATTAGGATCGTAGATATATATTATTATTAATTGTCTGGAATATCAGGCTAAATATATGAGTGAATTTATGAAATTGGCCCATTTAAATATAAGGAGTTTATTTGCACATTTTAATGATCTAAAAGAATTATTACTGTTAAGAAAATTTGACATATTAGGTTTAAGTGAAACATGGCTTAATAACACAACAGTAGATAATACTGTACATATTAATGGTTATAGTCTTATTAAAAAGAATAGACAAGGAAGAGGCGGGGGTGTAGGATTTTACGTTGAAAATCATGTTCCATATACTGTCATTCAGACGTCTGCAGAAATTGAACAACTGTGGATAAAAATAAAGTTGCCAAAATTGTGTTTTGCTGTGGGGGTCGTATATCGACCGCCGAATGTTAACCCTAACGAATTTCTTTCCATATTTGAGGCCACTGTATCTACTTTGCTTGTCTCTGTGGATCATATATTCTGTGTGGGAGACTTTAATATTGATCTGTTTAAAATTGAAAATGCTGAAGTTGATTCGGCTCTAACATGTTTTGAGACACTCGGGCTTTCTCAGATTATAAATCAACCCACTCGGATAACTGGATCCACATCGACACTTATCGACTATATTCTAACATCAAGTGTGGAAATTGTAAACTCAGTAGGCGTAGACTCTGTACAGATTAGTGATCATGAATTGATTTCATTTATAATAAACCTTAAATTAGAAAAAGCTAAAACTCAGTTCAAAACAGTCAGGAATTTTAAGAATATTAACAAGGAACAATTTTACAGTGATCTGCAAGCAATACCGTGGCGCAACATTTATGATATAACCGATGTAAATGATAAAGTGGATTTCATGTGTAATAATATATATAGTTTACTTGACATTCATGCCCCTTATGTAACTTTTAAAATTACTAAGCCATATGCCCCATGGCTTACAGATGCTTTGCGAGCTGCTAAAAAGGATAGAGATAAGGCCCTGAGTAAGTTTAAAAGAACTAGATGCCCTACAGATTGGTCTCATTACAAAGCTTTGAGGAACGGTTTCACACTAGCGGTAAGGAGAGAAAAAAAAGCGTATTATCAAAATTCTTTTCAAAATAAAAAACCAAAAGAATTATGGGCTGATCTAAAACAATTAAATGTTCATAATACAGTTCAAGGGAACTTAGTTTTACCAACTCATTTGACAGACCCAAATACTATAAATAATAATTTCATCAATGCTGTCCCAAAACTTAAGCCTAATCAAAGTCAAATAGATTTTTATAATAATAATAAACAATGTCATAATAATTTTAATTTTGTTAGTGTAACAGAAATAGAGGTTTTAAAAGTAATTTCTACAATAAAAAGTACAGCTACAGGACTTGATGGAATAAATATCTTAACAATACAATTATGTCTTCCCTTTCTACTTCCATATATAACACACATCATGAACTATAGTATTTCTTGCTCCACCTTTCCTAGTATGTGGAAGGAAGCGCGTGTGATTCCTCTGCCCAAGGTTGCTACTCCGAATACTTTTAATGATTTGCGCCCCATTAGTATTCTCCCCACCCTTTCCAAAGTTTTTGAAAAGCTACTTGATGTTCAGTTGCAGGTATATTTTAACAATAATAAAATTATTTCTGATTCACAGTCTGGTTTTAGAAAGGGTGTGGGATGCAATACTGCTTTAATGAATATAACAGATGATATAATATGCAGCTTAGATAAGGGAAAGTTATCAATTTTGGTTTTGTTGGATTATTCCAAGGCGTTTGATACGTTAAATCATGATATTTTAAAAGCAATGTATAGTTATGTGGGTTTTAACGATCAAGCAATAGGGCTCATGACAAATTATCTGCATGACAGAAAACAATTAGTATGTTATAATAGAAAAAACTCGGAATTTTTAGATGTCACTAATGGTGTTCCGCAGGGCTCAATCTTGGGCCCAAGATTATTTACATTTTATACGTCATCATTTTCTTCAGTCTTTCTGTCATGCAGTAATCATTTCTATGCTGATGATACTCAGATGTACTTGTCCTTTTATCCGGATGAAGCACCACAGGCTGTCGCCGCAGTCAATTTTGATTTGATCAAGGTTAGTGAATTTAGTAGTAATCATTGCTTAAAATTAAATTTTAATAAAACTGTGGAGTTTTGGAGGAAAAGTAGAAAAACAATGGTTTATCGAACGGTACAGTCATGATATTGGCGTTCAAGGTCACAGTATTAAGTTGGATCCTGTGGTGAAGAATTTGGGTCTGTATGTTGACAGTGAGTTGAGGTTTGCTGCACATGTAAATAGGTGCATTCAGAAAGCTTACTCCAACTTAAAACTTATTTATCAAAATAGATATATCCTTAATAGGAATGTAAAGTCTATGTTGTGTGATGTACTTGTGCTTTCCCACTTCAATTACTGTGATGGCGTTTATGGTCCATGCTTGACCGAATATGATTCAAGGCGAATACAAAAAGTACAAAACTCTTGCTTACGGCTTATATTTGGCATAAAAAAACGAGAGCACATTACCCATAAAATTAAAGATAATGGTTGGTTAAGCATGTACCAAAGGCGTTATCTGCATATGATTTGCCACTATCATGCTATTATAAAAAATAAGTTTCCAACATATCTCTATCAGAAGATTAGATTTCGCACAGACGTACACAATATTAATATTAGGTTTAAGGGTAGGCTTACAATACCACAACATAGATCGCAGGTTTTTAAGCGATCCTTCTCGTACAACATTGTCAATTTATTGAACGCTCTTCCTAATGATGTTTATGCTATGTCAGCACCTGTTTTCAGAAATTTTATTTATCAAAAGCTTGGTGCGCAATCATAATAGAAAGTGCGGCCTGGGTAATGAATTGTTGTTTTTAGTAATACTCTCCACTTTTAAAGATAAAATATAATTTATTAGTTTACGTTTATCTCATCTACTATTTTCTTTCTTTATGGCAATTTCACTAGTTATAGTTTGGTTATGGGTTAGTTGAACAGATGCCTTGTTGCATATATTGTAATCAGGGTGAACTGAACCTCGCCCAATAACAAAATGTAGTACTTTGATTGTATCATTTATGAATAAAGACCTTAATTATTATTATTATTATTATATACCGACCAAATCTAAAAGCGGCTTTTACTCACGAACAGGTTTGCACTTCCCCCATAAAAAACATAATGTGGGGCATGTGTCAAAGTTGTAATGGGGAAAGTGTAAAGGTTAGTTTACACTTGCCCCATTTTCCTGGGAATGCTAAAGTTCATTGGCACTGACACTTAAAGCTTTTATTCTTTACAGAGAGTTGCCGTCATGGTACGAAATTATAAAAGAAAGTCCGATAGGGCTGCCTATGGGGAGGAGCAATTAAATGCTGCAGTAAATGCCGTCAATCAAGGTCAATTAACCATGTCGATGGCTAGTACTGAATTCAGAATCCCATACATTACAATCTACTGTAGGATAACTGGCCGCCGTGGCGAAAAAAGCAAGACACAGGGCCGACCTCCAATACTTTCTTGGCAAGATAAGTGTCAACTGGCCGAAAATATAAAAACAATGGAGAAGTGGGGATATTGATTAACTTCGAGAGAGCTTCAAGAAAAAGTTCGGGACTTTGTAACTTTAAATAATATTCCCAATCCTTTTAAGAACAATATGCCAGGCACAGACTGGCTAATAAAGTTTAAACAACGTCACTCTTTGAGTATGAAGAAACCACAAAGCTTAGAGTACTGCAGAAAGAAATCTACGGACCCATTCATAATAGACCAATATTTTGTTTTATTGGAAAAGGCTATATTGGAGTTGGGTCTTCAGGATCGTCCTGAATGTATTTACAATTTAGATGAGACTTCACACATCAGTTTTGATGATCTACTACTTGATTCGCTCCGACAGAGTCCTTCTTCTAATCCAAGGAAACGGAAGCGCTTAATTCAAGGTGGCCAAACCATTGCAGGTACTATCGCAAGTAGTCAGTCAAAAATCTCTACAAGTTCATCTACTATATCTAAACCAGCTATGAAAATTGACCGAAAGAATAAACAAAGTCGGCCAAGTCCGTATCAATTTGAATCCAGCTCCAGTGAATCAGATTATGAAAGTGTACCTTTTATGGAATCGGATCAAAGTTTCACTTTAGAATCGGATTGCGAAGATCAGATTCCTGAAATAAACAAAGACAATATTTCCATTGAAGACTGGGTACTGGTTAAATACACATTACCAAAAGCAAAGAAACATTTTATTGGCCAGGTAAATACTGTTGACAACGGCTTTGAAATCAAGTTTACTAGAAATCTAAAATACAATTTTTTTATGGCCACTCACCGATGATGTCGATGTAGTATAGCTAGACGATATAGTGACTCGTTTACCTGAACCGGTAGTAACACGCCGAGGAGGTTTTCATTTTAATGTGAAATTTGCGGGATACAGTATTTAACAAGTTCCATAAAATTATTCGAATTTTTAAACCTTAATTTTCTTTTCTGTTTTAGTTTCTCCTAGGGAATAACTCCTACTGTTTTAGAGATTAAAGACAAACACGGGGTTTTGAACGGATAAATACGTTTATAAAAATATTATTCTTGTTATTAGGAATTTTTTGAGGGTTATTTTGGATTACTTATTATTTTTCAGAGGTAGGAGGTACCTTTTAATTTTTCGTTTTTATGATTTGCTTGGCTAACTATTTCCCAACAATAAAAAGTTCATAACTTCCCAGACTTTTATTTTTTTTTAAGTCTGTGAAAAGAAAAATTGGCATGGGAGATATAAACTTCATTTACACTTGCCCATTACCACTTCTGCGAACATGCATGGAAATTGTACTCCGATTTTACACTTTCCCTTTTTGGGGTACTGAACTGTAAAATTTCGGTAAATAATTCATGAGTGCCCTATGCAGTATTAAAAGTAAACATATTAAACTATTACTTTCTTACAAAGACACTTTTATAAATATTGTATATTTGAAGTAGGAAGGAAATAAACTTGAACTATTAAAAAGGGCTTCGCAGTTGCCCCAGTCTACCCTAATTATAAGCTTTGTAATGTAATGCTGAAAAATAAACAGAATGGTTTTGTACACTTTACCGTTCTTCCCTACACTTGCTGCCACTTTTTTTCATGCATTTTCTTTCATTACAATATTTTTGTAATTTTCGTTCTCATAGTTGTATAAAGGGGGGTACTTTTGAACCTCCTCTATCAAACACTCGTTAGCAATTGTCGAAAACGGTGGCATTCTGCTGAGCGATCACGGCTGGACTGGTCTCTCTAGCAGTCCGAACGCAGCCACTGCAATTGACTGCGAACGCTGTGTCGCTGAGCTGCGGCAGTGAAACCGTGTACATACAAATCGCATTAAACCAGTACCGAGCTACCAATCGCGAACGCCAGCCGCGGCCGCTGACTGCTCCAGCCAAACCATACCTTAGAGGCGCGTTAGAGTTTATAACCTTTATTTTACTATTTTTTTATATTATGAATCAATAAACCTTATATCAGCTGCCTAAATATAACATTCAAATCTATGAGTTTTCGCAGATCACAAATCTCACAATAGTCACAAGCGTTGCACTCTGCTTCGGCATTTTCAATGTCCTCCCCGGTTGCATCTTTGTAAAGGACTGTAAATTTTTTTTTAGTCCCAGGATGTCCACTCCTGTTTACTAAAACTAACTAAAAACTTAACACTTTATTTATTTTTAATGTTGATTTATTTCATAAATAAATTCTGCAGTAACTTTTACTTTGTAAAAAAGTTAACATTACTGTTTTTTAATCACGTCAACAGCGCGTCTTGAATATATTTAACTTTTATACGTTATTTATTTTGGTTTTCGTACTCATTTGAAATAAGTACTTTAAAGTATCAGTTTAACATAACCAAAATAAAGTTTAATTGTTGAGAACAGTTGAATTTATTAAAACAGATAGTCGTTTCTACTAAATACATTAGGCTTTCCAAAAATGTACCACTTTACAATTTGGCTTTAGAAAAGTGAAAAAGTACTATGAATTATTTAGGCTAGAAGAACTATACCGTCTGAAAACAACTTAAGTAACGAGAGTATCTACTCGTTCATTGCTGCAAAAATGATAAAATGGAAATACGACTTTAAAAGGTATACTAATAATTAATTGTAACGCAATATAGTATTATAGCAAAAATTAGTACTTCTTATAACAAAACAAAAAATTATTGTAACAATTAATTTCGTAAAATTACAGGTACCTAGGTTATTTGCATTTTTATTTGTGATTCCATCGGGTTACGAAAATAAAAACATTCAAACTTTTAACTATAAAATATATTAAAAATCATAATTTATATACTTATAAACTAAAGTCTAGTTTATATAAACGCGAATCGCCAATTTTAGTTATCATTGGTTAATATTAATTAATCTCTAAATTTTATTTAAAATTAAGTAATTGAAATGATATTGAAATGGTATTTAATATTATTTACCATATCTTATAACTATATACATATATATATATTATATAATATAGGTATTCAATACACAATGAGGAAATTTTCTGTTTTGAATTAAAAAAATGTATATTTTGGAATATTCGATTTATCTTAGAAAGTATATTTTTGTTTAACAAATATTCTGTAATAATTGTTAACAGACCCAGTACAGTATTAATTTGTAGCATTTGTAGTTCTCGGCTGCAGGGTAGGCAAGACGGCGGACGGACAAGTTAAAATTAACAGACAATACCTTTGTCACTAAAGTAAATATAAGTGCAAGTCTGCAAGTTACATTGATTACATTTATAATCATTTTCATTCCTCTTTTAGTTGTGAATTTACCCAAAAAAAGATTCAATATGAAATATTTTTGGAAGTTATTTCAACATAAAATAACAGTAAAATTTATTGTGATAACTACTCAGTGTATAAAACCAACGTATTAGCAATAGTAAAATATGCTTCTATTAACTATTTGGTTAGTAAAATTTGCATTTAAAGAGAGTAAATTTAAATATTTTTTTAAGTTAATAAAAAAAAACGCGTGTCCCCACCACCCAATGTAATAGTATATTATTAACCAAGGTTTAGACAGCCATCATTATTGCCCGAGCGGCAAGTTTAAATCACGAGGAGCGGAGCGACGAGGGATTTAAGATGCGAGGGCTATAAGCTGTCTAAACCGTGGTTAATATAATATTTTTTCCACTACTACAAACTTTTATAAGACATTTATCTTTATAGTATTAATAATTATAAAAAATGATAGGTAGGTATAAGTATATTTTTTAATCAAGTTACCTGCGCTTTGGAATTGGCAAAATATTTTGTTGTTTTGTCAGGTGGCTTTGCGTTAATGTCAATTTTTGTTCGTTTATGTCATCAGATTTCACGAGTTTTCCGTTTTTTTTAAAAATGAGCGAAGAAAATGTTAGTGATATTATTATGTGTACACCTCCAGAATTAAGGATGGAAGCAGAAAAAATGTTGATTGTATCGATATTTTACAATATCAAGTAATCTAATATGTATTGATAATTATCTGGTTGCCTAACCACATTCATGTTTATGAATTCATGTTGTAGGATCAAACAAAAAATCAAGTTACCTGCCTTCAAATAGATTCTTGAAGATCGGTCAATAATGGATTTCAATGCCTTATTATTGACCATGGTCAATAATAACTTATAAGGTAGAGAAAAACGATTTCTGACGTTAATAATCGGGCAATAATGGCGATGTTATAGGTTAGTAGTGGAAAATAGTCATTTATGTACTAAGTAAGTACCTATCCAATATTTATTTATTTTATTTTATAAGACCTATTGTTTAGGTTTGTTATTTCTTTACATTACTTACTAAGTGATATATTATTAATGTAATTAATTTTCCGGCGGTTCAGATAAAACCCCACAACTCCTACATTTAAGGTTTTCTTGTATCTCTTATAGGAAACTCTGTAGATATGGGCAAAAATATCTCTGAAAACCTGAACCTGAACTAACCTAAAGAACCTAAATAAAACATAGTAAAATCATTGTTCATTTTTTAATTGAAAACTATGTTTTTAAAAGCTCTGAAATGTATAAAATAAATAATAGATTTATGGATTTAAATATATTTCTTGTATTAATACATTGAAATTCCATGCGCATGTATTTGTTTCTGTTTATGGGCATTTATTTGTCTTTATTTGTATCCACTTGTATTCATTTGTATTTGTTTGTATTCATTTGTATTTATTTGTATTCATTTGTATCTATTTGTATTTAAATGTCTTTATTTGTATTCATTTATATTTAAATGCGAATATGTATTTAAATACATTAATATAAATACATTTCGACAATTTCTACACCTATTTAAGGAGTGTCACACCTCACACCCCTCAGAAGGTGTGTGGGTAACTGCTTTTATCAACTTTCAAGAGCTAGTTTGTACACCCTGAAAAGTATTATCCTTACAATTTGTAAATTTGAAATACTACTTATTTCATGTGTTATAACCGAATATCTGTTACAAAAAATTAATTGAGTTAGTTATAAGGTAAATGCTACAAATTAATACTATACTGCGTATATTAACAATTACAGAATATTTGTTAAACAAATATTTTTTGGTTTATTTTAATAACTAGTAATTTTTGCTATAAAACAATATTGCGTATTTTGATTTTATCGTTTTGAAAGAAATTAACAGACTTTCTAGCTTAAATAATTCATAGTACTTTTCACTTTTCTAAAGCCAAGTTGTGAATTGGTCCATCTTTTAATCTCTAATTTATTTAGTAAAAACCACTCTGATTACTGTTCTTAACAATTAACCTTACAATTTTAGTTATGTTATGTTGAAATGATATTTAAGTACTTATTTTGAATGAGGAAGAAAATCAAAATAAATAACGTATAAAAGTTAAATCTATTGAAAACGAGCAGCAGCAGCAACATAATTAAAAAACAATAATATTAACTTTTATACAGTTTTAGTTGACATGCTTTTTTGTGAAGTCACTTGAAAATGTAATTTATAAAATAAGTTGACATTTACATAAATAAAGTGTTAAGTCAAAGTCAAACATTAATGACAAAGTAACAGTGTTGGACCTCCTGGGACTTAAAAAAAAAATATTAAATTTGATTATTCTCTTCTAACAGGGTAAAAAGCGTTAAAAGAAAAAAAGGATGTAGTTCGGGACATTTACATGCCGGCTCTTTAACAGGATTTGTTGCAGGGGAAATTTTATTATGAACTATGCATGTATGCATCAGTGACGGGTCGTGGGTTGAGAGTTCAGTACAGGTTAATTACAAGAAAAAATGTTAGGGAGGGTGAAGAAGCGCCTAAGGCTTATAACTATAGGCAAACAAACTTATAGTTGCGTAGCTATAAGTTTCTTTGCTATGGGCGAACATTTTTGGAGGTCACGCCCAAATTTCAGTTTTGTCTACTATTTGCATTAGACGATATGATAAATTATTCAATTTTACGTCCACTTTTTTTTATCGGATCAGCATTGCACTTTTAACTGGTTTATGGTAAAAAATGATTGATAGCATTGACAACAGATTTTCCAACACACAACTACTAACAAAAATCTTTGGAAACCCCATAAAGCCGACTTTCATTGATAATATAAACGTAAAGAAGTTTTTCAAAATTAGCAAGGCGTGTTTTAATTGGCGTCGTAATTGTGTCAAGAATTTCATAACAAATTCTGGTAAAAACTTAAAAATTAACATATTGGCACAAAGCATGCAATGATTGCTCTCTCTAAACAGCTTCATTGTCACTGTTAAGTCATATAAAAATGGTTTGTTTACCAAATCAAGTTTTTTAAATTGTCGTACAGCCGCACACACCGGATTTTAATTATTTTCTTTTTGTTTTTGTTTTGACAGTAAGATGCATTTTCACGTTTCACTTCCCGTAAGCCATTCATATTTTTGGTACCAATCTTCCCAAAATTACTTATTACTTCTCTTGCCGCCAGTGTTAATTAAATTCAACATTTTAGGGGTCGTCGGACACGACAATTGTTTTTTTATTTTACTTTGTTCATCGATTGAAAAAGAAGATGAAAATCCATATTTTAAACTTAAGATATATTGAATTGGGTTTTCATGTTATTGCGTGGGGCGTGCGTCCAAATAAGATATTCTATTTAAATTTTAAAACCGCTAACGTGAGGTCCCATCCCTTAACAAACCTAGAAACCAGTGGAGGCTCGTGGCGTGGGTGTATAAGGGGGTGAGGCCACAAAATAGCGCCGCAGGCAAAAATTTTTCGCGATTTCAAGGTCATTGGCTTAAAATGAATAGTTAGGAATTCAACCAGCAATATAATTATCTTGAAATAACTAGGTTTCACGAGAAAAATATTCAATTTGCAAGGTCAGGGTCAATTTCTCTCAGTGCATCCGCTATTGTGTCTCTATTTTGCTCTACTCTCGTAAGCGCCACAGAATTCTTAATATGTTCTTTGGAACTTTCATGTGATTTTACCGCCCGTGAAAACTTTTTTAAATCAGAATACCCACCCCCTGAACTTCAATTGTTTTTTACGCTGCCTAATAAAATACAAGGCCAACAATATAAGCTTTCCTTATAAATACTTCCGCACAGCCACTTATAGGTTTAGTAGGTACCAAGTTACCTGAAAAGCTCTTGAATATTGCTTACCCTGTCTCTTATCGTTAAATATTGCCGAAATTTTTGGTGTCGGACGACTACATAATATCTGTCTTTTTTCCGTTTCGTTTCTCCTTAAAAATAGCGTTTCAATGACTGAGAGAATAATATCATGAACAGGATTTATATTTTTTTAAAACAATAAAATTTAGCGTTTAATAATTAATAACATAATATACAAATCCTAAAACTTACCGGATCTTGAAAATATAACCTTAATTTGCCGAACACGAAATTATAAATTGCCCAAACAAACACTGCCAATAGTTCTCCATTACCTGCATCGCACCTGTATCCTGACTACCCTTGCACAGTCACAACTCACAACAATATTAACATAAAATAAAGCAATAAAATATGACAATTTGTAATTTTCCTAAAGTAAACCAAGACACACAGTTCACACACCTGCTACGATATAAGTCGGGCGCCGGGTAATCACAGAATTCGCAGAATAAAACATGTGATTTAAACAGCCAATCAACAACCAGCCAAGCTAAGATCTTATAGCCTCAATGAGAGAAACAAACGCGAAATGACCCCCGGGTAAGAGAGAGACAGACCAAACAAAATACGTTGAGATTTTCGTATGAGGCTTGCCAAAATAGGTACGAACACTCGGAGCAGTGAAGCTGAAATTATTTAGCCTCTCGGCCGTCGGCGAAAGTTTACAGAATAAAATAGTCGCTTATAGCGCGGCGCTCGGTAAAGCAGTATGAACATTATTTTTCATATGGAAGTTATATTTAAAAATTTATAAATTTACAACAAACATATTTGTATTTTTTGAGAGGAGTTTGGGGGATTGAGAGTGAGGCGCGGCCCCAGAGGCCTACCCTGAGGAGCCGCCACTGCTACAAACCATATCAAACTGAAAGTTTTGTTTTTCAACAGACCACGCTCACTCTGACTAATTATACACTAATTAAGACCTCTTCTTTCAAGAATAATAACAATCAACTAACTAGCCTCACTTTAAAATGTTTGTTTCAACCCGAACCTATTATGTGCCCGAACGATCATTTCCAGCCTGTCAAGTAAATATTGAACTTGGCAATCGACTTTTGCAATGGTAAATTAGTTGTGCGACCGTTCGGGGCTATACTGGTACGGTTTTTGGTCGGGTTGCAACAAACCTTAAATTTACCGGCAAATCCGATTTAGCCGTCTTTGAAGTCTTAAAATAATTAGTGGTGTATGTTTGATTGCCTATCCTAAAGCCTGGAATTTTTAAGTTCTTACGTATGGCAGGGTATAGGCTTGCTGGACCTGGTTTTATTTACAAGGCGACTTGAAAAGTAAAACAATTAATTTGATGGTGGCGTAAATGCGAGTAATCCACTATGACCAAAGAGTTGCTATGAGACCGGGGTTCCAAGGGCGATATAACAAGTGGAAACGTTATTCGCTGGCAGTTTACGACTCATTAAAAATGCAAATTGATGTAGATAAATAATATATACTGTCTGTTGTCTGTTTGACACTGGGTCTGCACTGCCGGCCCCGCCGCCCCTGAAAATGGAACAATTTGAAATCTTCTTTAATTGACTTTATTCTTAAAACGGTTAACATGTGTGTGCAATGGATTTAACCACAGTATAAGGAAGAATTAATTTACTAAGTTATGTAAAATAATTGATATTAGTTTACCTATTGATTTTGTCACGTCTCGCGTCTATGGTGTTCATTTGGATTTTTCTGAACATGATATATCTAGTAATGCTACGCGTTGATCAGCTTTTAGCACGCATCACTTAAAGATTCTGTACAAAACAAAATATATTAATTAAAAAAAAAAATACTAGAATAGTTAACTTCCGGAGACATTCGAAAAAATCCAAAATTTTGCGATTTCGTTTTTATTTTTTTCTGAAATTATTTGAAAGCCATAAAAATCCTAAAGGCAGTTTCTTGTTGCCACTTTTTTAGCTCTACTAGATAGCATTTACAAATTTTCCGCACAAAACGCACCCTGTATCAGATGGTTTCTTACGACTTTATTCAGGTTCAGGCTTGTTGATAAATTTCGACCCTTTGCTGTAGTAGGCGTTGAAATGATGACGCTGACAAAATGATACAATCAATTTTATTGGCATATTGGTATTATTTTTGTCGCATTTTTAAGTTTTCTACTTCGTTGATTAAGTATTTTATTATAATTATTATTGTCGCTTTTAGTTTACTTTGGTTTAAAATGAAATGAGGTATATTTTTACAAACGAAGACAAATTTGGAGTGCTAGTGGCTGAATCTACAGCTCAATTTGTTTTAAGAAAAAATAAATTAAGCATTATAATTTCCGAATTTGTTAAGGGCTAAGATAAAGTAATGACGAACAACGAAAAATTTTTGAGATTGATGTACCAGAGTATGTGAGGATAACGTAAATTTTCCTTTTAAAATGATTTGATTTAGGCACCGGACTTACCCCTTTAGACTTCCTATTTTGTGGTTACATAGAAAATGAGGTATTCAGAGAATGTTTTGTTTTGGGAACGCGGAACACTTACTTCGACCAATAGATACCGCAATAAAATTATTCCTGAAATATTAAGTCATGTTTTAGATTCAACAGTGAGACTGGCATACTGCTGTCTATATAGAAAGTAGAGGCAATCTGAACATTTATTGTAGGATTATTTTTAGTTGTTTGAGT
The DNA here is from genome assembly GCA_963920685.1 of Polydrusus tereticollis. Lineage (NCBI taxonomy): Eukaryota > Metazoa > Arthropoda > Insecta > Coleoptera > Curculionidae > Polydrusus > Polydrusus tereticollis. Next base: position 79,477,138 of record OY987331.1, on the reverse strand, counting down.
TTTCTTTAAAATGTGATTTGTGACATTTAAGATAATTAAATGAACCAAGCCATTCTCATATCTTTATCTACACTCTACAGTATGTCCACGGATGGGGTTTACAAGAGGACAAATGGACTAAAAGTTAAAAGATACGAAAAAAAGTCACTCTTAATATACGTTTTTGCTTGTCTAGAAAATACGATTGATCATAAGAAACTTCAATTTTTTTATACAGGGTGGGTGGAAACTGCAAAAATGTTATTTTTCTTAAGAGTAAACATACTTTATTTTGAAAGATACGAAAAAAAGTCACTCTTAATAAACGTTTTTGCTTGTCTAGAAAATACGATTCATCATAAGAAACTTCAATTTTTTTATACAGGGTGGGTAAAAACTGCAAAAACGTTATTTTGCTTAAGAGTAAACAACTTTATTTTGAAAGATACGAGAAAAAGTCACTCTTAATAAACGTTTTTACTTGAATAATAAATAGGTGATACTTGTTGTCAATGTCTTTATTTAATGAAGTAATTATAATAATAATAATAATAATACGAACATTTTTATTAACATGAAAAGAATACGATAACGATTTCATAATTCAAAAGCTCCACCCCCATACTCGACACATTTTTCTAATTGCTTTCTTAAATAAGTAAAAGAATTTCTGATTTCCTTCTGAGATATCGATTGGACAGCCTGGATAATTCTGCCCTTCAGCACTTCAATATCATTTGGTACCTACTGCGGTAGCAAAAACAATTTGTTTTAAACGGCCCCATAAAATCATATCCGCCAAGGTTAAGTCGGGGCTTCTTGGGGGCCACAAAACTGGGCCATTCCTGCCAATCCACCTTGGACCAAATCTGCGGTCAAGCCATTCTCTAACCTCACGAGCGAAATGGGCTGGACAACCATCTTGCTGAAAATACATATTTTGTTGAAAATTTAATGGTAGATTTTCGAGTTCATCATGCCATGGATGAATATCGCGCACCACACGTTCACTTTTGTGAAATATTGTCTTCTCGTCATAATTCTGAATTCGGGATTTTCTAAGGACCACTACCTAAGTAGGTATTCCCTTACTTGAGACCGTATCTCCTAAAACACATGTATTTTCTTATGGAGAAATTTCCATTATTCAGCCATGCGCATTCCGTTATGATGGCATCCATTTCAACACAAACATTATAATGTACTTTTTTCCTTTTTGTGACATGCGTAATTGATATAGTAATTGTAGATATGCTTTTAAAGTTCCTGTACAAACCTGTTTAGGACTCTGTTGACTGATGCAGTGTAGATTAAAAATATTATTATTTTAAAATTATTTATTAAATTTAAGGCACAAAACTTTGTTTATAAGTAATTGGTATAATTAATCGGTGTTATAATCATAAGCCTCTTGATTAAGAACGACCATTTTAATTTAATTGTATATTATGTTGTTAATGTTACATGGTATATTTTACGTAGAATAATAGTTTTAGATTTAGGATTAGACAATCTCCTTGTATTTACATTAAATCATTAAACAAGTTACATAAAAAGGGGGGGGGGGGTTTTACGTTTTAATATTTAAGTTAAACATACGTGTATGTCAAGGATAAAGCTAGATCAAAAGGATGGAACGAAATCGAGAAAAGTATTCAAGTAGTTGGGATAATTTTAGGGTTTTTCACAGGGAACCGACCTAGATGTCTAGGTAGATTAAATAGCAGTTGCTTGTACCTGATCGCAAAATGTGTTTACCAATCAAGTCGTAGTTAGTTAAAAAAAGGCATTGGTTTTATCTGGATTAAACCGTTCTGATTTAAAAATAATTATTATATCAATGAAATATTCTTATGAAATATATAGTGTAACATACACAAACCTTTATATTATATTCATCGAATTGAATGATTTTCACACTTACCTAGAGTGGACCTTCTATTGGATGGCCGAAGGCAACATAGATTTTTTTCTCTTCAATAAATAAAAAAAAGAACCACATGCGGACGCTGAACTCTAATCAGCATATTTTACTAGTAAATGGACCTATTATTGTTGTGTACAATGATTCGATGATTTATCATAGTTTTGTATGCGATCTACGAGGGTTCCACCCATATGCTATTAACGACTCACTTTTTTCAAATATCACTCGATGTCAGTGTTGTAGTTCTGGTTGCGATAACACAGAGTAATTGGCTGATGACAGTGTTTATAAAATAAAAATAGACTAACCTTTTCTGCAAACGTTCTTAGGGACCGTTGTCTTCTTTTTTTTTTATAACGGATATTGACACAAAAACGGCAGTATAGTGGTCTTTTGTTAATTTCGGATTTATTTGATGTGTTGATTGACGAGGCAAATATCATTGATGATCAGTGGTGATGATTGATATTTACGTTTTACCTGTTAGCCTGACTTTGTAATTGTTTTCAAAATTTCTTCACATTACGACCCTGATGATGAGCTCGCAAACGCATAGACAAAAAGTTTTTTAAATATAAAAGGTTTAAGGAGAACGTTTGCCCTTAAACATTATACGCTTATTTAAGACAATATTAATTTAAACTACAAAAAAGTATATTGTTTTTATTAAAATTGTACTATTTATACTTTAAGTATGTATAGATATTTTTATTATTTTGTAACTATGGTGAGTTCTTTGTATTCCAAAAAAGTGGATTTTCTGAATTATTTTATTTTACTATTATTATACAGTATTAGTATTTGTCTATCATTAGTTTGCTATAGCGTTAAATAAGGCCACTGCATTTTATGCATTTTTAATTATGAATTCAAGACATATTTCAATTCAACTAACAATTTGCATGTTTAAACATGTAACTGTTTAAAATAACCACCTGAAAAGTAATAACATGTAAGAACTAGGTCCAGTAAAAAATACTACAAAAACTAAGATTAGGGTAAAATCACCTTCTAACCAAGTATGGCTGATTCCAAAGAAGATATCACTTCAATGACCCTACACTCCCAGTATAATTTACTTTTAGTTCATTACCTCATTAATTCATTCTCGCGAATTAATTATCCCCTCCCGCTTCATTTTTGAGTAACCCAATAAGTTCTTTTCCCCCACCCTTACAATTCACTACCCCCACTCCAATCTCGACAGATCCTACATTATAACTAGGCGTCTGCAGAAAGACCTTGTCATATCTACTTTAGACAGGCAACCGGACAGACACATCTTGTAGAAATTTACAGAAAGATGGAGAAGTTTATTATTGTTAAAGACGTTGTTAAAAAGTTACGAGAATTTAACCTTACAGGACGCACTCTAGAGTTTAAGTTAAAACCTGTTCCACAGGGAGTTGAACCAGTTGGTTGGGTGGAAAAAGGAATTAATCAAATTATTCAAAACGCTACAGAAGGCCTACAACCCTTAGATCGTGTGGGTTTTAGTTTTTGCTCTAAAGACTTCAACCGAGGAGAAGGTTGGATTCGCTTCAAAGCAGCTAAAGACATAACCTTTCAAGATGTTTGGAGTGTTATAAGTGGCATTTATCAGTCAAACTCAGCAGGTCTTAATACAGAATCATTTTGTCTTAGTGTGACAACTGTTAGATTACCTGTTGGTGGGGGCAGAGGAAAAAAAATTATAACAGCTTTCACGAGGAATGTGACAAGCGACGAGGTATTATAAGTATTAAAAATACCGATAACCTGTGTTTACCACGTGCTTTGGTAGTCGCCATTGCCCATAATAAAAGAGATCCCGAATTCAGTAAGGTTAGAAGAGATATTAGTAAAATTCAAACCGAAAGAACAAGATCATTGTTGGAGAGAGCTAAAATTAGCATTCCTGAGGCAGGAGGTGGAATTCCCGAGTTAATACAATTTCAAAATCATCTAAAAGAATATAAATTAGTTGTTTATAGCTATGGATCAAAAGGACGAAATATTATATTTGAAGGTTCAACTGAAAGCAATAAACGGCTGAACTTATTACATTACAAAAGCCATTTTAATGTAATTACATCGCTGACAGCAGCTTTTTGTTCTAACTATTTTTGTGAAAAGTGTTACGTCCCATATGATCACAAAAATGAGCACCGATGTGGTGAAACCTGTCAGGCATGTCAGCAAGCCCCTGCTTGTGAAATAGCAATAAAAATTAAATGCCAGGACTGTCTACGATTTTTTAGAAGTCAAAACTGTTACGAAAATCATAAAAAGGATTATTCGTCAGGCAAATTTACAGTATGCGAACAAATTAAACTATGTTCTATTTGTTTAAAAACCATTAAAGCCAAAAGAGCACATGTATGTGGTGAAATTTATTGTAAAATTTGTAATAAACATGCACCCGAGGATCATCTATGTTATATTCGACCTGATAGGGGAAAACCTAAGATTAAAGATGTTCTTTTTGTATTCTACGATTTAGAGACGAGCCAAGACAAACTATTGGAAAATTCAACGTTTTTACATGAAGTCAATCTCTGTGTTTTCAAACAATACTGCGATGAGTGCATGGATTCTGAAGCAGATACTTGTAAAAAATGCGGTCTAAAGTTACAAAAAGTCAGAGGTATAGACCCAGCGGGGACATTTACTAACCATTTGTTACAAATGAGGAAAAACTTTAAAGAAATTATTGTAATAGCCCATAATGGTCAGGCTTTTGATCACCAGTTTATATTAAACTACATTATGACAAAGACAGATTTTACACCTGAGTTAATCATGAGAGGTACCAAAATAATTACGATGCAACTTGAAAATGTAAAATTTATCGACTCACTTAACTATTTCCCTATGCCTTTAGCCAAACTACCAAAGGCATTTGGACTTGATGATATTTTTAAAAAAGGCTACTTCCCGCACCTATTTAATACAAAGGCAAATGAAAACTATATAGGACCTCTACCATCAATTGAATATTACTCCCCAGATAGTATGAAAGAAGAAGACAGAGCCAAATTTCTTAAATGGTTTGTAGAGCATGAAAATGATGGTTTTGATATGCAAAGAGATCTGGTAGACTACTGCGTATCGGATGTCGAAATTCTTGCGCAATCATGTTTAAAGTTTAGAGAACAACTTATACAAACTACCAATGTATGTCCATTTACTGAAGCCACAACTATTGCTTCAGCATGCAATAAAATTTTTAGAAGAAATTTTTTGAAGCCTAATACTATAGGAATCATACCAAAAAATGGATACCGATGGAGAAACAGGCAGAGCAAAATTGCCATAGATTGGTTACTTTGGACCGAGAATCACAGAAAAATCAACATCTTACATGCTGCTAATGGTAAAGAAGCTGTTTTAAATGGTGTAAAAGTCGATGGTTACTGCTCCGAAACAAATGAGGTATTTGAATTTCAAGAATGTTATTTCCATGGATGTACTGTATGCTACAAGTTCGGCAGGAACGATCCTCTTTCCGAGGACCCCTCAGAAACGCTAAATTTAAGATATGAAACCACAAAGGCAAAAATTATGAGACTAAAAGATTTCGGTTTTTTAGTTAATGAAATGTGGGAGTGTGATTTTAGAAATTTATTAAAAAATAATCCAGAGATAAAATCCTATACTAATACCCATTACAATAAAATTTTGACAAAACTAAATCCAAGAGATGCTTTTTATGGAGGTCGAACAGGAAATACATGCGAATACTATGAAATAAAAGATACGGAAAAAATTAAATACCTCATTTGTTTCGGAGCAGTAACCATCGACTTTTACACCATTTAAAACAGCTTCTTTACCATTAGCAGCATGTAAGATGTTGATTTTTCTGTGATTCTCGGTCCAAAGTAACCAATCTATGGCAATTTTGCTCTGCCTGTTTCTCCATCGGTATCCATTTTTTGGTATGATTCCTATAGTATTAGGCTTCAAAAAATTTCTTCTAAAAATTTTATTGCATGCTGAAGCAATAGTTGTGGCTTCAGTAAATGGACATACATTGGTAGTTTGTATAAGTTGTTCTCTAAACTTTAAACATGATTGCGCAAGAATTTCGACATCCGATACGCAGTAGTCTACCAGATCTCTTTGCATATCGAAACCATCATTTTCATGCTCTACAAACCATTTAAGAAATTTGGCTCTGTCTTCTTCTTTCATACTATCTGGGGAGTAATATTCAATTGATGGTAGAGGTCCTATATAGTTTTCATTTGCCTTTGTATTAAATAGGTGCGGGAAGTAGCCTTTTTTAAAAATATCATCAAGTCCAAATGCCTTTGGTAGTTTGGCTAAAGGCATAGGGAAATAGTTAAGTGAGTCGATAAATTTTACATTTTCAAGTTGCATCGTAATTATTTTGGTACCTCTCATGATTAACTCAGGTGTAAAATCTGTCTTTGTCATAATGTAGTTTAATATAAACTGGTGATCAAAAGCCTGACCATTATGGGCTATTACAATAATTTCTTTAAAGTTTTTCCTCATTTGTAACAAATGGTTAGTAAATGTCCCCGCTGGGTCTATACCTCTGACTTTTTGTAACTTTAGACCGCATTTTTTACAAGTATCTGCTTCAGAATCCATGCACTCATCGCAGTATTGTTTGAAAACACAGAGATTGACTTCATGTAAAAACGTTGAATTTTCCAATAGTTTGTCTTGGCTCGTCTCTAAATCGTAGAATACAAAAAGAACATCTTTAATCTTAGGTTTTCCCCTATCAGGTCGAATATAACATAGATGATCCTCGGGTGCATGTTTATTACAAATTTTACAATAAATTTCACCACATACATGTGCTCTTTTGGCTTTAATGGTTTTTAAACAAATAGAACATAGTTTAATTTGTTCGCATACTGTAAATTTGCCTGACGAATAATCCTTTTTATGATTTTCGTAACAGTTTTGACTTCTAAAAAATCGTAGACAGTCCTGGCATTTAATTTTTATTGCTATTTCACAAGCAGGGGCTTGCTGACATGCCTGACAGGTTCCACCACATCGGTGCTCATTTTTGTGATCATATGGGACGTAACACTTTTCACAAAAATAGTTAGAACAAAAAGCTGCTGTCAGCGATGTAATTACATTAAAATGGCTTTTGTAATGTAATAAGTTCAGCCGTTTATTGCTTTCAGTTGAACCTTCAAATATAATATTTCGTCCTTTTGATCCATAGCTATAAACAACTAATTTATATTCTTTTAGATGATTTTGAAATTGTATTAACTCGGGAATTCCACCTCCTGCCTCAGGAATGCTAATTTTAGCTCTCTCCAACAATGATCTTGTTCTTTCGGTTTGAATTTTACTAATATCTCTTCTAACCTTACTGAATTCGGGATCTCTTTTATTATGGGCAATGGCGACTACCAAAGCACGTGGTAAACACAGGTTATCGGTATTTTTAATACTTATAATACCTCGTCGCTTGTCACATTCCTCGTGAAAGCTGTTATAATTTTTTTTCCTCTGCCCCCACCAACAGGTAATCTAACAGTTGTCACACTAAGACAAAATGATTCTGTATTAAGACCTGCTGAGTTTGACTGATAAATGCCACTTATAACACTCCAAACATCTTGAAAGGTTATGTCTTTAGCTGCTTTGAAGCGAATCCAACCTTCTCCTCGGTTGAAGTCTTTAGAGCAAAAACTAAAACCCACACGATCTAAGGGTTGTAGGCCTTCTGTAGCGTTTTGAATAATTTGATTAATTCCTTTTTCCACCCAACCAACTGGTTCAACTCCCTGTGGAACAGGTTTTAACTTAAACTCTAGAGTGCGTCCTGTAAGGTTAAATTCTCGTAACTTTTTAACAACGTCTTTAACAATAATAAACTTCTCCATCTTTCTGTAAATTTCTACAAGATGTGTCTGTCCGGTTGCCTGTCTAAAGTAGATATGACAAGGTCTTTCTGCAGACGCCTAGTTATAATGTAGGATCTGTCGAGATTGGAGTGGGGGTAGTGAATTGTAAGGGTGGGGGAAAAGAACTTATTGGGTTACTCAAAAATGAAGCGGGAGGGGATAATTAATTCGCGAGAATGAATTAATGAGGTAATGAACTAAAAGTAAATTATACTGGGAGTGTAGGGTCATTGAAGTGATATCTTCTTTGGAATCAGCCATACTTGGTTAGAAGGTGATTTTACCCTAATCTTAGTTTTTGTAGTATTTTTTACTGGACCTAGTTCTTACATGTTATTACTTTTCAGGTGGTTATTTTAAACAGTTACATGTTTAAACATGCAAATTGTTAGTTGAATTGAAATATGTCTTGAATTCATAATTAAAAATGCATAAAATGCAGTGGCCTTATTTAACGCTATAGCAAACTAATGATAGACAAATACTAATACTGTATAATAATAGTAAAATAAAATAATTCAGAAAATCCACTTTTTTGGAATACAAAGAACTCACCATAGTTACAAAATAATAAAAATATCTATACATACTTAAAGTATAAATAGTACAATTTTAATAAAAACAATATACTTTTTTGTAGTTTAAATTAATATTGTCTTAAATAAGCGTATAATGTTTAAGGGCAAACGTTCTCCTTAAACCTTTTATATTTAAAAAACTTTTTGTCTATGCGTTTGCGAGCTCATCATCAGGGTCGTAATGTGAAGAAATTTTGAAAACAATTACAAAGTCAGGCTAACAGGTAAAACGTAAATATCAATCATCACCACTGATCATCAATGATATTTGCCTCGTCAATCAACACATCAAATAAATCCGAAATTAACAAAAGACCACTATACTGCCGTTTTTGTGTCAATATCCGTTATAAAAAAAAAAGAAGACAACGGTCCCTAAGAACGTTTGCAGAAAAGGTTAGTCTATTTTTATTTTATAAACACTGTCATCAGCCAATTACTCTGTGTTATCGCAACCAGAACTACAACACTGACATCGAGTGATATTTGAAAAAAGTGAGTCGTTAATAGCATATGGGTGGAACCCTCGTAGATCGCATACAAAACTATGATAAATCATCGAATCATTGTACACAACAATAATAGGTCCATTTACTAGTAAAATATGCTGATTAGAGTTCAGCGTCCGCATGTGGTTCTTTTTTTTATTTATTGAAGAGAAAAAAATCTATGTTGCCTTCGGCCATCCAATAGAAGGTCCACTCTAGGTAAGTGTGAAAATCATTCAATTCGATGAATATAATATAAAGGTTTGTGTATGTTACACTATATATTTCATAAGAATATTTCATTGATATAATAATTATTTTTAAATCAGAACGGTTTAATCCAGATAAAACCAATGCCTTTTTTTAACTAACTACGACTTGATTGGTAAACACATTTTGCGATCAGGTACAAGCAACTGCTATTTAATCTACCTAGACATCTAGGTCGGTTCCCTGTGAAAAACCCTAAAATTATCCCAACTACTTGAATACTTTTCTCGATTTCGTTCCATCCTTTTGATCTAGCTTTATCCTTGACATACACGTATGTTTAACTTAAATATTAAAACGTAAAACCCCCCCCCCCTTTTTATGTAACTTGTTTAATGATTTAATGTAAATACAAGGAGATTGTCTAATCCTAAATCTAAAACTATTATTCTACGTAAAATATACCATGTAACATTAACAACATAATATACAATTAAATTAAAATGGTCGTTCTTAATCAAGAGGCTTATGATTATAACACCGATTAATTATACCAATTACTTATAAACAAAGTTTTGTGCCTTAAATTTAATAAATAATTTTAAAATAATAATATTTTTAATCTACACTGCATCAGTCAACAGAGTCCTAAACAGGTTTGTACAGGAACTTTAAAAGCATATCTACAATTACTATATCAATTACGCATGTCACAAAAAGGAAAAAAGTACATTATAATGTTTGTGTTGAAATGGATGCCATCATAACGGAATGCGCATGGCTGAATAATGGAAATTTCTCCATAAGAAAATACATGTGTTTTAGGAGATACGGTCTCAAGTAAGGGAATACCTACTTACCTAACGTGCTGGGTTGCAACGGTTCCATTGGTAGAAAATGTACTTTCATCAGAAAACATGATACATTTATAAAAATCAACATTTCCACTTAAAATTTTGTCTCTTATCCACATGCAAAAATCAAGTCGTTTCGCGTCATCTCTCTCTTCCAATCTTTGATTAAAGTGCGGTGTATACGGATACAATTTATTGCTTTAAGGGTCTTCTGAATTTGACTTTTTTTCACAACTTCCAACTGAGTAACACGATCTCTAAGGGACGTCATAGGATTTTCTTCAACAGATTGAAGAACTAAGACTGTAGCAGCATCATCATGGTCGTATTTCTTCTTTTTTTTTTGACATCCAAAACCGAACCAGTTCTCTGGAACTTTTTTATTAACTTGCAGATTGCCATCCTAGTTATTGGGATTCCTAGAAATTTCTCGGTAAATTGTTCCATGACGTAGCGGTATGAAACTTGACCATCCCAATAACATTGTATTATAAACAGTGGCGTACCCAGAAAAAAGCTTTGGGGGGGGCAAGTCTTGAAAATAAAAACATAGGATTTGAAAAAATGTTTAGTTTTGTTATTTAAATATACAATAATCTACACAAATATAAAATATACCATATACAGTATGTAATAACAAAAATAAAATATATATAAAATATATGTATATACAATAACAAAAATTGCCACTGCCAGTGTTGCTGCTTTGTGTTTCTATTCTGTTTAATTAAGGAAGTTTCTCGTGACGGAGCAGGTGTCTATTATGGCTGATTTTTGTAGTTGTATGTATAATGTATATTATATCTGTTGCCTCTGTCGGCAGTTCAATTGTCTCTATAGTGATTTGTTTTAGACCTTTGGGTTATTATTATACTGCCTAATCAAAAAACAAATAATTTTTCTTTACGTTGGGTGTTTTTTTTATCTTTTTAATTATTTATCGTATTCAATTTTTTTTTGCGTTTTCTCTCTGAAGTCTTGGGGGGGGCAAATGCCCCTTTGCCCCCCCCCCTGGGTACGCCACTGATTATAAAAACTCTTTGTTCAGTAGATAGCATTTCTACCTAAATAATAACTTCATTTAATAAAGACATTGACAACAAGTACCTATCACCTTAAGTGTCATTATTATTTTAACTAGGTTCACCAGTCAGAGGTGTGCCAGCGAATACTTTTTGGGAAATAATTTTTACATAGGTAAACCTTTTAATGAATTGTTCTACTTCGGTTTGTTGTGTAGAAAACACATTCATTAAGAATGGATTTTTTTCGTATCTTTCAAAATAACGTATGTTTACTCTTAAGCAAAATAATATTTTTGCAGTTTTTACCCAACCTGTATAAAAAAAAATGAAGTTTCTTATGGTGAATCGTATTTCCTAGACAAGCAAAAACGTTTATTAAGAGTGACTTTTTTTCGTATCTTTCAATTTTTAGTCCATTTGTCCTCTTGTAAACCCCCATCCGTGGACATACTGTATATACCTCACTTGAGAAAGCTCTGGCTATATAACATCTCACTCCTCAATCTAAAGTCCGTTTCGTTGCCGTTGATAGCTCGATACCCTCATTAAAGATTCAAAACAAGACTCGGGTGGCTTAAAATATTTTACCTATAAAATGGTCTTTTTACCTACATCTAGCATAAGGATGAAGAAATTTTGACCTATTCCACCCGGTAACAGATAAAATAACAATAGAGCCATAAAATGAAATGAAAGGATAATGATTAAAACGGCCCACCATGGTCGGAGAGTTGGGTTTTAATATAATCTAACCGCTTATTATTTTATTTAAATATAATAGATTTTATGATTTTATGAATTTTGGTAAATTATAACCATTGATTGATTTATTCTAGAATAAATACAATGTTTTACAAGAAAACTAATTTATTTACAGATCAAAAAATATTGACAATACACTAAAAACATAGTTTGACAAACACACATCAAATGGCGTAATAATATCCTAAAGCAGGCAAAAATAGGTAAATTTAATTACTAATTACTCCTGTTGTACCTACTTTAACCCTAATATTCCTAATGTATACCTATTTAATAATGGACAGAGGCCAATTTTCTTATTAAATAAGGCATAGTAGGTAATTACTATTATAATAATAATATACTAATTACCGACGCCTATGGTTTACGGTTGTTTTATGGCTTCAACCCTCGATATGAGCTATCAACTGCAACGAAACGGACTATAGGTATATAATGTACTATTATGGTAGATATTTTATCTTTTTGAAAAAATTACATTCAAACTAATGCTATAAACTTTTTCAGCAGTTTCAGTGTACCTAAAATGGGATAGACGTCTTCATAGGTTGTTTAATATTTACTATAAAATAACATTAGCGCAAGCCCTCTCCAATGTTTCTCAACTCCATTAACTAAATTTATAAATACATTGAATCTCAGTGTATTCTTATTTAACCAACTAAACATCGTTGATAGCATCAGTTTGGTATAGTATTAGCGAGTGTGAGTAAACAAGGTTTGCGAAGTGCCTAAAAAAGCATAAACTTCACCCTAAAGTAAGAAATATCAACTTCGTTAATATCATTTCTCAAATCCGTTAAGTGTTTTTATTTTATTCTAAGCTGCGTATCCACGGAGTTGTGAATATTTTACGGAGTTAGGTGTAATATTTTGTAAATTATTTCAGAATCAAAGTTTTTACTAAATCCAAAATCAATAAACAATAAATTTTCATAGTATGTGTAGCGGACATACATAGAAATATAATGTGACCAACAAATTATTTTGTATGTATTAGCTGGTCAAGGTGGCGTACCTTCACGAGAAATGGCATTAAAACATGTGCATCTCATTTTGACCATCCGTTACGGCTTCAACCCTCCGATCAGGGATCGGGAGTAATAAACTTAATAAACAGTACAGGCAATAAAGCAGGCCTCTAACGGTAGTTCCAGGGCATCTCTTAAAAGTTTATTGTCGACGCCTTTTGGGTACCTTTTTCCAAAAGGCAAAACAAAATATTGACAGTTCATCTCAGCTAGCCTTTTCAATACGTTTGGCACTCTGAGACCGCGAACGATACCACGTTTAGTCATTTTGTATATATTGTAATGTTAATGTAAATACAGTTTAAGTGTACATATAACACCGGCTTCTTATTTCACAAAACACTCTATTCACGAGCTACGCACCCCCAAAGTATGGGTCAATCAATGTAAACAATATCTTACAAAAATGAAAAACGGCGAAGAAATTAAGGGATGAGTAAAGAAAGGCCAAAGATCATCAAGCTCTCAAAAAAAAATAGAGAGGCTATTAAGAACGATGTTTTAAGAACCTGTTTTGATTAAAACTGTGACTTAAGTAAAAAATAATAAACTACTAATATCTAAGTTTTTTTCTTACCAAACCTCTACTCCGTTATTGACATTTTCTCCTCCGGTATAGTCGCTTACTTAATTTTGAGAGATTTTGCAGAAAAATTACATCGAGCTTGAAATCTAGTTTAAATCCCATAATAGCCTTGTTTTCTACAAATGACCATCAAAACTTGAAAAATGTATTGGATTCGCTTTTATTTCAATCCAGGCTCTAATACTATGCTTTTTTACGAACCCAAGTATTCTTGCCAAATTAAATTTAGTTATAATTTTGTTACCTATTCTGGGTTAAAACTTAGGTTAGTTCAGGTTAGACATCAAGAGTTGTTGAATTCCATGTTATAATAGTTCAGGTTTAACTCGAAAACCGAGTTTTTAATGTGTAGCCATGAAAAGAAGTCGAATGGGGTGAGAGAGCAGGACCGTCGTGACCACTTAACTGGCATGTTTCGACTAATTATTCGTTCTTCAAAAAATTTACCCAAAAGATTTAAATTATATCAAGAGTTACGTGAACTTGGTGCACTGTGCTACTGAAAAAGTAACTTTGTCGCATCTCTTCATCGTGTAATGCGGTTACAAAATTTTCTTAAATTTCATGTCGGTATCGCGTCGAATTGAAAATTAAAAATCGGTCCGATTAAACTTCACTAACCCGAATGGCGTCCCGTAGATATTGAATAACCCTATTGGCACTGGCTTAAAAAAATAAAAAAAAACTATCACCTGAAATTTTAGTTTTCAGAAGCATATTATAACTTGGGGTGTGTGATTATCAAAAGTCATAAAATCGATTATTGATTGTGAAAAATAACCGGTTATATCGATTTAATCGATTAAACGATTATTCGATCATTTTGATTTAATCGATTATTTAGAATAATCGATAAATCGGACAATCAAATTAATAATCTAATAATTTATTAATTGGGTTTTGGTCGGTTAGGCAATTTTTAATTAATTAAAACAATGAAATAGGCACCTCTATTTGGAAATATAATGTGAACAAAATCACTCAATTTTAACCAACCAAGTCTTTTATTTTATACAGCCTTAAATGTAAATATAATTAAAAATTATATACTTACATGTATAAAATAGCAATCAAACTAAATTAAACATAGGTTATAAGCCCGTCAAAAGATGAAACCAAGGTATAGAACCAAATAAAACTCGAAATAAGGGCAGTATACGGTCAATGCAAAACAATTTCCGTTGCACGTCATACCCTTTAAGTGACGTCAGTTATCAGCAGTGTTGCCAGATTGTAACCAAAATAACCGAGTGAGGGGATTACAGTGTTTTTTTTTTCATAAAAACAAGGTAAATTTACATAAATAAACACAAATTTATTTATTTTATATTAAAAACCTTCCAGGGTGACAATATACACCTACGTTGTATTGGAAGAGTAGATAGTATAATACCCTTTATCATCAACTTTAGTGTTAGTAGAGCTAACACTTCATTTATTTTCATCTTGCCAAGATCGACCAATCGTGCCATTCTGAAAAATCAATGTTCCATCCAAGAAAACGCTATCTATGAAAAGATCTGAAGTTGTTGTTAAAAAATACACGCCAAACAACACCAAATAAAAACAAAACGTCAAAGCAGACCAACGAACGAGTTGGCGCCACCGTAGCGTTGACCATTCTGTTGCCAACTGTCGGCCCATTATATTCAAATTAAATTAATTGATCATGTTTAAATTAAAACAATTTTGGCTACAAGTGGGTTAGTATCAAAGAAAAATACCTTAAGTTTTTAGTACACAGAAGTTTTAATATTTTTTGCCCAAATTCAGTTTTCTCATCTTTTCTTACGGATTTACAATTATCAGGTGATTAATGACGTGCTACGACTGCTACGGAAATTGTTTTGCATTATATAGTCTGTACGGTGGATATTTGCCGGTACGTCATTGATCCACTGTCAAGAGACAACGTGATTTACAACTGTTTACATCTTTATTTATTGTAGCCTTAAAAGTGGATAAAAACATGATAGAGCGTCTCCGGGGTTCCGCAATACCTCTCGAATTCAAAGTAACGTGCTAGACAGAGACAAAAGTTTTTAGGAGAGTTGTCATTTAAGTTCAAAGTCATCGTTTTCATCTGTCAATTTTAATTTGTTTTTAAACGTTTTTGTGCCTTGAAGTTCAATTTGATCCTAAAAACTGTTCCTTTTAGAGTCATTTCCTACACCGCACACGTCCTTTCAGAAGCATCTCTGATATATTCATATAAATATTTCTGAAATATTTCAGATTCATATATTACACCCAAAATGAAAGTTGACATACCCTGCCTTTGACACTTGACAGCCTAGATGCAGAAAAACCAGCCTGTTCCCCTAATTTTATGTTTTGTTTGTATTTAATAAACAATAATAATTATTAGGCATTGTTATTTGTGGGTGAACTGTGCTGCTACCGAATAATTATATTATGGATAATAAAACTGAGCTAAGTCTCTATTTAAATAATAGGTATATTAATAATTTTAGATTGGGTTCAGTTTATGATTTTCCCCGCTTTAGTTTATTTATTAAACTTCAGGTGTTACTGTTGTAAATCAGAAAATTGAACAGTAAAGGGACCGAAGAAGAATAAAAATTTTTAAATTACAAAAACATTAATAGAATAATAAAAGATGCAGTAAGGCATCATTTCCCTCCGGGACAGATATAAAGATACAGGAGATTTTTACACTGTGGCTGTCGCAGTATAAACTTCGTTTGGCCTGTGAATTGTAAGAACTTTGAATATCTATATAAGTTAATAACAAATATTTGCTAAACTTTTCTGTCCCTATAATGGAATATGTAGTTTTAATAGTGTCTATGCATCAAACATTGATATACGCAGCGTCCTTGATATATTAGATATTGGTATTTTTCTACCAGGGACCTATAATATAAAGGTCTATTTGTAAAACACCGTTCTTAGGGTATTTATAAAATACGAACGTCATCGTTGTAAATTCACGAGAGCAGTAACGTATTTTGACGTTAGAATATTAATTTTCTTTCACAAAAGTGGATAATGTGACCAGTATTTAATATTATTAAACTTTGAGATAGGTTAAGTGTATTATCTATAAATCCTGAAATCGTAGGTATATGGAAAATATTTTTATGTTTTTTATCAAATGTGTAAAATTTCTTTCTTCCCATTGGCCAAAGCACGAACTACGAACAGCACAAGGGAAGCGAGATAAGAATGGGTCATGTTGGAACTACGAGCAGCAGCGGCGGCTTTTATAAATGCATACATTTTGTGTCTGTGCCTCGCTTGACCCATCTGAGATTACCTTTACTATTTTCCCTATGATATCCGTGTGCTGCCTTCTATCTAGCGGACGAACCTGCCCCGCTCGCCCCACCTCAATCCGATCGCTGCATCCAACGGCGGTCGCCAGCGCTTGACGTGGCGTTTATTAGTACGCTTTTGTTTTCCGTTTGATGCGGTGTGCTGCTGTGTGCCTCGTGAGTTCGATCAACAGCTTAGCTGTTCTGGGTACGAAGAGAGAATTCTTGTTAGGTATGTACATTATAAAGAGCTAGTATTTTAGGTTCATATCCTACGGTGAAGATGTTGAGTGTTTTTATTGTAGTGTTAGTTCATTTTCATTCCGTTGAGCCGAGCCGTCGCGGATCGATCTTTCACCCGACAAGGCTCAGTTCTTGAGCCGTAAGGTTCGAATACGGCCCACTTTGGGCCGTAAAGGCTCAATTCTTGAGCCGTAAGGCTCGAATACGGCCCACTTTGGGCCGTAAAGGCTCAATTCTTGAGCCGTAAGGCTCGGATACGGCCCACTTTGGGCCGTAAAGGCTCAGTTTGAGCAGTCGCGGATCGATTTTTCATCCGACAAGGCTCAATTTTTGGGCCTAGAACTCCTCAATTTTTGGGGCCTAGAAGGCTCAATTTTTGTGGATAATGCGAACTGTCTCACGGTAGTTTTTGGTTTCAGATGGCTCTTCCTTTATTATATACCACACTGGGTAATCTCTTGGAAGATGACGCTGATCAAGATAAAGTCTTATTACGGCTTAAAGAGCTAGCGGAAGAGTGGTTACCAAGGGGTTGGAAAGAGTGGCAGATGGTGAAAGATGAAGAGACAGAAGCTTTTACTGTGGATCAACATGTCCTTAATAAACTGCGTTTTGCCCTTCCTACTTTGGGGATCGCTAAAGCTTTCAATCCAGATGCTACTAGCTTAGCAGAAAGACCATACAGGGAGATGAAGATTCGCATGCTGAAATGGCCGTTTTGTCGTGGCTTAGTCATTAGTCCTGCTGAGTTATCAATCAAAATTCGAGGTTCAGCGATACAACATGAACTCGTTGTTCAAGCCACAGTTCCTTTGAAGCACCTTTTTTTTATCAAGGAAGGAGGTCTGTCTTCAGTTAAGTAGTCAATCCTCTGACGAAGAAGGAAATACTATCTTAGGTAAAAGGGCCCGTTCACCTTCGGCGTCAAGTTCCAAAAGATCTAAGTTGGATGCGTTAGAAGCCCGTCAGGAGAGAATGGAACAACTTTTACAGGAATTGCTTAAAAAGAGGGGTAAACCTGAATATTCATCGGAAGAAGACCAAGAAGGGGAAGAAGATGGGGGAGGAGAGGATTACCCTACTGAGGAGTCGGAGCAAGAATCGAGCACTAATGTTTCGTCTACATTATCCAAATGGCGAGCTCCCAGTTTATTGATGGAACATAAAAATATCTTTGACTTTGATCCAGCTACAAGACAGCTTGAGCCACCTATACCTGATCCAGATAAAAATCTGGAGAAACAGGGTATTATGTGTCAACGACTGGGGACATCGGCTTGGAATAAAATAAGATATGTGGAGGCGCAGAAAAAAATTCAAGCAGGAGGAGCCTTTGCCAAATTGCAGGTGAATTTGCAGTTGAATGCTCGAGCTCCTTCCGGCCAATATTCACAGTTGCTGGCAAAGACTGATTCGTCCTTGGGCATTTTGTGTCATGGTCTTCTTCTTCAGAGAAAAGCATTGGTGGAGGGGATGGAAGAGATAATGGAAAAGCACCCGGGATTAGCAGAAGACCTAAGAAAGTGCTTTGCGTCACAAGAATCAAAATTTAGGAGCGTATCAGATGAGTTACTTCAATATGTGTGCGGCAAAAGAGCGGAGATAATAGAATCCAGGCGAAAGTTATATGAGCCAGTTAACAGCGTGGCTGCTCTTCACATGAGAAATACACCCCCGTCAGAGAGTCACCTTTTCGATGAAAAACAATTGGACACTTTCCTAACAAGCCAACCAAGAGCTTCATTTCCGGTTTATAAGTATAAAGGCTCATATACATATACACAACAGGATGGAAGAAGAAAAAGGAGTTTCAAGGAGTCCAATAAGAAATTTGACATTAAGCCTAGATCTGAAAAGACAAATTTTAAAAGAAATGCCAAATCCGAATCAGCCTCAGGGCGAAAGTTTGACCGTCGGAAGGATTCTGATTACCGACGATCATCTACCGATAATTTTCGTCGCTTATGAAATAAAGGGTTCTCCGATAGTCCGCGATTTTCGAGGAGGCCAGCTTTGTTCGCATGCAAATCACTGGAGGTCATTAGGCGCTCCTCCAAGTGTAGTCAAGATTATAAAGGGCTATTCCATACCCTTTATCAAACCACCTCCCCTCGTTCCGTTAGACGTCCAAAAAATGTTGCAATTTTCCACAAAATCCGGTCATCAAATGGATATGGAAATGGAGAAAATGATAAGCTCAAATATTCTAAGGAGAGCAGACGAACGCACAGGTTTTGTCTCAGTCATGTTTCTTGTCCCAAAGTTAGACCAGACTTACAGACCGGTATTCAATTTTCGCCGACTGAACGAATTTCTAAGTCCAAAAAAGTTCCGGTTATTCAGTCATTTCAAAGTGCCGAACTTTCTACAAAAGGGGGATTATTTGACAAAAATAGATCTTTCACAAGCATATTTTCATGTGCCAATAAAAAAATCTCATCAGAGATTCCTGGCTCTCATTTACAAAGACACAGTGTTGTGTATGACGTGCCTCCCGTTCGGGTTGGCAACAGCTCCTCAGGCGTTCGCAACTTTGTCCAATTGGATAGCAAGTTACTTCCGCTCGTTGGGGATGAGAGTAGTCGTGTATCTGGACGATTTTTTGTTTGCGAATCAGGACCCAGATTTACTTCAAAATCAAACTCTTCAGGCGGTAAATGTTTTGAAATTCCTAGGCTGGCAGATAAACTTAAAAAAGTCATTCCTGACTCCACGATTACAAGTCGAGTTTTTGGGGATTCTCTGGAATCCAAGCCAAGACGAGAAGCGCCTACCCAAAGTCAAGAAGGAGAGAATTCTGAAAATTTTAAAGAAGTTGATTTGGACGAGACGGTGGAACTGGAGAAGTGCTGCATCAATATTAGGAAGCCTAAACTTTGCTGCCTTTGTGGTACCTCTAGGAAGGCTTCACAACAGATGGATTCAACGGGCCAGCCGGATGTTGCCGGAAGCAATGCCGAAAAGGAATTACCTTATTCCCAAAAAGGCATTAAAAGAATTAGATTGGTGGGTAAAAGCGATTCGGCTCACTTCAAGGATTTTTACTCTGAAAAATCAAGTATTTCTAACTGCAGACGCGTCCAATATTGGTTGGGGAGCGCATTTAAACAGCCGTCTCATTTGCGGAGTTTGGTCAAAGGGTCAGGAATTGTGGCACATAAATCGAAAAGAGCTTTTTGCAGTCAGCCAAGCAGTCGAAAGAAATTTGGAGTGTCTCAGGGGACAGAATGTAATGATTCAGTCAGACAACAGAACTGTAGTGTCTTACATAAGAAGCTTAGGAGGCACAAGATCGGCGACTCTTTTAAAAGACGTGGAAAAGTTTTTTCTTCTTGCCGAGAAGTTCAAAATTCATCTGTGTGCCAATTATATTCCAAGTATTTACAATGGCATAGCAGACAGTTTGTCTCGCCAGAAGACTCTACCGGATTGGCATCTTTCCCGAACAATGACAGACAATATTTTCAGGATATGGGGAACTCCGGAGATCGATCTTTTTGCGTCCCACGTGTCAGCGGTGGTGCCCAATTATGTATCACTGGATGCTGCAGATCAGAAGGCAGTTTTTGTAGATGCGTTCAGTCGTCAATGGCATTATCAGCTGGCGTGGGTATTTCCTCCACCTCCTCTCATACCACAGATCTTACAACACCTCAACAGCGCGACAGGCTTTTATATATTGATTGTTCCGCGATGGGACAAGGTATTCTGAAGACCGGACCTGAAGTTTCGGGCGGTCGGTCCCCCCTTCATCATACACAATCTGGAACACCACCTAAAGGATGCGAGCAACAATCTCCCGCCCCCTCAAGTGAAATTGCTTCATTGGAGGCATGGAAAATTCGGGGTGGCTCAAGCTTTTGGAAGGGTGGGGCCCAGAAGACCGTGAACTTTTACAATCAGCTTGGAGGGGATCAACACTAAAAACTTATGTATCGCCATGGAAGAAATGGATAAGGTGGACAGAGAGGTCGAAAGTTTCGTTAAATGATCCGGCTCCTAAAGATTTAGCGCAATATCTTTCATATCTGTTTAGAGTAGAAAAACTATCTTACAGCACGATATGTGTCCATAAGTCTGTGATATGTACATTTGCTAATCCCTCCAGAGGATCAGCTCTAGCCTCCCATTCGCTAGTTCGCAGTATGCTCAAAGCTATAAGTTTGAAGCGACCTGAAAAGAAAAGAGAAATATGGGATATTGGCATTCTGGTTTCATGGATAGAAGACAACCCTCCGAATTGGCACAGCCTATTTGAGGTTTCAAGATATGTCTGTATTTTGTTACTCCTTTCATCGGGAAGGAGAGTGCACGATTTAACGCTTTTGTCTTTGAACGCGGATCACTTTCAAGATGCTGGCGACTATTTGGTCTTGTGGCCGAAATTTGGATCCAAGACGGACAATGCCCGTTGTCAACAGTCAGGTTGGAAGTTGCTTCAAAACAAGGATAAGTGTTTTGATGTAGTTTATGGGATACGTAAGCTAAGGGAATTATCAAGCTGCCGAAGAAAAAATGATTCTATCGACGCCTTGTTTGTAACAACTAGGGGACGAGTTGGACCAGCTTCACGCTCTATAATTGCTGGTTGGGTTAAAACGGCTTTACGTGCAGCCGGTATTGATGCTTCCCCAGGCAGCTGTAGAGCGGCGGTAGGCTCATCTAGATTTAATCTTGATTTACCTTTAGATTTAATATTAAAACAGGGTAACTGGAAAGGAAGTAAAAATTTTTTTAAATATTATTGTAAGCCAATTTCTAAAAACCTGGATCTTCAGCAATCAAGTTTGAAGACTGGAAGTATTTTGAATACTTTTGCTCCCGTATGACAAGAGATTTTGTTAATTAGCTATTAGGTTGTTTCCTTTGTTTTGTAAAATGTTATGTTGATTTTGGCTCTGTTCATGATTAAACTTGTTCAATGGATTTAATTCGTGAGTTATTTACTATACTAGCTCTGTCACAGTACGCTTCAGCAATCCAACGCCGGCAGAATACAAACACATCTCAGATGGGTCAAGCGAGGCACAGACACAAAATAAAACAGTTTTTCCCCCGAAGGGTAAAAACTTATATTTTGGGTCTTGCTGAAGCTTGACCCATCCCTTGAAGACCTTGCCGGCTTCAGCAATGTACTAATAAACGCCACGTCAAGCGCTGGCGACCGCCGTTGGATGCAGCGATCGGATTGAGGTGGGGCGAGCGGGGCAGGTTCGTCCGCTAGATAGAAGGCAGCACACGGATATCATAGGGAAAATAGTAAAGGTAATCTCAGATGGGTCAAGCTTCAGCAAGACCCAAAATATAAGTTTTTAACCCTTCGGGGGAAAAACTGTTTTATTATTTCCCTTTAGGTTCAGTTGCGACGGTAACGGTGGCGACAAGCGGGAGCGTTAACGAAAAATTTTATAAATGCACCTTTATACCCACATACTATTATTATGATTCATACTTAAAATTATTAACTTTTAAATTTCTACTTTCAGGGCCCCATAGAAAGAAGAATATCAGAGATAAATAAATAAGCATCCTATTTTATATATTATTATTACTTAATAATAGTTTACATCTTTTTTTAATAAATACGTTTGTGATATTGAATGATATATTATTACATTTTATATAATTTCAGAAATAATACAAGATATTTTTCTGAAATATTTCAGAAATGCAATTATGAAATATTTCAGAAACACAAAATAAAATATTACTATTATGGGACATTCTTGGGGTTCTGAAAGATTTCATCAATTTATCAGAAATGTTTTGAAATATTTAAACTAACATGAAATATTTCTAAAACATGATTGTGCTGTCGCTATCAGGGTTATATCGTATGGGAGGTAAGAATTTATGGATATTTGTTGTTATTTATCCATTTTTAACGCTAGCCATGAAAATTGTGACGTTTATGAACTTAGACTTTGTTTTGACCTTTTGCATCTTATAATTTTGATTAGATTCATATGGTCTTAGTCACGTGGAAGTATTTACGCACCGGCAAAGAGCCACCGCTTCGACTGTAACTGAATTGTACATTACAGTAATTAATAATTCCCAAGCAACTTCAAAATTATCCAATAACATATTTTATATTTTCGAATATCGGTTAAAAATTTATTATACCTATAATCGATTAATCGACATTTACAATGTAATCGATTAACCGATAAATCAGTTTTTAATTTTTCAATTTCTAATCGAAAAATCGATTAATCGATTATTTTATAACTCGCAGAATAATAAAGCACCCTGACCTGTGCTTACTTTCATCTCAACTAATTTTACAACGACTTATATCGTGGTGAAGGCACGTGTCTACCACAAACAAAAAATTAAAAATCATATCTATATGAAAAATAATAAGCACTTCTAATAAAATCTTTTGTAAAACACACCATTACAACTGTAAAACAGCTTGATGGGTTGTGGGCAGCTGATTTTAAATTTTGGTTGCCCTGACCACCTGGCAGACAAATCATTATCTGACATAATAAGTTATTTAACATCTAGGTATTAGTTTTATTATGATATACTATTATTATAGCCTCTAATTATGATAAAAATCCACAGAAAAATAATATTTGGGGAAAATTAATTTTATTGAGAAAAATAACAACTGCTAAAAATAAAAGCTACATATTATTGACCTTAAAGGTGCAATATTTTCTAAATTGCCAAGATACACGGTAAAAAAAATGGAGTGGTTTAAATAATATTTAATGCGGTAAAATTTCTGAGTGTGAATTTTTAACCTCTAGACTCTAGATGATCCAAAAATACACCCAAAATAACTAGCTTTCAAAACGTCAAAAAAAACCGAGTATACTCTGTGTATGCTCTCTTGTTGAAACCCTGTAGAATTCTTGTAGCCAACCTTGTAGTCTGTCTCACAGTACAATGTTCTCACCTAAAACCAAACTATTCGTCAGGAAGAACCTTGCGCTCGAAAACAAAATTTTGCAGGCGTCTAAGAATTACTTTTTCGATTATTTTGGCCAGGCTCGACAATGAGCTTATCGACCTATAGCTAACCACTTGTAGTGGCTTCTGTGAGTCAGACAGATGTGTTAATATTTTGTACAGTAACGAGACCATCTCCCCCCCCCCCCCCCCGTTTTCGAGAATGCTAAGATGGCGGTAGTTTAAACTCTTCGAGGTGAGCGCACCCCCCAGACGGGCAAAAACAACCCCAGAAAGAGGTGAAACGCGGATACGGCCTATCCGCGTTTGACCTCACACCAATTCAACCTACGTCACCCCCCCCCCCCCGTTTTCGAGAATGTTGAACACGATGGTGAAGTCTGGATCCTTCCTCGACCCCCGCCAACCTTCTAAACGGCCAAAAATAACCCCCGAAAGGGGTGAAACTCGGATAGGACGTCTCATACCGGCTAAATCGGCGTTAACACCCGTTTCCGAGGATGCTGAACACGATGGCGGTGGTTTAAATTTTTTTCGAGTTGACCCCACCCCCTAAGCGACCAAAAACAACCCCCGAAAGGGGTGAAACTTGGATATGCCGTATCATACCGGCTAAGTCTGCATTAACACCCGTTTTCGAGGATGCTGGACACGATGGTGAAATATAGATCGTCACTCGACCCCCGCCAACCCCCCAAACGGCCAAAAGCTATCCCTTTGATACGCGGTTTCATAAAATGCACCGTATGAGATAAAATGAATTATTTTTTTCACAGATCATTTAATACATACCACATGATGATTCGAGGTTTCTTGATGGACTGTTCAATAGAAAAAAACAGGCGCATACTTCGTGTCGAGTTTTTAGGTGGCAAAAGCATGTATATGGAATCATTGGTACCGGGTGATCGCGTATAATGTACCCCCCCTGTAATTTTTTTATTTGATATAATTTAAAAAAAAATAAAAATACAGCCGCGTGGGTGACTTGAACTATTATCTCTTCCGGTATAAAAGAAGTAATTAAATTCGATAGTACACAGGGAAAAATAAAAAGCTTAATTTTTTAAATTGGAACACCCTGTATAAAATGCATTCTTAGATTCTACTAACATTTCTAAATAACTTTTGTTAAATATACCCTATACCTAAATCCAATAGTTACCCCAATATTTGGATATAAACTCGATATCTACCGATTTTTAATAGTTGGCCATGCATAGAAAATAAAAATGATAAATGTCAATTCTGCCATGTTTATTAATGAGTATTGACATAATATAATATGCTGTTGTTAGTAAGTTAATTTCTGTTTGTCGATAGTATGCCCTATTCCGAGATAGAAAAACAAAATATTTTAACTTATTATAGAAAAAACAATAATAATGCTCGTGCTGCTATAAAAGAAATGAGGCGAGAAAATCTACCAACTCGAAGAACATTTAGGATGATATATAGGAAATTCCAAGAGACGTCCAGTTTACATAGAAAGAAGAAAGTAATTGCTACGAATGAAAATAGCGAATTGAACATTCTACTCTCAGTAGAAGAAAATCAACATGTGTCCATAAGAAATATTTCAAGAAACTTACGAGAAACTCAAGAAAACATTGCCAATACATCTTACGGAAATATATTCAAAAAACACTCAAAACAAATTGCTTTAAGCCCTATAAAATAAGACCTACAACCAAACTAACCCCAAGGAAAAGAGCAGATCGGGTAACTTTTTGTCAGCTAATGTTACAGCGTATAAACATAGATAATAATCTCTTAAGAAAAGTACTGTGGACTGATGAATCAACATTTGTGACAACTGGTATGATTAATAGGCAAAACACGAGGCATTGGGCAGTACAAAATCCACATTCGTACAGAGAGTTTCAATTTCAGGGCCGCAAATCCGTTAATGTGTGGTGCGGTATCCTTGACAACACCGTTATCGGACCTCATTTTTTTGGGGAAACTTTAAATGGGGAGAGATACTTACACTTCCTAGAAAATGATTTGGAGGAATATTTAGACGGGTTACCCCTTCGGCGCTTGCAACATATAATTTTTCAGCAGGATGGCGCACCGCCCCATAATATAGTATATAGTTAGAGTAAGAAACCACCTTAATGAGAGATTTCCGGAGTGGATAGGAAGAAATGCACCGATAAAGTGGCCTGCTAACAGCCCCGACTTAACCCCAATGGATGTGTTTCTTTGGAGTTATTTAAAAGCTCGTGTAGGTCTCCACAATGCAGAAAATATTAACCAATTGAAGAACTGAATAACCAACGAAATAGCCGTTTTAAACCGGGATCACCCTAAAATGGATTCTTTAGAAAAAATACGCAGAACCCTAGTTAGGTGCCTTGAAGAGAACGAACAGTTCGCCATATAAGTTTTCTGTAGGTTTTGAAGTTGTGTTTATCTGTGTTATAAATTCATTTTATTTAAGTAAATATAATAATATTTAATTTGATAATAAGCCACTTCGTGACAAATTAACTTTTATATTTAAATATCTGGGTAAGTGTTGGATTTAGGTATAGGGTATATTTAACAAAAGGTATTTAGAAATGTTAGTAAAATCTAAAAATGTATTTTACACAGGGCGTTCCAATTTAAAAAAATTAAACTTTTTGTTTTTCCCCGTGTACTATCGAATTTAATTACTTCTTTTATACCCGAAGAGATAATAGTTCAAGTCACCCACGCGGCTGTATTTTTATTTTTGTTTTAATTATATCAAATAAAAAAATTACAGGGGGTACATTATACGCGATCACCCGGTACATTTTCTGCAGTTGTTGAACAGACACTTATTTATGCAATAACACAGAATTCTCACGAGATGGGTCATTTAGCCATTAAGAGTATCCGACTTCTTATTTTTATGCTAATGGATGCAGTGAAGGGATCTTGCACGTGGTCCAGATAATGGAGACTCTCCGTAGCTCAGACACAATAAAAGTGGAGGCACCATAAAGGTAAATACCTCTATAAGAGACATGCTGCGCTGTGATCCTGCATCCCGCTGCGCTAGATGCCGTGTAGTCTTCCCTGCCGCGAGCCTGCGTACTTTTCTCATAAAAAAAATGCACACAAAGTATCTAGTTTAAATAAAAAGGCGTATCCGAGTTTCACCCCTTTCGGGGGTTGTTTTTGGCCGTTCAGGGGGTGGGGTCAACACGAAGAAAATTTAAACCACAGCCATCGTGTTCAGCATCCTCGAAAACGGGTGTTAAAGCCGATTTAGTCGGTATGAGACCTCGTATCCGAGTTTCACCCCTTTCGGGAGTTGTTTTGGCCTGTTAGGGAGTTGGCGGGGGTCGATGAAGGATCCAGACTTCACCATCGTGTTCAGCATCCTCGAAGACGGAGGGGGGTGACGTAGATTGAATTGGTGTGAGACGGCCGATCCGCGTTTCACCTCTTTAGGGGATTGTTTGTGCCCGTTTGGGGGTGCGCTTACCTCGAAAAGAATTTAAACCACCGCCATTGTGTTCAGCATCCTCGGAAACGGGGGGGGGGGGGGCATAGTCTCGTTACTGTACAAAATATTAGCATTTTTCGGGTTATTAGGGTTTTTCCGACTCACAGAAGTCACTGTTGCGTAGAATCTTTGTTTTGTTTTAATATCAAAACGACCTTCGCTTTCTTCGACACACACGGATAGTGGCCTTCCTCGATAATTACCTGTGACAAAGGTTTGCTATGTCCCTTATAATATTTCCCGGCAGATTACGCAGTGCCGCGTTTTTATACCGTCCAAGCCTAAAGCCTTCCTGATGTCTAAATTATTTAAAATGTCACATATAATTGTAGAGAAATGATAATCGCCATGGTCATACGCAAACATACCAAAACTCAAAAAAATCAATTCAGAAATATCGAAAATATAGGCCTGTTTCCATTATAAGTAGGAGACCCTGCATATGTAGAAAACCCAAATGTTTTTGCCATATGTCAAAAACCAGTATTTTACACAAAAAAAATGTTGCTTCAGTAGTGGTTTGTATATAACGAAGAAAATATGTTCTTTACTATAGCATATTATATTCTTGTTTATTTTGATTCACCGGAAGAAATCCACAAGTTTCTTCCAAGACATTTTTCTATTCATAAACGAAGAATTCTTCCTATAAGATAGAACTCCAGTCAAGAATATTTTAATTTCACAATTCTTCAATTAAGAATATTAAGATAGTCGTCGTTGTTTCATTTACTACCAAACCTCATGTACTCGCACTTACCGAAACAAAGGTCAGATCATCGATTAGTGCGGTCAGCTATTTATATCGTACCCACTTCATCACCGAATTAGCCGCAATTTTGGCCTGTGTCTCATTGTCCGCCGTGATATTTCTTGTTAACTAGAGGAGACACTAGAGCCTAATTACTTTCATGTAATGTGGCTTAAAATATCAACGCAGAGAATTAATAAATTCATCTGCTGCCTTTACCGGCCGCCAAGCGATATCCATTATAGAGACTTGTTCTCCTCTCTTGCTAATACTATCGCCTTTTTGCAAACCCACCATGCCAATTCCGAAGTTGTCATCCTTGGCGACTTTAACGTTCATAATGTCAACTGCTTCAAATACACAAATATATCCGACGAGCAAGGTCGCGAAGCCGAATCCTTTGCCATCAGCTCTGGCCTCACCCAACTCGTGCGTGAACCAACGCGGATTCCAGACCGAGATGGTGATTTTGTTAGTTTGTTGGATCTTTTCTTAACTTTAAACCCTTACATGTACACTGTCACCGTGAAGCCTCCGTTAGGAACGTCTGGGCACAACTTTACTTCGGCACTGAACAAACTACCAATTAGTGCTGAACAGTCTTCTAAACCACGCAAAGTCTCGCATTATACATCCATCTATCTGTGCATGCTAGAGAAGTATCGGAGGTTATCCTTACTGGCATGGAAACCTTCATCCCTTTCTTAAAAAAGTGCCCTCCTAACGGCAAGCCTTGGTTTACCAAAAATTGCGAACGAGCTGTTAAATCAAAAAATTATTTACACCGAAAATGGCGTCAAAACCCTATCGCCGAAAATCGTACCATCTTAGTTAACGCTCGAAACCAATGCAAGCAAACGATAAACTAAAGCAAAGAAGCACACAACCAGAGGATCAAAAACAAACTTCTTAAATGTCCGGCTCAAGATCATTTTGGTCGGTAGCTAAGGCCGTCAGTCAGAACTTTACAAAGTCAACCATTCCACCTTTAAAACGTTCTGATAGTACCACTGCGACCAAAGCACAGGAAAAGGCAAACTTACTGGTGGAACTATTCTCTTCACATTCAACGGTTAATTTTTAGGGAAAAACCCCACCCAACATTCCCCCTGTAGAATCGAGAATGCCCAAGATTGTTTTTCGGCACCGCCATGTTAAACGAATCTTGAGGAGTCTCGACACCAAAAATGCTTCTGGTCCTGACGATATTCCAGTCATCGTAATTAAGACATGCGCGGACGAATTAACGCTTTAAGGCTTTTTACCCTATTTTACAAAAAAGGAATATTTCCTTCTTGCTGGAAAACTGCGCTAGTCCAGCCCATACCCAAAAAATGCGAGAAAACCTTGCCAAACAACTATCGTCTAGTCGCATTGCTTTCGGTTATATTAAAAGTCATGGAGAAGGCTATCAATGAAAAATTATTAAAGTACCTAAAATTTAGATCAACAGAAGACCTTCTCGCTTATGTTACTCGTGTTTGGAACAACGCAATAGAACATCATGGGGAGTCCTGGGCGGTAGCACTGGACATTTCCAAGGCCTCTGACCGAGAATGACATGAGGGGCTCCTAACTAAAGTGAGAGCATACGGAATGCCGGTTCAATTTTGTTCATGGCTTTGCTAAAGACCGCTCTCTGCGGGTGGCGATGGACGGATTTCTTTCAGACACATTTAACATTAACGCCGGTGTCCCTCAGGGTTCCATATTGTCGCCCATTCTCTTTTTACTATGCATTAACGATCTTTTGGAAATAACTTAAAATCCTAACGGCTTCGCTGATGACAGCACACATCGAAGGCAGATTGGCGACTTGAATCTATTTTACAAATATTTTCATGGCAAGTGCTCAACTGAGGTTGCCTGCATGATTCCGCCCAAAGCGGTGCATGGTAGAAATACACGACGAGACACTACAGCCCATCCGTACGTGGTTCAGCTTAGTGTCCCTCGAACGACACTGTTTAAAAATTCTTTCATCTGGATAACGCCATCACTCTGGAACGACCTCCGTGTGGAGGTGTTCCCCAACTAATATAATCTCCAAAGATTCAAGACCAACGTGAATCGTTTCCTGCGCACACGCACCGCTCACAGAGCGCCATAAAGGATTAATCCTGCAGTGCTGTGTCTTATCATAAAAAAAAATTAAGTCTTAGAAGGAAGCTTAAAAAAGTGTTAGAATTATCCAGTTAAGGCTGAATATACACTTTCTTCATTCAAGAAGTGTATTTTACTTGATTTTAAAGCATATATTACAAGACTTGAAGGGATGATTCTACGTAGTAAGGTAAAGATAGAAAGTCATGCAACAACAAAAAATCGAAATCTTAATATTTGACTAGTTACAGGTTATATAAAAATTTTAACTTTGACAGGATTTAACTAGGGAAATATTACAATTTCAATATTTTTTTGTACATGATTTACTACCTTTATTTTACTACGTAGAATCACACCTGTACAGTATACAGTGTGTCCACAGAACGACGGTTTTAGATTATAACATTAAAAATTATGTTCATTAATGTTTTAATTTAAGTAGTGTGAATTTTGAATTACAGAACTCAGTATTAAGAACATATACTGTCAATTTTGTTAAATCGACGTATCTCTAACCGTGCACTTGATTAGCAATATTAAACGTCCAGAACATATTACGGCGCCAACGCTGCTGGATCCCTCAAGAATTATTTCTTAAAATTGTTTTGCATTCCCTGTCTTGGCAAGAATATAGTTCGATAATACTAATATGTTAGTTTCCGCTTAAGAACAATTATTAGAGTATATTATATTCTTGTTTCAAATTTCAAATGAAAACTGTGACATTTAGTGGGCCATATACAAAGGTTCAATACTGTCATTCTTTCCTCTCATGAAACTAAATGGAAAATAAATCTGTCATCGCTCACTGACACAATATATTACTTAGCGTTCTTTCCTTGTCTAATTTCTTGCCGAGTGAATTGCAAATGAATCTAATCAAGTTATTACCCACTGACCCGCATTTATTCCGTCGGGATTGATCTTTCTCGCAGGAAAGATCGCCCGTGTATTCTATATTGAAGCACGCTACTTATTTGTGCCAAGAATAAATGTTTGCTTCAAAAATATATTTCAAGAATATTGCAGTTTTGGAGAAAGTCAATATTATTTCTTTCGCTAAGAATTTATTTTTGGTGCAAAACAACCAGCTTTTGATATTTTACACAGTTCAGTTCTATTTTCTTAAAATGTTTATTTTGAAAGCGCTTAAAAAAATAAGATATTTTTTATTTCTCTAGACCAGCTATACTCTAAGTGTGTTCCGCGGAACCCTAGGGTTCCGCGATACCTCTGTAGGGGTTCCTCAAGAATTTAGAAAAAAAATCAAAGCACCTCTCTCTGGTCGAACGTTTTGACTCCGCGGCCGCGCGTAGGTATATTTATTTATTTATTTGTATTTGTATAAACATGTGTTACAATAGCTGGTACAATATCTCATAAGTTTGGTATCAACATGTATACTTGTATACTTGTGAGCGCGCAGTCCCTTTGATAAAAGCCGCCTCTGAATTGTTTACAACGCAATTTTTATATTTCTCTTTTTATTTTTGCTTTTTGTTTATCAAAGGCGCCGACTCGAGTATTTTCGAGAATATTCGAGATCGAGTCTAGGACTAAGTATAAAAGCGGCGATCGCGCGTCGCGCCTCGTCAGTCAGTTGACGATTAGCGTTCGGAGCGATAAGTTCCTACCTACCTACTTACAAGCTCGCTAGCGAGAAACTAGTGTTTATTGTTCTACTGCCTGCTGTATTCTGTTGTCTCAGTTTTATACATTTCTTCATTGTACTAAACTTAGTCTCTTATACGCAGTAACGATTGTACATTATTTAGACCCCACCATCCTGACGTGTAACATTATAAATAAAGAAGAATGGAACGTTGGCTTAAAGGTGTTAAACGTGTTGCAACAACATCTTCTAATGACGCTGAATGTTCAAAAGCAGTAAGCGCGGAGAATATAGCAATCACCGATCCAGACGATGATGCCACGACGTCAAGCTCGACGGTTTCAAAGACGAAAAAAAGGAAGTATGATGAATCATATATCAGTTTCGGATTTGTTGATTCCAACGGCTCACCTCTCTGCATGCTATGTAGTAAACTGCTTCCTAATAGTTCCATGGCACCTGCCAAATTTCGCCGACATTTACAAACTGTACACCCCGAGTCTAAAGACAAGAATAAAGAATTTTTTGTTCGTAAAAAAGATCAGTTATTGGAAAGTCAAAAAAATATGATGCATGTAACAAAAACTATCAACGAAAAGGCCACGATGGCATCATATTTAGTTAGCTATCGCATTGCACAAGCAGGTGAAGCGCACACTATCGCTGAGAATTTAATAAAGCCATGTGTATTAGACATAACAAAATGTATGCTCGATGAAAAATCTGCAAAGCATCTTTCTACTGTGCCGCTATCAAACGATACTGTTTCACGGCGAATCCATGATCTGGCAAGCTACGTCAAACAAGAACTAGTTACACGTCTACAAAAAACACGATTCGCCTTGCAAATGGACGAGTCAACTGATGTCGCTGGTTTGGCTATCTTGCTGGTTATCGTGAGATATCCATATGAAAGTTCTTTTGAAGAAGACATGCTTATGTGTTCACCGCTGCTCACAAACACTACCGGGGAAGAAATTTTTAATAAAATAAATATATTTTTTGAAGAAAATAATCTCAGTTGGAACAATTGCATTGACATTTGTACAGATGGGGCCAAGGCGATGACAGGTAAAACAGCAGGAGCAGTGTCACGAATAAAAAATAAAGCGCCTAATTGTAGTTCCAGCCATTGTATTCTGCATAGACAAGCACTTGCGATGAAGCAAATGCCGTCAAATCTAAAATTAGTTATGGATGAAGCGGTAAAAATAATTAATTTTATCAAATCACGACCACTACAATCCCGATTGTTCTCATTATTGTGTGAAGATTATGGCAGCAAACATAAAACACTGCTGCTTCATACAGAAGTGCGATGGCTGTCTCGGGGTAAAACTTTGACAAGGCTATTTGAACTTAGAGCCGAGTTACAAATGTTTCTTTCAGCAGATACTTCTTTTAATTTGAAGGACCGTTTGTATGATAAAACTTGGTTGTTCCGATTGTCTTTTATGGTGGATATCTTTCAAAAACTGAACGAATTGAATTTATCATTGCAAGGTAAACAGACAACAGTGTTTCAGGCCAATAATAAAATAACTGCCTTCAAAAGAAAATTAGATTTTTGGATTATTTGCGTTGGTAAGAAAGAAATAGAAAGCTTTACGTCACTCAGTGAGTTTGTTAGCGATAACGACTCAGAAATGTTTCAAGATGATGTGTTTGAAGAATTGGTCCAATATCTCAGTTCGATGCGCGCATCTTTTGAAAAGTATTTTCCCGAAGAACAGAATACAAAAATGAAACTGAATTCATGGATTCATAATCCTTTTTTACCCAACTTGGAAAAGCCCGAAAGTATGTCAAACGAGATATATGAATCTCTTTTAGAAATGTCATCAGACACAAGTATGGAGTCACTGTTCAAAACGACGCCTCTCAACGATTTTTGGTGCAGAATCCGTGATGAATATCCAATGCTTGGCAAAATGGCTCTGAATATTCTTCTCCCGTTCCCAACAACATATTTGTGCGAAACAGGATTCTCAACCTATGCAGCCACGAAAACAAAATATCGCAATAGACTGGACGCCGAACCTGATATGAGACTTCAACTGTCTTCTATCAAACCTGATATCAACCAATTGATGAAAAATAAAAAACAGTTTCATACCTCCCATTAGTTAGATTTTTTCTTTTTTAATATCTTCTATTATTGTACTTGCCATGTATGCCAATAATTAGTAACTGTTACATTGTACTTTTATTATGCTTATTAATAAAGAATACACTTTTAAAAACTATTGTTTTATTGTAGGGTTCCATCAAGTATTTTGCTTCCCAAAAGGGTTCCGTCACCAAAAAAGTTTGAGAACCGCTGCTCTAGACAAATGTAAATAGTTATTTATGCAACTAGTGCAAAAACTAGCTGTTTATTGCACAAAGACATACATTTATTCACCGAGACGTAGTCGAGGTGAATAAGTGTGCCGTGTGCAATAAACAGCCTTTTTGCACATGTTGCATACAACATTTTTTCTATGATCGAACCTATTTTATATAAATTATTTATCATCAATGCCCGCGGTCCATCTCCAATTAATATTAGCAATTGCACTTATTGTCACATAACCATAAACACACATTCCAATAAATAACCACTTTCTAATGTTGTACAAGTGTAATTTTTGTATACTTCGTCTTTTCATTTTGTAACTTAATAATATTAAATAAAACAAGTTTTGCCGAATTTAGGGTTTGTTTATATTTTCAAGCAAAATAAAATTTACAATAATAAAAGAAATAAGTTTGGTTCGGTTTCTTGGAGCTTTATTCAGCATAATGTTCCATTGTCAGGGTTTAAAAGTACTATTAAATGTTTTTGATTAAACGGTCTTTTGTTACAGTCTTCGTTTGTTGTTGGATATTATGTTGCTAAATGTCTCTTAGAATTTTTCTTTTAGTAAATGTATAATAAATAAGCAATAAATAAGGGTAAAAGTTTTGAGGAACTTATTCTAACTGACTGAGGAATAGGCAACCAACGGCCCCAACGCCAAGTTAAGTAGGCTGTGGTTAAGTGTCGTTTCGGTGGGTTGTGGTGAATATAGGCAACCAAGAAAACACTTTATTGCACGCGTGCAATAATGTATTTTTATTGCACGCGTGCAATAAAAGCTAACTTTTGCCATAAGACGGTGACTACAAAAGTTGTCCCTTTTTGCATGATCGTAGAAAAAAATAATTTTAATAGGTTTTCGTCAACCGTTAGGTGCATACAAAATTCATATTCTATTTTTTGTTTCTCAGCAATATTCGGTCGGCCGATGCTAATGGTTTCCCGGGCAAGTTTAACCTGCTTCATCCACCCCTATACCCTGTATAATAAGTTTAATGTTCCTATAAGCTTCTAGTACTTTTTAAAATTTCTTGAACTATCTGAAAGATTCTTAAATATTTTAGAACCTTCTGGAATCTCGTGAAACATTTTAAAACCTTAAAAATAAAATGGTCTAGAATATTCCAAAACTTTCTGAAAAATGTTAAAATTTTGTGTAACTTCACAAAACTTCTGAAATTGGTGATAGGTATCTAATTACTCTTTATTGACAATAATTATTAATATTGGTTAGCTCGAGGGTCGGGTTATTTTTTGGTCCATCAACTTTATTTAGTAAATTTATGAACGCCGAACAAGTACCGTGCTCTATAAGGCGGTTTACAACCGGCGTAGTGACTTTGATAAAGAAGGTTAGTTAAACTTTTACCAGGAACGAGGTTTTCTCAGAACATCAAAAATAAGAAAGTTTTTTAGAGTGCGGTACCTCATCTGAGGGCACACTGATTTATTATTATATTTATTTCATATTCATTTTGCAACCGCGACAGATATTGTTAATGCAAATACAAACATGAAATCCCTCGGCGGACGTACAACAATTCCCCTGTATGACTTGTTTTAATAACCAACTCAAATAGCCGCTTCAGAATAATAAAATTTTTGTTAAAATTCATCTAATTATAATATTGAGAGTTTTTGCACTGGCGCAAATCCGATAATATTCGTAATTCAAGTATACTCATATCATTTAAATCGATTAAATACGTCAATTTTCATTTTTAGTTCCGCATTATTTTTTCATAAAATTAAAAAATATAGGGCAACCCACGTATAGTTCGCCACACGGTTCTAGAGCTACAGCGCCTGAGGAGGCAGGTCGGTAAAACGCATAAAGAGAATCGATCTGACGGTTGGAGTACAGGCGTGCGTGATATATTTTTTTAATTATTTTAGTCATGAATCGCGTAAAATATAAAAACAAATACCTACTGATTTATTAGCAATTACTGCCCTAACTTGACTATGAATACCCCAACCTTTTATATATTTATTCATTTTACAAATTTCGTTTAAATATGATTAATTATAAATTAAATATAATTGTTTTAAACTCCGGCAATGCCTGTAAATTTTTTGAAAGTGTCATGATGAGCTTTCTATCCTCACTAATTCAGTATCATATAATACGATAGAAAGAGACCAAACCATTAGTAAGGACAGAATTCCGCGATGATTGCTTGATTTCGGCGTGGGCTGCCAAATTCACCAAAACATATTATAGTCACCGCTTTAAGAATATAATAAATTATATTAAGCCATCATGATTTGCAATGTAAAGAAGAAAATCAACGGGATATATATTACAGGGTATACAATATACAGGGATATGCATACGTCTAATTGTTTTAAGTAATACATTTCAATTACATACAAATTAACATTTTATGGAAATTTAAACAGAGAATTATGGCAACAATGCGCTTTTTTTGTTCGAATTCCCTTCACCAGCCGTGTGACGAACTTTAGGTACGTACGCCTATACAAAAAATACACAAATGCTGTCAGTGACTCATTTAATACCAACCATCAAAACTATGAAGCGGCAGAATAAAAATTTTGTACAAGTAAAAGTATTTTTTTGCGTATGCTTTCCGCTACAAAAACAGTGAACTTAAGAGGCGACGCTCTCAAATCGCAATCAGCTAAAAAATTTAAAACAACACGGCGATTCCTATATTGAAATTTTGATCGTGGAGAAAATAAATGTGGCAACACACAGAGGACAAGTTCACAGCGTCAAAGATTTGAAAATAAGCGTGCCGGCGGGTTTTTCTCACTGCCTAATTATTTTTTGTTTTTATTATTAATTTATCAATAGATTTTGTATATTTTTTTTCAGTTTTCCTAGTATAGGTATGTGTCGTCCAGATAGATAGTGTCTTGTGTAAATATATAGTTATTAAACTTTAGTGTTGTAATCTACTTTTAATTGAGTAAACTATGAATATTAACGAACCTTCAATTAGTTATCCGCCCACAACAAAAAAAAATCAATATACAATGAATTCCACATACTTATTTAAAAATGGAAACCCCATTATCTTATACTCTTCTTTACCGAACCATCTGTTAAACGACCGCGGGCACTCATCATCAAAACTTTTAGTAAACATTAATGCTAAAAACACCCTCGGTCAGTAAAACCCGACCCGACAATTCTTAAGAAATATAGGTACATGTGTATATACACTAATTACTTTATTGCAGGCGTATCGATTCAATTTGCTTTAAAGACTGATAAATCGGTTATTAACATTAGTTTTGTTTTGAACAGTTTTTGTGTGTTTTTGAACTGACGTGAATATTTGTAGATGGCGGGAAAAAGGAAAAGTGAAAAAACTGGTCTAAGTACCAGAAAATTGGTTGAAAAATTTAATGCGGGTAAGGCGCAAGTGACTATGTTGCTTCAAAATAAAGTGGAAATTATAAATGTGTTTCAAGAAGGTGGCAACGGTGATCAAAAAAGAAAATTTCCCAAAACCGAAGGACTGGCAGTGGACCAAGTTGTTTTTAACTGGTTTTGTAAGGCGCGAAACAAGCACTTACCAATCTACGCAATTATTTTCTTTGGTACAATTTCTTTAGTACAATCAGATTTTGGCCTTCTTTACAGAAAACAAAATAATTTCCGAATTCGAATATGGCTTCAGAAAAGGTTTTAGTACAGCTACTGCAGTAGCTTCGGTTATTGACGATGCAATTGCGTAGCTATTATTTTCTTTGATTGTACAGAACTTTTTCCGAATTTTTGAAAAAGTGATCAAAATACTAATTACCTATTCTTAAATCTGAAAACCTTTTTGGGTTATTTAATTTTGGTAGAGGGATGCCCACAGCTGTTTTCCACAAGGCCGGAATATGATGGTGCTATTAACAATGTGCAAAATAATATGTTTTATAAACGGACTGCACAGTGCACAGTTTCAGCATTTTTAGATTTATGCTATCAACTTCTTATGCAATAGAACATTTTTCCGAGTTTAAAAATATATAGGGTTTGTTTGAAGGTTTGAGACGATGATGTACCTATCGTGAATGATAGATGTGTTTTGGGCTTCCATTGTCATTATTTATTTATATCACAACGTTTCAACTGAGGAGTATCTCCAGTCGTCTTCAGGTGAATAATGTGAATTTTTGGATGAGTTTATCTGGATTAATTCAAAAACTGCTCATACTATTTTGCCGAAATTTGATACGTTGGCATAGCTTTATGGGACAAAGACCCATGCCACAATTCTGATTAATATCAGTCCATGGGCGTAGAACCTGGGTTTTTTACTAATTGCTTGTTTCAGATTTCTATGCCAATAGAACAAGACGGGGTTGGGCACAAAATTCAGATGAACCAACTCATTTTCTACAAAAAAGGTACTTTTGATAAGACTCGATTCCTCTGACGGTTTTCGAGAAATTTGCATTTTATTACTTAATACGTAGTAGTTTTTACCACGTAGTACTTGGGTTTTATAGAATTTTTCTGTTTTTGATTTCTACCAACTTATTTACTACAAAAAACCTCTTGAACAGTTTCTTATCATCTGCTTTTTATTCGCCTAAAGCCATTGATAATGCAAGCCAGCATTTTGTAAGGGTTCCTGAAGTCGAGGAAGACATTTTAGAACGTGTTGCAGAAAATCCAGAAATAAGCACCAGGAGGCTAGGTAGGGAAATAGGAATGTCCAAAGATATTGTTAATGAAGTACTTCAAGAACAGTTGCTATATCCATACCATAAGATTTTTAGTCGGCTTGTTCATACGCAGAGAGAAGAGAATCCCAACTTTGCCAACAATATTTTGTTTACCGATGAAGCATGTTTCACAAGAAGAGGGATCACAAATTTTCATAATGAACATGTTTATGCGGATGAAAATCCACATGCTATCAAGGTAAAACATTTTCAAAATGAGTTTAGAATTAATGTGTGGGCTGGAATAATTGGTAATCACATTGTTGGTTCTGTCATTATTCCACAAAGATTAACCGGGGAAATTTATTTGCAACATCTACAAAATACGCTGCCAGATTTGCTAGAAGATTTACCTTTACAACTTCGGAGAGATATGTGGTTTATGCACGATGGAGCTCCACCACATTTTGCATTAAATGTTAGACACTTTTTGAATCAGCACTACCCAAATAAATGGGTTGGTAGAGGTAATGCCCCTGTAAATTGGTCACCACGATCTCCGAATTTAAATCCATTGGATTATTTCTTATGGGGGCATCTTAAGACAGTGGTTTACAGGACAACTCCAGATAACGCAGAACAACTATAGCAACGTATTTAAGATGCAATAAATATTCTTAAGGGCGATGAACAAGTTCTGCATAGAGTGTGTTTTAATTTTCTTCGACGTATAAATCTTTGTATACATGAAAATGGTGGACATTTTGAGCAATTTTTATGATATTTCTAATTATTTCTGTTTATGACTTAGTTATTTTTTCTTTTTTTGTAAAAACTAATACGTATTAAGTAATCAAATGCAAATTTCTCGAAAACCGTCAGAGGAATCGAGTCTTATCAAGAGTACCTTTTTTGTAGCAAATGAGTTGGTTCATCTGAATTTTGTGCCCAAATTCCTCTTGTTCCATTGGCATAGACATCTGAAACAAACAATAAGTAAAAAACCAAGGTTCTACGCCCATGGACTGATGTTAATCAGAATTTCAGTATGGGTTTTTTGCCCCATTAAGCTATGCCAACGTACCAAATTTCGGCAAAATAGTATGAGCAGTTTTTGAATTAATCCAGAAAAACGATTCAAAAATTGTCACTTCAGTGCCGTCTAGCGCCCAAACTAAGCAACTTTGTACTAAGGTAAGTTTACTTAAATCGGCTAATGTTAGTATATCATCATTTCGTAAATCTTCCAATAATTCCTCAACATAATTTCTTGGTCGTTTCTTTAAGGTCGGTCTACCCAAAAATGTTTTGGGCTAACAATAGAAAACCGGCTGCCATAATAAATAAATCATGGATCCCTTGTAATTCTAAATTTCGAGCATGCCACATTTTCATGCAGATTCACATCACTTGATTAGTTGTCTTCGTATCGACTTTTTAATGTGGACAGCACTTGACAATTTTATTCTGTTTTCGAGAACTTGCGGTTTTGTTCTGTTGCTGTTTTGTCGTCGGTTTCGTTTTGTTGGTTTGGTGTGGACCCGGCATAACACGTTTCTTCTACATTGTCTGGTCTACCTCTAATGCCTAGTACACACCTAACATTTTGTTTAGAAACAATTTTTAAATACGTTTCTGAAACGTTTCGGAACTGTTTACGATTTGTTTCAGTAGTTTATCAAGATATTGCGAAACAATTTCAAATCAAATCAAATCAAATCAAAATTAACTTTATTCAAAAGAATGTACATACATTTCCTAGGGAAAGCAGAAACATTGGAAGAATGGCGTCAAAAGTAAAATATAGTTACACTGGGGCCTATACACTTAAAAATATAAAAAGCAAACAATACTTGTTTACAATTTAAAATTTACATATTAAAATTTGAAACAAAAATACACATTTAAAATTTTTAACATTTATACATCAAGTTGACAGAAAAACATACTCTCACATCCACATTCATAAGTCCAATACATGGTGTATCACAAGCCCTCAATTGTTTATATACTCGGGTAAACTGTATGGCTCCATACCCATCAAATACTCCCGAACAGCTCTTTTGTATTGAATAACATTTTTGATGGATTTCAATTCATTCGGGAGCTTATTAAACAAACGTATGCACCCATACAGAGGGCCCCTTTCAAACAGTGTCAATCTATGTCTAGGTATATTATATTCCAATGTCCTGGTGTTATATCTATCATGATTGTTTCTAAACTTCTCAAAAAATAAAAAAAATTTATGAAAAAATACTAAGCATTCATATATATAAAGACCAAACACAGTGAGGATTCCAATTCTTTTAAAATGTCCCCTACAAGATTCCCTATACGAAAGATTACATAGTAAGCGAAGCGTTCTTTTCTAAACTATAAACACTGCATTTAACGTTGTTGAGGCACCCCAGAAGATTATTCCAGAACGCAGGATCGACTGAAAGTTAGCAAAGTATATAATTTTCAGGGTTTCAAAATTTACATATTTTTTCATTACCCTAATTGAGTAACATACAGAATTTATTTTTTTTGTTACTTGTTCAACTGCTTTATTCCAATTTAAGTGGTTGTCTATATATATTCCCAGAAATTTAACATGATTTAAAAATGTAATGTTATTGTTGTTTAAGTTGACACTATCTGGGGTGTCCACCTTTAATTTCATCAAATCAAATATTAGGTGATTTGATTTCTCTTTGTTAAGTATTAATTTATTTTTCAAAAACCAATTCTCTGCCCGCCTCAACAAGTTTCGAAACAATGTGTCAATATTTTTTGAGTTCCCGTCGAAAATAGAATACATGAAACAAAAGTTTACAGTTCTGGACGTGTTTTCGAAATAGATGGGGGATTATTGCATATTTTGATTCTTTTTTTCAGTATGTTTGTAGCATGCGAAGTTTGAACATGTGGAATACGGAATATACGTTAAAACTTATTGAATACTTTCATGCTTTGCCGTGTTTGTGGAATACACAAACGACGGTGATAAAAACAGAAGTAAGAAGACTGATTCTTATACGACTCTTGCTGAAAAATTTAATGTTACTGCTACTGAGTCTCACAATTTAAATAAATTTAACCCGCACAAATTCCTGCCGCGGACAGTGCAACGTTACCGTTCGACATTCTTTCATACTGATGTGTGGACAGGAAACATTATTTCCAAGTTGTTTTAAAAAAAGTTCCCATATATTTAAATAATTTGTTTTTATAAACAGTCTAGAAACAATTCCCATAGTATATCCAGGTATAACAATATCGAAGATAGATGGCCCCAATAAAAGTAATCTAAAAACTCCACGCTGAGCATATAAATGGCCAAAGCGCCCAATTCAGCGTCCTGGAAGTACTAAAGCATAATATTAAATATTTACTAACTACCTACCTACTTACTTACTAGCCTGATATTTCTTTTTTTATAATAGTTGTATGGTGTAATTTAAATCATCTGCTCATATTGCAAAGTACATTGGTCAAAAATGAAAGTGGGGCACCGATTCTTGTTCCAGTAATAATAAAATCGAAAAGTTCCTGACTTTTTTATTCAGCCATTTTTAGAGAGGCCTGCCAAGAAAAAAACCGAATCGTTTATACAGGGTGTTTCAGAAATACGCTACGTAACTTAAGGGGCGATTCCTTATGATATTCTAACCGAAAAAGTTCATATGAACATGTGCCCGGAGTTGCCCGTTTTGATATACAGAGTGTTAAAGTTAAAAAAAAATCATTTTTTTATAATTTTTGATGATTGAGATTTTGATTGATATGATATCACATATCAATCTAATTTAAATCATATAAAGAATCAACAAAGCACAGCATCCCCTAAATATTTAAACTTTAACGAAATGTTCGACTTAGTTATCTCAGTCTTAAATATATTAAGACAAAAAAATACGCTTGATATTAATAAACAAGAATTTGCAAATCTCATAAATTCAAAAATCTTATCTAGTTCAACTTATCTACCACAGTAAACCAGTAAAAGATGGAATATCTTAATATTTGCCAATGGAACTGTCGTTCAGCTATGTCTAACAAGGCAAACTAAGAAATTCTATTGGATCAAAATAAAATTAGTATTGCATTATTATCGGAGACGTGGTTTAAGCCAGGCCATTATATATCGTTCCCGGGATATAATGTTGTTAGAAAAGATTGAAATGATGGTAAAGGCTGACAAAATGATTAAAATAGGAATTTCCCACAAAATTGTCAAAAATCTATTGGACATATACCACTCCCGACAGATTCACATTCGCGCCAACGAGGGAATATCTGAAGCAAAAGAAGCAAGGATCAGACTCCCACAAGGTAGCATTTTAAGTCCAATTATCTACATAATTTACACTCATGACTTGGAAAACACTATGGAGGACAACATCAAAATTTTACAATTTGCTGAGATATAAAATATGTATATACGCGACAGAAAAATCTTCAGAAAAATGCATTTTAAAGCTGCAAAATAAAAAAATTGCCATTGATGGTAGAAAGTTATTCCGGGTTAACCCAGAACAAAGAATTAATACAGAGTAGTGGCACACTACCTTACTTTCGATTAAATTTTGAAGTCTTCGATATTAGGCCGCCAGTAATTATCCTAAATAATGATGAAGACATACAACTTAGTGAAAAATATAACTTCTTAAAAAAACAGGCTACTAAAGTCTGTGCGTTTTAAGAAGTCCGATATCGGATTAAATCACCAAGGGATGTTATCGCTTTTAAAACAGTAAGTCGGTTAAGTTACAATATCTTCGCACCTTCGCTATACTTGATCACACCGAACATCCCACTGGTTTACTGTATTCTATTACTGGGCGAAATCAGAGGTTTCAAAACAAAATTATCTTAGAATTACGCGTTGATCATAAATAATAATTAAATAGATAATTAAATTATTTTGCTATTATTATAGTTAAATCTATATAATAATCGCTATTTTCCAAGAACCAATTAAAATTTGCTCAAGTGCGGGATGGTTAAATATGTTAAAGATTTTGTCAGGTATATACTTTTCCGATAATGACATTATTTTGGGATTATTATAATTAAATCTTCATAATAATTACTATTTTCCAAGAAATAATTAAAATTTGCTGAAGTGCGGGATGGTATGTTCTACTTTATTTTAAATAAGTAGTTGTGCTTTTCACTTTTAGTTTGTTTCTCATTGTGTGTGAATTAAAATCAGTTATTAAGTAAAGTTATGGAAAATGTTCAGCAAGGTGGCACTTCGCCTAGAAGGTATTTATCTCCAGGTGAACGCCGTTTGGTATTACAAGTGGAACGTTATTTTACTTTAGAAAAAGATAACTCGGGCCCGTTAGAGTCTGTTTTGGCAGTGCAAAAACGAACGTCTGATGCTTGCGGCATTTCAGAGAAGACCTTAAGAAGACTTCGAAAAAAGAGTGAAGAGGATTTGGACAGACCATATAAAAGGGTTCGACTCCATTCAAAAACTTTGGATTTATCCCAAGGGATAAAACTCTCTATTAGGAATATTGTTTATGATATGTATAAAGCCAAGGAATATGTTCCCTCAAAGCTATTCTTGAAAAGATAAAGCAGAAAAAACTTTGCGATATTGGAACTAACAGTTTGTCCATCATCTTAAAACATATGGGTTTCAAATATAAGAAAACGAACAACAGAAAACTGCTTTGCGAGCTGTCCAATGTTGTTTCGAAAAGATGGCAATTTTAAGGGATTATTTAAACAACAAAAAATCGGAATTGTCAAGACAACTTATTTTTCTTGGCGAAACATGGGTATTTGCAAACGAAACTTCAACAAAAACGTCTTGGCAGGATGACTCAAAGCATTTTTATTCAAGTACCCGTGCAAGTAATGGAGTAATGACGATGATGTTGATTCTGATGAGTCTGAAAGCATGGGTGAAATTTCAAATGCAGAGGAAGACTACTTTTAGTAGTACCTATCTACAAGTAGGTACGTTCTGTCGCAAGACTACA
Source organism: Polydrusus tereticollis (assembly GCA_963920685.1). Taxonomy (NCBI): domain Eukaryota; kingdom Metazoa; phylum Arthropoda; class Insecta; order Coleoptera; family Curculionidae; genus Polydrusus; species Polydrusus tereticollis. The sequence continues at coordinate 79,432,452 of OY987331.1, read as the reverse complement.
AAATCGGTTGTTTTTAGAACCAAAACTTTATAAAAAAGAATTCGTAAAACTAATTTGTCTGAATACTACAAAGGTTAAAAAATTATTATTTTTCTTTACCCAAACTAATTTTTTATTTACTTTAAATTATTTTATTTAGAAAATGTAATTCATCAACATCCAAAATTACCTTCAATATAATTTATTGTTTGAGAGCCACCGACATAATGCTCAAGAGGTTTTATGGCTTAGCGGACTTCTTAAAACGCACAGACTTTATCTGGAAAACACATGAGGAAATATTCACTGATGGATCAGTATTAGCAAAAAAACCGGCTGTGCTTTCTATTACAAAAATACTAACACTACCAAGAATTTTAAGTTGCCTGACGGTTCTTCCATATATTCAGTCGAACTCTGGGCTATCCTGAAATCACTTAAGTACATATTGCAGGGATTATAATGGTAACTATAAATTTTTTATCTTTTCTGACAGTAGGAGCTCTCTAACAAAAATCTTAAATAGTACAAATGTTGCTCCTGATAATTACCTCATTAGCGAAATATTAAATCTCTGTGGCATCTTGAGAAATTTAAATAAGCAAGTTTCATTTGTATGGGTTAGAGCTCATACCGGCATATCTGAAAATAAATTAGCGGACAAAGCCGCGAAAGAAGCTACGACTATCGGCTCTCGAACGAATTTTAAAATTCCATTTACAGACATAGTCTAGGTCAAGCTAAAACAAGAATATCAAACAATTGGCAGGAGCAATATATAAATTCAGATAAGAGACTTCGGTTCAAAAATAATTTCCCAAATTTATCTAAAAAAACATGGTTTTGTAAGGAATGAAATAAAAACTCTGTCAGAATTACTTTTCGGATCAGGACTTTTATGCCTTGTATCCCAAGCATGCAAAACGAATCGGCTTGCAGGATGGGGAAGACTGTGAATATGGCGAAACAGGAAATCTTGAATATTATGTATTTAGATGTAATAGACTTAAAAATCAATCAAAAATTGAAAGGATTGGTTTAAATGCCATTTAACTTAAACTATTTTTAGCACTTAGTAATATAGATGTATATAGAATTTTATATCAATTCATATTGGAAGCTCAAATAAATCTATGAAAAAAAAAACAACATGGTGCATATTACTTATATAAAACCAAAAAGAAGGAAAAAAGTTAACAAAAGGAAGAACAAAAAAAAAGAAAGAAATGTAAAAACAATAATACAACATCGCAATTCTCAAATAAATATAACGGTATTATAGAATAGGTATGTTATAACAAAGTTAATGTAAAAAAGAAAACAGAAATATCGGAAAATTGGATATAAACGCGAGACAAGAGAAAGAAAATTCTTAAACAAAGAGAGACGCTGGCCATTTGGTTTTAATACATACAAGAAATTTATAATATGTGAGTAATTCTTATTAGCTATGTTATTGTTAGTAGTTGTTTGTTGTTATTATTGTTATCGTTACTATTAGTTACATTATTTCTATCAACATTCCTTTTTACATATTATAAACGTTTTTAAATAAAAAAAAAGTTTCATATGTTGATGGGAGGTATCGAATTCAATAAAAGAAAGATTAATGTTACATTTGAAAAAAAAAATCTAGTTACGGAAAAACTAAAAATCTGGCAACATCGCAATTGTCAATTTTGAATTGAATTTTTCAAGTTATCCACTAATACCAGAATTCATTAATAGCTTTAAAAGTTTTGAAGCAAATTAGCCGTTTATTTCAACTAACTTTTCATATATCTACCTACATAAAGTAACTCGAATAAATATTTCTTATTATAAAAATACTTTCACACTACTCTTTTTGGCAAGTTTTGAATTTCATCTTTGAGGAAGATCTTTCTACTGTAGAATTATATATCATTAATGTTAAATATATTCTTAAAATATCATTTGAAAAAGAATTTTGAACTTGCATGTCTATCTTTGAGTAAAGCATATGCAGGGTAAGTCGGATGGAACGGACCAAACTCCAAGAGTGTATTAGACAAGTGAAAACAACGTGAAAAACTCCATATGTTCTCATCCGATTTTTATTTGTTTTTAAGTTATAGCGTACCTAATAACAAATAAACAAAACATTTTCTTAATCGTAGCGTTTCTTTTAAAAAATGTTCAAAAACCTCTAAACATTTTCTACTTCGTCTACGGAAAGCGCCTGTTGCTCTCCTAATGGCTTCATGTCTTTCTTGTTTAATGTTGACTGCAGTATTCCCAATACCTCGTATTAATGCATCCCGAGTGTCCATTTTAACTTTATATACTTCATTGTTAAACCTAGCAGTCCCATGAACAATAATCTAGTGCTGTAAGGTCTGGAGATCTTGGTGGCCAATTAATACTACCGCGACCGATCCAACGCCCTGGAAATCTTTCGTCCTCGTTGCTTCACCTGACGAGCGAAATGTGCAAGAACTCCATTGTGCTGATAGTACGTTTGCATTCTGATGTTTACAGAAACATCCTCTAGTAGTCCTTGTAATTCATTTCGTAAAAAATTGAAGTAATGGTCTGCTGTGAGGCGATTCTCCAAAATGAAGGGGCCAATTAAATAACTATCGAGCATTCCACACCACACGTTTACCGAAAACTTATGTTAAAAATTACGTTCGACTTTTACGTGGGGATTTTCGATTGACCATATACATGAGAGTTACCAGTATTTTTAATACCGTCACAAGTGAGTGTTGCTTGTAAAAAGTATACGCGATACAACACGATGATTATTATTTATCCACCGACAAAATTTCATACGTTTAGCATAATCTTCTGGTTTTAGGTACTTTACACTCGATACATGGCCTTGCTCGTGAAGTTCTTAGTGAGCTGGTCGTTGCAGCTTCTTCTACCTAATCCAGAATATTTTCCACTTCTTCTAAACCTTGTCGAGTAGCTCGTTCAGATATTATGTTAGCACTAGGAAGCTTACCGGTCTCGCATAATTTGTTGAAATATCTGATAAATACGTTTCTATTAAGATGTCTCTGATGTGGAAACCGTTGAACATATTCTTCAACAGCAGCTGTAGCACTTCCATTACAGACACACCATAAGCAAACACCATAATATTTGCATATTATTCAAAATTATAAAAGGCGTTTAGCATTTTGAAACACTATATATATAATCATTCAAACTTGGAAATAAACAAATACTATAGAGAGGCTTTACGTCTGTAAATCGAATTTTTTAGGTTAGGGGTTTAGCGGGATACCAGTTCAGAATATTCCCTCTTCTCTTGTCTGACATTCCGCTAAACCCCTAACTTTAAACGTTCAATTACTGTCACAGTATACTGACACATTGTCAAAACAACAAAATTATCAAATGTGAGTCTCGAACACGGCATACTCTGATTATGTGAAAATTTGGATACAAGTGGAACGCGATAGATAAAAATTCTTAATTACGCTATAACTTCAAAGTAAATGAAAATCGGATCAGAACATATGGGTTTTTTCACATTGTTTTCGCGTGTATAATTCACTCCTGGAATTTGGTTGTGACTCACTCTGTATATACATTGTTCTAGAACAGTTCTTGACAATACTCTTTAAATTGAATTAGTTCAGTAGCCAAACTTGAATCTACATTATCAAAGTGTTTTACTTACATTTTGGGTATTTCTAGGATTTTCGTCTGTAGAAAGGAAGTTCAATTTTGATACAAAGTCAAATCTCATATCGAATTCCTCTTCCTCATAAGCTGATATTATAGTGTAAATTCTGCTAGCATTTGGGAATAAGTTTTAAACAATAATAATTTTGGCATCATGTATTTTGGAAACTATCAACTTCTGGACTAAGGTAAGTTGGGCTAGATCATCATATAGCCTTACGAATTTATGCTGGCATTTTGTAAAGGCTAAATTTTATGGCATTAAGTAAAACAAGTTGAACTTGTAAATTACCACTATAATTAAAACCGAGAAATGTTTTGTTTCGCCAACACTGTAGCTTCGTCAGATGACAAAGTTGTAACAAAAGGTGCAATAAAATTTTTGCATATACGCCAGATTTTTTTGTTTGTACCTATCACTTTTGGTTTTATTGTTTTTGATAAGGTTGCCTAAGGAGTTACTAGTTTTATAAGCTACATTTATATTAAGAGAATTTAGAAATTTGCCTAATGTTTTGCTAGGAGGTCCAAAGAAAGTGACAAGTTTAAATCTATCAGAAGAGGTACTAATTTTAGGAGAGACTAACGCAATAGCTTTTTTCTAAGTTTTTTTTTTTTAAGATTTAATCAATTATATTTGGGTTATAGCCATTATTAGATGCAATTTGTTTTATAATGTTTAGTTATTTTAGAAAATTGATTTTATTTAATTAATTAAAATTAATTTAGTCTATGGATCATACTGTGAAATGATGCCAATTTGTGTTGTATAGGCTGGCAAGAAGAGTTGTGTATGACAGTATCTGTATAAGAAGGTTTATGGAAATCTGAGAACACATGTTTCTCATTTTCTCTTTTAATATTCAAATCAAGAAAGTTAATAGAGCTATCAGTCTCTTCTTCTATTGTAAACTTGATATTATTATGTAAGCTATTGATATATTCCAATTTTTAACTATCTGTCAGTTCCTAGAAAACAAGTTAGGATGTCGTCCACATACCTATGTCAATAAAGAATCTGTTTGAAATGAGGGTGTTTGCTAATTTTATCCTCTAAAAAATCCATAAATATTTCAGTCAATAAGGAGCTAAGAGGGTTACCCATAATAAGATCGTTTGTTTTAGGATATTTTATCATTAAAATAATTTGGTTTAAAGCATAATGTGAGCGAATTAATTATTTCATGTTTTTTGATGAGATTAACGCTTTTTAAGGAAAGAAGTTGATTAGTTTCATCGATAGGAATGCTAGGAAAGAAATTAGTCACATCAAAAGAAATAAACCTAGAATTATTAGGTAGATTAAAATTCTTATATCTATTTACTAGCTCAAGAGAATTTCTTATGGAATATTTTGCTGAAATATGGGTGTTATTTTTAATTATGTCAATTAGTTTTTTTGGAAGTTTGTAAGACGGAGCTGAGAAAATAAAGACTACTGGTCTGATAGGGTATCCCTCTTTGTAAAGTTCACGAGCTAGATATTCCATAAAAAATTCTCTTGAACTAGTAAATAAATTTAAGAATTTTAATTTACCCAATAATTCTAAGTTTATTTCTTTTCATGACTAATTTATCTCCTAGCATTAATATCGATAAAACTATCACTTTGGTTAATCATCTTTTTTCATTAAAATATGTTAATCTCATCAAAAAACAAGAAATAATCAATTCACTCACATTACGCCTTGAACAAAATTATTTTGAGTTTAATGATAAAATATATACTAGTAAAAATGGCCTTATTATCGATAACCCTCTTAGCCCCTTTTTAGCTGAAATATTTATTGATTTTTTAGAAGGTAAAATTAGCAAGCACCCTATTTTCAAACAGTTTCTTTATTGGCATAGGTATGTGGAAGATATCCTAATTCGTTTTCTAGGAACTGATAAACAGTTAAAAATATTTTTAGAATATATCAATAGATTACATAATAATATCAAATTTACTATAGAACAAGAGACTAACGGCTCTATTAACTTTTTCGATTTGAATATTAAAAGAAAAAATGAGAAACGTGTGTTCTCAGATTTCCATAAACCTTCTCATACAGATACTATCATAGATACACAACTCTTCTTCACCCTATACAACACAAATTAGCATCATTTCACAGTATAATCCACAGACTAGTAACTCTCCCTTTAAATAAAATCAATTTTCTAAAAAAACTAAACATTATAAAACAAATTGCATCTAATAATGGCTATCTATAACTCAAATATAATTGATCAAATTTTAAGAAAGAAAACTTACAAAAAAAGTATTGACATAACTATATAACTTTGATCCATCTTTTAAAATCCTACATACAGAATACAAAGGCTTAAAACTCAATTTGTTAGAGTCTATGGAAATAAATATCCTAAAAAATACGAGCCTGCTCTTAATGATCAGTTATATTTAAATATGTAGTTCTCCTGTATTAAATTTATTCTGTTGACCATTATTATGATTATTGTATACCTAATTACGATGTATAAGACCCACTATTGACTAACTAACCCTCTTTATGGTTTTTCCTAATATTGTAACCCTCCCACTGTTTTTATTTAGATCTTTAATAATCTAAATTTGATCGCACCTTTTATTACAACTTCATCATCAACAACATCTGACGCAGCTACAGTGTTAGCGAAATCCCATATATTTAGTTATGAATTTCCACCTAGTATCGGCTGATTCAATTAATTTTGTAAAGATATTGCAGAGACACCCTTTATAATATGGAAAACTTTTTATAAAAGTAACTCTTCTTGTATAGTCAAAAATACTATGCAACAATCGTTTCTAAGCAAGCAGTATTTTCGCAACTTTTTAAGGTCGAGTAAATAAGACTTGGGGCCTGTAGAATGTTTATTTGTTTGTTCTTAACGTAATTCGTTTAAAACGACGTTGCAAAAACTCGTACCGGCAGCTACCGGTACTTTGTACGAGCGCGCCCATCCCAGAAAACGCCACATCTTCATGGTATTCCCACATACATACGACTTGATGCAGGTTCTCGGAATCCGCTTAGTAAAACTTAAAAATATTTTGAAGTGGATAAGTACTTCCGTTCAGAGTCGGAGGCAAGCGGGGAGTATAAATAGTATAAATATTCGTTTTATAGTACTTAATTTAACTTGCTACATATTTTTAAATTCCCAAAAAAAAATATTCTGTCGTTGGTTTACGGACAAATGTAAAATCTGCATATTATTGGATATTTGTATCCTGGAACAAATTAAAATTAATAGTAAATTAATAGCACTTACGTGAAATTAATACCTGGGTTTTCACAATGTAATTCATTTAACAGTGCTTGTTACCGCGCCGACAAGAAAGATTCAGAGGATCATGAAACAAAGTAAAATAATATACTGATCTGATATTCAGACCCCTTACTTCATCCTGTCTATAATACTTTGATCCTGTCTGATACATTTCCATTAAATTATATCTTACCCCATATTGTTATATTTATTATACTTTCAACTAGCTAATGTCACCCTAAAATAAGTCCAGGCTTTCCCGGACATCCAACTGCCGCTAAACAGCTAGCATCCCAACAAATTGAGTAAGGAAAAAGAAAATAATAGTAATACGTAGCGTAGCAACCTATCATTGGAAATAAACATTCATTCTTTTCTTTGCCGGTAGTTTCTGTAATCTGAGTCTGTATTTTAGTACTAACAGTGTTTGTCAAAATACGCCAAATTGTGCTATTTAATTCAGCGCTGGTTGGGGCATGTAGCCCAGAGAATAGCTGTTTTAACATAATTTGGTTAATCCTTATTGTATAAGGTCTCAGCAAGTGGCTAGAGAAAAAGTTCTCACATGTATACATATTTATATGTCATATTATGTTTCTTTATAGACATTTGTTAAATATATGACGACATCGATCTTTTTTTAAATGAAAACATACAGCTTGTGATACATCATTTGAAAGCTAATATCTCGTACAGTATGCTCATAAATTTTGACGCGATTCTGTCAAGCTATTTCAAAATGGCGACTGTTAAAAGTTTTAAAAAATCCCTATTTAAATAAAGCGGAAATGATAAATCATTGATGTTTTTTTTTACCTTTCAAGGTAAGAAATCTTCATTGTTTCACGTTCTGACATTTTGTGATATTGTGAACTTGTAAAATTAATTTAGGTATTTCCGAAGTATTATTTTACAATTTTCTAAACAAAATGGTTTTGTCGGAAAGGCAGCGTATCGAAGTCTTGATATTGTTAGGATGTGGAGATAAAATATGAAGTCAAAGTGAAGTGTTTACTTTATTTAATGCTAAATATCCGGAAAATCAAATTTCACAGGGCACTGTTAGTAAAATATTCCACAAATTTGATGAATATGACATAGTAAAGGACTTGCCTAGGAATGGAGGGCCACGTGTTTTAGGCGACGATGAAAAATTGGATATTGCATTATCTCTGCAGGATAATCCGCATGTTTCAACAATTTCATTGGCTCAAAATCATGATACATCTAGAGGTACTATTGGAAGATTTTTAAAAGCAGAAAAATATCACCCTTATAAGGTATGTCTTGTCCAAGAGCTTTTAAAAGATGACTATGATAGGCGTTTCCAATTTTGCGAAGAAATGATGAGACGGTGTGACGAGAATAATAGGTTGTGATATTGTGAACTTGTAAAATTAATTTAGGTATTTCCGAAGTATTATTTTACAATTTTCTAAACAAAAATGGGTTTGTCGGAAAGGCAGCGTATCGAAGTCTTGATATTGTTAGGATGTGGAGATAAAATAAGAAGTCAAAGTGAAGTGTTTACTTTATTTAATGCTAAATATCCGGAAATCAAATTTCACAGGGCACTGTTAGTAAAATATTCCACAAATTTGATGAAAATGACATAGTAAAGGACTTGCCTAGGAATGGAGGGCCACGTGTTTTAGGCGACGATGAAAAATTGGATATTGCATTATCTCTGCAGGATAATCCGCATGTTTCAACAGTTTCATTGGCTTAAAATCATGATACATCTAGAGGTACTATTGGAAGATATTTAAAAGCAGAAAAATATCACCCTTATAAAGTATGTCTTGTCCAAGAGCTTTTAAAAGATGACTATGATAGGCGTTTCCAATTTTGCGAAGAAATGATGAGACGGTGTGACGAGAATAATAGGTTCCACAGAAAATATTATTTTCGGATGAAGCTACTTTCTATTTAAACGGGGTGGTTAACAGACATAATTATCGTTTCTGGAGTCAAGAAAATCTACGATGGATATTTGAAGCGCATACTCAGCGGCCCCAGAAAGTAAATGTATGAGCAGGTATCATTACTAACCGAATTTTAGGGCCATCCTTTTTGGAAGAAAACCTCACAGGCCTGCTCTAGCTGTAATTTTACTCAACGAAGTAGATCCAGATATACCTAATGAAACAATTTGGTTTCAGCAAGATGGTGCTCCCCCGCATTGTGGTGTCAATGCGAGAAGATATTTAGATCAGATATTTCCAGGTCGCTGGATTGGACGTCGTGGTACAATTGAATGGCCACCGAGGTCCCCAGACTTAACGCCTCTAGACTATTTTCTTGGAGGACACTTCAAAGAAAAATTTTACCAAAATAGGCCAAATAACATTGGAGATTTGAAAAACAAAATTAGACTGGAGACACATAACATACCGGCCGAAGCCATTCGAAATTCTGTCGACGGATTTTACCATCGTCTGAGAGCATGCCAAGTAGAGGGTGGAGGCCATTTCCAACATTTGCCACGTTAAACCACCTTCTTGTTGTGTTTTCTTTTGCTTCCTTACATTTTTATTTTTTTTGACAAAATAAATAACAAATAAGTACACCATAACTATTGTTAGGTCAAAATGTCACAAAATGTCAGAACGTGAATCAATGAAGATTTCTTACCTTGAAAGGTAAAAAAAACATCAATGATTTCTCATTTCCGCTTATTTAAATAGGGATTTTTTTAAAACTTTTAACAGCCGCCATTTTGAAATAGCTTGACAGAATAGCGTCAAAAATTATGAGCATACTGTACGAGATATTAGCTTTCAAATGATGTATCACAAGCTGTATGTTTCCATTTAAAAAGTTTCTAGTCGAGTCACGTCGTAAAAATAATTTGTAGAGCTTATAAAGCTCAATTACGGGCTGCCTTGACGTGAGAACGAATAGAGATACTTATAGCAATAGATGCTATATTCTTGACATGCATCCAAAGTATTCAACAAACTGATTTTGGTTTGTTAGGTAAGCATCATTTAAACAATTTATTTATTGTCTACCAATCTACGTCAATGGCCTCTATCTAACATGAAAAACAAATAGAATCTTAACATACAGGTTTTGAACTTGGCAATAACCAGTGATCATACAAAAAAAGTACGTAATTTACTTGTCAAAATGTAAGGATGTGCTTCCCTTAATAAATAACTGTTTCTGTAAAAATATGTTGCAGGAATTAAGCAATTCATTATGTACTGGCAACCAAATTAAAATGGTTGCGTAATTAGAAGACCCTGTAGAATTATTTGTATGAAATGATGGAATGATATTAAAGTTTAATTGAGTTAGGAATGAAATGGACCATACATGTGATAACCACCGGTAAAACATTTCAAAAACTGGCTAATACGAAATTGGACATGGGGTGGAGTTATTGTTATGTTTATGAAGATTTAAAAATCCTGAAATGTTTCAACTGTGGTATGTTCGGTCACACAGTTTGTCAAATGGAGAAAAAATGTATTTTTGTACAGGTCCACATAACAGAATGCAATATAATAACAAAGGAAGAAAATGCGTAAATTGCCTCTACATTAACGAAAAGAACAAAGGCTCACTCAAATGTGATCACGATAGTGAGGATGAAATTGAATGTTCGGTATATGCGAAGAAATGTCGACTTGCTTGTGAGAGGATTGATTATAATGCAACCCAGGTATAAATACGGGGACTCAAAAGATCTTTATTAACATTTTTTATTTTTCTTTAATTTTTGTTATTTCATATTCAAGTATAAAGCAAAATTTTGATAATCTTTTAACGTTTTTAGAAGCATTTAATTTTAATTACTGTGATATTATTGTTCTGAGTGAGTGTTGGAGAGTTGAAAATACTGCAAATTTTAATATCCCTGGTTATATTAGCCACTACAACTTTGATAATTTTAATGAATGTAATAGTGTATTTGTTTATGTAAGATCAGAAATTAGTACAGATTTTAGTGATTTTAGGTTTGAATATTCTGGGGTAAAAATGACTAGAATTTCATTTATGATCAATAACTAGTCTTATGCAGTCAATGCCCTGTACAGACCACCTTCTACTGATGCAATTATTTTCTTACATGGTCTAAATAAATATTTTCTCAACAGTCTACATGCTCAAACAGAAATTTTCTTAGGAGATCTAAACATAAACTTAGATGAGGCCTCTATTGTCTCTACTGAATATATTGCCTTACTATGTCAATACGGTTTCTCCTCTTTTAATAATCGAACAACTAGGTTATGTAAGAACACTCAAAGTTGCATTGATCATATATTTCTACGAACAAAATTGAAAACGAGTACCCTAAATTACCAGTCGTACATAATACAATCTTCGCTCACTGATCACTTTCCTATTATCTTAAATATAAACAGTGATGACCTAGGTTCCACAAAAACCGATGGTAAGTCTGACGGAAGAAGTGTCTCAACTGTGGATAATAAAAAACTTGAGGAATATCTTCAGCCTGAAAGTTGGGTGGGGGTAATGGCAAGTGACGGCTCTGACGCTGCCACCCGGTTATTTTTCAGAATTACATCACCTCGTCTACTAGTGAGAAATGTTTTAATGGCAGATCTAGGAAATTGAAACCATGGATCACTATTATTGGCATCATTAACGCTATTAAGCATAGGGACAAATTAAAAGAGAATCTAACAAAACAGTTTAACTTAGATCAGGAACAAAGATACAAAAATTACAGGAATGTATTAAAAAAAATAATAAATAGCACAAAAAATGGATATTGTGAAAGTAAAATTAATAAATATCATAACAACCCCAAAAAAATATATCAAATAATAAAAGATGCAACAAATGAAAATACAGGTAAAGATAATAAAAATATTGAAATATTAAATAAGGATAATACTCTATTCTCCGACAACAAGACAATGGCAGACTACTACAATAAATTCTTTGCTGCAGTAGGTATAAAAATGACAGAAAAATAAAAAAAACCTAATGAACCAAATACAATAAGATTGAGCAACCTAAAATCAATGTATCTTAAACCTATTAATGAAAATGAGATTATTGAACACATTCACTCTTTAAAAAACGGTATAGTGCACCGGGCGAGTATGGAATTTCGGCTCAGTTAGGTACATATTAAAATCCCTAGTAGGTACACATAACCAATTTAATTTTTGAGACTAGCATAATCCCCAAATACTTCAAATCCTCAATTGTGACCCCCATTTTTAAGTCAGGTGATAGGAAACACATCACGAACTATCGACCAATAAATGTTATAAATAACTTTAGCAAAATTCCCAAAAAAGTTCTAAAAAAAAAACTTATGAATTTGAACAGCATTCTGTCACGCAAACAATATGGGTTTATTAAAGGCATGAGTACCAGTGATGCGATGCATCGGATCGTGTCTGAAATTACTTCCAACATGAACGAGGAAAAAAAAACTCTGGCTATCTTCCTTCATCTTGCAAAAGCATTTGACACGCTGCCGCATGATGTCTTATTCAGTATTCTTGCTAATTATGGTGTTCGTGGTCCTGTGTTAGATGTTTTCAAGTCTTATTTGAGCGATAGGCAACAGATTGTTAGGATCAATGACTCCATGAGTGATGCCCGAACTGTTACTATGGGGATACCACAGGAAACAGTCTTGGGACCTATATTGTTTATTACATATATAAACCCACTTCTTAACGAAATAGAAACAGGTGAACCAATGCTGTCCTATGCAGATGATACTGTTTTGGTCTTCGATGGTGATTCCTGGGATGAGGTGAAAAATACTACTGAGAGGGGTCTGAAATTGGTAAAAAACTGGTTCGACTCCTTTCAGCTCGCACTTAATGAAAAAAAAAAACGAATTTCATTACCTTTTCACCAACTGAAAAAAATAGAGCCCATTATAGTCAATTGCATGTAGGTGAGAGTGCGATACAGAAGACCAAACATACAAAATAGTCAAAATACCTGAGAATCATTATAGACTGCCACTTGAAGTGGAACTATCACATTAACAAAATTGTGATGAGTTTGAGGAGACTACTGCATAAATTCTACATCCTGCGAGAATTCTTAAATGAGAAACTTCTGGTATAATATCTTTATATATCGCTCGTCGAATCTCTACTTAGATATGGAATGTTGGTCTGGGGTGGGATGTACAAGACTATGTTACGGCCTTTACAGATTTTTCGAAACTATATTTTAAAAATCATATTTAAAAAGCCTAAACTCTATCACACCTCATTACTCTATTCTGAAGATGTACTGAATGTTAGATGTCTCTATACTTTAACTGTTAAAAATCAATAACCCGTCCATAACCCACAACTTAAATAATAGAAACAGACTCAAAAGAAGCTTATCTCTGCCGAGAAACGAAACGACATTAAATTTGAAATTAATAGTTTACTTGGGTCCCAAAATTCACAATTTCTTGCCTGTGAACATTCGTGAAATAAAAGCACATAGGCAATTTAATAAAAAATGTTCTCAGTATATTTTTGCTAATTCCGAGAATATATACAGTAAATTGTTTTAGTATAGTTGAACACACCAATTTCATTATAGCAAACACTGGCGATATATTCAATATTGTTATTTTAATTGTTAGTACACTATAGGCCTTTGTCGATCTCTATATTATATTTTGTGTATTAGTTACTACGAAACAGATACGGGTATTTTAATACCTAGGTGTTTTTTTTTCTTTTCTAACTTGATATGTAATAATTGTTCTGGCTATTGTATTTTTATAATGTATTATTATGTATGTATTATTATTATTAATAAATTAAAATAAAGAGCTAAGTATCAACTCAAGCGCCTAAAAAGTTTTTTTAAATTACTCAGTAGGAAACGCCCCTTCTTAGCTAAAACAGTTATTTATCTTAACAAGTGCGTTCGTGGAAAATAGCGATCTGCATAAGTGCGGAAAGTTAAACTTTACTGTGTTTAAATAACTTATGTTAATAAACTTTATTATTATTATTATTAAATTATATTCCAATCGGCTAATTTTATCGAAACAAAAATGTAAAGTACCTTTTTTAAAGAAAAATGACCAGAGCATTTAAAAAATCAGGTTTCAGCTCTGTAAAATGATACCTGTCAAAATTTTGACCCAACGAGTGTGGTGGCAAGTCCGTTCCTGACTTCCCTGACGACGTAAAACAACTACTGTAGTATGAGCCTTTGTGGCCTACATAAAATATTAAAACTACATTAAATTATACATCTCGGTTCAAAAGTTAGAATCGAGGAGGTAAGTCGCTGGGTACCCCTCTGGGTCTCTCTACCTCCGTTAAGAGGTACTTTAGGATTTTTTTTTATGACAAATTAGCGTTATTTTCACCTCCCCTACATGCTCCCTAGAATACGCCATATACTTACCTAACACCCTGTATATAGACAATATATTGCTAATCTAATATCTTATTACAGAAATGTCCCCAGTATCCAGCGTTTCATTCGCATTTATCTTGCCTTGGTACTTTATAGTGAAGAAAATGATTATGTTAGAAAGCATATAATTATGGAAAGCCTCAATGCAGCGCATTATAAAAACAGTAAAACAGTACAGCAAACAGTTATGACATTAATATATTTATTTATATTATAAAATTACAGTTAAGGTGTACTAGTCAGAAAAAAATGTTAATGTTCAGCACACTGAAAAAGATACAGCGGTAATAAAAGTAGTATTTGTACTATTTGGGTGCTGGTATTGGATGGGATCTGTAAACGAAAAGAAAGTTTTTTACGTTGAAATATGGAGGCAACAATAAAATAGCAGCCGTATTGACGAAACGCATAATATTGTTGCATAATGTGAATTATTTTGTTAGGGTGGCAAGAAGAAGAATAATTTTTTAAATATCTCGCTTTAGACATTCAATAACCAATGTACGCTATGAATAAGGATGGTATCCACAAATTGGAACTGGAAAGTAAATAGGCAACCATGACTTTATTATTACCAAGTACCAATATACAGGGTGCCTCTAAAAGGTCTGTACAAAATCTGAGCACATATTCCTGAGGCCAAAATAAGGCGATTTAAAGCAACTTACCTTAGTCCGAAATTGCTCCGTTTCCGAGATACAGGGTGGTAAAGTTAAAAAATAAAAATCGATTTTTTAAAATTAATGAACATTTTTTAACGTATTACTTTAAAACTTGGTACCCGGGGGTTTTTTGGGATGCGAAAACCGAATACGGACACATTTTCACTGTGGCCATTAAAGGACGCTTCACAATGCACTTCTTATGGTTTAGAATGGCCATAACTTTTTTATATTATCTCTCGATATTTATCAAGTTTAAAGTATCGAATAATTATTAACCCTACGGCTGTCAAGAAAAGTTAAATATAATTTTATTTTTCATTTTATGGAGCTACGAAGCGAGGGTGGATGCCTCCATCCCCATCAATACCAAGTTACCCGGTTCAAATGATGAGGTAATGTCCCCAGCCGAGGTCCAGCTGTCTACAGAGAAAAGATTTGGGAATGTGAAAACCATTTGGAGGCCAAATGGAGGGGGAGGCGATGGATTTTAACAACGCGGAATGGTTAAATATGATGAGGATGATGAAGGAGGAAGGTACCAGGAAGTCTGTTAAAATTAATGAGCTATAGAATACCACAAGTGAGCTAAAGGCCGAAGTCGATAGATACAAATCATAAAAAGCAATGACAATGACACTTAGACACAAATATACTCGATTTATGATAAGTCGAGCACTTTACCAACAACTAGAAACGACGCGGCCATTGTTCACAAATTAAATAGCAAACGAGTCGATATAGACTCAATTGAAATCTCTAAACCAGGTTCGGATATGGAGGTAGACTCCTTGTCTGACTCAGATGACAAAAGCGAGCATTGGTCCAGTAAAATAGGACAAATAAAACCCCTGAATTAGAAAATAATTTAAGCAATAAGAAGGTGACCTCAGCAATCATTTGTCACAAAAAATGACACAACCAATTATTCAAAAAGTATCAGGTAGCCAAGCAATGAGTGCCCATATAATTGGCAGTGATGGCATTGTAAAATTGTGGCACGCTGCGCCTTTACTATCATACACACATCATCCAAGTTTCTTAGTTCATATATGAATTTTTCAGATTTAGGCAGAGAACCCATCACCAAAGGCAATGGTGTCCCGCTGCGACTGTGCCAACGAATTACATGGGTAGGATGAAAACCTAATTCTTTCAGTTCACCGTTGATCTTATCCTCTGTGTAGGTTTCCAGGACGCGTCTGAGTACTACGCGAATCACTTTTCGTCCTAGAAACTGATTAATTTGCAACTAAAAATTTCCTTATTTTGACAATCTGCCGGTATAGGTGGCTGTATTTTTACACCTTCTGGCAAGGTACAGCGCGACCATAATGAACTTCTATTGACTTCAGGTGAACAGAAATTTTATTATATCTGTGCTTGTCCCTGATAACGATCAGAGAGACACGTAATTTCGGCAGTCCGGTCTCCGAAACGTAATCAGTCACATTTTGGGCTTTGTCAGGCAAGATGTTGGGCTGCGTTGTGGTCTGTACAGAATGATTATTAAGTATTATTAGCATTGCTTTACGCGGGGCTTCCCGATATCTTGGACGTCTGTGTGGAAAAGAAGGCCGTTCAATTTTCATAACCATCCGTCATCTGTGATCTGAGCTCTGATCACATATCGGTCATTTTGGAACTGGGTAATCCACTTGAAAAAGGTAGAGATTTTGTTACCAACACCTCAACAAATTGAAACAGATACAGTAACATAATGAAAAATGTAGAGGCCTTACAACCAAGGGGGAGGCAAATCGGGCGCCCGGGGTAGTCAAAAATTGTTGATAGAACGGCAGTCGAGCCTGTGGTACGACACGGTCCAAAGTCTATGTATAGAAGATAGTTCCATCCATATAATGACTTTTACCAGGGGCGCACAAGCAACAATATCCTAGCTGGTAAATCAGGAAACAGATGTTGTTCTAATCGATGCCAAAGATAAAGCTGAATTGGTCGCGCGCAAACTCTGCGATCAGTTCAGCGAAAACCCGACCAATGACGCGTTTCGAGATGAGAGGGTCTCAAGGACGATTATAAATCAATAAATTTCAGCTTTCAGGCCTTTCCACAAATCACCTTAACCAAGGTAAAGTCAATATTAAGCGCATTGAATATTAGCAAAGACCTGGGTTTTGACGGTTTAAAGAATGCGGCGTTGCGAAATTTACCTAACAAAGCTTTAGGAAACATTTTCCAGGCAATAATCAAAGAAGGCCGCTTCCCGTCCTCCTGGTAGCATGCAAAAGTCATGCTTATATAAAAATAAGAACCCTACGGCGCCGGCTAGCTATAGGCCGATCAGCCTGCTGTCGAGTCTGGAGAAACTAATTTTGAAATGACTGAACGACTTTGTGGTTGTGCGTAACGGCCTGCCTGTGGAGCAGTTTAGGTTTCGATCTGAACATTGCACAGTCAGGCAGACGACGCGACTAACTTCTAACATAATAAAAGGCTTTAACAGGAGAGCGCACACGGGAGCGGTTTTCTTTGACCTAAACAAAACATCTGACAAGGTCTGGCATGATGGCCTCTTGTTGAAGTTGAAGCTCCGAACTACTTTATTAAGATGGTAGCTTATTTTTTGAAGAAGAAGAATTTTGCTGTCTCGTCAGAGAACGCACTTTCTTTGAATAAACACATCAGGGCAGGAGTACCGCAAGGTTCACCTCTCTCCGATGCTGTATAACATTATTACTCATGACATTCCGCGTAATAGATTTACGTAGCTCTATCATTTCGCTGACGATACCGCAATCACTTCAACTGCCAAGCAGCCTCGACTTGTCGTCAGCCGGATGCAGCGCCACATAATCAAGCTAGAGGAATGGCTGTCGGCTTCGAAGATTCGTTCCAAGATGAAGGCTATTTATTTTTCGACAAGCAAAGTTAGTAGGCTTGAGAGAAGGCTTCGTGTCAACGGAATCCAGTTGAACTGGTGCAGGAGGTAAAATACCTGGGACTTATATTTCGTCAACGACTGAACTGGAGGCGCAATTCAATTAATAGAGTAAAGCTAGCATTGCATTAATTACGCTCTATCTTCACAGGCGGAGTAGACTTGGTAATAGGAGTAAGGACAACCTCTACAAGGTATTGGTTAGGCCGGTTCTCACTAATGGTGCACCTTTGCAGTGCACGGACGTATCGACAAATCCATTAATCACGGACTCACACACGAGATCTAGACCAAATAGTACGTACGAACTACCGAGAGACTGGCTCCCTGTTAATCCAACCCCATAATATAGAGAGGCACTAATAGTAGTGATGCACTATCAATCAACTACCAATCACCAAATCAATATCAGAATCAATAGAACATGCTCCAAAATTTCGCAGTATAAAAACGTTTTAAACCAATCGAGCACAAGCAAGTGTAATCAAGACAAAAGTCAATTTCAAAATTTCTACAAGTGATAAAACCTCAACAGCTTGCGAAGATTCAAATGAAGTCGCAGAAGCATTCCTAACTTAAAAAAAAAAAAACGAAGGTCCCGAGTATACCTGAACAATTGTTGCAAAGCAACACCATGAACTTGTTTCTCACTACGAGCTTACACTAAAAGGCACTGCACTGTAACCTAAATAAACCTAAACTATAAAAGTCTAATATAGTAACCAGTTTTTAAGGAGAGTTCCACAAAATAAAATAAAGAACTGAAGATAATGCCTACAAATCTCACAATACCAAACACTGTGTAAATATAGAATAAAGAGACGACCGGCCCTGGACCAGATAAGCATCAATTTTAAAGGAGTATCAAAAAGTCGTAGAAAACCGAGGTACTGCGCATGAGTAAAGTTTCCGCGTATACCTAATTACCCCTCATTAAATCATACCAGTTACCTAAACGTCTCTTTGGCGCTCTAGCCAACAACTTCTATTTTTTGGTACTTAGTTGACATTTATTTCAGAAATATAGTACATAAACACAGTTTATCTATACCTACTGATTGAGCTCATGTGTTTTCTCAAAGTAAATTCCTTGTTGATTCTTTATTCGGCCTTCCAGCAAATCGTACCGGCTCACGATAAAATGAATAATTTATACCAAATAAAACCAGGCAAGCTCTTACTAAAACAAAATAAAGAGTAGGTACAAGAATCACGGAATGTTAAAAACCTAAAAAACTTGCCTTTTAAATTACATAAAACAAAAAGAAGACCAGACAGGAAGTTGAAGAAATATAAGCGAGATTCATTTAAAAAAGATGCTGTTTAAAAACCGGTATAATTAAGGTTTCTTATACACAGGTGGACGGATATAGCAGGTTTTAAAGGAAATTATTACAGAATTATTTCGTTGTTTTGCCTTGGATCTTTTTTGAAATTGTCTATTATTAGTGGGCTTAAATTGTGGAAAAGATAATGAGTATACGGGCGAACGGATAGCGTTAGAATTTTAGATTTTATTAAAACATTATGATATTCTAATTATCTAATTTTTTTTATCTATGCTCCCTGCAGGAACACTGGAAATAGGTCAACAAACTTGACGACGTATGTTGCCCTGAACAAACCGATGAGGACGATATATGGCGACAGTTCTCCCCACAAATCACCGAAATAAATTTAGATACGCAACTGGACTCTTAGAACTGCCAAAAACTAATTGGCGCTGATGTCCTAGTATTTGCGATCCAAAACACGCCAGAGAGAAAGAAATCTGTTTGGCAACTATGGGTAAAAATAAAGAAAACTGTTTTACCAACTTTTGATGAAATCTGTTTTATCGGTAGATATTGGTGCCGCTTTAAAATTTAAAATATTCCCTGGTTTAAATATTCATTTTTTTCTGCTTTTATTTTTAGTTCAGGGATACACGTTATTTGTAACTCTTGTTTTTAAGTTTGGGGTAAATACCTTGTTAGTAAAGTAACAAATAACGTATATCTAAGAGCTCCAATAGAAAGCAGCAAAAAATAATTATTTAAACCAAGCAATACCTACCTATTTAAAAAAATACATCTGACTAAAATAAAGCGAAATAGGTAATAAAACATTATTTTTATGATCAAAAATTATCGGATCTCTTTTTGGCAAGCGGTGTCGCATGCTATGTTTATTTAAACAGTTTGGAACACAACATTTTCTAGGTTTTAACGGAGGTGCGTAGTCTTTCATAACGGAAATAAATACGCGAACTTTAACTAAACAAACCGAAAACACACTAAAACGAAACAAAAAGTCAAAACAACTATCAAAAAACACGCTAATAGGACACACAGAGACCGAACGATCACAAACGGGATTAAAATAAAATCGAGAATAGAAAATTGACAATACACTTCAAATTTTGACAACAACGAAATCTGGGAGGGTGCTTCTTCTCGATCGCAAATCGCAAATGAACGTGGTGCCTCTATACGAGCTTAACTAAACCAAATTGTGCGATGCCACTATCGGCGCCATCTACGAAATGCGATCCAAACAAAATAATAATGTTTGGCGGGAACGCCCAGCTTACGTATCTAAATTTATTTCGGTGATTTGTGGTTCTCCCCTTAATCGGCATGGGTGAGATGCGCAGTGCATTCTACGCAGTCGTGGCACACTTATTCAAAATACTCGCCGTGTCAAAGTGACGTTGTCAGTTTTCGTTGATAATACATGTGTGCATAATATAGGATTTTTCACGTAAGAAAGAAGTTAGGTGAGGTTAGAATTATATGGCATGTGTCACTTTCTGGGGATTAAAGGAGGCAACCCAAAGATCAAAAGGAACTGTTGGTAAAAATAATACATATGTGGTAAAAACAGAATCGTATTCGGTCGTATTTTATTTATTTCGTTTGTTGATTGTCACCAAACTGTCACATTGATTGTATCATTTCGCAGATTTTCGAGTTTTTATTGCTCTTGGTGGTGTTTGAGACGCTTTCTTTGTGAGATATTATAGTTATTGTGATAACTATGGATTACGATTACTATGTTCCCAGTACCTCTGGAAGAGGAAGTGAAGCAAACATGATAATTTAACCAATTAATATTTAAGATAAAATAATTTCAATTTTACAATCAGAAACGAAAATCTACAAGAACAACACAACGACCAACCCTTTGGGTTGCTATTTTTTATTGTTATATTTTTTTTTGGACTCACTATTCGCTTCTTCAGGGAAATAAGCTGGCCCAAGAATTTGTTCAAAATATTTATTCCTATTTTCTACAGGAACACCAGGAACCAAGTCCTATTAAAGTAAGTTAATCATAATTTATTATATTAAGAGACGATAAGGCTGAAGAGTTTATGACAAATATTAAAAATTATAATATAGTGAAAGTATCTATTTTTATTTAAAAAGGAATATTAATTTTGGTAATTATGCAGCATACCGTTATCTGTCAATTTTGCAAATTTTTTAAAACGATTTTCCATAGATTTGTTGTAATTTCTTTATGTGTCTACATGATGTATTGATTAATTTTTATAGAATTGCATATAGAATTGCATATGATATCAGCAACCTTAAAAAATCACCTTCTTGATAAGGAAATATTTAGAGGTAGCCTATTAGGCCTTTTCAGGGTTTTACAAACTACTGGCTTTACTTTACAGAAAGGATGACAATAGAAGGGCGCTTATGGAGCTATCTCACGTAACAATGCTCCGAAGGGCGTTTTTAAAGGCTTACATGAAGAATGAAGAACTAAACCTAAAAGTTTAAACTAGGATACCTAACTCCACGGATTGTTGTAAATATCAAAACTTTTATTTATCCTGGCATCTAGGCTACTATTTTTTACTTTGACATAGTTATAATCTGACTCGAAGATATTCTTTGGGTTTGATAGAGTATTTTGTTTTGTGAAATTATCGTACAATTATGCGACATTGAATTAGACATGTTATTAGTTCTGGGAGAATGTAGAAGGAACTACGGAGAAGCTGCGAAATTATGGGCTATTTTGGTTTCCCGCCAATCAAAAATCTCATATGGCATTTGCATTTAAGCGAAAACCTTCGAAATAAGAACGAAGTTCGAAGACAAACAGAAACCAACGACAGGAATGTGCCAAAAATCGGTACTGGCTATTTCAAATAAGCACAATTTTCACCCTTACCATATAACTCCTCATCAGGAATTGTTGTAGGGCCAAGATTTTCAAAATAGGATTAACTGGTTAAGGCTTGCAATTAACGAAAACAATATAAACCTCTGTTTGCGACCGCCCCTATAAAGTGACCACCTGCGTTAAACGACTGGTAATGAATTCCCCATATTTAAAAATGGAAATCCCATTATTTTATACTCCTCTCTACCGACTTATCTGTTAAACGACCGCGGGCACTCATCATTGGAACTTTTAGTAAACATTAATGCCAAAAATACCCACCCCGCTATTAGCGACAGTAAAACCCGATCCGACGATTCTTAAGAAATAGCGGTACATATACTAATTACCTTGTTATAGGCCGATCCATTCAATTTGCTTTAAAGGCTGATAAATCGGTTGTTAATATTAGTTTTCTTGTGAACAGTTTTTGTGTCTTTTGGGACTAACGTGAATATTCGAAGACGGCGGGAAAAAGGAAATGTCTTTTTTTAAGCGAAAAAATTGAAATAATCAAGGAAAGTAAAAAAACTGTTTTAAGTACCAGGAAATTGGCTGATAAATTTAAAGTGGGTAAGACCCAAGTGATTATGTTGCTTCAAAATAAAGCAGAAGTTAAGTATTTATTTCAAGAAGGTGGCAACCTGAGCAAAAAAGAAAATTTCCCAAAACAGTGTACCAAGTTGTTTTTAACTGGTTTTGTAAGGCGCGAAACAAGTACTTACCAATATCCGGGCTCATAATCCAAGCCCTCGAATCTGCTGAATGTCTAGGACTAGATAACTTCAAGGCATTAAATGGATGAATAGAAAAATTCCATCGTCGCGTCGGCAAGATATTAGAGAACAACGGCCAGACACAATCGCAAACACGTAAACGTATACGATTCTTCTTTTCGTACGTCATTTTACGCAAAGAAATAAGTACGGGAGCTCCTTTAAATAAGAATTACGGCACCGACGCCGACGCGCAAAAACCTTGACCGACGCATACCGACCACACACAAGTGAAAATGACAGCCTGCCATTGGTATCATCTGATTGGCCAGGTCTAGACAATTGACCCGGCAAATTTGATCTTCGGTACCTCTCGCAATTATTCGGGAGGACTCGGCCCTACACGTCTCGGTTCATGTCACGTATACGGGGTCCGTAAAGAACCGTCACTCTACGTGACACGCAAACGTGCGGAATATGATGCGTATCGAAATTTGCAGACTGAGCATGCGCACGTAAACGTTTACGTGTTACTTTTGCTGCTTGCGGGTTTGCCGTTGTTCTCTATTACCTTCAAGAAAATACGTGGCGGATCAGCCGATATCAATATCGAAGAAGTAACTGCTTGGAAAGAAAGGCTATTGAGCAATTTAAAGGATTATGCCCCAAGGAACGTATTTAATGCAGATGAGACAGGACTCTACTATCATGCATTACCAACAAAAACATATGCATTGAAAAATTACCAGTATACTGAAAAAAAAAACAGCAAAACAACGATTTACAATTCTGGTCTGTGGAAATATGGAAGGTGGAAAGAAAGAACCACTTATAATAGGCAAAAGCAAAAATCCTCTATGTTTCAAGGGCGCACATATCAAGATGGGGTCACTTTTTGACATCTGTCGGATTTCATTATAGCGTAAATAGCTTGGTCACGGGAAATTATTCTGTGAAAAAAATTGTGATTTTCAGCTTAAAAGGGCAATTTATTAAAGGGGTGAGACACTTAAAAGACAATATCGATGAAGGCATATTGGGAACCCCCGTATTTCCAAAACGGCTGAAAATGAATATCAACAACTATAGTTTCTGAAATCGGATTGCCAATTGCAATTTTCTCGTGTGGTTACTTCTGAGGGTTGCTATTTCAAAAAATTCAAAACGGCGTATTTCTACCTAAGTTTACCTACATTTGGTAACCTAGGAAATGTCCGGTTGCCTAGACTGGGGATATACCTGGGTTGTGATGTTTTGATAGACTAGAATATTATGTCAGTAGAAGTTATCGAGATTCTAATAAAGAGTTATAAAACTGAAGTTAAGTGTGTCTATTAAAGAACCCTAACAATACATGGTGGCAGCGGCGGGATAATGTGTTCCGAATTCAAGGTTTGTCGTGCCTATAATATATAAAGTGCTCTTCTACATACCCGAAACGGGATGGCAACGTCAGAGCCAGAGAAATGGTCGGATGCGTCTCAAACACAAGACTCAGTAGTAATAGCTCAAAGTGCTCAACGTCTATCAGTACCGGTGTCTACAGCAACTAAATTTGATTTTTCAATGCCTGCTGCATGGCCTCAGTGGCGAAAGAGATAGGGATAATGGAAATGTTTTAAAATGTATAGAAATGATAGCAAAATTTGATTCAGTCATGTCTGCACATATTAATAGATCTCAAAAAAATATTTCACTTTACCTTGAACATAAAATTCAAAACGAAACCATTAAATTAATAGGTGACAATATAAGAAATAATATTTTAAACGAAGTTAAAGAAGCAAAGTATTTTTTTATATTACTTGATTGTACTCATGATTTGAGCTGCCAGGAGCAGATTTCTGTTTGCTTAAGGTACGTTAATTTAGAGACAATAAATTTAGTGTCGAAGAACGTTTTTCTAATATTCGCCCTATAAGTGATACAACAGGTGAAGGTTTAACCAACTTTTTACTAAAAACTTTGGAGAATTATGGTTATAATATGCGCGGCCAAGGTTATGATAATGGTTCAAATATGAAGGGTAAACATCAAGGTGTACAAGGAAGAATTTTAGACATTAATCCACGAGCAATGTTTGTAGCTTGTTGTAACCACAATTTGAACCTTGTCATAAACGAAGCTGTGAAACCCAATATTTCTAGTATAATTTTTTTTTGAACTGTTCAAGAATTATATAATTTTTTTGCTGTTCAACCAATCGGTGGTCTGTTTTGAAGAGTAACATTTCAAGTCTGGCATTAAAGCCTTTGTCAGATACTAGATGGTCTAGCAGAATTGATGCAATAACCCCTCTAAGATTTTAGTTGGGTGACATTTACGATGCTCTTTATGAAATTTTATCCGGAAATAATTTTGACAGTACTACAAAACATCTAGCTACCTCCCTAGGTAAAAAAATTAAAAATTATGAGTTTGTGTGTCTTGTGATACAAGATTTTAAGTAAAGTGGATGTTGTTACTAAGGTTCTGCAATCAAAAACATTCAATATTTCCCAGGCTTGCGAAAGTTTAAATAACCTCAATGAATTTGTAATACAATATCGATCTGATAAAGGCTTTAGTGACTTATTAGTAGATGCCAAAGAACTAACTTCTTGCTTAGAGGTTGATGCAAAAATTATATCCGCAGATATTTTAAGGCCACGAAAGTTTAAAAAACAATTTTCTTACGAAGGTGACGACCAGCCGATTGAAAATCAAGAAATGACATTTAAAGTAAATTGCTTTTTCGGAATGCTAGACATTACTTTTTCATCCGTACATGAAAGATTTAAACTATTATCGTGTCATTCTGATGTTTTTAATTTTTTGTGGAATGTTGAGGATTTCGGCAAATATTCTGAACAAGATCAATTTAATTTTTGTAAAAAACTGGAAGAAACCTTAACTGACAAAAATCAAAACGAGAAAGATATAGACGGAACAGAAATTTTAGACGAATTACAATTTCTGGAAAATGGCGACAAAAACGCGACGTCTATAGTAGAAACACTTAATTACATTGCAATAAATAATCTAACCCACTCATTTCCAAACATTACGATTGCATTGCGCATATTATTAACCATTCCAGTCTCTGTAGTTACAGCCGAGAGGTCATTTTCTAAATTAAAGTTAAAAATTATTTACGATCAAGAGCGGTTAGAAAATCTTCCTATCATTTCTATAGAGTCTGACTTTTTAAAGCAACTTGAAATGGAAAATCTTGTTAATGAATTTGCAAAAAGTAAAGCTAAAAAAGTCCAATTTTTGAAAGACCTCTTCATCATGTATCATGATCGTGTATTATCTGTTTCAAAACAATCGCTGTTTTTTTTCTTTATTTTTTAAAAATATTTTGAATTAATGTTTTGTAACTTTGATACTGTTTTTGTTTTGTTACTGTTATTTCGTATTCTGTTAATATTTTTTATGTACTTTCTATTTGTCACAAATAAATATAGACATTAGTACTAAAAAGTATAGAGTTTTCTTCAAAAATTTTAACGATCAACTATGAGAGAAGGGTGGTAATTTTAGCTCAATATAATAATACATATTGGTTAAAGGCGCCTATCATTTTTTCGCACGACGGCGCCGAAAGTACTTGGCGCGTCCCTGAATACAGTCCCTGTATATAGTTTTTCCAACTGTCTGCAGAAATGCTATTTTCTATGTTTTTTTATTAATTTTACTACAGATGCACTTAATGTGTAGACGTATTATTATTATATCCTTCTAAAATTTGATTTTACTTGTTGCCATATTAGTTCGATTGGATTAAATACACAAGAGAAGGGGGGAAGACCCAACACTGTATGTCCATTTTCTGTTGCAAGTTTACCACACACCTATTCTTTATTTTTTTAATTTTACTTTTTTTTTACGGTTCATCGGCGTATCTGAGGCCATCTAGAACCGGTCATCGACCGTACGGTTTTTAATCGTGCGGGCTACCGACTGGGGAGTGTGAAACGGCACCTTCATCCTACGAGATATCCGATCTCATCCGGCCTGTCCGGCGTGAATAGGATGGTTTTGATGTCGATTCATTTTACACTCTTCCCTAAGACAACAGCACGCGGTGTTTCCCAAGCGGTTACCCATCCAAGTACTAGCCGCGCTCGACACCGCTTAACTTCGGTGATCTGACGGGAACCGGTGCTTTAGGTGTCGCTAGGCCCTTGCCTTTATTCTTTATTAATTTTAAAAACATGCAATTCTTCTAAAAGATCCCGTTTTTGTAAGTTTCTTCGAACCATATATTACTATTTATCATAAACTTTTGGATTTCTGCTTTTAAACTGTCAGAACTAGGAAACATTTTTACTTGACGTTGACGACTATGATAATTAGCATTGGTCATTACAATAACGCTATTTTTGAGTATATTTTTAAAAAGTGGATGTTTAAACCAATCTTCAAAAGTTGTGCAAGCTACATTTTTGTTACACTTCAAATGCTACAAGAAATGTTTGTTTCATTGTTGATAAGCCTCTTCTTTAGGGAAACCAGGATAGGTACAGATTGCTCTTCATATATTTGATAAATTTTCCTTTTTAATAGATACAAATCAGTCTCGTCAATGCTTCTAAATGTGCCACAGTCACTTCGCTTCTTTCTGGGAATGATAGGTTTCAGTCTATTTTCTTTATCGAAGATAAGTAAAAACTTGTTAAAGCAGACGTCTCGGCTCAAGCTTCACTTGAATTAAAATCTCTTTTCAGCAAAGATTGGTACACATTTTTAAATATTTCTTTACCATTGGGAGATAAATACTTTTTTCTGAAAGTGACACTAAAAGATACCCCACTCTCAGTACAAGCCCATGGACGCCATATTCTAACAGTAATACAACAAAAAATATCACGCGCCGGTAAACCAAAGACCAATATAACAAAATTCACTCGTCGGAAACCCAATTAGAACTACAATTAATAAAAAATAAACTTCTACTAAAAAATAATTAGGTTTGCAGATAATTTGTACTCCGGCTCTGTTTGAAAAGATATAAATTTGGGGCATTTTATGGTCAGAGAGATAATACGGGTTTTATGGCAGTCAAAAGATCATCGGTATAATGTTAACTTTACTATACTGGTAGTAAAATCTATGTAGCTCATTAAAAACCTTGGGAGACCGGAGAGTTATTGGGGGGGGGGGGGGGGCTTATAGGCCCCTTTTGCCACCAATGAGCAAGATGCTGAATGCTTATTTGTTTGTACTACCGGCCGATTTTCGTCGGATAACTTCAGTGTGGCAGATGGACACAGAAATATTAAGGAAAACAACATATTTATTTGTTCATATAATGGAAATTGATTTTTTAATAATATCCCAAATTATGGGACATCTTTTGAATTTAGATACCCATCCATCTTTTTTCGTGCTTACCAAAAGTCACAGATTCTTTGAACCCATTTCTCAGGAATCTCGGACTGTATTCGCACAAAAAACTCTCATTTAACTCATATGTTAATAATGTATATCAAGGATCATATTATAAATTAAAACGTATTTATGAATTCAAAAATACTCTCTCACCAAACATTAAAAAGCTCTCGACAGAGAGCTTGGTTCTGCCTATCTCGAGGTATCTTGATATAATATATGGGCCGTTCCTACAAATTACAATAAATATAGAGCGCAAAAGGTGCAGAATGCTTGTGCACGTTATGTAAGATGCTTGTCGAGAGGAGAGCATATGATTGACCCTGTGGTTGACATCTTCTAACATAGTATGGCTCAGAGGCGATACATTCATCTGTGTCAAATTCATAAAGTTCAAAAAACTGAAAGAACCCAAGTGTTTAGCTGAACTGATAACTTAGCGAGGAGAAAGCATCAGGTGAATGTTCGTTTTGTGGATAACATATCAACTATATACCATAGGAAAGAATTTTTTAAGTATTGTTTCACATATTTGTCTGCCCACGTATACAATAGCCTTCTTCGTGCCTTTAAGGACCTACGTCTCTGTACATTTAAGAGCCACTTAAAGCTTTTTGTGTTGGTTTGATCTCTGGGTATGTGATTGATGATATTTTGCTAATTGTATTGTGATGATGAACCTTGATGATACTATTTTTATTACCTCTTACCATGCTTCTCTCTGTTGTTAATTTTAGTTAACTGCTTTATTTTTCATTATTATTTTGGAAGGGTGATTATTAAAATACGCTTAGCGCTACTTTTCACCTTTGTATATGACAAGATTTGTATTTTGGCATTATACAAAGATTATTTATTTATTTATTCTGTTTGTGAGGATTTATTTTTTCGTTTCTTTTGTATGGCCATGTTGTGTAATAATGTCGAGAGTTCGGGTTTGTTTAGGTTAAAAGTATAATATGATATTTGTTATATGCCATTGACCCAATGCATATAACAAATTTCAATAAAATATTAACAGATTCAATAACAAAACATACACCCAAACAAAAAATTCGCTACTATTCCTGCACTCTCCCGTCATATATCATGGAACTCATTAAAACAAAACGCAAAATGTTTAGAAACTATAGATCAAATTCAAGCCCAGAGTATAAACGAAAAATAAATGTATACAACAAAAATATACAAATATTAACCCAACAATATAAGACACAGAAATGGCTGGAACCATGCCGAGATATTGAACAAAAACAAGGGCGTAACTACTGGCAACAAATTCGCAAACTGACAAAGTATAAAACTGGACTAGCAATCCCTTCACTTCAATACAACGAGGAAACAATAGACGAAGACAAAGAAAAGGTAGAAATAATGACCGAACATTTTCAAAATGCATTCAAAGAAAAAAACCTTGCTCAGTATGACACCGAGAATTCTGTACAGGTCAACAACTGGTATACCCAATTTTTCACTGGAATTTATGATACAGAACAGCCAATCACAATAAGTAAAAATGTTTATTTTGCATGCAGCAATAAACCATGGAAACAGCACTGCCCCAGGCCACGACAAGCTTACCAAACATATTATTCGACAATTGAACATTCACCGCAACACAACTAAAATATTTGAATATTGCTTAAAATATTATCACTTTCCCCCTGAATGGAAACGAGGACTAACTATAACTATTCCAAAACCGAACACTGACTAATCAAAACCCAAGAATTATAGACCTATAACCCTACTGCCAGTATTGAGAAAGGTCTTGGAGAAGATTATAAAACCAGCTGGAAATATTAGCCAACCAATATCTTATACCGTTCTTCTAATTTGGTTTTAAGGAAAAATGTTCCACACTACATCCGACTACAATTCTTGTGTCCAATGTTCAAACCTCCCGACAACTTAGAACGCAATATGCCGCCATATTTCTAGATATAAACAAGGCTTTTGACAGTCTTTGGCACAAGGGCAAACTTTACAAGCTGCACCAGCTGAACTGTCCAATAAATATTTAGTATAATAGTCAAAGAATTTTTAGAAAATCTTAGGACCCAAATTAAAATCAAAAACAGTGCATCCGAACCAATTCTAACAGAGCAAGGAGTCCCTCAAGGATCTCCGCTATCTCCTATTCTCTACAATATATACTGGCCATGAGATATACAATAATAATTAATAATATCAAACCCACCGGATACATCTTACAATTTGCAAACGACACAGCACTAATATCTCACAATAAAACTCTGGATAAAACAATACTAAATCTACAAAATCTCATGAATAACACACTACAATGGTTCTACATGTGGAGACTATATCCAAATCCTTTGAAATCTTAATTCATTATTTTCCACCACCAGTTAAACATAAACCCACCTGTAATTAACATCAACAACGAACAAATTACACCAAAGACAATTACTCAATATTTGGGAATAACTCAAGACAACAAACCTAACTTCAACCAACACACAAATAATGCCAAAAAGACAATCATTTCACGAACAAAACACTTTAGAGGCTCAACATACCAGAATCAAGGAATAAGTACTTATACAGCGACGAGAATAGGCAAGGCAATCTGTCGCCCAATACTGGAATATGCGCAACCTAGAAATTGCTGAAACCCCGATCCTTAGAAACATAACCAAAACCCGACATCCTAGAAACCCATTGCACAACCCACCAAACTAGCTATTGTATGAACTGACAAACAAGTTTACAGGCAACCCTAACAACCTACAGCTGATACAGCCAATCTGCCTAAGAAGACGATCCAATGAACAGAGACATAATCCCCCATTCAAATTTCCACCCAGGACAATCTTAGAACATTTGGATAATGAACCAGAACAATAATTCTTTCCTTATTGCTCTTTTTCTCTTTTTTTCTTTTTTTTTTGTTGTAAATAGGAAAACTTATAACAAGCAGTGATAAGTCATTATATTAATAATAATAGCAACTTGATATGTTTCAAACCTATATATGGGCAGTAGGACCTCGGTTAATAGCCCTTTGGCATAGTGATGTAATAACAGTGCTGTATATAGTTGTGCCAATAATTTGCATAATAAATAAATAAAAAAATGATGTTTATCTAATATATTTAATTTTTGATTTATAAAAAGAATCCCAAATTTTGCCCCTCTTTTCTCTCAAAATCTGTTCCAAATTAGCTTGTAGGATTACTTGACAAAATTTTAAAGCCTAACGAGAACAATGCTTATCTGCTGTCAACAACCTCCTAAATTATTCATATTTAATTTTACCTTTTAAATATTTTCTACACCTTCAGTAATATTAATTTTACATTTTTAAATATTAATTGGTATGCCACCAGTATCCCCAAAGGTTGTTTAAAACCTGGTGCAGCTAATAAAAATAAAAATAACGTTAAAACAGAGAAATCACGTCATGAAAGCTTTGATAACATCTATGAATTCCTGCACAATTCTTCGTGTAGTGTATATCCTTACGCAGGAAATGACTACTTCAGCATTTTGATGGACACATTTGGTATTTTCTTAAACGAGTTACGTGCAAGAATATTAATGGCTAAAAGAGAGGATGAAACTGTTTACAAACTTTAAGGGTGAATACTCCTTTCATGCGACAGATTATTTAATATTATAATAAGAATACAATTAATTCCCCCTAATGTATAATATTTTTGATAATCCTATGGGATCCTCAAATTTCCAATTAAAATATTAGGACATAACAATAATATGACATTATCAATACAGTGTCTAACGAAGTTGGCGGCTTAAAAAAAGCTTATTTATTTTTAGTTTGGGTTAGTCAGTAGTATTTAAAGTTCTGCATGATGGAACTATTCTAATTTGACAGTTTATTATACAGTGTGGTTAAATCCAATAAGATGGCCCCTTTTAGTTTTTCTTTTATAGCATGATTTAATTAAAAAAATATTACTTACTTGTCAAAGTTTATACTTAGTAACAATTATAAGCGATGCATAACCCAATAATTTATAAGCTAACGCAATAATATGGAATTATTTTGTTCATTTATCATTATTTGAGCAAATAGCTGAATATAATATAATATAATATAATATATGATAGCACTATGGGTATTATAGTGGCATAATATAATATAATATAATATAATATAATATAATATAGTATAATATAATATAATATAATGTAATATAATATAATATAATATAATATAATATATGATAGCACTATGGGCATTATAGTGACATTAGTGGCATTTTTGTGATTTTTGACATAAGTGTACAAAATTTTTGTGAGCGGTTTACTCGGATACATCTTATGGCAGGTATTGAATGCGCATTAGAAAAGATACTCACAAAATTAAAAATATCAGTGGCGTCCATATTTCATTTTTAAAAGTTAGCAGAAGAAATTGATGCGGTTTCATCAATGTTTCAAAGCATTGGGAATGTTGACACAGATGCTAGTGAAGCAATTGATTGGATTGATGGTGATGCCAAATTGATTGATAATTCACGCAAATTATAGTGCTTACTCTAATGATTATGTAATGTAATGATGGAAATTGCCACTCCGGTTAAAAATGCAGATGATGTCAAAAGCTTTAGTTTTGCTTTACAGTGGGCTACAGAAAATGACATTTCTTTAAAATATATTACGACACTACAAAATCTTAAGGAAATGGCTTTTGATAAACAACAAATGAGTGATCAAAGTAAAAACACCAACTTTTTTGAGGCGATTAAAATAATGAAGAAGGAAGGGATGAAAATGTTTAGTTATTTTTAATATTTCATTTTCAGTAAAACCTCTGTTTGCAACCGCCTCTATAAAGTGACCACCTGCGTTAAACGACCGGTTATGAATTCCTCAAAATTAGAAATATTTTATACTCCTCTTTACCGACCCTGTTAAGCAACCGCGGGCACTCATCATCGGAATTCTTAGTAAACATTAATGCTAAACAACCTCCATTAGGGGCAGTAAAACCCGACCCGATAATTCTTAAGAAATCCATTCAACTTGCTTTAAAGGCTGATAAATCGGTTGTTAACATTAGTTTTGTTTTGAACAGTTTTTTTGTGTTTTGGGACTAACGTGAATAATTAAAGATGACGGGAAAAAGGAAATGTCTTTCTTTAAGTGAAAAAATTGAAATAATCGAGGAAAGTAAAAAAACTGATTTAAGTACCAGGAAATTGGCTGAAAAATTTAAAGTGGGTACGAGCCAAGTGACTATGTTGCTTCAAAATAAAGCAGAAGTTGGAAATTTGTTTCAAGAAGGTGGCAACGGTAAACAAAAAAAAGAATTTACCAAACCGAAGGACTGGCAGTGGACCAAGTTGTTTTAACTGGTTTTGTAAGGCGCGAATCAAGCATATAATAATATCCGGGCTCGTGATTCAAGCAGCAGGCCTGAAATCTACCTAATGTCTAGGACTAAATAACTTTAAGGCATTAAATGGATGGTTAGAAAAATTCCGTCGTCGGCATGGTATTACCTTGAAGAAAATATGTGGCGAATTAGCTGATATCAATACCGAGGACTTCGAAGAAGAAGATAATATTCCACTCGCACCACTGTTTCCTAACATTAAGGACACATTTGTGAACTTGAAACAATTTGCCTCTATTGATAACGATGTGCCAACAAAAAGTGCAGAATTGATTATTATCGAGTGTATTGAAGAGATCCAAGATACGGATGAAACTACTCCCAACTCTGAGACAGAAGAAGAGGAACCTGAACTTGCTCCAGTGTCGAAAATATTAAGCCTATCTGAAGCCTGCGCAAGTTTGAGAGACTTATAAAACTTTTTTAATAATGTTAGCAATTTTGACAAGTCTACAAAAATATTTCTCAATCGCTATTAAAATGTGAATCTGAATTTTATAAAAATAAAAGAGAAATTATGAAGTATAATCATTAATTTCTGATTATTTTAAAAAATAAGAATTTCAAAGCAAACATACAGTACATTGTATAATATATATTATGTTAGTTAAAAATTCTAATTGCTAATATATAGCTCCATGTCGCCTTCCTTAAATTAAGTGAAATGAAAGTCTGTCTTTACCACCAAAATTTTTTTTTAATATTAACTACACTACACCCTAGATTTGGGTATCGAGGGCATATATATGGGAGGGATTCACCATATGAGTTAGATGTTCAATATACATTCAAGTTTGAAAATTGAGTCGGACTAGTTTCGACCTTAGAAAAGATCATCATCAGCAACTCTATATAATTATGATGTAAACAAGGTAAAACACAGTAGTGGATGGTTCAATGAATGTGTGTGCCTGCCCATGGACTTGACTAGGAACGTCCCTTTGGCTACACAAATAGGTTAAGAATAAGGGGTTAGTTGATACACTTGTTGAGTATTGAGTGTAGAGGTTTTATATTTATTTGACGTAAGCTAATAACTGTAAACAGTAGGAGAAATAGGTCTTAAACAAGTTTGTTTTTACTCTTGACCCATGCTAGTAGAGAAATGATTTTATTTATTTTCATTACATATATTATTGAGAGAAAAGGATTATGATTTTGAATTTGTGGTGGTATTCTTTGTGGAATAGACTTTTTAATTAAGGTGGGTTAATTTTTAATTTTTAATATAACATTTTTTGGATGTAAGATAGAACTAAAGGTTTGTTTTATGTTAAATTTAGGTACCTTTTAGTTCGTTTTTTTATTTTATTATTTTATTTTATTTTTTTTTCTCAGTCACTCAACAAAGGTGAGTGACTGAGAAATAAAAATAAAATAAAAAAACGAACTAAATGGTACCTAAATTTAACATAAAACAAACCTTTAGTTCTATCTTACATCCAAAAAATGTTATATTAAAAATTAAAAATTAACCCACCTTAATTAAAAAGTCTATTCCACAAAGAATACCACCACAAATTCAAAATCATAATCCTTTTGTCTCAATAATATATGTAATGAAAATAAATAAAATCATTTCTCTACTAGCATGGGTCAAGAGTAAAAACAAACTTGTTTAAGACCTATTTCTCCTACTGTTTACAGTTATTAGCTTACGTCAAATAAATATAAAACCTCTACACTCAATACTCAACAAGTGTATCAACTAACCCCTTATTCTTAACCTATTTGTGTAGCCAAAGGGACGTTCCTAGTCAAGTCCGTGGGCAGGCACACACATTCATTGAACCATCCACTACTGTGTTTTACCTTGTTTACATTATAATTATATAGAGTTGCTGATGATGAACTTTTCTAAGGTCGAAACTAGTCCGACTCAATTTTCAAACTTGAATGTATATTGAACATCTAACTCATATGGTGAATCCCTCCCATATATATGCCCTCGATACCCAAATCTAGGGTGTAGTGTAGTTAATATTAAAAAAAATTTTGGTGGTAAAGACAGACTTTCATTTCCCTTTAAAATACATAACCACAGACCATGGACTACTTCTTAAATCTTAAATTAAGTATTTTCACTCGCATTCAAGGGTTTAGTATAGAGATCTCGGTATAATTTTTGACCACAAACTCTTCTTCTCGTCTTATGTTAACACCATTGTTACTGAAGCTTCTAAGGTATATGGTTTTATTTTTAGATGTACGAGGGATATTATGAGCATCGAGGCTATCATAAGCAGCATAAGCTTATACGATACATTCGTTAGGTCAAGAATGAAATATGCAGCTGTGGTATAGGCCTGTAAAAACCGCATGATAATACACGGAAAAAAAATATTGTGATTTTTACAACAATTGTAGACAAATTCGCTACAAATTGTTTTAAATATAGGGACAAGAACAATTTGTTGTGTATTTCTATATCATATTATTTCCTTATTTATAACTAATTGTGCAACTATCTGACACAAGTGGTACAAACAAAGGATACAAATTGTTGTTGAATTTAAAAATATTGTAATAAATATATTAAAATAATAGCTTGTCACCTTATGCTATACGAGTTTGTAAATAATGTATACATGTATTAAGAAAAAGATAAAATGTATAGTTACAAATTTCACAAAATTTAGTTGAATATATTTCAATATACTATTACAGGAAAAGTTTAAATGTCTTGGTGAACATTTCACAACTATTTGTTGGAAATGTTTTGTTAAACATTTCATAACAATTTGCAGGATGTCTTACAGAAACTAACGAAAGGGATAGAATGAATCTCAGAAGAGCCAGAATCTCTGTTTCTAGGATGCTACACTACTTCTACCTGTAGACCGGTTTCGAACTCCGTGCAGCGTTGCCACAAGCTCTTTTTTTATCGTGGTAGACTACCGCCAGAGAGAGGGGTAGAACTGGGTCGGTGGGAAGGGGGGGGGGGGGGTAGCTTAGTGGTTCTTAACAGCGCAACATATATTTTTGCTTAAGGACAAATATTTTATGAAACTGAATTCATGGAGGAAGAAATATTCAAAAAATAAAATCTTAAATTCACTTCTAATAAAATATTTAAACAAAACATTAACTTTTTATACAAAAAACTAGTTATAAATGAAAACGAAAGTTTTGTTTTAACGGAAACTGCTATGGGGTAATATAAAAAGAAAGCTATTGTTACGTCGTAAGTTCTTTTATTGAAACTTTACTCTCTCAACTTTCTTTTTAATAATTCTGAGTTGGGGATATGTTCAGGACTTGAAGAAGTTGGTGGTTCTACTACTAGCACGTCATCATCAGTAGATTTTGATGTACCAGGTTGTGAATTTTCATATAGGTCTACTTGTGGTCATCCAAGCGTGTCTTTGTGAGTGTTAGATGCCGTCTCATTAGTGTTCTTCTGTTCTTAGTTGTTCTTATCACAAACCTTTCAACAAAAAAAAAACATTAAATTTAATAAAATCCCCTTTTAAGTTGCAAGGAAATTACATACCTATCCATTGCTTCATAAACTATCGGTACAGAAATCTCAAATTTATATTACTCTAGTAATATCATAAATCACAATAGATGTATACCTACACATATAAAAAACTTATAACACCAATAATATTTAATTAAAAAATAAAATTATAGTACCCAACCGCGAAAACTTGAAAATACGAAAATAGCAATCAATCAATCCACAAAATTCTGGGATGAAGAGTAATGAGTACTTCTCCTCAATGAAATATACGTTACGTTGCGCCATCTAGTAGTCAAGTATCGCACTACGGGCCACCGCAATCTAGGGCTGTTCGGTCTAGATCGATTTTTTTTAGGATCAATCTTTGTTCTTGCGATTCTTGATTTTTTGGATCGATCTTTTCAATTTTGGCTGCTGAAACCTTAGTTTTAATTGATTTTAATATATTTTGTAAGTATTTTTTTTTAATTAAACAAGTTTTGTTATAGCTCATACTAGATAGCGGGGATCGGGGTAGATTTGCTTGAGGGGACCGAGAGAGCGAGATTTATTTGGAAAGGGGTAGATCTACCCCGTTCGGGGTAGCTGTGGCAACGCTGACTCCGTGGTTCTCGTCAGCACAGGGCCCAATTATGACAAGTGAGCATACCGAATACCGACCGTTGGAAAATCGGAACAGCTTAAAGCTGCGATATTTTTCTGCGTAAGCAGTACAATATAGGCAGCGCCATCTTCCAGCAGTCTCTAGCAATCTAAAGTACTTAATACCGTATGCTGGTTTATTATAGTGTAGTAAATATTACAAATTGTTGAAGATTTTTATATTTCGATGTGTATATTAATCTTGAAAATAGTTTAAGTTTTTACAAAAAATTGTTTTAAATTACACATTTTAAAGTAGTGTAGTAAATACTGCAAATTGTTGAAGATTTCGATATGTGTAAACCATTACAATTGTTGAAGGTTTTCCAATAAATTGTTTTAAATTCCACATTTTAAACTAGTGTAGTAAATACTACAAAATATTAAAAATTTTCATATATTGATAGGCATTAATCTTGAAAATTGTTAAAGTTGCTGGAACAAATTGTTTTAAATTACACATTTTAAGCCAGTGTAATAAATAGGTAGGTACTGCAAATTGCTGGAGATTTTTATATTTGAATAGGATTAAAACCTGACAATTGTTTAAGTTTCTACAACAAATTGTTTTAAATTACAAATTCTATGCTTGGAGCAAAGTTGCATAGAAATTGTAAACAAAATTCACATATCATTATGTATTTTACACAATAAAATTTAACGATTAATAGTATATTCTTGTCTCACTTATACTGATAGAACCTATATTAGATTTTACAGGTATCAGTTTAAAATTTTACTACAAAATAGCAAATACAAATCGGTAGTAAAAATTTCAAACAGGCACTTGAGATTTTAAAAATATTTTTAGTATTTTTTTTTTAACAAATGTTAGGATAAATGTTACAACCCGTAGCAAATGAAAAGATACATTATTGTTGACATTTTTTATCTTTCATTTTTTTCCGTGTACTTACTTAATCTATGCCAAAGATACAAGAAAAAATATTATAAAATCGGAAATGGGTAACCTATGCTATGCAAAATAAGTATCTTAGGGTTAAGGAACACAAATATATTATTTAAAAAGGTTTATACATATAAAGTAACCTAATAATTGTTAATAACCATTTGTGATATTCTAGGGTAATCCAGGAGAAAAAATCTGATAGTATAATAAGCGCAGGCAAACTTCTGCTTGAAAATGGAACAAAAAGAATACTTACAAACCTGAACTAACCTGAACTAACCCAGTAGTTTATCGGAAAATTAATAATGAATCAGGTAGTGATGATGAAAACACAGGACATGTTTTGTATGCAGAAAGTGAACAATAAAGCCCCTTTTATTCACCTCATCTAAGCGACGAATGTAATACAAATATGAAACCCATTCAAACACATGACACAAACGTGCAGAAATATGAAGTTAATGAGGGTGACTATGTACTAGTTATGCAGGGCGGCTCGTGAGTTGCCAGCCAGGGTCGGCGGTTCGGTACAGGCGTGGAACCAGGGAAAATTGTTAAGTAGCGTTGCCGACGAAAATTTGTGGAGACCACGCCCAAATTTTGGTTTTGTCTACAACGTAATATTTGCATTGAACAGATGTATGATAAATTGTTTAATTTCACTTTCATTTTTTTTATGCAAAAAGATAGGTTTGAGAAAATGTAAATCGAACATCCTTTATTCATGATAACATTATGGAGTATCATATTTTAACGGGGGGTCATGACCCCCATAATCCCCCTTGGATCCGCGCCAGAGTTGATATATTATTTTTATATCTTTAGATAACATAACTACTAATAAAATAAATATAGAGTTACCTATGTGATATTTTAATAAGCTTTAGATTCTAAAGCGCGTTAAAACTTTAGACACGAAAAGCCTTTAATATTTTTCAAAAACAGAGTCATAGGGAGGCATTAGGCTTACAATTTAAAACTATTTTGAATTATACAGGGTCTCCCAAATAGTCAGGGCTTATCAAACTTACTTTTTTTTTAAATGGAACATCCCGTATATTGTGATATTTTTGGATGGCTTGATCAATTCTAAGAATATCTGGTATAACATATCATATGTTTAAATTCAATAGTTTTTGAGTTATTAACGATTTTTCAAAAATTTGGTGTTTTGTTACATGCACCTGTCGGTAGTACAGAGAAACAGTAATAAGTACATGAAATTTGGGTTATGGACTATGATTGTTAAGTAGGGACAAAAGCATATATATACAGGGCTGCCCAGAAGTCCGGAATAAAATTAATATGGCCTTAACCCAAGATGCTGGCCATTTGGTGTAAACCAGAGCCATAAAACATAATAAGAAAAAAGCCTTATCCTGTAACTTTTGGGGAAAATGCTCGGACACGTCAATTTAGTTTTATATAGTATGCTCACATTTTGACGTTATTCGTTTATTTTTTTATGGACATTTGTCAAAGATATGACAACATCGATCTTTATTTTAAATGGAAACATACAGCTTGTGATATATCATTTGAAAGCTAATATCTCGTACAGCATGCTCATAAATTTTGGCGCGATTCTGTCAAGCTATTTCAAAATGGCGACTGTTAAAAGTTTTAAAAAATCCCTATTTAAATAAGCGGAAATGATAAATCATTGATGTTTTTTTTACCTTTCAAGGTAAGAAATCTTCATTGTTTTACGTTCTGACATTTTGTGACATTGTGAGTTAACAATAGTTATGGTTTATTTGTTATTTATTTTGGTAAAAAAAAAACGGGGCAAAACAAAACACAACAAAAAGATGGTTTAACGTGGCAAATGCTGGAAATGCCCTACGGCATGCTCCCAGACGATGGTAAAATCCGTCGACGGAGTTTCGAATGGCTTCAGCCGGTATGTTATGTGTCTTCAATCTAATTTTGTTTTTCAATTCTTCAATATTATTTGGCCCATTTTGGTAAACTTTTTCTTTTAAATATCCCCAAAGAAAATAGTCTAGAGGCGTTAAGTCTGAGGACTTCGGTGGCCATTCAATTGTACCACGTCGTCCAATCCAGCGGCAAGGCAAGTCCTTTACTGTGCCATGTTCATCAAATTTGTGGAATATTTTACTAACAGTGCCCTGTGAAATTTGATTTTCCGGATATTTAGCATTGTATAAAGTGCACATTTCACTTTGACATCTTATTTTATCTCCACATCCTAACAATATCAAGACTTCGATACGCTGCCTTTCCGACAACACCATTTTTGTTTAGAAAATTGTAAAATAATACTTCGGAAATACCTAAATCAATTTTACAAGTTCACAATGTCACAAAATGTCAGAACATGAAACAATGAAGATTTCTTACCTTAAAAGGTAAAAAAAGAACATCAATGATTTATCATTTCCGCTTATTTAAAGAGAAATTTTTTTAAAACTTTTAGTAGGCGCCATTTTGAAATAGTTTAACAGAATCGCGCCAAAACTTATGAGCATACTGTTCCAGATATCAGCTTTCAAATGTAAAAATATATAAAACTAAATCGACGTATCCGAGCATTTCCCCCAAAAGTTACAGGTTAAGGCTATATTAATTTTATTCCGGACTTCTGGGCAGCCCTGCATAAATAAATATATTTACCTTTTAAACTGACTTTCTAAATGTAACAATTTTAAAATCTTAAAGCGTTCTAAAACTCTGATATTTTAAATACAACCCCTATTATCTTTTATGCCTAATCTAAAGGCATTTTTAATGCAATTTTAATTATACTAGGGTTACCTCTACCTGTCTTTTACGAATTCCCGTAAAATAGCTAATTTTCCCTTTACCACATAAAGTTAATGCTAATTTTCTCACAGAGTGCCTTGGATGCCGCACCTAGTCCGTACATCGCAATTTTTCTAGAGTGTCATGGACGCCCAATCCATGGCAATTATTACTATTAAGTCATTTTAAGTGACTTAATAAAGTTCTTGCAAATTAAACAAATTATTTTCAATTAAGAATAAAAATTGTTGTTTTAGCAGAAAGAACGTATGCTGCGAGATACTACGATCGAGAGCGTCCCGACCGCAGAGTGTTTGAGAGACTTTTACAAAGATTTAAAACTACAGGCAACGTCGAGTATAATAAAAGACTATTATAAAAACCTGCAAATAATGAAGCAAATCTAATTACTGTTCTTCAAGCCGTTGTGGAAAACCCAATACTAACCATAGAAGTATTAACAAAAATTTTAACATTAGCAAACTGTGATTGATAAGCGGGTTCAAATTTCTAAGATTTGTACCGAGGTAACTGAAAGTAAAGAGCCTGAGACTGATGAGATTCTGAATGAAATAAATGAAAGCATGTTTATTGATGCGGGTAGTGAAAACATGCACACCACTTATTAATGTCAACTCACAGTTAGATTGTAAGATACAACAGGAGGTTAAAGTTTTGGTAAATGATTATTTAAGTAGTGAAAACCTAATAGACGAAAGTTGATTTTGAGTGTAAGCTTTCAATTAAACAAAAAGAACCATTTTCTTTTGGACCTCGCAAGTTGTCTTATGAGGAAAAAAATAAATTGAAAGTAATTTTGGACGAATTAATAGAGAAAAATATAATTCGCGAAAGTTATTCTCCTTATTACTCTCCTATCGTACTTTTAAAAAAGAAAAATGGAAAAGATTATAGACTGTGTTTTGATTACAGAAATTTGAATAGGAATATTGTAAGAGACCATTTTTCCCTTCCAATAATAGAAGATCAGTTGGATTTACTTAAAAATAAAAAGTATTTTACATGCCTTAACTTAAAAAGTGGGTTTCACCATATAAGAATGTCTGAATAGTCTGTTCAATACACTTTATTTATTTTTAGTTTGGGTCAATATAAGTATTTACGTTTACCTTTAGGTATTTCAAATAGTCCGTCTGTATTTTGTCGGTACATAAATTTAGTTTTTAAGGGAACTCATTCGTGAGAAAAAGTTATAAACATTATCTGATGATCTTTTAATCGCTACGGAAACCATTAACGAAAACTTGTCGATTTTGGAAGAAATTTTAACTTTGATGAAGGAAAATCTGTTGGAGTTGAGGTTAAATAAATGTTGTTTTCTTAAGACCGAGGTAAGATATTTAGGATATTTGGTAAGTTTCAATGGGATTAAACCAAATACTTAAATTGTAAAAGCTGTAGAGAGTATCCAATTCCAGACACTGTCAAGAAGGTTCAAAGATTTTTAGGTCTTGCATCGTATTTTAGAAAGTTTATTCCTTCGTTTGCAGAGACTGCTAAACCCCTTTATGATTTGAATAGGAAAAATGTTTCTTTTAAGTTTAAGGAATAGGAGTTGAGTGTTTTCAATGAGATTAAAGAAATATTGATGGATCCACCTACGTTAGCAGTTTACTATTCTTTACTTCAGATGCAAATTCATTATGATGCTAGCTCAAAGAGTTTTGGTTCAATATTATTGCAGAAGTAGCAAAGCGGATTCTTTAAGCCAGTATTATACTTCAGTAAAAGAACTTCTGATTTCGAGTCTCGTTACATAGTTATGAGTCGGAAATGTTGGCTATTATTAATGCATTAAACCGTTTGGATGCTATTTGCATGGTGGCATATATTTTAAAATCGCGACAGATTGCAATTCAATCAAAATGGCTCTAAATAAAAAAGAAATAAATACAAAAATCAATCGTTGGGCATTGACATCTCAAAATTTTGATTATAAGTTGGAATATAGAGAAGGAAATAGAATGAAACACGTCGATGCATTGAGCAGAGTAAATTCTATATTTGTTTTGGAGGAGAATGCGTTCGAGCAAAATTTGTCGATTGCACAAAGTTTAGACTTAAATATATAGAATTTAAAGACTGAGTTACAAACTAAAGAAAATATAAGCTTTGAATTAAGAAGTTGTTTGGTATAACGGAAAAATAAAAAACTATTTAATGTTCCTACGATTATGCAAAATCAGGTGATTCAACCAGTCTTCGGTCATTTGTCTTGCAACGCGTATTTCACTATTGTTTTTCTGTAGGAAAAAAATATAAAATAAATAATAAAAAAAAGTATTTATTTCATTTAAGGAAAAGATGGAGATGGTACTCTTCAGCGATGCTGAGATGAGCACCGCTGAATAAGCCGAACCGCAATTTTAAAATTGACCAAAAAAAAAGGAGAAACTAAATTAATTATTGCAAAAAAAAAACAGAGAGCACGAGCAGCACT
This sequence comes from Polydrusus tereticollis, assembly GCA_963920685.1. Lineage (NCBI taxonomy): Eukaryota > Metazoa > Arthropoda > Insecta > Coleoptera > Curculionidae > Polydrusus > Polydrusus tereticollis. Next base: position 79,388,724 of record OY987331.1, on the reverse strand, counting down.
AGCTGTGGAGCACGCGTGCCAATTGTCCTAGCTCGCGGGGTGGGGGGGGGGAGGAGTTAACAAGCGCCACCAGCTTTGCCACAGGAAAAGCTGGAAACCTCCAAGATGGTCGTGGAGCTAGCCCTGACCGTGCAACCTGACACCACGTAGGCAAAAGTAAGAAGAAGGGGCAAAGGGGGCTGTATAAATAAAACAAGTTGAATAAAAAAAAAATAATATTGCTGGCTTTATTAAAAATTAAAAAAAAAAGAAAAATGGGGGTTAGTACTTAAAAATAAACATATCTGTACACATAGGATGACGGTGGTAAACCGTCACAGAAGGTCAGAAGGTCTTGCCGGGTACGACGAAAGACGTCCAATAAAGAAGACGTCCAAAGGATGATGTCCAAAAAAAAGACGTCACAAGATAGACGGGTGAATGGACGAAAGATAGGAAAAGAGAAGAAGAGAAGACAAGAAGAAGAACCTATTCGGAGCTTTAGGGTCTTTAAAATTAATATAGGGGGTCCCAAAGGTGATGGGTGCTCCAAATACTCGGTCCCTTTCGGTCCTGGTAACCCGACTTAACTTCAACAGCGAACAACTGCGACAAAAAATCCAACATTCGTGGCTCTCTGTTGCCCCGGAAACCAAAAATAATCACAGAAAACTAAAGGGGCACAGAAAATAACGCCCCTGAACCTAAATCCAAAATCCTTGAAAGATGGCTGGAATAGCCCCGGATTTAGGTAGGCTTGTTGCTTCGTCGATCGCTCGGAGTTAAGTGAACTTTCAGGTTAAAGTTAAAAATGTGCCGTCCGTCAACAGTCAACAGGATGTGAGAGAGTAAAAACGATAGAGAGAGGTGGAGAGGAATAAAGCGAATTTGGGGCGACCCACTTCCGGCCAGATCTACCGTTCGGGCCGAAAAGAAAAGGTTAGTTCACACACTGGCGGTGACATAGAATGAAGTCTTTAGAGGATGTACCCAAATTTAGTTTTACATAATGAATCAATTCGTAATCTCTGCAACCCATTATAAATTATTTAAAAAAGAACAACCTAAATCCCAAAATATCTTTGCAATTCGAAAAACGGTCCTTGAAGTTCGGTTGCTGAGTATTATGGCCCAAACATCTTTCAGAAGAAGAACATTAACCTAGAAAATTCATTAGCCAGTCTGACAGGTGAAAATGAAAATTGAAAACAAGGAAATATATTTGAAATACATAATTAAACACTAGTATTAAGGTCGATTTATAAAACTTTTCGTCGCTGTTCCCGTTCGTTGTCACTGCTCCCGCTCGTCGCCGCCGCCGCGCCGTTGGATAGGTATTTATAAAAAAGTCGAACTACGAACTGCGCCGCAATAACAAAAGAAGGTTTAAGGTTAGAAAAACAAAGTAAATAATTGTATTTTCTTTTAAAAAGCGTGATGTAAGTACCTTATTATATGATATTAATGTTTTTTTGTAGTAGAATCCACAAAACAGCAAAACACTCCAAGTACTCTAACCCTAAAATTACTTCCTTCAAAACTTCAAACCATATGGTCGAAAATTTCTTTCTTCTCATTGGCCAGAAGTGGGAACGACGAACGACCAAGGTCAGTGGGAACGACGCGATTTAAAAATTGGCCAATTCAGAACTACCAACGGGAGCGGTGGCGGCTTTTCTGAACGTATACGCTGTTTCCCCTTAGGTTAAATAGCGACGGGAACGGCGGCGACGAGCGGGAACAGCGACGAAAAGTTTTATGAATCGGCCTTAAGTCTCGAATAGTGTATTCCAGGGAGATATGTGATTTAAAATAGGAGGATAATGTAGCCCTGCTTGATCAAAGACAACGAAAACAGAGGCCGTTGACCTTAGGTACGTATTTACTTTTACTTTTACACAGGGAACCAAACATTGTTTTAAAAAGGCAAAATACAATTTTTTAAAAGACACAATACAAGTCAGACATGTGATAATAATATGAGGTATTAGATAATAATAATTCAATTGTGACAAAATCGGATTGTCACAGTCTGTTGATAAAACTGTAGAGTATATTTCAAGGGTTTATTGGTTTCCTGAAATGAAAGAAAACGTTAAGTTGTATATAAAAAACTGTTTAAAATGTTTAACATTGGTGGAAAAGGCGGAGGGTATACTTCATAATATCCCTAAGGGAGACAACAGACAAACAACTTTTTACATTACATATTGATCACTATGGTTCACTCGAAAAGACACCTACAGGGAAAAAATATACAGTGTGTCCACGGATTGAGTATCGAAGAGGAAAACCTTTTTCATTTGTGGGTTTATGAAAAAAAGTTATTTTTCATAAAAACTCCTGCTTGTTCTCAAACGACCAAAAAGCATATTGTTTTTTTCAAATTTATATACCGGGTGTTCAGAATTTAGAAAAATATGAAAAAAGCTAAGAACAAAGTACCCTTATGTATAAAGATAGGATAAAAATTAATTAGTAAAAGTTGTTGTGGTTGAAAGCCTACGTCCCAAGTTTTGACTTATTAGCTAAATGTACAGAGAGCGGCAAAAAGTTCCAACTCATAAAATATGATTTGATTTAAATTAACGCATTTTGCAAATTAGTTAGTCTTTAAAAGGTTTTATTCTGTAAAATCTTTATAGTATACGTTTCGATGACAATGGACGATTGTCATCGCGGAGCGACGTATTTAACAAATTAAAAATGTTGTCAATGTCATATTGCTCAATTTATGACAGTGAAAAAAAATGCTAACGTTAGAACAAAAAGTATTTATTGTCCAATGTTATGGTTTAGGAGAAAATATCTCATACTCGTATGTAACAAGAATGTTTAATGAGAAATGGCCAAATCTTACCATTAACCGATATATTATACCAATATCAGTTAAATCTATTGTTTCAAAATTTAGGCAACTATTGCGCTGGATTCCGTTCGGCATTTTCCCAAAACATCGCAAAGGATCAGAGCATCCCAACTTGGAAACATTAGTAAATCATATTTGCAAATAATTTTTAAAGCTAATAAAGTCGAGCCATATAAACCTAAATTTGTTCATACTCTAGAAGCAAATGATGATGCAAAAAGACTTGATTTTTGTTTATGGGTTGGTCAAAAATACTTACAAAATAGAAACTTTTTTCATAATATTATTTTTTCCGATGAAGCTACTTTCTCAACTAATGGAGTGGTTAGTTCCCAAAATCTACGTTACTGGTCAACTGAGAATCCCCATTTTCGAATTCATTGCAGAAGAAATTTAACGTTTGGTCACAGAAATTATAAATTTTGTGGTACTTCTTTGAAGCAAATATGAATCAGCATAGTTATTTAAAAATGCTAAATACAATTTTTTTTCATTATTTAAATAATATGCCACTCATTGACAGGCGAACTGCATATTTTCAACAAGATGGTCATCCTGCGCATTCCACTGTTATTATGCGGGATTATTATGTCCCGACCTTACAATAATGGATTTTTACTTGTGGGGCTACCTTACCCAGAAAGTGTATGCATCTCGATTGGAACCTGATCTTGATAATTTAAAAATTAGAATTAGAGAAGCGATTCAAGCTATCCCATTGCAAGAGATACGAAACGCATATAAAGCATTTATTAAGAAAGTCCAACGATGCGAGGAGGTTGGTGGAGAAACCTTTGTAGTTTTTTTTGCTGATAACCTGCCTTTTTTCACTTACATTTGTTTGAGAAAATTTTTTACTCTTCATTCGTTCTCTAATAAATTCGTTTAATTATGAATAGTGCACGGTTTTATTTTAAAACGTATTGATTTTTTAATAACATGGGTAGTTACTTAGCCGTTTTCGACAATTCCTCGTATAAAGATAAAGATTTTACAGAATAATACCTTCTAAAGACTAACTAATTTGCAAAATGCGTTAATTTAAATCAAATCATATTTTATGAGTTGGAACTTTTTGCCGGTCTCTGTAGATTTAGCTAATAAGTCAAAACTTGGTAATGAGACGTAGGTTTTCAACCACAACAACTTTTACTAATTACTTTTTATCCTATCTTTACACATAAGGGTACTTTGTTCTTAGCTTTTTTCATATTTTTCTAAATTCTGAACACCCGGTAAATAAATTTGAAAAAATAATATGCTTTTTGGTCGTTTGAGAACATGCAAGAGTTTTTATAAAAAATAACTTTTTTCATAAACCTACAAATAAAAAAGTTTTTCCTCTTCGATAGTCAATCCGTGGACACACTGTATGTTGGAAGTATTGACGGTTTAACTAAATTTGTAAAGCTTTATGATGTAAAAACTACAAAAACGATTGAGATGATTCATAAACTTGAGGATTATTTTAATCATTATAGTAAACCTAATAGAATTGTGTCGGATAGGGGATCAGCTTTTACTTCTCAAGAATTTGAAAATTATTTTACTAATAATAACATAGCTCATGTCAAGATTGCTACTGCATGTCCAAAAGCAAATGGTCAAAATAAAAGAATAAATCGAGATCTTACACCAATGCTGTTAAATTTAATGAATTAAAAAATAAATGGATAAAAAGCTTACCTTTTGTAGTAAGTCCTTCACTGTTATTGTTTGGTGTTACCCAAAAGGATATGATTCTAGCAGAGATCTTGGGGAAATTAGACAAGAAGCACAGCAACAAAACCAGGCGGGGGGGGGGGGGGTACCGACCTGCGCAACCCCCCCCCCCTCGAGCGAGCGTAGCTACGGTAGTCTAACTACCTGTTTACAAGAAATGTTAATTAATTCATCACTACCTAAGATAGGTAAAATTACACAAAAATTGACACGAGCCTGACTGTTTTTGTGATTTTCTGTTGTGTTTTTTATTTCTCTTACTTAAAAACCAAGCACCATCATTGAAAAAAGGGCGTGGCATCCAAACATTTTTCGCCTGCGGAGCTTTCCCCCCCTCCCCCCAACTTTTTTTCTAATTGCGCCACTGGACAAAACCTTAAAACTTAAAACTATAATAAATAAACAGAAATTTGATAAACGTCATTAATTACCTTATCAATCAGGTTGGAGATTTTGTAGTAATTAAGAATGTAGATGTAACCCCTGGGGTGAATAAAAAAACTTTTACCTACGTTTGGAAGGCCATATGAAGTTCGTGTAAAGTATTAGGGAATGATCGCTATCTGATCAGTGATGTGGATAATTTCCAAGTTTCTCAAAGACTTTTTGAAGGGGTATGTGGGGCTGAGAATGTGAAATTGTGGCTGCACCGGTAACTAAATGGCTGTAATTACATTACTTACTTTATATCTGTATATAATCTTGAGATATAATAAGAATACTTACCTTTATGTTTAATTTCCAAATTATGAATAATATTTACTTACTCTACCCACCTTATGAGGAAGATTATGCACTTCTGTAATTACCATTATTTAAAACTCATGTTATGACTAAAATTTTAAGTTTATGTTAAGAAACTTATGAAAATCGTATGCATTATTTAAGCATTGATGTTGATGTTAGTGTATTACAGTTGATCGAGACGCTCAAAAGTCAGGTTAGCCGAAACTGTAAAGGAATTTATATATCTTAATTCTGGCGGCAAAACCTTAGGTTGGTGGATTGTACAAACGAGGTTATGTCTGTCACTTTTACGTCATGTCACCGGTGATGAACGTTATGAAAAATGTTGTGTGAATTGTTTTTAAGAATAAAGGACTAAAACCAAGATTACTTGTGTGTTTTGTGTGAGGACTAACATCCCTTACACATTCAAAAATGTTTGAACAAGAACAAACTGAATTAATCTACTAACTACTACCAAATATCAGAGGGGAATTTTCTTAAAACACATGTTTATATCTTACGTAATTAATGCCCTCCCTAGCCTATGTAGAATAGCCTCCGTTTGAGGCTGAGGTAAGGCAAGTTGATGTCTGTTTCTGTTCTGAAAGATAATATTATATCTACGTCAGGAATTTAGGCAAAATTATAGGCGGAACGGCAGGGTTGTTATGTTTAAAACAAAATGTTTAAAACAAATGTTTTAAACATGTTTAAAACACTTACTAGTGTTTTAAACAGATTTGTTTAAAACATGTTTAAAACAGTGTTTTTTTTTAAGTTGTTTTTTTTTGTCAAGCTTAACTGAAAATCACATAAAACTGTTAAAACAAAAAATATTAAATTAAAAACAAAAATAGCAATATTTATATCTAACGTTTAATATTAAAAGTACATAATTATAAAAACACGTTTAAAACTAGCTCTAGGTCTTAGTTTAGATACCTACAGTCTGTGTACCGGGTTCCAATAACATAAGCAAATAAAAAGTGTAAACATATAAAAGCGCCTTATAAAAGTAACAAAGACAAACAAACTAAAAACTAAACCAAAAGTCTCCTAGTAATTCTACTAAACTCTACTCTTGGTTTGAATTAAGCTGCTTAAATATGGTTACAAGTTTCGCGGAATTTTCTGTTCCTAATCGATTTCGAAGCTTACTATGAATTATGCCAAATGTCGAGAAAAGGCGTTTGAGTCCTGCAGATGAAGCTGAAGCTGAGTGAAGATAATAATTTAGTAAAAAATATTATTTTTTCCGATGAAGCTACATTCTCCTTGATTGGTAATGTGGACAGAAAAAATTGTCGTTGTTGGGCAAAGAAAATCCGCATTGGATGATGGAGGTTCACAGCCAGTACCCTCAAAAAACAAATGTGTGGTGTGAAATAGTGCGCGGAGGAGTAATTGATCCATTTTCCTTTAACTGGACAAATATATCTCGAATTTCTCCAACTTGATTAATTCCAGCATTAGTGACTTTTATTTCCGAATCCATTGAACCCAGACTCCCCCGACGAAGAACTGATGTTCCAGCAAGATGGTACTCCTCTTATACACTATGCTGCCACTGTGCGTACATGTTTAGATGAAACCTTTCCCAATCGGAAGGAGAGGACCTATCGAATGGACTGCTAGATCGCCAGGCCTAACTCCGCTGAACTTCTTTTTGTGTGGTTACCTCAAATCGAAAGTGTGTTGACCAGTCAAACAATTTGCAGGAGTTGAAAGAGATGATCTGAAGGGAAATGCTTGCCATAACTCCGGAATTAGTTGAAAACGTGCAAAAAGTTATTGATTGCGTTGGATATTGTCGAGCCATAAATGGCACACATTTTCAACATTTAATTCGATTTGTTGTGCTGTTATCTTTAAAAGAACGGGTCTTACTAGATGAATTTTTTTATTCAAACCCTAAATTAATTTTGGATGTGTTAAAAACACGTTTTAAACATGTTTTTTTCTTGAACAGTTTAAAACAGTTTAAAACAAAAAAAAAACAGTTTTAAACAAAAAAAACATGTTTTTAACTTTTTTTTAAAATAAACATGTTTTTGTTTCAACCCTGCGGAACGGTTACTATTTTATTCTGCCTGAAAGTTAAATAAGTACCTACTTGATTTTTTAGTGAGAATAAATTAACTAACGTTATTGTTATGTGGGTACCCTTAGTCTTAATTAGGTACTGTTTTTTAATGTACGTATTTTTGAATACCAACTTTATCGCGTTCTCTCTACTTAAATACTTTACAAAGCACGTTTAAAATTGAGTTTAGGTAGCGGATCACATCAGTGGCCGCTCGTCAGGGAAAGCAGTATTACAAATTGAAATTATAGTAGGGTAGAGCGGGGATAGTTGAGCCAGATTTTGGTGATAATTATCTATTTCAGTATATGCTTTACATTTAGTACAAATATATTTATCAAATATTTCTTTGGTTATTTGTTGACCTAATTATATCAATAAATTGTCTAAAGTTTCTTTAGTTTTGGGAAAAAATCCCTTTACTGTAGTAGGGTTCAACTGGCGCAACTATCCCCACACCAGGGGCAAGTTGTGCCAGTATATAGGGTAAGTTGAGCCACTGGGCTTACTTGACGATACAGACCAAACATAGTATTGGGAAATTAACATTATAAGAAAGTCACCTTTAAATAAGAACAACATCATCAAATTCTTTATTAATACTTAAGTCAACAAAAGTGATTTTAATCACTGTCACAATTCACACATACGTAATATAAACTAGCTTTAGGAGTGCATTTCGTGTGAGCCCATCTCTTGCAGTCACAACATCGGACCCACTCTTGACCTGAAATGCTATCTGCGAATTTTTCTAAGCAAATGAGACACAAACATTCGTCTTCCTCCGAATCAGAAGAATGTGATGTAAGGTGGTTATCACTTTTCTTCCTTTCCTATGGGGTATTTTTATTTAATGCTTGTGTTGCTATGGCGGCTAAAGTCATTTGATCGTCTGAATCCGATGATGAACATTTTTGTTCTTCTTTTTGATTATCGACTTTCTTGCTAGGGTTAGATGAATTTGCAAAAATTGTCTTTTCGACAGCCTTCTTTTTATTCGCATCGACTTTACTTTTTTTTGGACCTTTTGCTTTGCTCCAACGCAAGTGCTTCCTTTTTCGGAGTGTCAGTAAGGATAGCAGAAGAGCGTTTCCTTCTCTGTGTTAGCCTCTTTCTAGGGCCTGCTTTTGGTAATGGTCGCCATATTTCTGGTGAAACCAACACACTACACGTAGATGTAGATGGCATCTCATCATGGAAACATGAAGATTGATTTTCATTGATTCTGGGTGAGATACGCTGAGTGTATATAGGGTCAGCCAGTGGCACATCTAGTTGAGCATTATCCTCTAATGGCGTAACTAATGGTGCATCGTGTGGCATCGTAAGTTCTGGTAATTGTGGTTCAGGGCGATCTGTCACATACGATGGGGCAACATCTGCATCGGTAAAGATATCTCGATTGTAAGGATAGATCCCTGCTTTTCGAAACCCATTTATTATGTTGTAGGAAGTAGCCGCCAACGGCAGAGCTGTGGCAACAATTTTTGGTATGTCATAGATGTTTATTGTCATTCCAGGGTGGCTGCGAAGCCATCCATCTTGGGCAGAAGCCAGATACTTTTTGAAGGGACCGAAAACCGACACATCGAGCGACTGAAGTCGATGTGTACAGTGTGGAGGAAATGAAAGCATTATTACTCCAGTGTTTTTTCCAAGATCTATGGTATCAATGGACAAGTTAGATGAGTGATTGTCAAGGAGAAGTAATATAGGCGATTCGACTGTTGGCTTAGTCTTTAGTTTATCCAAATATCTGGAAAAAGTCATTCTGTCAATTTGGAATTCCTTTGCCGCACTTCTTTTACTTTTACCAAATTTCTCAACGGCTTCCGCTGCTTTCTCAAATTGCTCTTGTGTGGCGTTGCCACGTTCGGTCTTTCTTTGATACGTACGCATTATAAAACAAAAAAATAAATAATGTCTAAGCTAATCCAACTGAGACGGGGCTAGTTGAGCCATGGCTCAACTGACCCCGTCAAGTTTGGCTCAACTAACCCCATCACGGTTTTCTGATGTTGTAATTTAATAACAAAAAACTGGTAAAAAGTTCATCAATCAAACTAGGAAACCTTGCAGAGCATTTGTGTAGCACTAATAATTAACTTACTTTTTCTACGTATCTTCCAAAATGTCGGTCTATGGCCACAAATGCCTTGAAACGCAATATTTCACTTTTGGCGCGAAATAACAAACAAAACGACCGTCCTCCTACGACGAATGCTGGAAGCGGACTGAAATTTCACTGGATGGCTCTCACGACGTACCGCATCCTACGTCATGATCGTTTTAATCATACACTGGTCGACTCTTGAGGCAGGCCTGGTGGCTCAAATAGCCCCGTGGCTCAACTAGCCCCGCTCTACCCTACGTTATTTTATAAATATGTAATAATACCAGTGGCGGTTTTTCACGGGCGTCATACAGGGTCGGCAGTGTCGACTCAGTGTCAAACCGACAACAGGCAGTATAATATTGTTATTTACCTATATTAATATGAATTTTTAATGACTCGCAAACTGCCAGCGAATAACCGATCCACTTTTTAAATCGCCCTTGCAAGCCCGGACCTCATACTCCCATACTACGCCGAGCCACCATAAAATAAATTATTTTACTTTTCAAGTAACCAAGGCTGGGGTGGGCAAGCCTACCCTGCCATTACATCGAACGGCTTTAGGATAGGCAACCAAACATACATATTATACAATATATAGTAATATATTTAAAAACTTCACACATCGTCAGAAACGACAAAAATATATTTGCCGGTGAATTAAAGGATTGTTTCAAACCGACCAAAAACCGTAGCAACCCAAACGGTTTCACAACCAATTTACCACTGCAATACTCAATTGCCAAGTTCAAAGTTTAATTGACAGGCTGAAAATAATCGTTTCGGTATAGAATAGCGGGTTGGAACAAAAAAAAGTAAGGTTAGTTAGTTATTGTTATCATTTATTAGTTGTTATATACTCGTTAATTCGGTTGTTTGTTATTAATCTTGAAGGAAAAGGTTTTAAGGCCGTATTTTTGAGGGCAGAAACTTTTTTTTTAAACATGTGCCCTAAGGTGCACCCCCTCCAAACTACAGTCATCATGAGTTGCGCGAAAAAATTTGATTATCTTGAACTGTGACTACAGGTATCCATCAAATCTCTTGAAAATTAACATACCCCTGTAACTGTAGGCGCTCTACTCATTTTGTGCTTCAGAAATGGAGTAAACATAATTTTGGGGGATTGATGAACAAATAAACACCATCCAGTCGGGCATAAAAAAATCTGAAATTTTGGTTTCTAGTACTTCTTTGGTACCACTATCCGTTTTCGAGAAAATTGCTGTTGAACAGAAGGGGAGCATGTAGATTGGACGGGTACATTTTAGAACACATGTTCATAGGAAAAAAAATTATTTTAACTTAAGAAAATGCGCTGTTAAAATCGTTCTAGTGAATTTTGAAACACCCAGTATACAGGGTGTTACTTAAGTACGTGGTCAAACTTTAAGGGGTGATTCTTTGAGTGATTATCGTAATTTTTTGGATTTTTTTTGGACATGCAATAAAATGATTTTTATGTTTTTTCTCAAGATGCGAAAAAAATGCTAAAAATAAAAAAATTTTACTTGCCTAAAGGGGGAAAAATACAAAAATTGCAAAAAAATCAGTGGCGCACATTTTCTTTGTCAAAAATCTTAGTTAAGGTGTCTTCCGGGACGCCACTGGACTACTGGACCTAAAATTTTTAATCAAGTCAGGGCTAAATTAACCTACTTCTACCTCGCCTCCTACCCTAAATAACACTGCCAAGTTTCAACAAATTCGGCTAAAGGATTATTAAGATATTTACGAAAAAACTATTTATTTTTAAAAAGTTTGACGAAGCATTACCGGATGTTTATATAAACTCTACACCTATCTGGTTGATATTTTTGAAATTGTTGTTTTAAATATGGCGGTACTTACGTGCTTGGATTGATTTAAACATCAATGACTAAGAATGCATTTCTAGTAATTTTTTGTCTCTTCCCTCTCGCTTTCAGTTCAGATACGCGCCAAAACGTGTTTCGCCATATCACGACTCATCAGTAGGTAGGATCTGACGAACGGAAAAAGTACTTATCCGCATAACTTTAAAAATAATACTAAATTACTTCCTTTAAAAAATACGTATATATTAAGATACTTAAATTTACTTATTTTCATATATTTATAAAAAAAAAGCGTCCTATTATGACTAGAAAAGGAGTTGACACGCATTTACAAAAAAAACATTAGGTATTTAAACATTTTTCCACATTTCATAATATCAGGATGTCTTGAGTACCGTGTATATAAACTTATTTTTACCATCTCTATTCTTTTCTTCCAGTAACTTTTTCTATTATTTCCTTATACCTATCTGTTACCGTTTTCCAGATAACTAGATCCTCATAAATTAAAAAAAAAATCACTCATTTGCGACCCTATGCTAATACGAAGCTTTATATATTTTCTTATGTAGAATTTTATCATAAAATTTGTTATTTTCATCTCCAGACACCCTGTAAAAATAGTTAAGTCCATCCGTGGGCACTGGGTAAATTTATTTAACCAAAAGCTCTGTTTTTACAGTTATAAGAACACCTTTACGATAAGTTTACAAAACAAGTTCCATTTTTGATTTTTAATCTTAAGCCACAAAAGTGGCGACTATAAAAGATAAAAATGTGGAAAATCAGTTTATTACATTTTTCTCTCGATAATATCTAATTAAAATATTTTAGTAAGTATGCGTTGTCCTTCTCATACATGCAATGATCGCAGTGGTTTAAATCTGTGTTTTTGCCTTGTTGATACTTTAACTGAAAAGAAAAATGATTATTGAAATTTGCTAAATTATTGCAGTGGCGTCGTTAACGGCAGTGATAGGTCCGCGCAGCCTACTTTTAGCTAGAATTTGCGTTTGCCATGTTATTAAACCCTTAGTTGAATATTAAAAATAAAATTTAGTTTTTACCACGTCCCGCCGTCGTCGGTCGCCTTAAAAAGTATTAAGTAGTTTCCCTCAATGCACAGTTGATTTTAACAGAATTATATTGATTGATTGATTTATTTTCTCAACATTATTTACAGCAGCCAAATTCTTTTGTTCTTTCTTTTTCTTGACTCATAGTAACCTGCACGAACTAACATAAATTAAATCATTAGTGGCAGGGCAGATCTAAGGTGGTTGGCTTAGGGGATCAAGCCCCCCCCCCCCCAAATATATAAATTGTTGCCACATTACCTGTGACGAACTGCCACAGGTGAAAGAAGTGTTTCTGCTCTAAAACTCCTAGAATCCTACATCCGGTCTACAATGCGACAGGAGAGACTAAATGGACTAGCTTTCGCCTACATCCATAAAACGTAAGAAGTGAATATTGATGATGTTACTGATTTATTTTGCCAGATATGACAACGGAGGGTGCTAACGTCGGGTTGGACATCTCAAGGCGGGTCCACATAATATGTAACATTGTGCCGTATCAGATCACCGTATCCGTATCATCGACACGTATCATGATCGTTATGTGGCGGACCGTGATATGCAGTCCTTTGATACGCCGGAAGGATATGATACACGTTCCATCTCGAGTCGGTTTTTCTCCGATCATCAAAGGAGCACATTATGTCTAGACGTATCCTCCGCTCGCGTCCGTCCATAACTCGATACGCGATTTGATATGGAATGCTGATTAATATGTAGACCCACCTTTGAATTTTTAGTTTTCGCTCTGTCAATAAACAGATATTTCATACAATAATTAATTACTCAAACTTAGACCCACGCGCAGATTCACTGAGCCCTAATCACGCTTCGCAGGTTAATAAATATAAGAAAAAACCCTACTTCAGCGAAAAATACCATTAATTTGAGGAAGTAGCGATTGTGCTAATTTTCCTTCTTAAAAAGCATAAATCAAATAAAAAAGGGCGTGTAATCCGAGCCTACCCCCCCCCCCCCCATTCCTAAATTCTTGATCCGCCCCTGGTCAGTAGTGACTATCTTTTTTATTATGATTAGGTTAGGCACACCACTTCAGGATTAATCATTTATGGCGCTCTACGAGCGGTGCGTGTGCGCAGGAAACGATTGACGTTGGTCTTGCATCTTTGGTGATTATACTCGTTGGGGGGAACACGGCCTCAGGGAGGTCATTCCAGAGTGATGACGTTCTCCAAATGAAAGAATTTTTAAACAGTGTGGTTCTTATACAGGATAAGTCAGTATAAATGAAATTCTTAATTCGCATAGAAGCTGACGCACGATTGCAGGATCCTCTATAATTTCTTTGCAAAACAATTTCCGTTGCACGTCATACCCTTTGAGTGACGTCAGTTATCGGCAGTGTTGCAAACTTGTAACCAATATAACCGAGTGAGGGATGTACAGGGTCTTCCAACGAGGACTGAACAGGGGCTCATTTTTGAGCTTCCTTGTATTTAAAGAAAAATCCAAAATAGCCAATCGATGTACTTTTTTCTGCAGAATTCAAAAATGAAACCAAAAATTTATTTGAACCAGAAACAAAAGAGTTACGCTATGGATAAGGTGTTTTTTAAATGGAACATAGCTTTTTTTATACGATTTTTGGAACGAGTGATTTTTTCGTGTCCGTTCTGATTAAAATATTTAATATTGTGACAGCTATTTTTATTAAATTTTAATGTTTTATCCAGTATAATTTAACTTTAACCTGTTTGAAACATACACTAGGTAATAAAGGTATAATCACCCTTGAATCCTTCAAAGTCAAAAAATTTGACAAATTTACTATAATATTGCCGAAATGAAATATTCATTAGATGAGAGATTGCAGATTGTTATCTTGTTCTACAAATGCCAAGAAAATGCAAGAGAAGCAAGGAGAAGATTTATTTCAAATTTTCACAGAAATATATCCGTCAATACTATTCTAAGGTTAAAGAACCTATTTGAGGAAAATAAAACATTACATGACAGAAAAAGAAATTCAACTCTATACTAATTTAAAAAAAAAAAACATTAATAATTTGATTGTTCAATGTGACCTCCGTTGTTCTCGAAACATGTGCGATTAACCTCTTTGTAGCCTTTCCAAACTTGCTGTTATACTGCGATTTTCCTGGTTAAGGCGATTTATTTCATTCACAATTTTCTGCATGATCTCTTCAATATCGTGGTTTCGCTGCTTGTATACCACGTTCTTTAAATGGCCCCAAAGAAATGTGTCTAATATTGACAAATCGGGACTATTGGGTGGCCAAGCATAGGTTCCATTTCTACCAATCCATTCTTCATGGCGTCCGTTTAAATATTGAGTAACCTCACGCACGGCATGCGGAGGGGCCCCATCATGTTGCCAAATTAAATTTTGATATTCTTCCAATGGTAAATCTTCCAAAAAGTTCTCAATTTCGTTTTCTAAGAACTCGTAGTATCTCTGTCCATTTAAAGTCCCGTTAAAAAATATTGGTCCCAAAATTCTATTATTTTTGATGCCACACCAAACATGGATTGAAGTCCTTCCTTGAAATTTAATTGTCTGAAATTTTCTTGGATTTCCAACGGCCCAGTGATGATTATTATGTCTATTGAAAACCCCCGATGTTGTGAATGTGGCTTCGTCAGTCCATAAGATATTTCTGAATAAATTAGGGTCTTCGTTTTCTTTACGAACCACAATTTGGGAAACAAATTGGAAGCGAAGTTCTTTTTGTGCCGGTGTTAGATGTTGAAGTGGAAGGATATGATAAGACTTAAATTTATGATTTCTTAAAGTCCTGTGAACAGTTCCTTGGGTAACTCTTCTGCGTCTTACACCGCCGCCGTATTGAACGTCCCGAACTGCGTCCGAAATTGATTTGGTTGGATTCAGTCGAAAATAATTCACAATGGCACGGTCTCGATTTCTATTCCTTTCTGGATTTCTTTTTCTGTCATGTAATGTTTTATTTTCCTCAAATAGGTTCTTTATCCTTAGAATAGTATTGACGGATATATTTCTGTGAAAATTTGCAATAAATCTTCTCCTTGCTTCTCTTGCATTTTCTTGGCATTTGTAGAACAAGATAACAATCTGCAATCTCTCATCTAATGAATATTTCATTTCGGCAATATTATAGTAAATTTGTCAAATTTTTTGACTTTGAAGGATTCAAAGGTGATTATACCTTTATTACCTAGTGTATGTTTCAAACAGGTTAAAGTTAAATTATACTGGATAAAACATTAAAATTTAATAAAAATAGCTGTCACAATATTAGATATTTTAATCAGAACGGACAAAAAAAAAATCACTCGTTCCAAAAATCGTATAAAAAAAGCTATGTTCCATTTAAAAAACACCTTATCCATAGCGTAACTCTTTTGTTTCTGGTTCAAATAAATTTTTGGTTTCATTTTTGAATTCTGCAGGAAAAAGTACATCGATTAGCTATTTTGGATTTTTCTTTAAATACAAGGAAGCTCAAAAATGAGCCCCTGTTCAGTCCTCGATGGAAGACCCTGTACAGTGTACAGTGGTTTTGTTTTTTTCATAAAAACAAGATTAATATTAAAATAAACACAAATTTATTTACTTTATTTGTAAAATCTTCCAGGATGACAATATAGGTATACCTAAACTATATTGGACTAGTCATGCAATTTTATTGTTACTTTCTTATATATGCTTTGGCTATTTGAATAATAAAAATAATAATACAAAGATGGATCTTCAATCATCCTCCAAATCACTTGAATCACTCGTTTCATTTAATTCAATAATAATGGGTTGAATGTTCAGTCTATCTAATACATGTTCTCTTTCATACCATTTTATTATCTCGCTTTCTGTGTGCCGAATTGAATTTTTCCAAACATCATGATTAGCAGTACGCAATGACTCTTTCCACATATTCATACAATCAGTTTCTGTACTGCCATCTCAACCAATCTCTCTATTGGGTTAAGTTTTGGTAATCCCCCAAATATATTCAATAGAATTGAATGTCATCATCAAATTTAATTGTATTAGTAGTTAACCATTCTTGAATTGCAGCTTTATTCCATGATGTGTTAGGTATTTTTGTTAACAACATGCCATAGTATGAGACGTTGTCTATTACAATCACAGATAGCTTTGCTTAATTTTTGTAAAATTGGTTTTCAAACCATTGTAAAAATTTTTGCTGATTCATTTCTCCATGGCACTTACTCAGCTTTGTTTCAGAAGAAAAAATCGCCTCTGTGCTCTCAACAAAACCATCTCCACTACCAGCATGAAGTATTATTTACCAAGAAAAATATGTTTTACCTACGTAAATTTCCCATACTTTATATATTTTTGTTTACTGCATAATACCTTTTACCATCAACTTTAGTAGATCTAACACGTTTTTTATTTTCATCTTGCCAAGATCGACCAATAGTGTTATTCTGAAAAATCCATATTTTATCCAAGAAAACGAATTAGTACAAAGATGCTTTGTTTTCTTTTATATATTCTTTCAAAAGCACCAGTCGTTTGAAAGCTACATGGGAAAGTTCCATAAGTCCTCGCCTCGGTTCATATTTTTTCCATCCGAAGCCTATTTCCTTTAAGAGGCCCCTTAAAGAGTTAAGACAACCATCAAACAGTTGTCTGTCTTTTAATTTCTTACTTAAAGTTGTCAAAGTTACAAAAAGTTACAGCTTAAGCATGTAAAATACTAGTTTTTGAATAATACAACTTGTTTCGTACATTCCAAAAATAGTGTCACGGATAGAACTTATATCCAATCTTGACACAGTTACAACTCTCTTTGAATTAGAACGTTTCGTTTTAGGTGACTCTAATAATTTATTTTACTTAACTGTTGTTGAGACTGCGCTTACAGTGGAGATATTCAAGCTTAGGGCAGCTGCTACACGTTAAAAATTAGTGAAGTAGAAATAAAATATATAGACCTTAACAAACTCTTTAAATTTACTTCTCTAACTGCTCTCAAGGGTAACAATGGGCCATTCTTCCTGAAAATAGCTTATTAGAGAACCTGTTAGCTCTTTGCACCGGCTATTTAAATGCTCCGGCATTTTTCACAAATAGTAAACAACGTAATTGACAGAGATGTATGTGCACATTTATTGTTCTTAAAAGAACAGTTTTTTTATGCTATTTATGTAAGATCTGGAATTTTTGTTAAAAAATAGGAATTATAAGAACGCAAACCATAGAACAATTAAGGTCAGTGTAGTACGAAACGTCAAACCAGACCAACGAACGAGCTGGCGCTACCGCACCGTTCACAGTTGTTGTGTTGTCAACTGTCGGCCAATAAAATTTAAATTATATTAATTCTTACAAGCTTAAATAAACAAAATATTTGCTATGAGTGACTTCGTGTCAAAGAAGAATACTTTAAGTTTGTAGTACATTCAATATCACATACAGTTTTTTATACTTTTTACCCAAATTTAATTTCCTCATGTTTTCTTACGGATTTACAATTATCAGCTAATTGATGACGTGCATTGGAAATTGTTTTGCATAAACCATTATATTTTACTTGTACATGATTTAAAACCGTACTGGCCAACCAAGTCCGGTTTTTAATTTAGAACTCCTTTAAATCTGCTTATAAATTAATATAGGTTTTCAAATTGTTCTTTTGTAAAAAAACAATATTTTCTAGCACCCCGAGTTGAAAAATAATATAAAAGATACGAGGTAGGTATATTTATTACAGCAAATAAAATAGATTTAAATCTTACCATTTCAGAACAACTTGTGTAGCTTCCAAAATCAAGCAATATTTTATCCAGTGCACGAATGTATTCCATGGCGTATATCAGTGTTTTAACTTTACTTATTCTTTTACCTCTATAAGCAAATAAAAAATCAATATTAACAACAAACAAAAAAGAAGAAAGAAATATGTATAATCTAATTTGTAATCATACTTTCGTTATTTCTGATAGCATTGATACGGACATAGGCCCGGGATAAAGCAATAGGTTTTTACAATAGGTACTTTTTTTTTTCTTGGATGTCGATATACATATGTATATACGTGTAAAATTAAGTACCTACCCTAGAAAAGTAACTAAAACACCCTTTACCTACAGGGTGTCCGCTAAACGGTTACCTGTTTGGCTTGCAACGAGGCATGTTGATAACGGTTCTAATTGAAATCTACGTTTCGTTTTTTTACATGTAATTTGTTAGGTAGGTGCTAGGTAAAAATATAGAGTTTTAAGTTATTTTTTAACTCTGGCATTAGGCAATTTAAATGCAAATATCTCGAAAATGGTTACTGAGAGCGGCATCTACAAAGCATACATTTTTTACATTTTGAAGATAAGGAAACTAATACGTTCATTAAAAACGTGAATACAGTAAGATGCGAAAAAGCTATGACCTCTTATACATAAGTAAAGGGTCGCATAGAGCGCCGTCTTTAGTTTACATAAAAATTTTATAGAAATTAAAATTGCTCGTGTTAAAAAGACCCCAAAATATATATTAGAAAATTACTTCGCTAAATACTAATATTCTTACATAAGGTGCTGCTATGTACTGGGTGAGTCAACGATTGCGCGGAGTAGTTTTATGCCTTGAAGATAAGATTTGTCGATAGCTTTGGTGTTAAGGTATGGTTGGATATTCTGCACATTTTAAAAATATTTTGAAATGTAAGGGTACGCTCAAGAAATAGGGTGTGTGTCACAAAAATAGATTTTTTAAACGGGACACCCTGTATTTGAATTGACTTTAGAGTTCTACGTGTAATTTCATAATAGGTCTAATATACGAAATAGTAATATTTTTCAAGATAATTCGACTTTTAATGAAAATTTTCCATTTGCAATCACTTATTTATTATAAAAATACTACCTACATTTTAATTTCAAGCGAGTCATAATCTGTATCCTGAGTAAAGTAAGTCAAGAAGGCATACCCACTATAAAATATTTGACATTTCACTTACTTTTCTTTATAGGTCCAAAATCAGCAAACTTCAAATTGAAAACTATCACTTTTATTAAATGGAACACCCTGTATATTTTTTCTGTCATCTTAGTGCTCATCAAAAACTCTTTAACTTTTGTGAAGAACCCTATCTCTAATAGTTTTTGAAATATTCTGATTTTTCGAAATCCTAAAATAATTAATTGGTAACTTCCTTTCGCGACAGAAGTACAAACCTGTAGGTGACAAACATAGATATTTTGACATTTACACTAAACCGTAATGAACACACTACCCTCGTACCCCCACATAAAAAAAAGAAATCAGTTTCTTCTAAATAAATTAACATACCGGGTGATGCATGGGTTAGTTGAACATAGGAAATCCCATGTAAATTTTGAGGTGGCTAAATATTGACTCCCCTGTACATTTTAGAGAAAAATTGCGTTACAATTTTTTAAAGAGACTGGTATAGTAAACCCATGTGCCAAGTTTGAATAAATTTTAATAAGCCTAACCTAACTTATTCAATTAAATGTGGTGGCAAAATTACGAAATTTTCATAGTTTAGGTAATACAGCAAACACCAGAAAATAATTTCTATGACGCTATTCTCAAAATTTGACGTAAAGTTGGACATACCGAATAAAGATTATTTCACATTAAAAACATATTTTCGTTCTACCAATCTGGCAATCATACATCCAAAATAAAAGACGCCATTATGTTCTTACTAAGCCTTTAATTTAACATAACATACCTAAGACTACAGATTTTCACAAAAACATTAATTAATTAAATGTTCAAATTAATTAACATCCATTATCAGCTAAACAATATCCTAACCGATCATAAAACTCATTTCTAACATTACTGAGTTAAAATTGAGAAATTCTGTCACATTCTAACGAAATACAGTTTTTTAGCTGGTCTAGATTTTCAAAATTTACATCTTTAGAAATAAAATTTTTTAAGTGGCCCCCCAGAAAGGGCCGCAACCGAGTTGTCTCCCAGTGGTCACTTTTAAATTACGGTTTGGAAAAGGTCGTAGGTAAATTCTCTCCCAGATTTCAGGTAAGCGCAAATAAAATTTTAATATTATTTAATTAATTATAGACTTTATTGGTTAAACAGGCGCTAACACGGCATCTAATCCACCTTTTTGGTTCCAATTCGCCTTTTTCAAGTGGAGCCGATGAGCCGAATGCTTCCGAGGTTTCGGTGATATCTAGTGTAGGCTGTTTAACTCCTCCAGACAATGTTTTCTGAAAGGAAAACTTATGACCGTTTATCACCATAAGCACTTTTCCTTTTTCACTTGTAACCACTTGCAAACTCATTTTAACTTGACACGCATAAAAACAAAATTGTACTGATGAAAAATATTATCAATTCTTAAACAATTTTAATATTTAATATATAAATTCTATTGAATGTAAATTAGATCTTTTGTGTACTAATAAGGGTTATGGCTCGGTCTATGGCCTAACAGGGTGACCCGAACCTCGGAGACAACTTACCTAGCCTTGGGAGTGAATTTACCTATAGTTATTTTGACCTTTTCGTAATCGGGAGACAACTCGGTTCCTCCGCCAGAAAGAAGTCGTTTGGCGAAAGGTCAGGAGACCTGGCTGGCCAAAGGATTAGATGCCGTGGGACAATAATATTTCCGTTAAAAATATTTTGAAAGTATTCCCTAACCATGAGAGAATTATGGGCAGGACAACAATCCATTTGATACCAGATCTTCTGATTTTCGCGTACAACTTCTTTTAGTGCGGGTTCAATTCGATTTTGTAGTAAGTCCAAATAGGTTACTGCTGTAAGGTTGCCTTTCAAAAAAAATGGTCCAATAATGTGAAATCCTACAATTCCCGCCCATACATTTATTTTTTGTGGATATTGCATCCGAGTATGAACAAGACGATGTTCATTTTCTTGACTCCAATACCAGAAATTTTAAGCATTTAGTTCGTTGTTGAGGGTGAATGCACATTTATCGGTAAAACAAATATTTCTCAAAAAATCCCTATTATTATTTGCTCTTTCCATTTCCTCAAAATAGGATACCATTCTCCGTTTTTTATTACCTCCCAGACGACACACAACATCCCTTAGATATCTAATGGATAGCCTTATATCCACTGAATGTCTACATCCATGGCATATATCCATTAGATGTACATTGAATATCTTTAACGGATATTAAATAAACAAAATATGGTTCGAAATTTTATACATAGAGTAAAAAAAAACAAAACTTATAAAATATCCTGCAACTTGGTACTGAAGATAAGCACTAAAATGAAATTTAAAACCTTAATGTCTAATGGATATCTCATAGATATGTATGGATATCCTAAATAAACGGAATATCGGTGACATAGGAGAACATCCACTAGAGATCCATTGTATACACTGCGTCCATAAAGTCTTGCACAAATTCATTTAAAATTCAGGGGCTTACTTTTTTTAAAAACGCTCAGACACGTCAATTAGTACTTTTGTTCGCGCATTTTTTAACGTAAAATGTTTTTATACAGGGTGTCGCACGTATGAGGTATGAGGTCATCAAGGATTTTTTTTAACGGAACACCCTGTATATTATATCAATTTTGAATTCTATGATGAACACTTAACACCTCTGGAAATCACGGTTTCCGAAATATTGACGTTTGAAAATTTATTTTAAACACATTTATTGATGACCTCATACCTCATACGTGCGACACCCTGTATAAAAACATTTTACGTTAAAAAATGCGCAAACAAAAGTACTAATTGACGTGTCCGAGCGTTTTTAAAAAGTAAATACCTGAATTTTAAATGAATTTGTGCAAGACTTTATGGACGCACTGTATATCTATGTGTTGAGGGGATGCTAAAAGTTTAAAAAGGTCCTTTAAAGAAAAGTGTAGAACCCACGAAAATACATACATATATCAAAATGTATATGAATTTTATTACTACCTATTACATTTTATATATAATTTGAAAATAAATTATACATATTTTCCCCAATTTTTTAAATTAAAATTTTTATTTCTGACCGGTATATTATTAGCTTATAACGTCTTAGTTACGCGGGAATTATAAGGGTCATAACTCCCTTGGGATATTAAGAAAAATTTGACATAAAATCAAACGATTGACATCTAATGTCAATTTGATTGTCATCTATTGAAACATTTATTCCACTTTAAAAATGAACAAAATGTTACTAAAATCGGTCAGAAATAAAATTATCTATGTATCACTGGAATTATAAGGGTCTCAATTAACTCGGGCAATTGCTGTCCCTCGGGCCAAAGGCCCTCGGGACGTAAACTTTGCCCTCGGTAATTAAGACCATTATAATTCCCTAGATACATAAATAACTATTATTTGCATATTTTCAATAAAATAATGAATAATAATAATTATTATAAATTTACTGTTTATAAACTGGAATATTAATTGTACTATGAAAAATTCGCCTAATAAATTGTTTTTATAGTTTCTTGGAGAATATTTTGCTGTTATAATTCTGATATAAATTGTGTCTACCATAATGTTCATTATATTTGGGAAAACATTTTATATTATCAATTTTTGAGAAAGTTTTAGTCTATAAAAGTTTTTGCTTGATAAAATAATTGTTTCACAGTTACTAAATTCGGGGTCAAATATTATAGACCGTATATAATTTAAGAAAATGTGACGTCGCAAAACAAAAAATGAGGTATTAAATTTGTGAGACAGCCAAATTAAAGAATACCAGAATATTTTGCTACAAACTACCTTATATAAAGTATTTCTGTAGGTTGAAGAGGTTTTGATAAATGGATAGTTGAGAATCGTATTTTACGATTATTTTCTTTTCTGGTTTTTTCTGTTAATTTCGTAAGACCTATTCGACCCACAAAACAGTTCGTAAAGATGTTTTGCTTGTGTTTTGGTACTTACTCTTCAAATTGGCTGTCTCAGAAATTTAATATTCGTTTATTTTATTTTGTGACATAATAACATTTTCCTAAATTGTAGACACCCTCAATATTTGAGCTCACGTTTATTAACTTTATACCTATTTTCTTAACAAGCAATAACTTTTATTAAGAATAAAATTTTCTGACAAATTAAAAAAATAGACCATATTATGTAGCAAACGTTATTATCTTAATGAATACCTATTAGATATCCTTTGAAAGATACATGATATATCTAATCGATCTAACGGATGTAGGCAAGACGTCCATTAGATTTTTTTAGAGCATCCATTAGATATCTGTATTATATATCCAGTGGATATTCCCTATATCCTGGTTATAGGCGGACATTTAGATATCCATGAGTAGTCTATAGGACATCTACATATATATTTAGTAGATATACTGGATATCCATGACAGATATCTTTTAGACATCTAGTAGATATGTGTGTGTCGTCTGGGCTTGTCGTAGCTCTTGATGTTTTTCATACTTGTAAGGAAAATATTTATGTTTTTTTAAAGTGCGCAACACTGTGCTTTGATATTTTCCTACGGCTTGCCCAAGAATCCTCGTGCTAATCATTTTATTTTCCTCTACGTGCAGTAAAATATCAAGATCTCTATAATCCCTTCTTTCAGCTTTATTGACATTCTGAGTTGAGCATTTACAGTTATTTATTACAGTGCTTTTGGACTCAAATTTACTAAAGATAAGTTTAATTAATGAAATTGAAGGGATAGGCTTATTAGGGAACTGAACTGAACACATTTCAGACACTGCTCTTAAACTGTTTTCTGTATAATACCACTTAATCATAGTTACTTTTTCCTTAATGGAATAGCTTATATTTAGCTATACTTAAAGCGCCTTCAATGAAAATGTTGTCACTGACGCTACTTTTCGTTTTGTCGATGTCAAATAAATTGATTGGCTGGTGTGTGCTGTATTACCTGAGCAATGAAAATTTCGTAATTTTGCCACCACATTTAATCGAATAAGTTAGGATTGGCTTATTAAAATTTATTCAAACTTGGCACGTGTGTTTACTATGTCGGCCTCTTCAAAAAACTATAATTCAATTTTTCTCTAGAATGTACAGGGGAGCCAATATTTAGCCACCTCAAAATTTACATGGGATTTTCTATGTTCAACTAAGTCATGCATCACCCGGTATACATAATTTTAACCCAGATACTAATATAAATTCTTAATTAAATTTTCATAAATTTTGTTTTATTTCCAAAAACTTCACTTAATTCAAAAATTTCTCCATTCAGTAAATAAAAATAATTCTCCACACCGACAAAATTTCACTGATATTAAAATTTCCATACAACCAACATGTTAATTATAAATACATAAATCGTGTGACTAGCTATTACACTTTATCTTCAATTATACAGGTTGTTCGGCACATGAACCGTCAAAATTTTTTGGGATATTGGTGGGGTCATTTGCTACCTTTCCATCCTTGGAACTTGGGTCCTCACAGTCACGGTTAAAGAGATATGTTCTTTTTTTTTAATTTTTTTCTCAGTACCCAAAATCCCGCCTTTAAACCCCCGTAAGCTTTTTATTAAGGTCTGGAAAAGCACCATTTTTTTAAAATAATTGTCTAATGTATGCTTGTTCACATAATTAATAGTTTTTTATTACAATTAATAGTACGAAAGGGACATACGAGGTTTTTTATTAAACAAAGTGAGAGCTTCATTTTCTCTTGGAAACTTCTTTAGTTGATGACCTTTCTAACGGTATGCTACACTGAAAAAAAGGACATTTCTGCTTAAAATTACGGATATTCCGTGAGAAGGGCGAAAATCGTTCGGAACTGGTGAGAAAAACAATTTTATGTTTATGATCAATCAACCAATCAATCAATGTGCTATATTATCAAAAAACGTTGTTTTACTGACAAAGCTTACTACAGGCTAACACTAAACTAAATTTACAATTTTAATTTAATTTAAAATCGAGGCTAAAATAGAATAAAATAACTAATATAAGTCATTTACACAACAGATCAAAAGGTCAAAGGGATAAGCATATCAATAATATCAGGATTACAAGTAAAATAAAATCAAATAAATGATGACATAAAGTTAATACGGCACAAGAACTTGAACATGACAAAATAAAAAAAAAACAAAAACCTACAAACTATTCTGGTAGTACTCCTCCAAACTGTAATAGGCCGCTCGAACTAAGCGGCTCTTCACTGTTCTGCGAAATTGAACATACTCCAAAGATCTTAATTCTAGACTCAAGTGATTAAATATTTTCTTACTTTCGTAAAAGACAGAGCACTTGGTAAGAGTCAATCTAGGGATCGTTTATTTAAACAAAAGTTAAACTTTAACATAATTTATTGTGTTCTCTAGTTACAAGTTTTGTAATGTAATGTAGTAAGAGTAAGTAATGTAGTGTAATTTCGAATGTAAAAAAAATCTAACGAGGTAAGATCACAAGACATTGGGGGCCATCCGACAAAACCTCCGTGGCCAATCCATCTTTGGGGACATTGCTAATCCCAGTACAATAAAAGTGGGGGGAAGCACCCGAGCACCATCTTGTTGAAGCCACGTATTTTGACGTTCATCAAAGTCTACTTCCGCTAATAGTCTTGGCAACTTCTCTTGCAAAAAAAATAAATATGTAGGTACCTGGGTCTATTTAAGTATTCATTAAAAAAATATGGCCCTGCAGTTCTGTTGTGAAGTATGCCGCATACATTAACGGACTAATGGTTTTGGTGTTGAACTGCACGAACCCAGTGTGGGCTCTCATAGGGTTATTGCATAATAATGTATAGAGGGTGCTTATTAAGTGCTTGTACAAACTTTAAAGGCCGAATCTTTCACTAATTTTAATCCACAACGGCTTGGTTCTTGAGATACAGGGCGTCCAAAAATAATCTTTATTTGGTTTTTTTGATTATTTTTTTGTTGAGTAACATGGCAATTTCTAATTATAATTTCACTTATATTTGAATCGTAATACAATTAATCTGTTAACATAATTAATATGACTAGTAGTACACTATAGGTCTTCAATTTTACATTCATCACTAATTAATTTGAGACAACTTACATTAACAGTATTTAACAGTTTCACTCAATTCGATGTTAAAATCCCCTGAGGATGAACGCTTAAGCGTTTAAAACATGTAGGCAACTATTTATTTGTTTTTACACTTATTGAATTGTGGTAGAAAACTAGAAGATCTATAAGATGGCATAAAAATTTACACGGTGTTCCATTTAATAAACGTGATACTTTTCAATTTGAAGTTTGCTGACTTTGGACCTAATTAGCGGATACACTGCCACAGCCGCCTTTATCATACGGGGCTGTGGCACTGCGATATCTTCCTATAAATTATACCTCAAGTAAAAAAATCCACTAACTTAAATTACCTTGTATTTTGTATGGGCACAGCATTTCTCAAGCGGACAAAGGCACTGTTTACAGCTTGTACTCTTCGTCTTTCTCTGGCATTTCTTTTCTCTACGACTTGTGGCGGTTTATCCTTATGAGGTACGTGCTTGTACACGCTGTTTTTTCTCCCACCATTTTTTTCTCTTAATGGTTTTTTGTCTTTCGTACTGACGATTGAGGACTGATAAGATGGAATTTGTTCGCTCACCCAAAAATCTTGCGAACTCGAGTTGGTCTCGGTGAAGAGATCTTCGTCCAATGTGGTGTAGTGATACATCCTGTTATGGTTAATTTTCTATAAAGGTACGTACACCTATTAATATCCTCAACTTCTCGATAGAAACACTACCAAATTTTAAACCAAAAATACTTTAGTTAGGAGTTACGGAGCCAAAAATACATATAGTGTGCCTGGAAGTGACGATGACAAATTTTAAGTTACGATTCTACATATATAAAATATGAAAAAAAAAGTTCATATTTATATGGGTTTACAAATGGTTCCATACGGAGCTATAGAGGCCCTTGATGATGGCGTCATCATTTAATGTCATTAGATGAAGTTTTTGACCTATTGGTTGGCATCCATAGGTGAATTTTAGAATCAACCAAATATACTAGGTACCAGTAAATTCGTTTCAATTTAATGTTTTAAAAAATTAAAATAGTAATTTGTAAATAACACGATAATAAATAAAGATATCGAATCACGGTTTTCGCCAAAATGTAGCTATTTTTATTCTCTATAAAGTCAGTAGAATGTATCATGCCATTTAATTTTATTAAGAAAATTTGAAAAAACTATATCTTGTTTAAACAGCGCCACCTAGAAGACGCGGTAAATGTAAAAGTGTCTATTTCGAAAAATTAACGAACTTTATATTTCCGTCATTAAAACCTTACCTAAACATAGCAATTATCTGATAAAATTTGACTTTTTAGATATATTCTAGTAACTGTGCCCCCTAGCGGCCATTTTGGAACCTTGGAAATATTCGTCAGCGATTTCTTTTGGTCGATTTAGTCAATAAAATCTGTTTCCCGAAGCCGTAAAGTTTATGGTTTCCAAAATATCGTACCTTGCAGACCTTAATGGGACACCCTGCATATATTTTACAAATAATTTATTCTGGAGGAAGACTGGAGTGTTTTATTTACACCTTTTTATTTACTTATGTAGCCTGTTTACAGAATTTATATGCACTGCAGTCGTCCTTATAAGTCCTTTTATCTCGAGAACGGTCCACTATACTACCATATACCCAAAGGACCTTTTTTATGTAAGAATGATCCAAGGAACCATAATTTATTAAAAAAAAAAAATAGCAAAACTACACTCGGTGAAAAAATATGTGACTTTAAATAACCCACCACCCTATTGTTACCACGCCACTGGTTGCAATATGGGTCACCTGATATTCTAAAAAAATGACCTCCAATTATACTAACTCATAAAATTTCTGTATTGTAACTGGATTCTAATATAATTTAAAAAAGCACTTCCTTCGTATCAAAGCATTTGCGGACCTATATGTTAATGAATGAACTTTTTTATATTTTTAATACAGGGTGCCCACTAATGGGCACCCAGCAAAACCACATATTCCCTATGTAAAAATATTAGTATTCACCCAAACTTTCCATAGTCCCAAAGGTCACAACAACCGATACAGGGTAAACAAATTATTTTTCGATGTTTTAAAATATTTTTGGAAAAATCAAACGTTGCAGGAAATTTGGTATTTGGGGGTTTTTTGGGATGTTCTTAAAAAATTTAAAGTAGATTGTAGATGGCGCTGTCTGCGACCACTCTTTTACGTTTAAAATGTCACAACAATGAAAAAAATAATTTCTCTATCTTGATTAAGTAAGAAAGGTATAGCTTATAGATGTCGCTATGAGGAACCGTTTTCAAGATATTAGCATTTAAATTGTTCAGTGTGCCCTTTTAAA
The DNA here is from genome assembly GCA_963920685.1 of Polydrusus tereticollis. Taxonomy (NCBI): domain Eukaryota; kingdom Metazoa; phylum Arthropoda; class Insecta; order Coleoptera; family Curculionidae; genus Polydrusus; species Polydrusus tereticollis. Next base: position 79,360,046 of record OY987331.1, on the reverse strand, counting down.
TTGCTATTAGATGAAATATTTTTCTTAAAGTAGACTATGGTTAACGCAGACGCCACAGATTTAATTACTGTTAAACTTCTCCGTTATTTGTCATCATTTTGTATTTTTAAATAATTTGTGAAAAACATTTATTTATTGTTTAAATTAAGTACAAAATGCCGAGACAATTTGTTTTCTAATGCGGAAATGCGGGATATGTTATGTGTATATGCACAAGAAAATTTTAATTGCCGCAGAGGCTATCGAAGGTACCTATTTGGAAATGTATCCAAATTAAAGACAGCCGAATTTGAAAAAATTCCAGAATCTTTATGACAGATTAGGAGAAGCAGGTTCTTCTTCGTCTCTCGAAGGACGCCCAAAGACATTTTTCACGAAAAAAGGCTTTATCTGTATCACTTTACGCCTGCGCAGAATTTGCTAGAACGTGACCTTCCACCCAGACTGGAATTTACCCGTTTTTGTCATATGTAACAAAATACCGACCCGACGTTTTTAAGCAAAATATTATTTACAGACGAAGCAATGTTTACACGTAGAGGCATTTTTAATTTTAGGAAAAACATTCATGGGTGTTAGAGAATCCACACGTCATATTCGTGGTCTTACTGGTAATTATTTATTGAGTCCATTCGAACTTTCCCATAATTTAAACGGCCTACTTTTCATAAACTCAGTTACCCGATTATTTAGATGACCTTCCTCTAAAACTAAGACAAAACATGTTGTTCATGCAAGATGGAGCTCCGCTACGCTTTTATAGACCTGTCAGAGAACACCTAAATACTCAATTTCCTGACCGCTGGATAGGTCGTGGGAGCCAGTTGCCTTGGCCGGCTCGCAGCCCCGATTTCAATCCACTTGACTTTTGGGTATAGGGATATATGAAATCGCTGGTGTATAAAGAACCAGTAAGTACTCGAGAAAAATTATAGGAGAAAATTGAGAATATTACGGAGTTACTTCGAAACGAACAATTATTATTTAGAATTATGCGGTCGGTCAGTAAACGGGTAGTCAAATGTATTGAAGTTGGTGGAAACCACTTTGATCAATTATTTCCAAAGACAGACATCTTTTTATATGCAATGTTCCTGTTATTTTTATGATTAAAATTAAATATACATTTAAGTAAATAAAATTTCAATTAGAGCCCTCAGCAATTTAAATGCTTATATCTCGCAGATGGTTCATCACAACGACATTTCCAAAGTACGACTTTTTTATTTAGTAAAAATAGAGAAATTAATTTTGTCATTCAGTACGTGTATAGACTGAAGCGCAAAAAAGTTATGTCCTTTTATACGTAAAGAAAGAGTCGCAGACAGCGCCATCTACAATCTACTTCAAAATTGTAAAGAAATTTGAATTTCTCATCCTAAAAGAAACCCAAATACCAAATCTTGTGCAAAAACGCTTGTTGTTTTTAAAGTTATTTAAAAAAATGTTGAACTTTAGGACTAAAGTAAGTTTGGAAAGCTCTTTACAACGGTTAGTTTTTATCTCTGACCTGAACCTAGGGACTGGTTCTTAGCCTATTATCTATTATTATGTAATATGTTAGGATTTTGAGTCTATAAAACTGTATAAAGTTATTATTAGTAGCTATGAATGAGTTTTTTCTTTTATATTTTTAGGTTTTTTGCCTACAACTATTGTCTGTTTCTGGTGTTTATCTTTACCTCTTTCATGTGTCTTTTCTATTCTCTTTTTTTTAGTATTAAGAGCACCTTGTTTAATAATTAATGTTTCATTGTAAATAATTATTAATATTTTAGATTTATTATGTATATAAGATTTATTGTAGAAGTTATTATATGATATACAGGGTGTTCCAAAACAAATGCGAAAAACTTAAGGGGGCGATTTCTTGGTAAGAATAAAGGCTAGTTTGATATATAAACGTTGGGTAATGGCGGTAAAATAATGTTTTTATTTTTTATCTTAAAAACGAAGAGCGATAGAATAATGAAACTCTGTGGAAGTATTACTATTATGAAAACACACTTTCTGCATATTTTTTCACTTTTTTAAAATGGTGGTGCCCTAGCACATTTCAGCTTAAATGTGCGAAGGTATTTAAATCTTACCTATGAAAACCGATGGATAGGAAGAGGTGGGCCTCATCTTTGGCCGCCTCGATACCCAGATTTAAATCCTTTGGATTATTGTATTTGGGGAAAAGAATTAGTTTACACACCCCAGTACAGGATATTAAAGACCTGAGAAATCGCATAATTATTGCATCATGTGATATGATAAGAAATAATCCTGGCGTCTTTCAGCGTATTAGGGATTCAATAATGCGTAGAATAAATGCATGTATTACACCGCAAGGAAGGCATTTTCAACACTGGCTATAAAAAAATGAAGTCGCTTCTACGTACACTGACAAAATTAATTATTTGAATTAAAAATTTCCTTTTACTCAAATAAATATTTGTTTTCTATTAGCCAAACAAATATGTATTTGAAAAATACCAAGGGATTATTTGCCTCAATTAGTACTATCTGATTTGATACAAATTACTTTTTATTTGGAATTAATCACTGAATACAAAATTCAATCAAATATTTATTTCCTTAACACTAACCTAACTTAAATAAGCCGCTTCAATGACTTAAAGTAAAAAGGTTAAAAGGTAAGTTAACAAAATGTTTATTTGATTGATATTTATATACAGGGTGGCCCAAATTGGGCCTACATGTATGGGGATCTTGGAAACTATAGAAGATAGAGAAACGGTTAAATGGGGAAAGTTTTTGACAATTATATTTCTAACTGAAAACCGTTTAGTACGCGGCCCTATCTTTTTTGGTTTTTGAAATATGTTGAAAAAACCAAAAAGATGTATTTTCGAAAATATGCTGTAGATTTCTTATTATTCACTATTTTGGCAATCTGTAAAAACATTTTTAAAGCAACTTTTTAAGTAGATTTCAGTTCTGCAATTTAATTTTGAACACGACGTTTCAGTTATTTTATTTATCATCAGGTTTATTTTTTCTTATGGGCGCCATATTGTATTTTATACTTAAAAGGTAGCTTATGACGTCAGCTTTTCAACGATGTATTATTTGTTGGAAAATAAATGAAATTGACTTGAAAAATAAAGAAAATTAATTTTCGCAACACGTCAAATTTGAGAAGAACACATTAGGCAGGGTTAAATTAGTTCAAAATATCATAATATTATAATACATTATTTTATTTTTTCCTTATGGTTAAAAATCTCATATTAACATTTCAAATAAAGAAAACTAAAAACGCAATGAATAATAATTGTTGTTTTGAAAAGAAAATAAGAAAAAATATCTAACTTACTATACTTATTCGAAATGTTGGCCGTTTTTATTAATACATTTTTGACACTTTTTTAACACAGTATTGATGACCCTGCGAAGCGTGTTGCCATTTATGCTCGTAAACACATTCCTCACTCTCTCTCTTCTAATTCTTGTACAGATTCCGGGGGTTCAAACTCATATGCTTCATTTTTTACATAACCCCATAAATAAAAATCGAGAGGAGTTATATCAGGGGATCTAGCAGGCCAATTAACTGGTCCGCCGTTTGAAATTAATTTGTCATCAAATATCTGTCTTAAGAGAGTTTGAACTTCCCGAACATTATGTGCGGGACAACCGTCTTGTTGAAACCAAATATTATTCAATTGATCTTGAGGAACTCTTGCTCTAATTGCCGGTAATATTTGATCTTCTAACAGCTCCACGTATCTTTGGCCATTCAACGTATGATTATAAAAGAATGGTCCTATAAGTCTGTTATAATCATAAGCCTCTTGATTAAGAACGACCATTTTAATTTAATTGTATATTATGTTGTTAATGTTACATGGTATATTTTACGTAGAATAATAGTTTTAGATTTAGGATTAGACAATCTCCTTGTATTTACATTAAATCATTAAACAAGTTACATAAAAAAGGGTTTTACGTTTTAATATTAAAGTTAAACATACGTGTATGTCAAGGATAAAGCTAGATCAAAAGGATGGAACGAAATCGAGAAAAGTATTCAAGTAGTTGGGATAATTTTAGGAGTTTTCACAGGGAACCGACCTACATGTCTAGGTAGATTAAATAGCAGTTGCTTGTACCTGATCGCAAAATGTGTTTACCAATCAAGTTGTAGTTAGTTAAAAAAAGGCATTGGTTTTATCTGGATTTAACCGTTCTGATTTTAAAAATAATTATTATATCAATGAAATATTCTTATGAAATATATAGTGTAACATACACAAACCTTTATATTATATTCATCGAATAGAATGATTTTCACACTTACCTAGAGTGGACCTTCTATTGGATGGCCGAAGGCAACATAGATTTTTTTTCTCTTCAATAAATAAAAAAAAGAACCACATGCGGACGCTGAACTCTAATCAGCATATTTTACTAGTAAATGGACCTATTATTGTTGTGTACAATGATTCGATGATTTATCATAGTTTTGTATGCGATCTACGAGGGTTCCACCCATATGCTATTAACGACTCACTTTTTCAAATATCACTCGATGTCAGTGTTGTAGTTCTGGTTGCGATAACACAGAGTAATTGGCTGTTGACAGTGTTTATAAAATAAAAATAGACTAACCTTTTCTGCAAACGTTCTTAGGGACCGTTGTCTTCTTTTTTTTTATAACGGATATTGACACAAAAACGGCAGTATAGTGGTCTTTTGTTAATTTCGGATTTATTTGATGTGTTGATTGACGAGGCAAATATCATTGATGATCAGTGGTGATGATTGATATTTACGTTTTACCTGTTAGCCTGACTTTGTAATCGTTTTCAAAATTTCTTCACATTACGACCCTGATGATGAGCTCGCAAACGCATAGACAAAAAGTTTTTTAAATATAAAAGGTTTAAGGAGAACGTTTGCCCTTAAACATTATACGCTTATTTAAGACAATATTAATTTAAACTACAAAAAAGTATATTGTTTTTATTAAAATTGTACTATTTATACTTTAAGTATGTATAGATATTTTTATTATTTCGTAACTATGGTGAGTTCTTTGTATTCCAAAAAAGTGGATTTTCTGAATTATTTTATTTTACTATTATTATACAGTATTAGTATTTGTCTATCATTAGTTTGCTATAGCGTTAAATAAGGCCACTGCATTTTATGCATTTTTAATTATGAATTCAAGACATATTTCAATTCAACTAACAATTTGCATGTTTAAACATGTAATTGTTTAAAATAACCACCTGAAAAGTAATAACATGTAAGAACTAGGTCCAGTAAAAAATACTACAAAAACTAAGATTAGGGTAAAATCACCTTCTAACCAAGTATGGCTGATTCCAAGAAGATATCACTTCAATGACCCTACACTCCCAGTATAATTTACTTTTAGTTCATTACCTCATTAATTCAATCTCGCGAATTAATTATCCCCTCCCGCTTCATTTTTGAGTAACACAATAAGTTCTTTTCCCCCACCCCTACAATTCACTACCCCCACTCCAATCTCGACAGATCCTACATTATAACTAGGCGTCTGCAGAAAGACCTTGTCATATCTACTTTAGACAGGCAACCGGACAGACGCATCTTGTAGAAATTTACAGAAAGATGGAGAAGTTTATTATTGTTAAAGACGTTGTTAAAAAGTTACGAGAATTTAACCTTACAGGACGCACTCTAGAGTTTAAGTTAAAACCTGTTCCACAGGGAGTTGAACCAGTTGGTTGGGTGGAAAAAGGAATTAATCAAATTATTTAAAACGCTACAGAAGGCCTACAATCCTTAGATCGTGTGGGTTTTAGTTTTTGCTCTAAAGACTTCAACCGAGGAGAAGGTTGGATTCGCTTCAAAGCAGCTAAAGACATAACCTTTCAAGATGTTTGGAGTGTTATAAGTGGCATTTATCAGTCAAACTCAGCAGGTCTTAATACAGAATCATTTTGTCTTAGTGTGACAACTGTTAGATTACCTGTTGGTGGGGGCAGAGGAAAAAATTATAACAGCTTTCACGAGGAATGCGACAAGCGACGAGGTGTTATAAGTATTAAAAATACCGATAACCTGTGTTTACCACGTGCTTTGGTAGTCGCCATTGCCCATAATAAAAGAGATCCCGAATTCAGTAAGGTTAGAAGAGATATTAGTAAAATTCAAACCGAAAAAACAAGATCATTGTTGGAGAGAGCTAAAATTAGCATTCCTGAGGCAGGAGGTGGAATTCCCGAGTTAATACAATTTCAAAATCATCTAAAAGAATATAAATTAGTTGTTTATAGCTATGGATCAAAAGGACGAAATATTATATTTGAAGGTTCAACTGAAAGCAATAAACGGCTGAACTTATTACATTACAAAAGCCATTTTAATGTAATTACATCGCTGACAGCAGCTTTTTGTTCTAACTATTTTTGTGAAAAGTGTTACGTCCCATATGATCACAAAAATGAGCACCGATGTGGTGGAACCTGTCAGGCATGTCAGCAAGCCCCTGCTTGTGAAATAGCAATAAAAATTAAATGCCAGGACTGTCTACGATTTTTTAGAAGTCAAAACTGTTACGAAAATCATAAAAAGGATTATTCGTCAGGCAAATTTACAGTATGCGAACAAATTAAACTATGTTCTATTTGTTTAAAAACCATTAAAGCCAAAAGAGCACATGTATGTAGTGAAATTTATTGTAAAATTTGTAATAAACATGCACCCGAGGATCATCTATGTTATATTCGGCCTGATAAGGGAAAACCTAAGATTAAAGATGTTCTTTTTGTATTCTACGATTTAGAGACGAGCCAAGACAAACTATTGGAAAATTCAACGTTTTTACATCAAGTCAATCTCTGTGTTTTCAAACAATACTGCGATGAGTGCATGGATTCTGAAGCAGATACTTGTAAAAAATGCGGCCTAAAGTTACAAAAACTCAGAGGTATAGACCCAGCGGGAACATTTACTAACCATTTGTTACAAATGAGGAAAAACTTTAAAGAAATTATTGTAATAGCCCATAATGGTCAGGCTTTTGATCACCAGTTTATATTAAACTACATTATGACAAAGACAGATTTTACACCTGAATTAATCATGAGAGGTACCAAAATAATTACGATGCAACTTGAAAATGTAAAATTTATCGACTCACTTAACTATTTCCCTATGCCTTTAGCCAAACTACCAAAGGCATTGATGATATTTTTAAAAAAGGCTACTTCCCGCACCTATTTAATACAAAGGCAAATGAAAACTATATAGGACCTCTACCATCAATTGAATATTACTCCCCAGATAGTATGAAAGAAGAAGACAGAGCCAAATTTCTTAAATGGTTTGTAGAGCATGAAAATGATGGTTTCGATATGCAAAGAGATCTGGTAGACTACTGCGTATCGGATGTCGAAATCCTTGCGCAATCATGTTTAAAGTTTAGAGAACAACTTATACAAACTACCAATGTATGTCCATTTACTGAAGCTACAACTATTGCTTCAGCATGCAATAAAATTATTAGAAGAAATTTTTTGAAGCCTAATACTATAGGAATCATACCAAAAAATGGATACCGATGGAGAAACAGGCAGAGCAAAATTGCCATAGATTGGTTACTTTGAACCGAGAATCACAGAAAAATCAACATCTTACGTGATGCTAATGGTAAAGAAGCTGTTTTAAATGGTGTAAAAGTTGATGGTTACTGCTCCGAAACAAATGAGGTATTTGAATTTCAAGGATGTTATTTCCATGGATGTACTGTATGCTACAAGTTCGGCAGGAACGATCCTCTTTCCGAGGACCCCTCAGAAACGCTAAATTTAAGATATGAAACCACAAAGGCAAAAATTATGAGACTAAAAGATTTCGGTTTTTTAGTTAATGAAATGTGGGAGTGTGATTTTAGAAATTTATTAAAAAATAATCCAGAGATAAAATCCTATACTAATAACCATTACAATAAAATTTTGACAAAACTAAATCCAAGAGATGCTTTTTATGGAGGACGAACAGGAAATACATGCGAATACTATGAAATAAAATATACGGAAAAAATTAAATACGCCGATGTTTGTTCCCTCTATCCGTACATCTGTAAGAGTTCTAAATATCCACTATCACATCCAGAAGTGTATGTAGGAGATGCGTGTAACAAATTAAACCTAAATAATATAGATGGTTTAATTAAATGCACAATTCTCCCACCAGAAGAGTTGTACCATCCAGTGCTCCCTCAAAAAATAAACAATAAATTGATGTTTATTCTTTGTCGAACATGCGGTCAAGACATGAATTACAACGAATGTAAGCATACCAGCGAAGAAAGGGTACTTGAAGGAACATGGGTTCTGGACGAGGTACTTAAAGCTCTAGAAAAAGGATATAAAATACAAAAAATACATGAAATCTGGAAATATAACGTACGAAAGTTTAATAAAGAAAACGGTGAGGAAGGATTATTCACATCCATGATGAATAAATTCATTAAAATCAAACAGGAAGCATCAGGCTGGCCTAAAGATTGTGAAATAGAGGAAGACAAAGTTAAATACATTGACCAGTTCTTTGAAAAGGAAGATGTTAAACTAGAGTATACCAAAATTATTGAAAATCCAGGGCTAAGATCACTGGCGAAATTAATACTTAACTCGTTTTGGGGAAAATTCGGTCAAAGAGAGAATCAACCAAAAACGAAAATTGTAAATAAACCAGCAGATTTATTTGCAATGTTTATTAACCCTGCAATTTATATCAATGGGGTTATACCCGTCAACGATAAAACATTACTTGTCAATTATGAATATATAGAAGAAGCCAGCGATCCGTTGCCGACTGTTAATGTTGTTATAGCGGCTTACGTAACAGCGCAAGCGCGTCTTAAATTATACTCCTATCTTGAAGCTCTTGATAAAAGAGTCTTATACTATGATACAGATTCCGTGATTTATGTTTCAAAAAATAATGACCCAGATATACCAATGGGGCAATTTATTGGAGACATGACAGACGAGTTGGAGAGTTATGGCTCTAACTCATACATAACTAAGTTTGTTTCCGGAGGCCCCAAGAATTATGCATTTAAGGTTCACTCGACGAAAAGTAATTTAGAAGAAACGGTCTGTAAAGTTAAAGGTATAACTCTCAACTATGCTGCATCACAAGTAATAAATTTTGATGCAATCAAACACATAATTCTTCAAAAATCCGAACCGATCCCCATCATATCCAGAAGCATACGGCGTAGCAAGGAGCACATTGTGACAACTTGTACTGAAGTCAAACTCTATAGACCTATTTCAACAAAGAGAAAATTTCTATCGGATGGAAGCTCCGAACCATATGAATATAGAAAAAGAAAAACCCATTGAAAATAAAATATATTGTATATTTTGCATGTATTGTATATAAAATATATTATAAATATTGTATATCTAGAACCGCTATGGAGTTTAAAAATGTAAATTAAGTAATAAACAATTTAAAATATCCATTTTGGTTTTATTTTTTCTTTAGCAGTAAGAGTTTTCAAAGTATTTAAATAAGTAATTATGTACATATTAAAAAAATATGTTTTTATTTTTACAAAGACACTTATAATTTAAATAGTTTGAAAATATTATCCAGTCATTTAAGTATTACACTCCGAAGCCACAAAAAAAAAACACTAAGGGAATTGGTTCTTTTCAGCTATTTTTCTGTTATTCTTATAGTAATCCATAATCGTTTCAAATTTGAACGACCCACATGATAGTCTTTTTTTTGTAATTTATGCATATTTAATTACAAGGTTTCATACAACTTTAACAAATAAAAGTTGTTTTTTCTTTTATTTTTTTCTTTTCTGTTTTCTTTTTCGGTTCTTAAGAAATGCTAAAGAATCTGTACAAAACAAGTCACGAATTAACTAAATAGCCACCATTTCACTAAATACTTAACACTCAGTATACAATTTTCAGAAATGTCATGATTAAGAACGGTTCTAGTCATTTTATACAAGATTTCACATGATTTAACAAATTTAAAACATTTTTTTTTAATTTTACTAAATTCTAAACACGCAGTATATCATTTTCAGAAAATAATACAATTCAGTACAGTTTTACAAATTTTCACAGGTCTTAATAACATTAAAACATTTTTTTAATTTTTTACTAAATTCTAAACACTCAGTATACAATTTTCAGAAATGACAGGATTTAGAACTTTTTAGTCGTTTTATACAAGATTTCGCATGATTTAACAATTTTAAAATATTAGATCACTTTCTCGAAATATTAAAGCAGTTTTTCAATTTTTACTAAATTTTAAACACTCAGTATACACTTTTTAAGAAAATAACACAATTCAGTACAGTTTACAGATATTTACAGGTCTTAATAACATAAAAACATTTTTTTTTTGATTTTTACTCAATTCTAAACACGCAGTATATCATTTTTAGAAAATAATACAATTCAGTACAATTTTACAAATTTTCACAGGTCTTAATAACATTAAAACATTTTTTTAATTTTTTACTAAATTCTAAACACTCATTATACACTTTTTAAGAAAATAATTTAATTCAGTACAGTTTTACAAATTTTTCACATGCTTTTAATAACATTAAAACATTTTTTTAATTTTTACTAAATTTTAAACACTCAGTATACACTTTTTAAGAAAACAACACGATTCAGTACAGTTTTTACAGATATTTACAAGTCTTAATAACATTAAAATATTTTTTTCTAATTATAATTGCTATTTTCATCTTTTTTATTCCTTAATTATCTAACATAATGTATACAATTTCAAGAAATAGTAGATTTTTAATCCATGTACAAAATTCAAGAATCTAAAATACAATTAAATGTAGGCTTTTATAATTGGCATCTCAGGCCAATTATTTCCCCCAAAATTATCTAAAAAAGATATACCAAAACCATTCTAAAGTGGTTTTTACATCTAAGGCCGACCCGACACTTGTCAGTTTTATTACTCCATAAATTAACACAGTAGAGAATAATTGAGAGTTCTGGGGCAGCGGCGTTTCACTAAGTTAGAAAATATAAATCATGATTTTACTATGCCGCTTTAACAGCGGCGTTTCAACTAGACTTGTAAAAAGTCGGTGTTTGAATTTGGCTTAGGATGTAAATAATAATAAGAATTTAATTTCGGGGGTAGGTTGTAAAAAGTCGGGTTTTATCTCGGGTTAGTTCATAAATAATAAGAATTTAATTTCGGGGTAGATAGTAAAAAGTCGGGTTTTATCTCGGGTCAGTTCATAAATATTCAGGTTCAAATTAGGGTTAGATAAGAAGCCGCCTCATGAAAGCACTTGGGTTAGATCGTAAAAAGTCGGGTTTAATTTCGGGTTAGGTTGTAAACAGCACCACCGAACCACCCGGGTTAGGTCATAAAACGCACCACCTGCACCACCTGGGTTAGATCATAAAACGCACCACTAGCACCACTGGTCCAGCTCTCTCAATTATACACTACTGTGTTAATTTATGGGGTAATAAAACTGACAAGTGTCGGGTCGGCCTGCCTGCTTATAGATGTAAAAACCACTTTAGAATGGTTTTGGTATATCTTTTTTAGATAATTTTGGGGGAAATAATTGGCCTGAGATGCCAATTATTAAAGCCTACATTTAATTGTATTTTAGATTCTTGAATTTTGTACATGGATTAAAAATCTACTATTTCTTGAAATTGTATACATTATGTTAGATAATTAAGGAATAAAAAAGATGAAAATAGCAATTATAATTAGAAAAAAATATTTTAATGTTATTAAGACTTGTAAATATCTGTAAAAACTGTACTGAATCGTGTTATTTTCTTAAAAAGTGTATACTGAGTGTTTAGAATTTAGTAAAAAATTAAAAAAATGTTTTAATGTTATTAAGACCTGTGAAAATTTGTAAAACTGTACTGAATTGTATTATTTTCTGAAAATGATATACTGCGTGTTTAGAATTGAGTAAAAATTAAAAAAAAAATGTTTTTATGTTATTAAGACCTGTAAATATCTGTAAACTGTACTGAATTGTGTTATTTTCTTAAAAAGTGTATACTGAGTGTTTAAAATTTAGTAAAAATTGAAAAACTGCTTTAATATTTCGAAAAAGTGATCTAATATTTTAAAATTGTTAAATCATGCGAAATCTTGTATAAAACGACTAAAAAGTTCTAAATCCTGTCATTTCTGAAAATTGTATACTGAGTGTTTAGAATTTAGTAAAAAATTAAAAAAATGTTTTAATGTTATTAAGACCTGTGAAAATTTGTAAAACTGTACTGAATTGTATTATTTTCTGAAAATGATATACTGCGTGTTTAGAATTTAGTAAAATTAAAAAAAAAATGTTTTAAATTTGTTAAATCATGTGAAATCTTGCATAAAATGACTAGAACCGTTCTTAATCATGACATTTCTGAAAATTGTATACTGAGTGTTAAGTATTTAGTGAAATGGTGGCTATTTAGTTAATTCGTGACTTGTTTTGTACAGATTCTTTAGCATTTCTTAACAACCGAAAAAGAAAACAGAAAAGAAAAAAATAAAAGAAAAAACAACTTTTATTTGTTAAAGTTGTATGAAACCTTGTAATTAAATATGCATAAATTACAAAAAAAGACTATCATGTGGGTCGTTCAAATTTGAAACGATTATGGATTACTATAAGAATAACAGAAAAATAGCTGAAAAGAACCAATTCCCTTAGTGATTTTTTTTTGTGGCTTCGGAGTGTAGTACTTAAATGACTGGATAATATTTTCAAACTATTTAAATTATAAGTGTCTTTGTAAAAATAAAAACATATTTTTTTAATATGTACATAATTACTTATTTAAATACTTTGAAAACTCTTACTGCTAAAGAAAAAATAAAACCAAAATGGATATTTTAAATTGTTTATTACTTAATTTACATTTTTAAACTCCATAACGGTTCTAGATATACAATATTTATAATATATTTTATATACAATACATGCAAAATATACAATATATTTTATTTTCAATGGGTTTTTCTTTTTCTATATCCATATGGTTCGGAGCTTCCATCCGATAGAAATTTTCTCTTTGTTGAAATAGGTCTATAGAGTTTGACTTCAGTACAAGTTGTCACAATGTGCTCCTTGCTACGCCGTATGCTTCTGGATATGATGGGGATCGGTTCGGATTTTTGAAGAATTATGTGTTTGATTGCATCAAAATTTATTACTTGTGATGCAGCATAGTTGAGAGTTATACCTTTAACTTTACAGACCGTTTCTTCTAAATTACTTTTCGTCGAGTGAACCTTAAATGCATAATTCTTGGGGCCTCCGGAAACAAACTTAGTTATGTATGAGTTAGAGCCATAACTCTCCAACTCGTCTGTCATGTCTCCAATAAATTGCCCCATTGGTATATCGGGGTCATTATTTTTTGAAACATAAATCACGGAATCTGTATCATAGTATAAGACTCTTTTATCAAGAGCTTCAAGATAGGAGTATAATTTAAGGCGCGCTTGCGCTGTTACGTAAGCCGCTATAACAACATTAACAGTCGGCAACGGATCGCTGGCTTCTTCTATATATTCATAATTGGCAAGTAATGTTTTATCGTTGACGGGTATAACCCCATTGATATAAATTGCAGGGTTAATAAACATTGCAAATAAATCTGCTGGTTTATTTACAATTTTCGTCTTTGGTTGATTCTCTCTTTGACCGAATTTTCCCCAAAACGAGTTAAGTATTAATTTCGCCAGTGATCTTAGCCCTGGATTCTCAATAATTTTGGTATACTCTAGTTTAACATCTTCCTTTTCAAAGAACTGGTCAATGTATTTAACTTTGTCTTCCTCTATTTCACAATCTTTAGGCCAGCCTGATGCTTCCTGTTTGATTTTAATGAATTTATTCATCATGGATGTGAATAATCCTTCCTCACCGTTTTCTTTATTAAACTTTCGTACGTTATATTTCCAGATTTCATGTATTTTTTGTATTTTATATCCTTTTTCTAGAGCTTTAAGTACCTCGTCCAGAACCCATGTTCCTTCAAGTACCCTTTCTTCGCTGGTATGCTTACATTCGTTGTAATTCATGTCTTGACCGCATGTTCGACAAAGAATAAACATCAATTTATTGTTTATTTTTTGAGGGAGCACTGGATGGTACAACTCTTCTGGTGGGAGAATTGTGCATTTAATTAAACCATCTATATTATTTAGGTTTAATTTGTTACACGCATCTCCTACATACACTTCTGGATGTGATAGTGGATATTTAGAACTCTTACAGATGTACGGATAGAGGGAACAAACATCGGCGTATTTAATTTTTTCCGTATATTTTATTTTATAGTATTCGCATGTATTTCCTGTTCGTCCTCCATAAAAAGCATCTCTTGGATTTAGTTTTGTCAAAATTTTATTGTAATGGTTATTAGTATAGGATTTTATCTCTGGATTATTTTTTAATAAATTTCTAAAATCACACTCCCACATTTCATTAACTAAAAAACCGAAATCTTTTAGTCTCATAATTTTTGCCTTTGTGGTTTCATATCTTAAATTTAGCGTTTCTGAGGGGTCCTCGGAAAGAGGATCGTTCCTGCCGAACTTGTAGCATACAGTACATCCATGGAAATAACATCCTTGAAATTCAAATACCTCATTTGTTTCGGAGCAGTAACCATCAACTTTTACACCATTTAAAACAGGTTCTTTACCATTAGCATCACGTAAGATGTTGATTTTTCTGTGATTCTCGGTCCAAAGTAACCAATCTATGGCAATTTTGCTCTGCCTGTTTCTCCATCGGTATCCATTTTTTGGTATGATTCCTATAGTATTAGGCTTCAAAAAATTTCTTCTAATAATTTTATTGCATGCTGAAGCAATAGTTGTAGCTTCAGTAAATGGACATACATTGGTAGTTTGTATAATTTGTTCTCTAAACTTTAAACATGATTGCGCAAGGATTTCGACATCCGATACGCAGTAGTCTACCAGATCTCTTTGCATATCGAAACCATCATTTTCATGCTCTACAAACCATTTAAGAAATTTGGCTCTGTCTTCTTCTTTCATACTATCTGGGGAGTAATATTCAATTGATGGTAGAGGTCCTATATAGTTTTCATTTGCCTTTGTATTAAATAGGTGCGGGAAGTAGCCTTTTTTAAAAATATCATCAATGCCTTTGGTAGTTTGGCTAAAGGCATAGGGAAATAGTTAAGTGAGTCGATAAATTTTACATTTTCAAGTTGCATCGTAATTATTTTGGTACCTCTCATGATTAACTCAGGTGTAAAATCTGTCTTTGTCATAATGTAGTTTAATATAAACTGGTGATCAAAAGCCTGACCATTATGGGCTATTACAATAATTTCTTTAAAGTTTTTCCTCATTTGTAACAAATGGTTAGTAAATGTTCCCGCTGGGTCTATACCTCTGAGTTTTTGTAACTTTAGGCCGCATTTTTTACAAGTATCTGCTTCAGAATCCATGCACTCATCGCAGTATTGTTTGAAAACACAGAGATTGACTTGATGTAAAAACGTTGAATTTTCCAATAGTTTGTCTTGGCTCGTCTCTAAATCGTAGAATACAAAAAGAACATCTTTAATCTTAGGTTTTCCCTTATCAGGCCGAATATAACATAGATGATCCTCGGGTGCATGTTTATTACAAATTTTACAATAAATTTTACTACATACATGTGCTCTTTTGGCTTTAATGGGTTTTAAACAAATAGAACATACTTTAATTTGTTCGCATACTGTAAATTTGCCTGACGAATAATCCTTTTTATGATTTTCGTAACAGTTTTAACTTCTAAAAAATCGTAGACAGTCCTGGCATTTAATTTTTATTGCTATTTCACAAGCAGGGGCTTGCTGACATGCCTGACAGGTTCCACCACATCGGTGCTCATTTTTGTGATCATATGGGACGTAACACTTTTCACAAAAATAGTTAGAACAAAAAGCTGCTGTCAGCGATGTAATTACATTAAAATGGCTTTTGTAATGTAATAAGTTCAGCCGTTTATTGCTTTCAGTTGAACCTTCAAATATAATATTTCGTCCTTTTGATCCATAGCTATAAACAACTAATTTATATTCTTTTTGATGATTTTGAAATTGTATTAACTCGGGAATTCCACCTCCTGCCTCGGGAATGCTAATTTTAGCTCTCTCCAACAATGATCTTGTTCTTTCGGTTTGAATTTTACTAATATCTCTTCTAACCTTACTGAATTCGGGATCTCTTTTATTATGGGCAATGGCGACTACCAAAGCACGTGGTAAACACAGGTTATCGGTATTTTTAATACTTATAACACCTCGTCGCTTGTCGCATTCCTCGTGAAAGCTGTTATAATTTTTTCCTCTGCCCCCACCAACAGGTAATCTAACAGTTGTCACACTAAGACAAAATGATTCTGTATTAAGACCTGCTGAGTTTGACTGATAAATGCCACTTATAACACTCCAAACATCTTGAAAGGTTTTGTCTTTAGCTGCTTTGAAGCGAATCCAACCTTCTCCTCGGTTGAAGTCTTTAGAGCAAAAACTAAAACCCACACGATCTAAGGGTTGTATGCCTTCTGTAGCGTTTTGAATAATTTGATTAATTCCTTTTTCCACCCAACCAACTGGTTCAACTCCCTGTGGAACAGGTTTTAACTTAAACTCTAGAGTGCGTCCTGTAAGGTTAAATTCTCGTAACTTTTTAACAACGTCTTTAACAATAATAAACTTCTCCATCTTTCTGTAAATTTCTACAAGATGCGTCTGTCCGGTTGCCTGTCTAAAGTAGATATGACAAGGTCTTTCTGCAGACGCCTAGTTATAATGTAGGATCTGTCGAGATTGGAGTGGGGGTAGTGAATTGTAGGGGTGGGGGAAAAGAACTTATTGGGTTACTCAAAAATGAAGCGGGAGGGGATAATTAATTCGCAAGATTGAATTAATGAGGTAATGAACTAAAAGTAAATTATACTGGGAGTGTAGGGTCATTGAAGTGATATCTTCTTGGAATCAGCCATACTTGGTTAGATGGTGATTTTACCCTAATCTTAGTTTTTGTAGTATTTTTTACTGGACCTAGTTCTTACATGTTATTACTTTTCAGGTGGTTATTTTAAACAATTACATGATTAAACATGCAAATTGTTAGTTGAATTGAAATATGTCTTGAATTCATAATTAAAAATGCATAAAATGCAGTGGCCTTATTTAACGCTATAGCAAACTAATGATAGACAAATACTAATACTGTATAATAATAGTAAAATAAAATAATTCAGAAAATCCACTTTTTTGGAATACAAAGAACTCACCATAGTTACGAAATAATAAAAATATCTATACATACTTAAAGTATAAATAGTACAATTTTAATAAAAACAATATACTTTTTTGTAGTTTAAATTAATATTGTCTTAAATAAGCGTATAATGTTTAAGGGCAAACGTTCTCCTTAAACCTTTTATATTTAAAAAACTTTTTGTCTATGCGTTTGCGAGCTCATCATCAGGGTCGTAATGTGAAGAAATTTTGAAAACGATTACAAAGTCAGGCTAACAGGTAAAACGTAAATATCAATCATCACCACTGATCATCAATGATATTTGCCTCGTCAATCAACACATCAAATAAATCCGAAATTAACAAAAGACCACTATACTGCCGTTTTTGTGTCAATATCCGTTATAAAAAAAAAAGAAGTCAACGGTCCCTAAGAACGTTTGCAGAAAAGGTTAGTCTATTTTTATTTTATAAACACTGTCAACAGCCAATTACTCTGTGTTATCGCAACCAGAACTACAACACTGACATCGAGTGATATTTGAAAAAGTGAGTCGTTAATAGCATATGGGTGGAACCCTCGTAGATCGCATACAAAACTATGATAAATCATCGAATAGGTCCATTTACTAGTAAAATATGCTGATTAGAGTTCAGCGTCCGCATGTGGTTCTTTTTTTTATTTATTGAAGAGAAAAGAAATCTATGTTGCCTTCGGCCATCCAATAGAAGGTCCACTCTAGGTAAGTGTGAAAATCATTCTATTCGATGAATATAATATAAAGGTTTGTGTATGTTACACTATATATTTCATAAGAATATTTCATTGATATAATAATTATTTTTAAAATCAGAACGGTTAAATCCAGATAAAACCAATGCCTTTTTTTAACTAACTACAACTTGATTGGTAAACACATTTTGCGATCAGGTACAAGCAACTGCTATTTAATCTACCTAGACATCTAGGTCGGTTCCCTGTGAAAAACCCTAAAATTATCCCAACTACTTGAATACTTTTCTCGATTTCGTTCCATCCTTTTGATCTAGCTTTATCCTTGACATACACGTATGTTTAACTTTAATATTAAAACGTAAAACCCTTTTTTATGTAACTTGTTTAATGATTTAATGTAAATACAAGGAGATTGTCTAATCCTAAATCTAAAACTATTATTCTACGTAAAATATACCATGTAACATTAACAACATAATATACAATTAAATTAAAATGGTCGTTCTTAATCAAGAGGCTTATGATTATAACACCGATTAATTATACCAATTACTTATAAACAAAGTTTTGTGCCTTAAATTTAATAAATAATTTTAAAATAATAATATTTTTAATCCACACTGCATCAGTCAACAGAGTCCTAAACAAGTTTGTAAAGCATATCTACAATTACTATATCAATTACTTATGTCACAAAAAGGAAAAAGTACATTATAATGTTTGTGTTGAAATGGATGCCATCATAACGGAATGCGCATGGCTGAATAATGGAAATTTCTCCATAAGAAAATACATGTGTTTTAGGAGATACCGTCTCAAGTAAGGGTATACCTACTGTTATAGTGCAGTTTTGTCAAATTTGACGTGTTGCGAAAATTAATTTTCTTTATTTTTCAAGTCAATTTCATTTATTTTGCAACAAATAATACATCGTTGAAAAGCTGACGTCATAAGCTACCTTTTAAGTATAACATACAATATGGCGCCCATAAGAAAAAATGAACCTGATGATGGTATAAAATAACTAAAACGTCGTGTTCAAAATTAAATTGCAGAACTGAAATCTACTTAAAAAGTTGCTTTAAAAATGTTTTTACAGATTGCCAAAATAGTGAATAATAAGAAATCTACAGCATATTTTCGAAAATACATCTTTTTGGTTTTTTCAATATATTTCAAAAACCAAAAAAGATAGTGCCGCGTACTAAACGGTTTTCAGTTAGAAATATAATTGTCAAAAACTTTTCCCATTTAACCGTTTCTCTATCTTCTATAGTTTCCAAGATCCCCATACATGTAGGCCCAATTTGGGCCACACTGTATATTTTATCAAGTATATATTTATTTTACTTTTGTTTTACATGTATTTGCCGTAACAACAACGTTATTTAATTAAACAATTTATATATGTATGCATGTTTGTGGCTCTGGTAAAACCAAATGGCCAGCATCTCTCTTTGTTCAATAATTTCCTTTCTCTTGTCTCGCGTTTATATCCAATTTTCCGATATTTCTGTTTTCTTTTTTACATAAACTCTATTATAACATACCTATTCTATAATACCGTTATATTTATTTAAGATTTGCGATGTTATTTTTCTTTTTACATTTCTTTCTCTTTCTTTTCTTTTTTTTTTTATTTATTTTTATTTTTTTGTTTTATATATAAGTAATATGCTCTATGTTGTTTTTGTTTGTTTTTGTTTGCTTTCTGTTTGTTTTTTTTTTTTACAAATGAAACTTGCTTGTTTAAATTTCTCAAGATGCCATAGAGATTCAGTATTTCGCTAATGAGGTAATTAGCAGGAGCAACATTTATACTATTTAAGATTTATGTTAGAGAGCTCCTACTGTCTGAAAAAATAACAAAATTATAGTTACCATTATAATCCCTGCAATACTTAAGTGATTCCAGGATAGCCCAGAGTACCCCGGTGCACTTATTACTTGGCTGGGAACAAAATCACATAAAGCTATTTTTTTCGGGGATGTTTAGTTTTTGCCGTCCTACTTAAGATACTAAAAGTCCCCACCCCTCCGGGGTGGGCAACCCCCCCACGGTACATTTTTTTGGTTTTTTTAAATTATCTCCATTATGGTTAATTTTACGAAAAAAAAGTGAAGAGGGAAAAAAGATACCCCATAAAATTCTACATATATTGAAAAATAATATTTTTAAACAATAGCGTACCACGGAGGCTTGAAAAGTAACATAATATTTAAAAAAAATTAAATATATATTTTGGTCATACTTATTCTATTTTTCAATTCTTAATATTAAGGTAACATTTTAAATGTTTCTTAAATATAGATGTTTAATACATTGGCGTACTATTATTTTTGAAAATGGGCTTTAAAATGTATCCATTAATATTAAAAATTTATTAAAAAATGCATAGAATGAAGAAAAATATATATTGACCTTTTATAAAAGTTTACTTAAAAACTACGAACATTTACCAGTCTTAGACATTGCTGGAGACATTATCTTCGAATGAAGCATCCTCGTACTCTTCAAAACAATTACTGCAGGCATTGCCTTGACACTGGCCACATAAATTAGAGCAATTTAGGTTTGCTCTTCTGCAGCTGCACATCCTTCTGCAGTCGGTCTTGCAGTTGCAAAAAATCAGTTTCAGGATAAATTCTGGTGCAATTGGCTTATTAGACTGTATAGGCTGTATAGCTTCCCCTTGTTTTTTCCAACCCCAAGTAGTAGGACATATTAAATTACCCATCCATTCTTGAATTTGATGGTAAACTCGCAAACTATGAAAATGTGCAGGATCTGATGTTGGAGGCAGACATGCTAACTCAATATTTTTGTTTAAACTTTGACGTGCTGTGTTCATATTAAACTTTATAAAACGAAGTTCATTTAAGTCTTTTGTTGATTTATTTGCGCCGTAAAGGGACAATAAAAATTCTTCACCGGTCTTTATAACAGCATCCTTTTGCATTTGGTTCTAAAAATATACTAACTTTTTGTTGTAGGTCTTTATTTTTTCTAATAATCTAAATGAAGATAATTTTCCTTTTTTATAAAGGGCTGAGGTTGGTGTCACATCCAGATATTGCGTGACAAAATAATATTGCAGATCTCATTGGACCAAGTTTTTCTTGAAGATCTTTTATGTCGGTTAATTTATGTGGTTTTGATGAGTTACCTGGTCGAAGCATATATACATTGTTCAGTTTTGATTTAAATACTAATAAGATCATCAAATCGGTATCCTCACCTACCAATGTAACAGATGTTTCCAATGTTCTTAATTCAAGAGCCGTGTCCACCATGATTCTGTCTGCGTCGGCTTGTGCTTGAACCACCTGAATACCCGCCGATTTCAAAAATTGACTTAGTTGTAAAATAAAAGAACTTTTGTTGGTTTCATTAGAAAAAAATTGAGCCTGGTTTACTGTTGTTGTGGTTTTTTCCGAAAAAATAATGTCTAAGCAGGATATTTTTGAATACCTTCTTAATTGTTTATGTTCTTTTGTGGAAAGATCAGTGTTGTATCCATCAAAGACAACAGTGGTATTTTCCCCATAATTATATTTTATATAATTAACATACTGAATATAAATGTCACCATAAGTTGATGGGAATTGCCAGACATATTTTATGAATTAAAAAACCCCCGTCTAAAACATAAACGGTGTTTTCCGGAATTGATTCTAATTGGGCACTTTTTTTGTCAAATAACCCGAGTAATGCTGATTTTTTAGTTTTCTGTAGCAATCCATTGTGGTTTACAGTAATTACAGTATTGTTATTATTTTGTTCCAGCTCAAGAATAGTTTCGGATTAAGGCACCATGCAACGCTAAGCGCTGTCTTCAAGTGCATGGCCTAATATGTGTCGTTAAGGGCTAGGTTGTTATAAAAACTATTCATATTTTTTTAAAATTTGAGAAGAAACTGAAAACAAATACACAGTACTGATTCCCAATTTTGTTTTTGTTATTGCATGTAGGTACCGATAAAATTATTTAATAATTTTTTTACAAAAATATTATTTCTACTGCTTAAAGGTCAGGACCATCTAAACTAGGATCATAAAATATATCCCTTATTTAGTTTTAAGATCTAGGAATTGTAAAAGTTGAAATATTTGCTAGAAAAAATAACTTTAAAATGTTTTTTTTTACATTTTGAATAATTTAATTTTTTTAAAAGAATTATTTTACTTTTCAAGCCTCCGTGGTACGCTACTGTTTAAAAATATTATTTTTCAATATAGTCAACTTATGTAGAATTTTATGGGGTATCTTATTTCCCTCTTCACTTTTTTTCGTAAAATCAACCATAATGGAGATAATTTAAAAAAACCAAAAAAATGTACCGTGGGGGTAGGTTTCGGGGGGGGTTGCCCACCCCGGAGGGGTGGGGACTTTCAGTATGTTAAGTAGGACGGCAAAAACTAAACATCCCCGAAAAAAATAGCTTTATGTGATTTTGTTCCCAGCATACCATGTAAAATTTTATAACTGCACTGGAGTAAGAGTTCGGCCGAATATATGGAAGAACCGTCAGGCAACTTAAATTTCTTGGTAGTGTTAGTATTTTTGTGGTAAAAAGCACAACCGGTTTTTTTTGCTAATACTGATCCATCAGTGAATATTTGTTCATGTGTTTTCCAGATAGTAGCCTGTTCTTTTAAGAAACTATATTTTGCACTCAGTTGGTTGTCTTCGTCATTATTTAGGATAATTACTGGCGGCCTAATATCGAAGACTTCAAAATTTAATTGAAAGTAAGGTAGTGTGCCACTACTATGTATTAATTCTTTGTTCTGGGTTATCCAGGAATAACTCTCTACCATCATTGGTAATTTTTTTACTTTCCAATAAGGATGTGTGAAACATAGAATTGATAGCTGATTCGTTTTACTTACTAGGATGCTACTTTTAGATATTAACTTTAGTGTAAATTTGTCCGATATAAAACTTCTTCGTAATTTTAAGGGTGGTTCTTTTGTCTCCGCTTCCATTACCGATATAAGTGTACTTTTAAGGAGTCCAATACTTTGCCTAATGCATTTATTTTTGATACTTTCAATTTTTCTTAAGTGAGATTCAGCTGCTGCTCCATAGAATATACTAGAATAGTCAATAATCGATCGAACAAAAGCTCTATAGAATAGCAGAGCAATGTTTGGATCAGTTCCCCATTTTTTGTGAGTAAATGCTCGAATGATGTTCATACTATTTTCTGTTCTTTTTATGAGATAATGAATGTGATCCTTCCAGTTTAATTTTCTGTCCAGATAAAGCCCTAAGTATTTTACTGTACTCTTCTGTGGAATTGTTATACCCCCTAGTTCGGTTTCATTTGGTTCTTGATTCCGACTTTTAGAAAAACTACATAACACTGTTTTTTCTTTTGATACGCTGAGCCCATTATCTTGAAGCCAATTTAAAATATTTCCAAAGGGATCTTGCAGCTTTTCAATGCATTTTTCTGAAGATTTTTCTGTCGTGTATATACATATATCGTCGTCAAATTGTAAAATTTTGATGTTGTCCTCCACAGTGTTTTCCAAGTCATGAGTGTAAATTGTGTAGAGAATTGGACTTAAAATGCTACCTTGTGGGAGTCCGATCCTTGCTTCTTTTGCTCCAGTTATTCCGTCGTTGGTGCGAATCTAAATCTGTCGGAAGTGGTATATGTCAAATAGATTTTTGACAATTTTGTGCGGGATTTCTATTTTACTCATTTTGTCAGCAAGTATATTGTAGGCAACATTGTCATATGCTCCTTGAATGTCCACGAAGAGGGCAGATGTGCACTGTTTTTTTGTATAACCTATTTGTATATCTGTTATCAAGTTAGCAATGGCTTCCTGAGTAGAAGTTCCTCTTCTGAAACCGAACTGGGTTTTTGGAAATAATTGATTTTTAACCAACCAAAATTCCCGTCGATTTTTTAGAATTCGTTCGTATGATTTAAGAACACATGAAGCTAGTGCAATCGGCCTGTAAGATACAGCAGAGCCTGTCGCTTTTCCAGGTTTCCTAATGGGAACGACTATATATTCCTTCCAGGTTTCCGGAACTGGTTGGGCCCCCGAAAATATCTCATTAAATATTTGTAATAGTTGCAATTTTGCGGTATATGGTAAATTAAATAACATTGAATACTGTAGTTGGTCCTTTCCTGGAGCGGAGTTGTTATTTTGTTTCAATGCTCTAGTTAGTTCATTTAAGCTGAAAGGTTTGACTAAGAACTGCTCTGGGTTGTCGTTTAATAAGGTACTTATTGGTGGAAAACTTACAGATGGTGGGGCTAACTTGTTATGAAACTCTTCAATCCATGAATCTGTTGACAGAATTGGGAGTCTATTTTCTTGTGCCCTGTTCTTATAACTATTTACTTTTCTCCAAACATCAGAGATTGGAGTATTTTGATTGATTGAGAGACAAAATGACCTCCAATTTTCCCTCTTGACTTCTTTAATAACTTTTTTTGCTTGAGCGTCTGATTTTTTATATCTAATTAGGTTATCTAAGTTTGGGTTTAATTTGTACAGTGTGTAAAATTGTTTCCGTTCTTTTACTACATCATTACATTTTTCATTCCACCATGGCTTGCCTCCACTTCTCTTCACTTTATTTATTGGATTGACCGGCACGGATTTTTCCAAAATTTCATTTAATGTCTTAGTGAACTGATCATATTGTATAATGTCATTCTCAGAAAATTTTAAAGTTGATTCTATAAAAAATAATCTCCAGTCAGCTTTATTTGTATTCCATTTTTTGTGAATAGAACTAGACACAACCCTAGGTGTAGTCTGGCAAGTAATTTTTATAGGTAAATGATCCGATCCATAAGGATCGTCCAAAGTGCTCCATTCTAGTTTATCCTGTATACATGGGGAAGCTAGTGAAATATCATTGGCGGAGTTATTTCCAGCTGATGGGTGCAGTCGTGTGAATGAACCATTATTCAAGAAAATTAGGTTATTGTCATTTATTGAATCTAATAAGGAGTTCCCCGCAGCATCGCTTTCACAACATCCCCATGCAGAGTGATGAGCATTAAAATCGCCACATATTAACAGCGGCTTTTCAAATAAGGCAAAAAATCTATTCCAATTATAGCTGGATATTCTAGAATGTGGCTTAACATAAAGCGAAACAACAGATAAACAAGAACTATTACTTACTGGGATCTTAACATTTACATACTCAATATTGGGAAAATACATTCCTGAAACTCCGGAAAATTGGATATTTCGTTTTAACAAAATGGCTACTCCGCCTTTACCATCATTTCGATCCTTTCTAACAACATTATATCCCGGGAACGATATAAAATGGCCTGGCTTAAACCACGTCTCCGATAATAATGCAATACTAATTTTATTTTGATCCAATAGAATTTCTAAGTTTGCCTTGCTAGACATAGCTGAACGACAGTTCCATTGGCAAATATTAAGATTTTCCATTTTTTACTGATTTACTGTGGTAGATAAGATGAACTAGATAAGAGTTTCGAATTTATGAGATTTGCTAATTCTTGTTTATTAATATCAAACGTATTTTTTTGTCTTAATATATTTAAGACTGAGATAACTAATTCGAACATTTCGTTAAAGTTTAAATCTTTATGGGATGTTGTGTTTTGTTGATTCCTTTATAGTTTAAATTAGATTGATATGTGATATCATTTAGTAGGTTGCTCTTACTCTGGGAAGAAAAGCTTTGAGATAATATTTGTTTATGTTGGTCTAGGACTATATTAGGTGATGAGGGCCTTGTTCTTTTTATAGGAGCTTTTATTTGTGTAAAATAAGAAGAAGAGGTTTGCTTGTTGCGGCTATTTGAGGGTTGAGAACTATTTACTAATATTTCGTCAAGCTTACTGAGGTTAACGTCGTTGTCTAGATTTCTTGCTACAATAGATGCATAAGATATTTGGGGAAAACGTTGTTCTGCTTTCTTATACGTAAGATTTTGATTTGCCATTGCTGATTTAATGTCTTTTTGCCTAGAAAATTCCGCGCATTTTTTAGATTCGTTTGTAGCGTGCGAGCCTTTACAATGGAAGCATGTAATTTCCTTTTCCGCATTATTGCATTCTTCTAATTTGTGATCGCCTGTACCATAGACCAACTTGGTCTATGCCTGTACATTCCAAACAACGCATTTTACTTCTACACTGTTTACTAGTATGTCCGTATCGAAAAGAGTTGTAACATAGAGTAACCCTTTGCACGTAAGGGTTCACTTCTAATCTTACATGACCTAACGCTACATATTTGGGCAAAGTTTGAGTTTTAAAAGTAATAATAATAGACTTTGTTTGTACGATTTTTTTTTGATTGTCTTTTTTATCAATAATAGCTTTTGACATTCTTTTAACGTTATGTACCGAAAATTTACAGTGTTCGTCAAATTTTTTAATTCTGTTTTTAAGTGATTCCACAGAAATATCGACATCAATATCCCTAATTACCCCCTGTTTTAATATTGACGATTTTGGTATGTAGACATCCAAGTCTTTTTCTTTAAGATACTTAGATTCGATCAAGTTATTTGCTGTTTTAGTATCTTTGCACTGCACCCGTATTCTATTGCGCCCTATGGATTCAATTTCTTTGATTTTGTTGTCTAATTCTGGGTGGCACGAGTATATGATATCATTAACTTTAATAGGATTTAGCTTACCTTTAAAGTCCGTTAATCTATTTTCTATTAGCACTAGGAATGGTGGAAGATCTGTGCTTTCATAAAGGAATTGAATTTTTGATACCTGTTTGTTTTTATTATTTTCCGTTGGTTTTCCCACTTTCACTGCGCCATTTTCTTGGTAATCCATACTCTCCATTTTACTACTTAACCCTGTAATAGCCCCTGAAGGACCTAAATCATCAGGGGGTCTCCCCCCCCCCTTACAGACACTCATGTATTGTTAGCCGAGAAGATTTACTTCGCGTAAAATATTAATTCTATCTTTATCGCAAGGAATATCGACTTTAGTCGCAAAAAAAATTCACTACCGAAATCCACCGTATGCCTTGATAGCTAGATTCGAACTGTTTAAGTGATTCCACAGAAATATCGACATCAATATCCCTAATTACCCCCTGTTTTAATATTGACGATTTTGGTATATAGACATCCAAGTCTTTTTCTTTAAGATACTTAGATTCGATCAAGTTATTTGCTGTTTTAGTATCTCATGTATTGTTAGCCGAGAGGATTTACTTCGCGTAAAATATTAATTCTATTTTTATCGCAAGGAATGTCGACTTTAGTCGCAAAAAAAATTCACTACCGAAATCGACCGTATGCCTTGATAGCTAGATTCGAACTGTAAACAATTTAAGTAATTGGATTTAAATAAATCGGTGATTTCTATCAAAGTCGTTGTTTTTTTTATTCAAGTACATAACTGTTTAACTTGTCTTTTATATTTATTTAGACCAAGTATAATTTTATTTGGTTTAAATACCTTTTTTTAATTTTTAATAGATCAGAAAGTTCATTCAAATCAGTTCTTATTTTATCCAAGTACGTGTTTATACAGACGTCACATAAAAATAAGAAATAAGCAGATTAAATCCCCTGTTGCTATTGAATATGGTTTAATCAGTACCTATACCATAATAATCACAAACCAGAAACCTTATCAAATTGCTTATAGTGTTTAAATAATAAGGCAAACCAACAGAAAAAACACATTTTTACCGAAAATAAAGCTTATGACGAATTACGCGCACGCGCACAACGATTATTACAAAAAAATAACATAAAAGTTAAAAGATAATTATCTCTTATTTTATTCCTTATTTTTATGTTATGTTATTTTGCTGTATAAACCCACAATTAGTTATTGTCCCCCTTAAAATATACGTCAATAAAACATTATAGAGAAGTTAATAACTTTGATAAAAAATCAAATAAAGGCAAATCTGCAAATATTAGGTATAATAGTTATGTTATTAACATTATATTAATTATATTATATTTTTTACGTTAAAAGGTTTGCTAGGTATTGAAATATGGTGAAAATTGAGAAAAACTGTCTTATTTGTAACACGATTTAAAAAAATACACCTATATAATACCTGGCTACATTTTTCTAAAAAGATTTTCTGTTCAAAATTTAAAATTAGGTATTACAAGTATCTTTTCTTTGCCTCTTATCTTATTTTTTTACTCGTTTCATGCGTAACCAAAATATTCAAATATAGTTTTCTACCTTGAAAAGTATCTAACATATGGGATATAAGTACCCCTCGATATACCCCAATCTTCTAAATAATTATTCATATTACGTTTATTCCGCATATCTTCGTTTTAATTTTTGCTGGAACCACTAACTTCTGTGCCACTAACAAAGAAGATTTCACTCTCACTCATAAATTTCTACAGGACAAAATCGAACAGCAATAATCAAAAACGCGATGATGATTTATCAGGCCACTTTTGTACAATCAATCAAATTACTCAAAGCCCAAAGTAGGTGACAGGAGTTCATTTAAATACTTAATTTATTAGTTTGGGTGACCAAATTGTTTGAAAAGTTCGACATTGAATGATTTAAATTAGAGTTAAAGGTATTTAGTTCTTAACTTGAAATGTAATTCGATTAAATAATTAGTTATTTGTAAATATTTGGTAGTTTATATTAAGGAATTAATGTAAATACATAATTATTTAGTTTAAATGACCTACACAATTAAATAGTCCCCTATTGGGTAAAGGAATTTAGTATCTAAATGAAAATTAGTTCGATTAAATAATTAGTTATTTAGATTTTGTTATTTAGTGGTTTTTTGGTAAGATGTTTGTTTGAAAGGTTCTATGATGACACAAATCCACCAACAGTCGAATAATATTACAAATGAAACGAAATACTCTAATTTATTTCAGTTAAATAAAACTTTTTATTTATTTATTACCAATAATTATTCACCAAATAAATAAGATTATTTGATTAAGGGAGCACAGTTTTATCAGTGTAGGACGTTGTGTTTTTATTTGAGTTGCAATATTTAAATTATATTTTTTTAAAGGATTTATTTTATGCATTAATAGAGGATATGTTAGTTTCAAAAATGTGTCTTGATAATTTATTTTTAAAATGTGACTGTTCAGTAGAAAATTTAACAACATTTTAGTACAAAATAAAACTTTTGTTTTACAAACAACGGCAAACTGGATTTTTTTCTAAAAAATTTTTCCATCTCGACAAGTAATGCTTTACATTTTATTTTCTTTATTTCAAATCGGTAAGTTTTATGAAAAAAATACAAGAGATAAAAAAGTTTCAAAATAAACCAGGCTATCCAAACTTATTTTTTCGTAAGTGGTTGCATAAGTTTGATATTTTGATACTAGAACAATATGTATTTTTTTTTGCGTAAATCCAAAAGGTCTTTGATTTATTCAAATGTGAAAATGGCTCAGATAAAACCAACTTTACTGGCTTTTTTTTAGAATTTTTGTCAAATCCGCGTGGTAGCTACAAAAATAAATATTTACCTAATTTTTTTTTATTTTCTTATGGTAATTAAGTGAATTTTATGGTTCCCTTCATCACAGACCGCAATTCTTTGATAAAAAATAATTATATTGTTATTAACAAAATAGGTCATTATTTTAAAGAGGTATTTTTCATTTTTCTCAAAATTGATTGCGTAACAGTAAAGAAGATCTAAGCAACAAGTAGCCATTTAACCAACTACAGAAAATTTAAAAAGTTTAACAACTGGATTTCGTCTTTAGCGAAAAATTCCATAAAGGGATTTTTGTTATATTTTTTTGTGAAAATGTCAGTTTGTACGGAAGACAGAAAATTTACATGCAGTGGCGTAACAAGGGTCGATGGGGCCTCGGTGCAAGATATCTGGTGGGGCCCCTTAAAAAATAAGGTACGTAGGGAAATTTTTTTGGGTACCACGCCCTTTTATAATTAATTGCTTTTCAAAATAAGGAAAAATAAGTAAAAAACGTATTTTTGGGTTAATTAGTCTATCTTCTGCGGGGCCCCTGTGCACTGCTCTGAACTGCCTTACCATAGCTACGCCACTGCTTACATGGTTGATAAAGTTCAACAATGGATGGTAAGACAAAAACAAGGTTGTTAAAGGGCACATAACATGACAAAAACATACACATAAAGTGATATTATTAAAAAAAATTGCTGATTAATACTATTTTATTAATTAATTGAAATCATACTTTTCAATATGTAGGTAGGTCACGTGACTGCAAACGACAATCACAACGCGTGACGTCATTTTACTGGGCGACTTGTCAAGAATGACCTTACCACATTTTATAAGTGGCGAACTACAATGTAGGGAAACAAAAAGAAGTGGAAACCTGATAAACAATGTTGATTTAAAAATTAATTTTTTCGAATTTTAAAAGATTTTTTATAGGATTCTTCTGCTTTAAATGTACAGGGTGTCCAGTTTTCGATGGTTTTACGGGATATCTCCGTTATTAGTAAAGATAGAAGGATACGGTTTTCGCAGCACTATTCTACTTTTTTGTGAAACAAAAAAATGCCCAAATCAGATTTTTTCTAGTCCTCCTTGTTTTTGATATACGGGATGTTTTTGAAAATTTTACATTTTGGGACACCCCCATATTTAGGTTACCCTGAGAAATAAATGTTCTGTTTGTATTTTTTTACGTAGAATCTAGTGACGTACGCAGATTTTTTCTACGTTCAATAGTTTCCGAGAGAAAAAAACTTGCTTCTTTTTTAAATGGGTCACCCTATATATTTTTTAATAATATAATTTAGTTTATAACCAGCTTCTCAAAAATATATAATACCCTTTTTTTATTTTTAATATTGAGCACGAAATTTACGTTTTTTTAAAAAATATACGTTTTTTGTTAGTAGGCCATTAAAAAAACTATTACTGGTATGATGATTACTGCAGAAGAAATATATTTTGAAGTTCTTAATCTAATTAGCAGTTATATTTCAGTAAAAATAATAACAATGCATAAATCGAGTGGTGTTTTACTACGTAAAACATTGTAAACAAAAGCTGAAAATTTATAGAACTTCCTCATAAATATTGCTCGAATTGTTCTCCATTATGCCTTAGACATTCACACATACCTAGTTCTTATTCGTCTTAATGGATTTAAAATAGTAAAAGGCCGCGGTTGTAACTCCCTAAATGCTCTTTCAGTGGCATTAAAATCTGCAATTGTTTGATATAGAATAGAATACATTTTATTTTCAAGGTATCTTCACAATAATAAATCCAAAATCGAAAAGTCGGGTGACCTTGGTGGTCATCTTACAGGTCCATTCGTTCCAATCCAGTGACCTGGGAAATTATTGTTTAAGTAGGCACCGATAATTAGCGCATCGTGAGCGGGTGCTCCATCTTGTTACAGATGCAAGTCATTGAGACCCGCTAAGGGCACGTCTTCTATTATTTCGGGAACGTTTTGCAGAATTTTCAAATATTTATTTACATTAAGGCTGCCTTCAAACATATTATAAATTATTTTATCTACTTTCATTTAGTAATATGAATTTTACAGTTCTGTAAATCGTTTTGTAAGGGCATCTATTACAGCACTAGTGCTGTAATAGATGCCCTTACAAAACGATTTTTAATAGCAGGTGCATTTTTATTTTTAAAAATGCCTTTTGCCAAATATTTTTATTCATAGATGAAAGTAGATAAAATTTTGTACAATATTCTTGTTGTAAATTCATATAACTACACTCGATGTTTGATTAAACTCGGCTGACGCCTCGTTTAACAACTTTAACATCTCGTGTTGTAATATGAATCTTTACAACACTTATATCGTAAATAACTATTACTTCCCAGTATAAAACATGAAACGTTAAAGCCAAACCTGCCTTGCCGGTCGAATGGAAATATTACACGCTGATTTTCCCGAGACCAAAACCTCGTATTGAGCCGATTAAACATACCAGCACTAATAGAATGAGCCTCATCGGACCATAATATGACGGTTCTTTCAAAATTATTTTTACTGTTGATATTTTGTAAATAACAATTACAGAACTCTATACGGCGCTGTGCATCACCAGGATGTAAGTTTTGTATTAGGTGGAATTTATATGGCATAAAATTGTGTTTTTTGAGGGTTGCTTGAACTCTTGGTTTAACTACACCGACCGAACCTTCAACCGTTCTGCAAAAACTAGTTGGATTTGTTTCAATTGAAGCTAAAGCATTTATTTCATCAGTCTCGCGGTATTTTTCTTGTTGTCGATTTTAGGCCGAAGTTTAGAAAATGAATTGTGTTCAATTAAATTTGATTTCATCCTTAAAAAAATCTTTTATCCGGCTGTCGTCTTTCGGGATATCTACAAGTAATTTAAGAAATTTAATAAATCTTTATAGAGATACTACAAAAAGGCGTATATTTACCTATGTATTGAAATACACTTCTAATGCTTCATCTGCATTTTCATTACAATGGACATAACAAACGAGCATGCCGTATTTTTAATTATTTTCAAAGTTTACATTTTCTGCCACAATTAGGACTGATTCTTACTATTGATTGGATATTTTAAAACAACTTACACAACCTGAATACTCTGACAGAAACTAAAGAAGTTTTTAATATGACAAATGACTGTGTTATTTTCTTTTTTTAAATACCCGTCATGGCCTACTAACAAAAAATGTATATTTTTAATAGAACGTAAATTTCGAGCTTAAGATTAAAAATAAAAATAAGGTATTATATATTTCTGAGAAGCGTGTTATAAACTAAATTATATTACTAAAAAATATATAGGGTGACCCATTTAAAAAAAACAAGTTTGTTTCTTTTTCTCGGAAACTATTAAACGTAGAAAAGTCTGAGTAGGTCACTGTATTTTACGTAAAAAACTAAAAAAAAAACATTTGTTTTCTCTTTGAGAAGCTACAGGGTAACCTACATATGGAAACTATCCCAAAATGTAAAATTTTCAAAAACCTCCCGTATATCAAAAACAAGGAGGACTGGAAAAAATCTAATGGGGCATCTTTTTTTTTCACAAAAATGTAGCACAGTGCTGCGAAAACCGTATCCCTCTATCTTAACTAATAACGGAGATACCCCGTAAAACTATCGAAAACTGGACACCCTGTATACGATGGTCATAAATTCTCTTACATCCAGTGCAAAAGTTCTTTAATCGCTGATGATTAAGGCCTTTGCCTTCGAAACATGTTCAGTTAATCAAGACTAAAATCTGGACAAAAAATTGTAGTGGGCCAGACATCGCCTTACTAATTTCTCATTTATTCACTCCACTGAGATATGGACTACTTCCACAAAGAAGTATTTTTCTATTTTGGCGCTCCCTATATACTTTTCTCCTAATTAAAATTTGTTAAAGTCGGTTTTGATTCATCCACCAGCTTTTATAATCACCTTATTTGAATTATTTCCTTAACCGTTCTTGCACTTTCCACTGTTTTCGCACTTTAAAAATGGATTTTGTTAGCTAGGCCTTTACCAACCAGCGCAAAACTAAAACTAAAGATGAGTATCATGGTTTAAAAAGGTATTATCTATTTAACTCGTGTTCTATGCCCGCATTTTACACCTGGACAATAGGCGTGGTTAATGGTCTCGTGTAGTTTTTTCGTAAAAAAATTTCAGCTGTTCTTGACGCGCGTCTTTCAGTGTTATGATTAGGTACACTGGTTGATGATAGGCTATAAAAAATAAAAGGCTTCAAGGTGCTGACCAATCGTTTATTATAATTGGTAGGTATTAAAAAGAACACAATTATATAGTGAAGGGGTGAAAAAAGGAAAATTCTCAAAAGTTTGCCGACATCTTTTGAACTTAATTAAGTCAGGTACCTCATTGATTCTAAAGCAATTAGAAATTAATTACAAACGTAAACAATAAATACAATTTTTGAATTTTAGAAGGGTCGAAAATATTCCTTTCTAAATAAAACTAATGGACATTTCAAACAGATACTAGCATCAGAAGCTTCGGAAACTTTATTAGCATACCTGTTTTTACCATAAATGCATAATAGGATGGAAAATACGGCGTTCGTTTTTGATAAAACAAAATTGAAAAAACCATTTAAAAGTAGTTTTATACAGGGTTGACTAATTAAAACGAAACAAGTCCAACTTTTCATATTTATCGTCAACTATAAAAAACTCGCTTAGGCACGTCAATTTTGTTTTAAAAGAGGAAACATTCTGCTAATATTTCCAAACTTTTAACATTCTCCTAGCGGACGTAGGCTAACCCCATGGATTATGAATGTTTAAATGATATCATTCAGGAGTCAAGTGATACCTTAATTTAAAGATCCTGCAATTCTCTTTTTTATGGAGCCTACGTTTTTTAAATTTAGTTCTAGTTTTTATAGTTTTAAAGTTGGTAAAAAAAGTGAAATAAAATACTTTGTTCAGATAGAATCAAAAATACCACGATTTTTAAAGTTTATTTTTAAAAAATAACGTAGAATGTTAAATATACAGGGTAGAGATTTTAAATTGGTACAATGTAATATCCGAAAAGCGGCTGATAATATTTTATTCAAATTTTAGGACGCCGAGAGGGGCATATTTTAAAACAGTTTTGACAATTTCCCCGTTCAGATTTTATCTGACTGGTGACAAATTTGAAATGTCAAAAGGAAAGGTGTTTATTTTGTTCGACAGTTCGATTCTCCGTCAACAACTATACGTAAGAAAGAAAAAATTGTAAGATTTACTGTACTTATTGCTTAGTTACGAGTTTTTGAATAAACAAAATTAGAACACTTTAAACGCCTCCACACACCGACGCGGCCACGGCCACGGTAGCGGTGGCGGCCAATCTAAACACATGGAAATAAATGAATGAAATCATACCAGCGCGGGCAGGTCTAGATCAAGCGGCCTAGTGCAGCGTTCTGATATGCGGTGACGGTCAAATACAACTTGTCAACTTTGACTGCGGGAAGTGACAGTAGTAATGGCAAATAATATAATAGAAATAAATAGAAATAAATAGAAGAAAAATAGAATTAATAGAAAATGTTAAATTATATACCATTCTTTTTGATTCAAGACATCTAAATTATTAAAATATAAGGGCTAAAAACAAAGTGTGGGACAAAGAGCTAATAGTAACAAAGTTTCAATCTCCTTCCACATCGTCTATCATAATATCAAATAATAGAAATAAAAATGAAACCTGGACGTTTAAAAATATATTTTCGTATACATAAACTCTGTAAATGGCAACTACCTTACAGCTCCACTCACCGCTTTGGTGTGAATACGCCCGACCGCTAATATGATCGCTACCGCGGCCGCCACCGCTATCGTGGCCGTGGCCGCGTCGGTGTGTGGAAGCCTTAAAACCACACATTTTAAACTAAACCTTAAACCTAACTCCACTGATTGTTGTTTAAGTATCAAAACTTTTATTTATCGTGATATCTAGGATACTACTTTTGACTTTAACCAAGTAGTAATCTGATTCGAAGATATGCTGTGAGTTTGATAGAGTTTTTTATTCAGGTTAGTAGGTGCAAGTGGAGTGGAAGAATTATACGACATTGAAATAGGCATGTTATTAATTCTGGAAAAATGTAGAAGGAACTATCGAGAAGCTGCGCAATTGTGGGCTATTAGGTTTCCCGCCATTCAAAAATATCATATGGCATTTAAGCGATTAGAAGATCGAGGAC
The DNA here is from genome assembly GCA_963920685.1 of Polydrusus tereticollis. NCBI lineage: Eukaryota > Metazoa > Arthropoda > Insecta > Coleoptera > Curculionidae > Polydrusus > Polydrusus tereticollis. The sequence continues at coordinate 79,324,337 of OY987331.1, read as the reverse complement.
GCAGTACCGGAAACCTTTGAGATGAGAACAGGGTGCGAAGATAAATAAAAACCAATATAAATCCTCATGCTGGTTCAAGGGAACTTGCTCGTGATCTTTCATCAGGAATTGTATGGCCAAGATTTATTATAAAGCTGGCGACCATCGTGGACAGTTCTTTGATTGAAAAAGTTGAATGAATTGTAAACGTTATAATCACACTTATAAAAATTGAGAAGATGGGAAAGACATGTTCCCTTGAGGCATTGTGAAATCACTATCACCTGATTCCTCTTGTTCTTTAAAAATCGCCAGTAAGTCTCAATGCCATTATTTACTCAAGAATACTCCTAAAAAGCGTTGTTTTTTGTCCTTTTAGGGGTGATGTCCCACTCGAAATGCTCCGGGACGTGCGCGCATCGTGTTCTACGCGAAATAGGACCATAGTGTAACCACCTGTATCAAATTTGGTGACCCCCTGGATAATTATGACTGGGTTAAAACTTCCAAAAACTCCGGGAACTTTTCCGAACCAAGACTCTCTATAATATATGATACACCTAACAACCTTTGACGCTCTATAAAGCCCAAACTCGACTATCGCTGGAATACTGCTCACTACTTACACATTTGAGGCTCATCTCCTAAATATCACTCTGAGACTGCTGAATTTCATTCGAAAAAGATTGACCACAATGATCTGACAATCAACCTTGAAAGTTTAAAAGTTTCAAGACAGGTTGGTGACTTGACATGAGTCTCTTTTACAGATGTATTTATGGCCAGTATTCAAAACTGATATATTCAGCCCTATGATCAAACACACAAGTTAACTTTTAACGTACCGTTTCTATGACAACAACCGAAAAAAGTCTACTTGTTAATCTTTCACTGTGGTTGAAAAACAGGTAATTTTGAAGTTAGCGTCTAGAGTTAACTCGTGACTGATTGTCCGCCAAAGCGATCATTGTCGTACGGGATTGGCAGCTACTCTGGCCATAGAATAAAAAAACAATGTTTTCATTTTTCTATGACTTTGGCCAACACGCTTCCTTCTGCTGTTCGTATAGTTCGGGGTCGACCGCAGTCAGTTTTATTAGGGTTAAATTAATATGTTTCTCTAAACCGCCGATGAATCTTGCGAAGGAAACGGGTACAAGGAATATGAATATTGGGAAAAGCTTCGCCAGACTTCTATTGATAATGACAATCGTTTCGCTTAGTAACGATTCTTATATACGGCTTAAATTAAATAGTAAGGAAAAAAGTATGATATTGATATTATGAGAAAGACCCAAATCAATTAGGTAAATTCGCTGTTGTAACCACACCCATTGTTCTTTGTTCTGAAGTTAGCCAATAATAAGTACAAGGTTTACTTCTCACAGCTACAGCCGCGCGTCGCATCGTTCCATTCTATAGTCGCATCGTGTCGGCTTTTGATATTACTACGTACAGTTTTATGGGCTTCCCCGACTACAAATAAACGATCGTACTTGGTAAAACAAAGTACAAATCAGAAATCATTGAAATAAATAATTTTTAGTTATTTTTCCTAATATAGTTTGATTTTGTGCCATTCCATAAATTAGTATTTCGGAGGTTTATTGCTATTTTTGGTGAATACAGTTTTATTTTTCTAAACTTTTATTTGTCCTATTTACTCTACTCATGATGATTAGGTCAGGTCTATGAAACATCAAATTTTTTGAATGATTTTATAAATTTGTAATTTGTAGCTTTATCATATTATACAAGTATCTATCTATACATGGTACAATGAAGCCAAAACAGCATAAAGTTGAATGTTCCGAGTGTCGGAGAATGAGGGGGGAGGAAGTTGAGAAATATCTGTTTTCTCTCCCCCCCCCCCCCAAAAAAAAAATGGATGCGTCACCCCTGCTGTTAATCTAGACTTCCTAAATCCATACTGGGGGTTACTGATAATATTGAAGCCTTCCAGGTACTTTAATAGCCAGGTGCGCTGATTGGTTATGACTATAGTACCTACTTCATAGCCCTTTATTATTACATACATACATACATTAAACTCGTGCACCGCGCTAAGGTTATATACCTAATCTGAGATTAATATAATTTTATCATGACAAAGTCGCGAAATTTCTAGTTTAGTGTAGTGGGAACACTTTATTGTCCGTACCTAACCTAACCTTAGTATTCGTTGTAACATATGAGTACAGTTCGAAAAAAATACCAAAAAAAGATGAGATAGATTTATTACATCAATACAAAAATATAAATTTAAGATTTAATGCATGCAGTATGACATTTAGGGTAAAATAATTCAAACTATCCTAGGTACGATATTACAGCCTACAACCACAGAACCACAATTAAAATATAGTAGAAAAGTATAGTCGGTAATTCATTAAAAAACTTAGTGGCCTAGTGCCTGAGGCCATCTTGACACCTTTTTAGCCTGTAGTGACTTTAATATAAGGTCGTTTCAACCACAGTACCATAAAAGTGGGCCTCGCCATTATTTGTTCTATATTGGTCCACGTTTTTTCTTACATACAGCAGGCTCTCCAAAGCATAACCGAAGCTGCAAGTAAAATAGCTATGTAAAGTCTAGCGTGGCTAATAATAATTGGTTTTATTGGACTAAGGTTATTATTTCCAAAAATGAATACCTACACCTGTCCCATGGATATATAATTTTCAAGTATTGTTATTAACTTACACATTGTTAGGATGTTCTATGTCATCCTCAAGTATGCTTAAAATATCGTAAACAAGTAAACAGAAGTTTGTCTTCGTTGAACAATCGAAACCGCTTGAGAAGGTGAAATCAACTGGCGAAATTTCTGGAAATAATTTGCTATTAGTTAAAATGTCCATGTCATCCTCAAAAATGTCCTATTCCTCTTCGATCTGCAGAATATTGTTAGAATACTTTGAATTCTCGATTTCAATTTGTTTATAAATGATAACATAACCACAATAATGCAGGAATGCAGCAAACGATTTGTTAACTGACTTTTAACTCGTCGTTTTTGACGAGTTAAATTAAATCCCGTGTTAGGGTTTTAACCCAGAGTTTAAAACGTTTTTAAAAATTTTTTAGTTAATCCTTGAATTAGCGTTAACTCTGGGTCAAAGAAGTCGGTGTACTTGACTATAATTAGTTTTTCGTTGGAAGCCTTCTCCATAACTTTTGATATAACCGAAAGCACTGCGACTTGTCGATAGTTGCTTCGCAAGGTCTGCCTTTATTTGGCTATGAGCTGAACACGCGCAGTTTTCCAGCTCGAAGCAAATTTTCCTTTTTTGTAAGATAAGTTAAAAGGCTTAAATAATACCGGTGTCAATTTATCGGCGCATGTTTTAATAACGATGTCAGGACCAGAAGCTTTTCTAGTCTAAAGATTCTTCAAGATTCGTTTAACAGGGCGTTACCGGAAAACAATCTCGGACATTCTCTATTCTAAAACGGTGGAGTTTTCCACAGAAAATTAACCGTAGAACGTGAAGAGAATAGTTCCACCAGTAAGTTTGCTTTTCATGTGCTTTGGTATTATTTGGTATTAGAGGTGGAATGGTTGACTTCGTAAAGTTCTCACTGACGGCCTGGCTACCAACCAAAATGATCGTGATTCGTTAGGACATTCAAGAAGTTTGTCTTTGATCCTCTGGTTGAATGCTTCTTTGCTTTGGTTTATCGTTTGCTTGAATTGGTTTCTAGTATTGGCAAAGATGGTACGCTTTTCAGTGGTAGTGTTTTTACGCCATTGCCGATAGAAATAATTTTTTGATAAAAACAGAATTAGTTTCTTTCAAGTCATATTGAAAACTGCCTTAAGATGCATTTAATAGGAAATTTTTGCCTTATCTTGAGTCGACCAATCTGCCCTTTAAGTTAAGTATCCCTATTTCTGAACACCCTATATATGTCTAGATTTTCATAATTATTATCAAAATCAGTATCTTTTTATTTCAATGAATTAGAGTCTAGAATTTTTTAACAGGACTGTGAGATTGTAGACCTTATATCAATTTCAACTTGATACCTACCTCTATTGTAGCTATTTCTGAGATAAGGGTTATTTTTTTCTTTTTGAGGTACGCACAACACCCTAACACTAATTGGTTAAATTTTCTTGAGCACTGTTTCTTTTAAATAATATCTTCTTTATTCTAACTTGCGCGTCATCAAATTCTGACGCACTGTCTCTGAACCTTGTGTACTGACTCGTATCTATAGACCTCATTAATATTTCCAAGCGCATATCAAATAACAGTGTATGATAATGGCTTGCTGTACACTATGCATGTGTTTTATGTATGTAATACGCAATGAAAAGACACATAAACACATCAAAGGATTTGTTCTAGGAGGTAACGATAACAAAATACGAATGCTAATTATTAATTTTTAATAATAACGGACATGGATAGTAAACAAATTCTCTCACGGCTCCAAAGGACATTATCCGCTAAGGCAAGGACGTGGAAATAATCTCTTATTATTGTTTTTCGTAGAAACACTTTTACAATTTAATATTCAATAAAAGGGCCTTATTGGTATTTTAGATTATTTATTATTAGACGTGAGTAGGAAAGAGCTGTTCTTTGAATTTGTATTATTTGTTACCTAGGTAGTAACAGTTTCATTATTTAATATTACATTCATTAATATTATAAACCCGTAACTATTTTATATAATTTATAAATTATGATTAAATATGATGTATGTATGAGGTGTCCTGAAATAATAACGACAAATTTTACCGTGGGTAGCGTATGATTCTACATAAAAAAGGGCAAAAAGTTCATATTAACATATGGGTCCGCAGATGTTTTATTTCAAAAATATAGGGTGTTCCTATTTTTAAATATTTTCGAGGCGGCTGTAAATTTTCAATGAAATTTTTAATTTTGCCGCAGTACTGTGGTACCTACATAGAATTGCATTGCAATGAACCCGCATACGATAAAAAATCGCGTAAAAGTAACAATATATACTTCAAGTTAAAAATTTCTGTCAGTGACTCATCACTAGCATACAGGGTGTTATTTAAGCACGTGACCAAACTTCAAGGGATGATTCTTTGAGTGATTCTAAGATGAAAAGTTTATATAAACATGGGTCCGGTAATGCTTCGTTTTCAAGATACAGGGGATCAAACTTTAAAAAAAAATCGTTCTAGTTAATCTTAATAATCCTATAGCCGATTTTGTTGAAATTTGGCAGTGTTATTTAGGGTAGTAAGGGGCTGATTTAGCCCTAACTACATTAAAATTTTTAAGTCCAGGGGCGTCCCGGAAGGCACCTTAACTAAGATTTTGACAAAAAAATGTGCGTCACTGATTTTTTGGCAATTTTTATATTTTTGTCGCATTAGTCAACTACAACTTTTTTATTTTTAGCATTGTTTTCTTATCTTGCTTCGTTTTTGAGAAAAAAACCAAAACCACTTTATTGCAATCAATAAAAAAAATTTTGTGTTTTATAAATAATTAAAAACTGTTTTTATTGTTGTGCGTGGACATCCAATAAAGTGATTTCTATTTATGATTAAGCAATTAAAATTTAAAAAAATCATCTATTGAATTTTTTCGCTCAGATTAACTGTTTTCGATAAAATAATTAACGTTATTTATTACTGCAGTGTTTTGACCACTTTGGCATAACTGACATAACTTTAAACAGTGCATACGTAATTATTTGATCGTAATTACTTTAAGCGTTTTTAAGAATTTTAAACTATAAAATTTGTTACTGATATTACAAAATGGTTTAGTTTAGAATCTCAGGAATGGGCGATATGCATTTTGTCTATGGAATGGCCCAAGGCAATTCCAGAGCCGCTATAGACGCATTTATTAAGAAAGATATCCTCATCGCATTGTACCAAATTGACAAACATTTATAAGAATACATGAAAGGCTCTGCGAATCAGGTCGGCTGCTCTTATTGGAAAACCTGCAATAGTAAGAACAGTGTAGATAGAGGAAGCAGATTTACATGAAGATAAGCGTAGCCCGATACAAGTTCACGCAAAATTGCACAACAATTAGACATTTCTCACTTTCCTGTATGGCAGATTTAAAGGGAATATCAACTGTATCCTTACCACATACAGCGTGTGCAAGCGTTAATACCTGCGGATTTTTTCCAGCGAGTTGTTTATTGTACTTGGCTTTTGCAACAACAGGTAGCATCTCCGACATTTCTATCCCTAATTATGTCTACCGATAAAGCGTGTTTTCCCGAAACTCAATTATGAATTTTCATAAGAATCATATCTGGACTGAAGAAAATGTCCATGCGGTTATAGAAAATAATTATTAACAACAGTTTTCTGTGAATGTTTGTTGGTATTGTGGGTGATTATCTCATTGGGCCTCATTTTTTACCACCGGGATTAAATGGTCAAGAGTATCGTAATTTTTTGGAATTTGTGTTACCTGAACTATTAGCAAATGTCCCATTGCCAGTAAGGGGAGCAATGTGGCTCATACATGATGGGGCCCCACCTCACTTTAGCATAGTAGCACGTCAATTTCTGGATGCAACTTATGGAGAAAAGTGGATTGGTCGCGCAGGTTCACAGTCATGGTCACCCAGGTCACCGGATTTAAATCCCTTAGATTCTTTTCGTTTGGGGGCATTTAAACTCACACAGCACAATCATGTTTCAGAAATATTTCATATTCATGTCTCCGAAAGATTTTAAATATTCCATAAATATTTTAAAACATTTATGATATATTGATGAAATCTTTCAGAAACCCAAAAATGTCCCTTTAAAGTAATGTTTTATTGTATGTTTCTGAAATATTTCGGAAATATTTCAAATTAGAGTCAAATACTTTTCAGAAATATTTCAAAAAAATGTCTTGTACTTAATATTTCTGAAATTATATAAAATGGAATAATATATTATTCAATGCCAAAAACATATTTATTAAAAAAACATATATAAGTATTTTTAAAAGAAAACAATATTTTGGTGGTATAGACAGACCTTGTTTTCTTTCATAATCTCGCCACAGAAAATGGACTACTTCTTATATATATATATATTTATTAAGTAATAAATATAAATATACTAAATAGGATGCTTATTTATCTCTGAAATTCTTCTTTCTATGGGGCCCGGAAAGTAGAAATTTAAAAATTAATAATTTTAAGAATGAATCATAATAATATTATGTGGATACGAAGGTGCATTCATAAAACTTTTCGTCACCGTTCCCGTCGCAACTTAGCCTAAAGGGAAATAATGTATGCGCATTTATAAAAGCCGCCGCTCCCGTTCGTAGTTCCAACATGACCAAAAGTCAGAAACGTTTTTGAAATCTCTTATTACGATTGAATTTATTACGGGTTACTTATCAGTAAAAAAGCGAGCCAGTCATGGGAGAGCAAGGGGAGAATCCCCCTTTCCACCCCCCTTACCGGATGACGACGACGACAATCGCTCGCTGCCAGATTTCCTACGTGATAAGGTGTTGGAGGGAACAAAACAACAGAAAAAGCGATGGACCAAAGCATTGCGAAACCAAGATCAACAGTGGCGAGAGACGCTGGATAGGAAGATAGATGAGGCGCGAAGGGCAGACGCTGAGAAGATATGTGCTCTGGAGGAGAACAATAGAAGATTAACTGAGATGTTAGAAAGGTATGTGCGCCAGTCAAACATTACACTTAACACACAGAACACATTAACGCGATGACAGAAGTGATACAACCACAAATACAAAAACAAAATAAACACAATAACAGCGGCGCAATTGACTTTGTTAACGACACAGAAATGCTATCAGATTCGACAGACGAAGACATAAATGACCGACAAATTTTTCAAGAACAAAAACAGAGACGTAAGCGACAAGCACGACAAACACGAGTAGCTAGAAACGGAGAGAGTTGGACCAGTGGTGCACCACTTTTGGGTGGTGCGTTTTATGACCTAACCCGAATGCTTCAGCGATGCAGTTTACAACCTAACCCGAGATTAAACCTGACTTTTTACGATCTAACCCTTCCTTTCGGTGATGCGTTTTATGACCTAACCCGAATGGTTCAGCGATGCGGTTTACAACCTAACCCGAGATTAAACCTGACTTTTAACGATCTAACCCTTCCTTTCGTTGATGCGGTTTATGACCTAACTTCATTTTTTGTGGATTACGTTATCTTTTAAAAATTTTTTTACACGTTTTAACCTAAGCCAACAATAAACCTAACTTTTCACTATCTAACCTTAGTGGAAACGCCGCTGTTAAAGCGGCATAGTAAAATCATGATTTATATTTTCTAACTTAGTGAAACGCCGCTGGTGGATGGTAAAGCGAAATAAAACCCCAATTTATATGGTCTAACAACATAAGTATAATAAGGCGCCACATTTGTCACCCGCAATAATTATTTATACCTAAATAACCCTCCCAAACCCTCTGCCGCCTCGATTTAAAAAGAAGGGCACATAAAACTTTATTTATTCCGAAGAACCCTTATTAAAATTCAGAAGCATATCTAATAATTGTTTTCAATTTGGTACCACTTATAAAAAATTTAATAAAATAATTACCATCTAGAATCATTAACTAGCAATTTCTTTGTACTGGAAATGGATAAATTATAGGACCATCTTGTAATGAGAACAGTAGACAATAAATAAAACTTAAATACGTATATGGCTCTATATATCATTCGACCCTTACTTAAAATACCCACTAGGTATAGGTACTATACAACCTGTATTTGCCATCAGGTAAAAGCCCTCATAATGCTTTTATAAAAATTTGGGATAATCTCATAATATAAGTAAATAGGGTGTAATTTCAGAAAAAAAGTAAAAAAAATTAATTCACAGTGTAAAATTGTAGTTAAATGGATTGTAAATACGAAATAATATAAAAGCCACCTTTTGTTTGCGATGATGTATGCACAATAACTCTATATTATTCGGCCCTTAAACTGAAAATACCCACTAGATAGGTATCATAACCTGTATTTGTCATCAGGTAGAACCCCCAATAAAATTATGAATATTAGGCGTAAGCAACAAAGTAGCAATCTTAACTTATTTTCAACATGAGCATAAAAATATGGAGTTGTTAAATATTTTACAACCTTAATTCTCAATGTCAACAATAACCAAATCACGTTGGTCTTTTAATTTATTATTAAATTCGTTAGAATAATAATTATCATAATACATTACTGGGTGTAAAAGCAATTGCGCTGCAAAATATAGTGTATACCGACTCTTCTGAGGTAGTTAATTAAAATCACAATTACTACATATAAAAATGTTCAAACGTCTTTGCAATAAATCATAGGTACGTACACTGACTAAAAAAAAATATATGCATGAAATAAGAACTAACCGAAACTTTTATGTGGTTTAACCTTTTTGCCTAAAATGATGGAAAACTTGAATTGTGTACTATTTCGTATGGCTGTTTGTAATTAACTGAAATTTATTAACTATCACCAATCGAGGCGGGGTTTAACGTAACAATCACAATAAGGAGTTTTTAGGTGCTGACAAAATTCTAAACATTACACCTCAAGAGAAATATGCTATACTAGGATGCATTTTAAAGTACTCCGATATTCTGGAAATAAAGAAAAACTAGTGTATATGGTAGCAAAAAAAAATTAAAATCTAAGAATAATCGATGCGGACTTTATCGCAACCAGCACAATAAGGAGTCTTTAGATGCAGGCAAAATCTTAAACATTTCTACAAAAAACATGATTATTTTTTTAATTAACACAAATATACATAAGTTCTTGACAATTTGATGTTTTTGTCGATAATTGGAGCAAACGTAAGCGAAGGTCTGAGTGATGGGCCATTGTGCGATATTTCTGTACCTATATGTACTTCAGAAAACTACAGTTAGGTAAACAAAAAGGTCTATAACCAGTGAAAATCTTAACTTTACAGTTTTGTCTCATATAAAAGTCACTTTTGAAGAAACCTACATATACGATTTCAAACTAATCCGCCTTAAGGGGTAATTCATGTCGTTGTGTGTATTAGAGTCCATTTTAAAAAGTACGATAATTTGCTAACCGACACTAGATCATCATTTTGTCTATTAAAATCTCATTTTGACATTAATGGTTTTTAGGGTCTTAAAGTGAACCGGCTCACCTGGAAACGATGTTTTCCTACAGCAATTTTACCAACGCAACATTTCGAAGAGAACCATAAACTAAAAGGATATATACAGGGTTGGGCAAATGTTCCGGAACGGCTTAATTACAAGCGAACGAAAAGTGATATCGAATCGGGGTTTTGGGCAATCTATAGGACAAAAATTTTACTATTTGACTGGTATACCATATGTCAGTAATGTCACCAACTGTCAAGTGTCGACGATATTTTTTTATTTTTTTAAATGGAACACCCTGTATATTATCAGATATTCTAGATCTTCAATAAATTACAAATATTTTTCATATAGCATACCATATGATTAAATTCAACTGTTTCGGAAATACGGGCAAATGAATGTAGTACATTTTATTTAAACAAAACCAAGGTAATAACTTTAAAACACAATAATATAAAATAATGGTTATTTAATTAAATGTTCAAAATGTCGTCCTTCAGCCACCTGACAGTGTCCAATCCTGTCGGAAAATTCAGAACGCACGTTTTGCAAATGTTCACGAGAAATAACATGCACAGCATCTAAAATTCTGTTTTGAAGATCCTCCAAAGTCTTAGGTTGTGTACGATATACGACAGTCTTTAAATGACCCCAGAGGTAGAAATCTAGAGGTGTTAAATCTGGAGATCTAGGAGGCCATTCAATGGACCCTCTCCTACCTATCCACCTTCCAGGAAAAGTTTGATCTAAATAATTTCTGACATGTATACCAAAATGAGCTGGCGCCCCATCTTACTGAAACCAAATGTCATTCGCTAGTATTTGATCGTTAACCTGATCATGATATAAATTAATCAAATTTGGTATAATTCTATTTCGAAGCAGATCTAAGTAGTAAATAGATGTCAAGTTTCCATCAAGGAAGAAAGGCCCAATAATATGGTTTCCAATTATACCTGCCCACACATTTAATTTTTGGGGGTGTTGCGTACGGTGCTCAATCATCCAATGGGGATTATGGTCTGACCAGTATCGACAGTTGTGCCTATTGACGAAACCATTAAGACAGAATGTAGCCTCGTCAGAAAATAAAATACGACTTACAAAGTTAGGTTGTAGGTCTATGTAGTCCATTATTTCTTGACAAAATTGCATACGCCTATCAGGATCGTCCTCTGATAGTTCTTGAAGCAAGCTGACTTTATAAGGAAACATTTTATTTTTTTTGAGGATTCTTCTAATTGATTTTTCGCTGTTTTCATGTGCAAGAGCAAGCTTTGGAACTGACGTCTGTGGTTCTTCTTGCAGGGCAAGCAAAACATCCAGGGATTTCTCGTCATTTGTAGCAGTTTTCGGACGACCTGTTTTTGGCAAGTTTTTTACCGTACCCGTATGCTCAAAGTTATGGAATATTCTATTAGCAGTTGATTTAGAAATGGGATCTCGAACAGGAAAACTTTGATTGAAAAGGTCGGTTGCTTCTTGAAAAGATCTCCGTCTATCCCCATATCCTATCATCATAAGCAGAGTAATCCGTTCTTGTTCAGTTAGCTGAACCATAGTTTTATCAGTTATATCAGAGGTTTAGTCGATAAATAAAAAACTCGCACAACTCACTTAATACAAATAAATAAAAATTAAATAGGAAATGTGTCAGAGTGACACTTGGGAGTCATGGAAACTAAGACTTTTATTTGGAATGTCATAATAAAAGAAATATGTTGCTTGATTTTTAAACAAAATGTAATATGGGCTTTCTAGATTCATTTGCCCGTATTTCCGAAACAGTTGAATTTAATCATATGGTATGCTATATGAAAAATATTTGTAATTTATTGAAGATCTAGAATATCTGATAATATACAGGGTGTTCCATTTAAAAAAATAAAAAAATATCGTCGACACTTGACAGTTGGTGACATTACTGACATATGGTATACCAGTCAAATAGTAAAATTTTTGTCCTATAGATTGCCCAAAACCCCGATTCGATATCACTTTTCGTTCGCTTGTAATTAAGCCGTTCCGGAACATTTGCCCAACCCTGTATATATACAGGGTGTTATGGAAATGACTTATTATTTTTTAACCCGTAAATCTATAGGTCGAGCCGAATTGGGGAAAAATTGCGTTAAATGGCGCTCGAAGCTAGAAATTCGAGAAAAATGCCTTCAAAAATTTAGCTCAAAACACCTACGCGCCAATGATCAAACAGCTGATTCGTACTACTTGTCAAAAAAAAAATTGTTGACAAAAATCTGACAGTTACTGTCAGATAGTCTTTAGATATCGTCAGCCCAAAACATGTGTTTTGAGCAGTGTTGCCACATTTACTACATCAGTTTCATCAGATAACCTTTTTTGAATATTTAATTTTTTCTACTTAACTTTAATATGCTTTAGTTTCTACCCTATTACACGAAAAATTGTCTACGTATTGCTCTAGTTTTATTTGTACATACCTTGAAATAAAAAACATATCGGCAAGAAATCCACGTTATACCGTTACCATTTCAAATGATTCTAGCGGGACATTTATTCACTTTAACAACACATTAACTGTTCGGGACATTATCAAGTTATTAGCTCTTTAATTCTGTGTTATTAATACAAGAAATTACTAGTTATAGACTTCTTAATACTTTATAACAAAATCCGGATTGAAAACAACGCGACACACGTTTGATACGGTTATGTTCTTTCTCTTCTTCTGTGACTTCTGTTCTTCTTGGTAATGATAATAGCTGGCTAATTGTCGTCAAGACAGGTGGCCATTGCAATTAAGAATAATAATTACGGTATCCAATCCAGTCCTCTTAACTGGACACACAACATTTAAACACGATAGTCCAAGGGGCGGGAAATGTGATTTGTTGCTGTTCTGTGATTGGGTACTGAGCAGTTCAAAGTCAAGGCTTCATATGTGGCTTCATAAATTTGTTTTTAATATCATTTCTTATTATTCATTTACTTGCAACGGCATAAAATTTGTTTGGGTTTTGCTGCTGGAGTGTATAGTTGTTGAATAATGTGATACACATGTGATGGGAATGTTTTGTGATGTGATAGTTTATCTGTGTAAATTTCCAGACATAGGGCTTGTTGTTGGTATCTACGATTTTTACTCAGCGAAGTATTATGATAGCAATACAATTTCATGGGGTGAGTAAAAACTATACCTATTGAATAAGGCTTGTTTAATTGAAATCGCAGTATAGTTTTTGATTTAATCTTTTTTAAAAAACCTAAAAAAAAGATTTTCCCGAATACTTGGCAACGTCGCAAGGTAATCAGCTGTCTGTAGAAATTCCGCCAATTTGTCATGTCAAAAACACGTGTTTAGGGGTAATGAACTTTCATAGAGGCACAGATGGTCCGGTTTTAAGGTATTTTACAAAATTCAAAATACTTCCGATTTTAGAAAAAAAAACTATCAAGTGTAACTCTAGGCCACCCCAGGAGTGGCCCCTTAAAATATAATAAGTCATTTCCATAACACCCTGTATATACAATATAGACCCACTAAACAGTCAAAGCTTCTTTCGGATGAAATCGAGACATCATCATGCTTACAATATCAGAAACTAAGCTGAATTCTGGTTGATGTTGGAAAGAAATTCACTTCACACACAAGGCAACCAAATTGTAATAGGGTTTTCGTAGTTCCAGTATATGTCTGGCTGCTTTGGCCTAAATAAATTGAAGTGTATTTGTAAGCAAATTAATCCTTAAAATTTATTATATCGTCTGATATAGGTACTGTTTCACTACGCGTTTTGGTAAAAAATTATTGGAAATTAAAATTACTATAGCACTATCAATAAATGGAACATGGATAAACTGGTAGATCTAAGCCCTAAAAATATACGCCCCTTATGATAAGTGCTAAGAAATTGTACCGTTGCCAACGTCAAATTAAAAATCAGGATTTGTCAAATAGGACTCAACCCTCTCATTAATAGGGAAAGGGGAAAAAAAAGTCAAAAAGTCTTTCTCCACTAATTTAATAGTGAGCTATTAAAGGCTCAATTTTAAAATTAAATTGTCTCTACATGTTTCAAAGGTAGTAACCTTCATCTTCAGGAGACCAAAGTAGTGCTGCAGTTATTATTAGCAGTAGAGAGAAAACTGTTGGTGGAAAATGACGTTGATGGAGCTTTTTTTATTTAAAAATATGTTGACAAGATATTAATAATTGAATGTAATCAGCATGCTAAAATTGGAATTGAAAGTGGAATGTTATATTTAAATCAAAGTTTATGAAAAGACACTGTCAATCTGTGGTCGAATTTAAAAAGGGAAGATATTCGTTATTTGAAAATCATACGTCAGGATATATAAAAAGGATCTTTTGGACATTCTAGATCTTGTTAGAGAAAGATTTTTGTTTGTGATTTGTTTTATGAGAAATTCTGTAATAAGAAAGAAATTTGTAATTAGTAATGAAATAAAATTATTAATAATGTCTGTACTTACATAATGTTGAAATTTCATTTGTAAAATTAGTTATTGGAGACCTGAGGTCCCGTCACCTTGCGTTATGTTCGTCCCATTATGTAGGGAAAACAATAGAGTTTTATTTAAAATAAAATTATTAAAAAATTAAAAAACAAAAAACAGATCTTATATTTTATATACCCTTAAAGATTAAAATAGGGAGACGAACACAGTTAAAATGAAAACGTGACAACATGTTCAGTCATTTTATAGTCGACCGTTGACAGCTTGAGAACAAAATGGTTGACAATGTCAGTATAATTGCATTAATGACAAAGGTATGAAAAGCTCAATCATCGTTCTTATAGTTACTAGTTAGTTAAATAAACATACATAAAACTTGAATATAACATAAAATATAAATAAAAGATATTATAATAAAAATTTTTTTCACAAGGTTGGGGGAATGGTCTTAAAAGACTTCCCTTTTATATTCTTTGGCGGTCTCCAGTGATCGTTAAAACAAATATCGACATTTAAGTTGGGAGAAAAACAATCATTGTCAAGATACAGAATCCAGGAGTACGACTAATCAGGTAGAAATTTAAAGTTTTAAAGGTTTAGTACAGAAAATAAATGTCAAACAAGCAACCCAAAAATCAAAATCAGTCGTCTCAAACTTCCCTTCCTCGGGAATAGGTGCTTTAGAGATCAGTGTTGTCATCTATGGGACCATCATCGAGGTGTAAGAATAAAGTGTGGAAATAATTTGATTTAAAATACTAAAAGTAAAAGAATTTTTTTGTCGAAAATATTTTATGTTGTTAAACGATTGATGACTTGGTTGGATGCCGAAAGGCAAGAGGTCATCGAAAATTTCGAACCGAACAGAACAGAATGATGGTTGACCAGAGAAGACTGTCACAGGTGGTTGTACATAACCTCTCAATTATATTTTTATTAGAGATTTCAGACTATTAAAGATTTACTGATAATATCAAAATAATTGAAATTAGAACATAGAAATAGAGAAAAAGAGGTAAAATTGTTTGTTTAATTTTTAAAATTAAGAGCATTAAAAAAATGGGTAGAAGTATGCTGAACCTGATCATTAAGACAAACTAAATTTTTGTTATGTAACGCTTTGTTAATTTCAAGAATCTCCAACAGGTCAAGCCTGTTCCCCTTATCACAGATGTGTAGATTTCTACATTAGAATCAGGATTAAAATGGTGTTTGTTAATATGAACGTGTCTAGAAAAACTAGACTTGATTCTTGAGGGGGAAAGATTTTGATTTGTTGCTTTCTCTATTTCTTTACAGTGTTCCTTTATTCTAACTGTAACTCATTAATGCTCGATCTTCGGTATACCGAGTTTTATAAGTATTTTTAACACTCATCTGGAAATAAATTAATGCAAAAACCTCCTTTTTCCATTTTTTTTTTCAATCCATTAAACAACAAAATTGACATTTTTTGAAGAAACCTTCTTGCATGTATTGATGTATTAAGTAATTGTATAATAGCTAGATACATATAACATTGCCTACATAGGTATTAGCGAGCGAATTTCGACTATTGTAGATATTTAATATTAGAAAATCAATATAGAGGCAAATCGAAAAGCCTATTTTTAAGACTAGTTCGGCTTAAGAGGTAGTTTATGGTGATGTACATATTAGAGTTCATTTTAAAATGAACGATAATCTCCTAAACACAGACTTTTGGCAATAGAACGAAATAAAAATATAGTTTGATGTGATAAGGCTATGCACCTGCTCTTTATGAAATTTCATGTGAGCCTAGACTTTATGAATTTTTCTTTTTTTTATCAGTAAAGTTATCCCATAGGGATTGTTTGTTAATCCATTAAAATAGACAAAATCTTTGAATTCGTATATGATTATCCACTGAAATACCCTTAATCTTCAGGGTACCTAACTCTACGAGATATTTATTGCAAAGGGCGGCTTTTTCAGTTTTGAAAGAAGCCAACATTTTCGAATTTCATCTAAATATATACAACGCTATACTTTAACCAAACTCAATATAGAGACAAAGCGACAGACGCGTTTTAAACTAATGTGGCTTAAAGGATAATTTGTGTTGTAAATATTAGAGTTCATTTTAAAAGGAACTATAATCTCGTGACCGACACAAAAAAGTACCCATTTCGATACATAATTTCCCCTATTTTAACGTTAAAATAGTAAATTATGTTATAAGACCGAAAAATGTAGTATTTCGGACGTAATGCGGCCGGTAACCCAAATAGTCCGAAAAACATTTTTCGTTCATATGTCATAAGTTATTTTTTATCCGATCTTGTTTTTAATCCGATTGCCACTTGTAAAATAATGTAAAAATGAAGTGAACCTATACATTTCATCTTGCACGGTAATTTTTTGCTCTTAATGTTTGTTAGTTAACGATAAAACCTGTAATAGCGTCCGAAAAAAAAATTTTTTTTGACTAACATAAAAAGTGTTGTCTAGCTACCAGGGCAATAATCAATACTTTATTGAGAAGGTTACCTCTTCGTCTAAATATCTAATCTATAAAACGGCATTTTTCCGACACAATCGGTTAAAAAGCATACAATTGTATTTGAACGTTTGTACAAAAACCATCTTGTTAAATCAGTTCTTATACCTGGCTGACAACGCCGATCTTTAGCTTTTTTACCTTTGTAAAATAAAAGATTAGTTCTTACTATCAAAGAAATTAAATATGCAAGAGAAAAGGGTCGAAAAGATTAATAATAATTTATTTATTCCTAAGTTATAAATCTTAACTACATCACTTTCTAAACCAAGAAAATAGATAATCTCCCTGCATTATTCCGTACTTAGATTTATTTTTCATGAAAATAGTCAAATCTACGATTTTCGTTCAAATCCATAAGGGACCCTTGTTTTGTACAGACGATTTACGATCTTATTTTCAACTAAAATACTAGTATAAAAAAGTATTTCTTCCGACAAACGTGGAAGGAATAGACATTTAAACAGTTAGCCATAACATACACATACTGACTTGCATTATTTTCATGAATCGATTGGCTTTGTGTGTGAAGTGAATTTCTTTCCAACATCAACCAGAATTCAGCTTAGTTTCTGATATTGTAAGCATTATGATGTCTCGATTTCATCCGAAAGAAGCTTTGACTGTTTAGTGGGTCTATATTGTATATATATATCCTTTTAGTTTATGGTTCTCTTCGAAATGTTGCGTTGGTAAAATGGCTGTAGAAAAACATCGTTTCCAGGCAAGCCGGTTCACTTTAAGGCCCTAAAAACCAATAATGTCAAAATAAGATTTTAATAGACAAAATAATGATCTAGTGTCGGTTAGCAAATTATCGTACTTTTTAAAATAGACTCTAATACACACAACGACATGAATTACCCCTTAAGCCGGATTAGTTTAAAATCGTATAAGTAGGTTTCTTCAAACGTGACTTTTATATGAGACAAAACTGTAAAGTTAAGATTTTCACTGGTTATAGACCTTTTTGTTTACCTAACTGTAGTTTTCTGAAGTACATATAGGTATAGAAATATCGCACAATGGCCCATCACTCAGACCTTCGCTTACGTTTACTCCAATTATCGACAAAAACATCAAATTGTCAAGAACTTATGTATATTTGTGTTAATTAAAAAAATAATCATGTTTTTTATAGAAATGTTTAAGAATTTGCCTGCACCTAATGACTCCTTATTGAGCTGGTTGCGATAAAGTCCACATCGATTATTCTTAGATTTCAATTTTTTTTTACTACCATATACACTAGTTTTTCTTTATTTCCAGAATATCGGAGTACTTTAAAATGCATCCTAGTATAGCATATTTCCCTTAAGGTGTAATGTTTAAGATTTTGTCAGCACCTAAAAACTCCTTATTGTGATTGTTACGTTAAACCCCGCCTCGATTGGTGATAGTTAATAAATTTCAGTTAATTACAAACAGCCATACGAAATAGTACACAATTCAAGTTTTCCATCATTTTAGGCAAAAAGGTTAAACCACATAAAAGTTTCGGTTAGTTCTTATTTCATGCATATATTTTTTTTTTAGTCAGTGTACGTACCTATGATTTATTGCAAAGACGTTTGAACATTTTTATATGTAGTAATTGTGATTTTAATTAACTACCTCAGAAGAGTCGGTATACACTATATTTTGCAGCGCAATTGCTTCCACACCCAGTAATGTATTATGATAATTATTATTCTAACGAATTTAATAATAAATTAAAAAACCAACGTGAGATTTGGTTATTGTTGACATTGAGAATTAAGGTTGTAAAATATTTAACAACCCCATATTTTTATGCTTATGTTGAAAATAAGTTAAGATTGCTACTTTGTTGCTTACGCCTAATATTCATAATTTTGTTGGGGGTTCTACCTGATGACAAATACAGGTTATGATACCTATCTAGTGGGTATTTTCAGTTTAAGGGCCGAATAATATAGAGTTATTGTGCATACATCATCGCAAAGAAAAGGTGGCTTTTTATATTATTTCGTATTTACAATCCATTTAACTACAATTTTACACTGTGAATTAATTTTTTTTGCTTTTTTCCTGAAATTACACCCTATTTACTTATATTATGATATTATCCCAAATTTTTATAAAAGCATTATGATGGCTTTTACCTGATGGCTAATACAGGTTGTATAGTACCTATACCTAGTGGGTATTTTAAGTAAGGGTCGAATGATATATATAGCCATATACGTATTTAAGTTTTATTTATTGTCTACTGTTCTCATTACAAGATAGTTCTATAATTTATCCATTTCCAGTACAAAGAAATCGCTAGTTAATGATTCTAGATGGTAATTATTTTATTGCATTTTTTATAAGTGGTACAAAATTGAAAACAATTATTAGATATACTTCTGAATTTTAATAAGGGTTCTTCGGAATAAATAAAGTTTTATGTGCCTTTCTTTTTAAATCGAGGCGGCAGAGGGTTTGGGAGGGTTATTTAGGTATAAATAATTATTGCGGGTGACAAATGTGCCGCCTTATTATACTTATGTTGTTAGACCATATAAATTGGGATTTTATTTCGCTTTATCATCCACCAGCGGCGTTTCACTAAGTTAAAAAATATAAATCATGATTTTACTATGCCGCTTTAACAGCGGCGTTTCCACTAAGGTTAGATAATGAAAAGTTAGGTTTATTGTTGGCTTAGGTTAAAACGTGTAAAAAAAGTTTTAAAAGATAACGTAATCCACAAAAAATGAAGTTAGGTCATAAACCGCATCACCGAAAGGAAGGGTTAGATCGTTAAAAGTCAGGTTTAATATCGGGTTAGGTTGTAAACCGCATCGCTGAACCATTCGGGTTAGGCCATAAAACGCATCACCGAAATGGAAGGGTTAGATCGTAAAAAGTCAGGTTTAATCTCGGGTTAGGTTGTAAACTGCATCGCTGAAGCATTCGGGTTAGGTCATAAAACGCACCACCCAAAAGTGGTGCACCACTGGTCCAGCTCTCTCCGTTTCTAGCTACTAACACGCAACAAATAAATACTAAGAGACAGCAATTGGAGAAAGAGGATTTCCTGAACCGCCATAATCAATCTCGGAGGTTTTAGAAAGCCAGTTTACACAAAAAGCGCCCAAAAAGGCAACACAGGAACCCTCTTTATCTAATACTGACCAAGATAGACAACAAGATAGTCGGCAGGCAAGTGATGTACAGCCAACCAAAATAAGAGTACCTCTAATAGTACTCAAGAACAAACAAATGTTTGGTAAAATCACAAAATATTTATATGATAATCATATCGATTTTGGTAACGCTATTACCGTAAACGATGGAGTAAAGTTCCATCCCACACTCCAAAAGACTACAATAAAATAATGAAGCTTTTTGATGAGCAAAAAATACCCTATCACTCCTTCAGGTTTGCCGAGGAAAAAGAATTGCACGTCGTGATTCGCGGCGCGCGGCGTGGTTAAAACGTGGCCAGAAGCAAAGATCGCGGAGGATCTGCAGCAAATGAGCTTTAGCCCATCAAACGTTAAACGTTGTACTAGGAGGGACGGTACTCTAATGCCGTTGGTTCTGGTCTTATTGCCGAAAACAGATAAGCGAATTTTTGATGTTAATGTTATTGATTTTATAAGCGTTAAGGTAGAGTCTCAAAGGGCAAAGCCTCAAACTACACAATGCTATAGGTGTCAATTGTTTGAGCACTTACAATTCAAATGCACCGCATCAGTAAAGTAGGTTGTAATAATTAATAAAAAAATAAAAAATTATAAAAAAAAATTCTTACTTTATATTATTCAGCTTATTTTTCTTGATCTCAAAATGTTGTTCTTGTTAATATTTTTATTAATTAATTACTTGGGTCACCACGGCCACTCAGTTTTTAATTCGCTTGAGAGCTAAGGTCGTAGATTTAATTCAGATAAGATTTTTGGGCGCCATCAACCAAAGGGGTTGAAAAAGATTATAAAGAAAAGAGTAAATAGAATATTTAGTTCCCTAGCCCTGAAAGAGAAAGCAGTATGAATAAAACAATTGTTTTAATCAATTCCTATTTTATTAATAAAAGAATAATATTTTCCAACAAACACCCATTTTATTCATATAGGAAGAAATAAACATAACATGGAAAAAGGATTTGAATAAAAGGCTAAGCAACTAAATCAGAGAAAGAAGATATAAAAAAATAACATAGAAAAAGTTATGAAATGAGCTAGTCAGCTCCACTAAAAGATATATTAGATCGTAGGAAATTAAACAGATTAAGAAGTGAGGATTCTTTCTAAACACCCAATATAAAAGGAGTCAAATACTAACTAAAAGCTTTGAACATAATTAAAGTGTAATTACTTTAAAGGTAGTCACCAAAATAAAACAGAATTTAAATTTAAGTTAAGCTAAATCAAATTATAGCATTCATTATGCCAAAATTGAAAATAAAATATTATTTATAGTAAAGTCAATGCAAGGTCAATTGAAGCACTTACGATGCCCAAAATTTGGTTAAAATCCCTTGAGAAATTTATGATAACTTCAAGGTTATATTATTAAAGGCATTTACCCTTTTGCCAAAATCCAAAGTAAAACAGCATTTAGGGTAAAGTTAATATAAAGTCCATTATAGCATTCACTACGCCAGAATTTAAAATGAGATAGAATTTAGAATCAAATTTATAAATTGTAATATCACTTCCAGGTTATATTAATGAAGGCATTTACCCTGCCCTATTCCAAAATAGAATTGAGAAGCTTAAAACTTTATTTATGTTCCCAACTAAATAGCTTAGGGGTGAAGATAAAGATTATTTAGCTAAGTCCAACTAATACATATAGCCAAAACCTAGAATGGCAATAATACATGCTGATGGTAGCTAAAATTTCTGGGTCAGTAAGGAATGTATTCAAGGCTGGGATTATCAGTCCCTTATTAACCCGATAATATCTCAATAACTTTACAGGAGATAATAACTCCAATATAGCTTAGGAAAGATTTAAAATTCATTACCCAAAATTAATTAGAGCGAAAATGCATACTTCCTGAGGAAGTTCTAGATTTATACTTAAAAAATCAGTATTCTCCAACTAGATCAGTATTAAACCTTTAACTGCTACTTCTGTTAGGAAGTAAGACTTACGTTTATTGTTTAATGTTAATCTCAATTTAAGATAATTAAAATAACCATCTTATACTGCTTGACGAGTAAAATTTAGTTTCATAAATCAAAACTAGCATGTTCCAGCTAGATAATCATAAAACCTGCTTGGGATTAATATACAAATGAATTTACAATAAATAGACCGTCCACTCAAGCATTCCTTGACGAGGGAGGTTTCGGTTTTAAATTGAAAACTAATTTTTGTATGATACTAGATAAGCAGTTTAGGTAATATATACATTACTGGAGTGACCCATCCACTTTAAGCGAAATCTACAGGAATTTACAACAGTCTTAAGCGAAGCTAGAGTAATTATACCACTATACATAAAAATATACAGAGGGAAGAATATACAGATATAATACAGTCTACCAAATCACCACATAAAAGGTTTATAACGTAGGAAATTAAGTTAAGGGGTAACAAATTGACTTTTAGTGGCTATCAGTGATCAAATTAAAAAAGTTAAGTCCGGTAAGTGTGGCATTGTGCCAGTGAAAACGTTACAAGTGATTAAAAATTAGGTATTTTAGCAATATTATCTAGAAAGGTGGTTCTAGGCCCATTAGTAGTACATTACGAGTGATTCAACTGAAGTATGGAGGTGAAATTATCCTGAATTATTAGACCCATGAAATTTACTTATTCAAATTCAAAAGAAGGGTTTTTGGTACTATATTTTAATAAAAAATTAGTCGGAGGTGGTATTAGTACAGTAACCAAGGAGAAAAAAGTGCTACTTAGCTCATGTAAGGCAGGAACTCTAGCAGACAGGCACGGCGGATTATGCGTCAACTCCAGCATTAGATCAATGTGGACGGTTGACCATACAGCACGTCGGGGTGACCGGCACATGCACCGAAACAGGAACTTCTTCCAAACTGACACCCCCACTCGCCTTGGCCTCTCAAAAACATACATCCTCCATTCCAGACAAGGGTTCCATAGCAGGGTAAAGAATTAAGAGGAAGACTCCAGGTTACGAGTACTAACTAAAGCACTTCCAACACATGGATAAATCCATGTAGAAAATATGAGGGAAGGTAGTCAAGAACGTGGAAAAATAAAAAAGTAGAAAATAGAAGTTGATAAAAGTAAAAGATGATAAAGGTAAAAGATGATAAAGGTAGATGATAAAGGTAAAAGATAATAAAGGTAGAAGATAATAAAGGTAGAAGATAAAAGAGGTAGAAAATAAAAGAGCCTAAAATAAAACGTGAACATTAGGACGCCATTTTGTGAAACCGAAAAATATTACTCACCAGATGGTCGGGCTTTCATCGGTCTAGGTGACGAACAATCCCATTTAAGGTTCATAAGGACAGCTTCTATGTTAAATTCCGATCCGGCCTTGCCGACACATTTAAAATCCAAATTATTAACACAGAACCGCCATTTTATATCTTCATCACCTGCTGTTCAAGTCTTCTGGACCGGTATATAGAAAGAACAGACCGAAGCACATCGCCGTAAAGTCCTTAAATAGACTCTCTATCAAAAAAAAAAAACAACTTCCTACTCGCGACTCGTACTGCTTCGAAAACCCATGTGACTTCCGGCAATTGACAGGCAAAACTGCAGGGCACTTTGAACTTTGAAAACGGGAATTTACTCATTTTAACCAAAAGAAGCCAGGAAAATAGATGCAAGTTTGACCCGAAACTAATTGCATCAAAATACTAGGTTAGGTAACGTCGAAAAAACGGCTGTCATCCCAGAAATGTAAAAGATCTCATAACACCATCTGGGTGTGCAAGTGATATTCCGACAGCTGGTCATACATATCGTCATTTTATGGGTTGCCTATACGTAGGTTATTGTATTAAGAAAACCTGCCTGGACCCAGAACCTTTTAGACAGGGGCGTATTCAAAAATTTTTAAAAAAATTTAAATATCTAAATTGGTCGAAATTTGATAAAAACTCGGGCTATCTACTAACGTTGTAACAAGCACAAAAATATTGTTACAAGGTACCTACCTAAAGTGTGCAAAGAGTCACTTCTCTCGAGAGTGCCCTAGCAATGACAGGGAGTCTGTGCAAACTGCACAGGCATTCACTCAGCAAATTTCCGTGGCTGTCTCAAGCATCCAGACAGTCTAAAATATAAAAATATTAACCCAACAAATACAAGTACGAGACCAGTCTCCAATTGTAATTTTAAATGGGGAACGCAAAATAACTCAGATTTAAACACAAATTTACATGCAAATAAACCAGGTCCAGCGATGGGGGGGCTGGAAGCCGCGCTCCAAAAGTCGATGGAGTCGATTATGGCACAATTCCAGGCGTTAATACAGAACCAAATGCAGGCTATGTTATTAAATCTTTCCTTTACTAAATAATGCCTTTGCAGAGTGAGATTTCTTATTTCAATTTGGCAATTGTCAATATAAACGGGATCAAGGGCAAAAAGCTTGAGATTATTGATTTTCTAGAAAGATATGCTATTGATGTTCTTTTTGTACAAGAAACATGGTTAAAAGAGGAGCGCCTCACGTTCCCTAATTACACTGTTTCTCGAAACAACAGGCATGGTATGCCTATGGGCGGAACCCTGATTCCTGCGAAAAACAACATCATAGCGCTAGTTGTGTTGTTATGACTCTTCGTGATAATAATTATGCGCCAAACACTGTTTTAACTATTTATGCAACATTAAGAAACAGTTTTTATTATTGACAAAGGAACTACACTTTTTACTAAAACCGACAACTGACAGAACTCTTATAACACTTTTTAATCAGACCTGCCAACCTCACAAAATAACAACTGCTAAACAGTGCAGTGTTACCACTAATTAAAAGTAATATTATTGAATGATTTCTTTTACATTTAACAACACACCTCCTTAATAAAATTATCTATTACCTTCTAAGCCTAAATCTAGCTTAAACTTATCAAATTTTACACGAGACACTGGCTTTGTAAACATGTCCTGCCACTTGGTCTTCAGTTTTAATATGAACAATTTCAACAATGCCTGTATCTACTTTTTCCTTGATAAAGAAAAACTTATTATCAATGTGTTTTTCCTTTTTATAGCACATGTGCTCAGTAGTACCACTATCTAACCACCAGACATTTTCACTAATTGATTTTCCAATCAATGCTGACATATCCGAGCAATTTAATACACTTGACATACCGAGCAATGCCTGTGTTGTAGTATTATTAGCTATTGACTTCTTATCTTTCTCGTCATATTCTTTTCTTTTTTAAACCAACAGTCTTTGATCAAATGACCCATCTTCTTACAGTAAACACAAGCAGTTTTCATTTCGACACAGTTTTTCTTTATGTGCCCTGTTTTATTGCACTTGAAACAGGTTATTTCTTTTTGCTGTCGAAACTGCTTATTTCCTACTCTACTGACTAAGGTCGACCGTAGCATTGTTCTCTTTATTTCTTTCTTCCTCTATGAGCAACCGTGACATTAATTCTGACATAGTTTGCTGACTACTAGCGGTAATAAATGCAGAAATAAAATGAGTCAAACTTTTTGGTAGAGACATCAACACTTGTGTCATAGCCATTAGATCTTATGTGGGTATCTCTTCATCTTGCTGCTTAAGGTTTCCCTGGATTTCTTTTATTTGTGCGATGAACTCAGCAATACCGCCTTTTTCATTATATTGCATGCATGCTAAAAAATCTTTGCTGTAGTAAGTGGACACTCACCTGTGATTTGTTTTTGTATATAGTAGTCAACTTATTCCATATTTCTGCTGACGAACTGGATAACAAAATATGTGTAATGGATTTATTTTCCAGCCTACATACTATCTGTTCCTGTGCCTTTGCGTCCTCCCGTTCCCATTCTAGTATTACACTTTCACCAGACGCTGGCTTACTGTTTTTCCCGGTAACTATTTCATAATAACCTTTCGACTTTAATACTACTTGAATTTGGAATTTCCATGTTGTCCAGTTTTCTCCATTAAATTTTACAACTGAGAATGTATGTTCTGCCATCTTACTTGGGTAAATCTCTGCAAATCAAACAATTTCCAACTTGAAAGTGACAATTTTGTAAAACATTTTAGCTAATATAGGATGACATAAATAAAAAAATAGTAATTTCAAGATGGTTTGTTGATTTTTTTTTCTTTTTTGGTTTTTGTACTCCTAATTTGGAAATGAGGGAGTGACGGTAGGTATGAGAAAGTGACGCAGTGAATGGTTTAATAAAAAAAAACTTAGAAACAAAGTTATGACTTTATTAAAGTGCTTTAACTCTACAAAATACAAATTAAGATGCACTGTTTGTTTAAGAAAACAATAATTTAGGGATTAAAACTATTCTAAAAATAAGTCAGTTATACGTGCAAACTCGTCTGACGGTAATGAATGGATTGATCTTCCAGTATATGAAAGTATAATTCTGGGAATCCGTTGATAACTGATAACGTCTACATCTTTCTTATCAGGCCAGATAAATCTGTTAGGGCCAACAGCTTTCATAAAATTGACCAGTATGTTTCCTGTCGTTTCCTTTTTTTCAACGATTCCGGGTATCCATTGTTGCTCATACACAACAGTTACCCACTGATCAACAGCTAAATCACTTTCAAAAGATACTGGAACCCTTATTACATTTTTATTTTTAGTTCTGTTGGTGTTTAACGGTTTTAATTTAGAAACTGACACCAGTGTGCAAACTTATTTGCTCTCTAGATCTACCAAAATTAAAGGATTGTACTTCCTCGCCATACCTACATAAAAAATTTTCACTAAAATCGACGTGAATAAATACTTCATTTAATTTAAGGGACGATTTCAATAATGATAGTGATTGGTACTGATGTAGGATATGGTTTAAAAAGATGCTCAAGGTATTGTCTAGCTCATGATACAAATTAACTAGCGTGATTTGAACGTTCGTTTTTGTTGTCTTTCGAATAAGTTTTTCTTTTCCTCCTATGTTACAACAGTTGTCTACTTATAATAGGTAACCAACCTATCCATAAACTCTTTGGCTTTTAGATTTTTGTTACAGCAGACAGTATAAGTATTCAAAATTGAAATGTTTAATGCATCTGCATGTTTCTCTATCTTCTACTTTTGGTTTTAGAATCCAGAACGGTTTTAAGCGGCAAAAGGATTGATAACTGACATGGCAGGATACTGAACAAAGAAATTTCTTGTGTAGTGTTTTTATAGTTTCTAATAGGTAAGGTTTTTGCTTCTGGTCTTTTTTAAAAGTGATATATTTCTTTTTTTCCGCAGTCATCCGAGATACATCTTCCCTTTCAAAAAAGATTCTTATTTCTTCTTTAATATGGAGAAAAAGATAATGACCTCGGGGTGCAATTTTTTTGTTGTAATTTTTTAGTGATTGAGGATTTAAAATCTTGGATTTTCTTGCCGTGTTTATTAGCCGGTATTTTTTCAACACGATATACTGCATTGTTTTATTCTACGTCCTTTTATTTCAATGACTAAATCAAGTTCTCTTAAATTGTCGTACAGCCGCAGGACGGATTTAAATTGTTTCCTTTCTGATTTGAAAATAAAATTCATGTTATGGCCAATTAACACAACAATGTTAATGTGTCGCCGGACACAACCATTGTTTTTCTATTTTGCTTTATTTATCAAATGAAAGAGAAGACGAAAATCATAAAGATCCCTTTTTACCTTAGTTCCAACTTGGTTTTTCATTTCATTACGTGATGCGTGCGTCCAAACAAGATATTTTATTTAAATTTTAAAGCACTTACCTGAAGTCCCTATCCTAAACAAACCTATTAACCAAACCGAAAGTTTTGTTTTTCAACAGACCACACTCGCTCTGACTTATCTGACACTAATTTAGTCATTTTCTTTGAAGAACGGATAATTAACGAGTATAACAAATAACAACTACCTATATAAGAAATAATAACAATAACCAAGTAACTAACCTTACTTTCTCTAATGGTTTGTTGCAACCCGCTATTCTATGTTAGAAGGATCATTTCCAGCCTGTCAATTAAACTTCGACGTGGCAATCGACTATTGCAGTGGTAAATAACCTTAATATTCATTGGTGGTAAATTAGCTGTGCGACCGTTCGGAGGACTGTACCACTGCCGTCTCGAAGAACAGGCCGTCATGTTAAGATCGTGACGTCACATTAGAAGATGGAATTTATTATAGAGGCTATATGGCATGTAGATTATAAAATTGATTTGTAAGTCAAAGATGTCTTAAATTATATCAAATGAGGTATAGAATCGTATATATTAACCCATTAGTGAGTTATGGTTATAACCCACGTGTGCGTTATAACCTACTTTATTAGTCGAAAATCGGACTAATAATGTTCACATTATATTTTAAGTAAGTGTTGGATAATAGTTATTTTTCCACTACTAACCTATAACATCGCCATTATTGACCGATTATTAACGCTAGAAATCGTTTTCCTCTACCTTATAAGTCATTATTGACCATGGTCAATAATAAGCGATTGAAATCCATTATTGACCGATCTTTGACCTTAACCGAATTTTGTTTGAACGCAGGTAACTTGATTTTTTAATTCTACAACATCAATTCATTGTGGTTAGGCAACCAGATAATTATCAATACATATTAGATTACTTGATATTGTAAAATATCGATACAATCAACATTTTTTCTGCTTCCATCCTTAATTCGGGAGGTGTACACATAATATTATCACTAACATTCACGCTCATTTTTTAAAAAAACGCAAAACTCGTGAAATCTGATGACACAAATGAACACAAATTGACATTGACAAAGCCACCTGACAAAACAACAAAATATTTTGGCAATTCCAAAGCGCAGGTAACTTGATTAAAAAATATACTTATACCTACCCATAATTTTTTATAATTAATAATACTATAAAGATAAATCTCCTATAAAAGTTTGTAGTAGTGGAAAAAATAATATATTAACCACGGTTTAGACAGCTTATTATAGCCCTCGCGTCTTAAATCCCTCGTCGCTTCGCTCCTCGTGATTTAAACTCGCCGCTGGGGCAATAATGATGGCTGTCTAAACCTTGGTTAATAATATACTATTTTCCACTACTAACCTATCACATCGTCATTATTGACCGATTATTAACGTTAGAAATCGGTTTTCTCTACCTTATAAGTCATTATTGACCATGGTCAATAATAAGGCATTGAAATCCATTATTGACCGATCTTTAAGAATTTATTTGAAGGCAGGTAACTTGATTTTTTAATTCTACAACATGAATTCATAAACATTTCAAACAGTTAGGCAACCAGATAATTATCAATACATATTAGATTATTATAGACGCCTGATATTGTAAAATATCGATACAATCAACATTTTTTCTGCTTCCATCCTTAATTCTGGAGGTGTACACATAATAATATTACTAACATTTTCTTCGCTCATTTTTTAAAAAAACGGAAAACTCGTGAAATCTTATGACATAAATAAACAAAAATTGACATTAAGAAAGCCACCTGACAAAACAACAAAATATTTTGCCAATTCCAAAGCGCAGGTAACTTGATTAAAAAATATACTTAGACCTACCTATAATTTTTTATAATTAATAATACTATAAAGATAAATGTCTTATAAAAGTTTGTAGTAAGTAGTGGAAAAAATATTATATTAACCACGGTTTAGACAGCTTACTTATAGCCCTCGCGTCTTAAATCACGAGGAGCGATGATGATGGCTGTCTAAACCTTGGTTAATAATATACTATTATGGTACCTACAAGTGTGTTATGTTATATACAGTGCGTCCATAAAGTCTTGCACAAATTCATTTAAAATTCAGGTATTTACTTTTTAAAAACGCTCGGACACGTCAATTAGTACTTTTGTTTGCGCATTTTTTAACGTAAAATGTTTTTATACAGGGTGTCGCACGTATGAGGTATGAGGTCATCAATAAATGTGTTTAAAATAAATTTTCAAACGTCAATATTTCGGAAACCGTGACTTCCAGAGGTGTTAAGTGTTCATCATAGAATTCAAAATTGATATAATATACAGGGTGTTCCATTAAAAAAATCCTTGATGACCTCATACCTCATACGTGTGACACCCTGTATAAAAACATTTTACGTTAAAAAATGCGCAAACAAAAGTACTAATTGACGTGTCCGAGCGTTTTTAAAAAAAGTAAGCCCCTGAATTTTAAATGAATTTGTGCAAGACTTTATGGACGCAGTGTATAAGTCACGGTGGGAAATGGTTATTAGCCCTCAAGGCCGTATATGACCTAACACACGAGTGCCATACAAAATTTTATCCAACACTTAATGATATTAATAAAAAATAGAAAATTATATTGTCTCGATGTAAACTGGAAAACCCTGTGTTATATTTTAGTTGACATATTTTTGAATGACAAATTTGACACGTAAAAGTAGGCTAGTGTGATTATTGTTATTATGGAATTGATTAATAACAAATTTGAAGAGAGTAAATCAAATTATTATTTTTGTCATTTCCGATGGTGGTTTTTCAAAGTATAAAAAAACTCTAGCCGAAATTCAAAAAGAAGCTGAAGCGTGTTCATTTATTATTCCCCACAAGTCAAAAAATAGTTAATTATGACAAAACCTTCAAAGAATTTATCGACTAGTGTGATAAAAGATGTGCCTGCGTGAGTTATAATCATAACCCACGTGTGAGTTATAAGCTACTTTATTAGTCGAAAATCGAACTAATAATGTTCACAATATATGTAAGTGCTGAATAAAATAATTTATCATACATCTTACTCAATGCAAAATTTAGAGTAGTAGACAAAAACGAAATTTGTCTCCAGAGATTTTCACTTGCGGCATTTTTTTACACATTTTGTGACCCCCCATGTTTTTATGATCCGCCTCTGACTGATTTTCAAGAATGTACGTATTCAAAATTCTCTAAAAACGCGTCCACACTAAGCACGAATCCTCTTCTGGACCAATAACGCAATAACAGTTCTGCTTCGTGCGGTCATTTCTTCGCGTTCGTTTCTGTTTTTGATAGAGGACTTGAGCATATGGAGGGCTTTAGGAAGGAGGCCGATCGAATATGGCCGAATTTTAAATTTACGTCCCTGTTTCTCGTTACTTCGCTGGTTGGCCGTCGAGGGCGCCACTGCACGCTTCCCGGCTATTTTTTGCATGCAGGTTTTGATAGGCGAGCGCGGTATTTTTTTCGAATATCTTGAAAAATAAGCTTTGGAATAATTTTTTTGCGTTATTAATATAAACAATGAGTGGCGTACAATGTTTTACAAGTAGCGTTTGCTTCGTTCCGGGGTGTAAAACTGGTTATTCGTCTGATAGAAAGCTCGGGAAAAATCGTGGTGAGAAAAATCCTAGTCTCTTTCAAGCCCCTAAGGTAAGCAAAAACCACAAAAGGTTCACAATATTGTTTATTAATAGTGGTCTTTCGTTACTCGTCTGTCTGTGTCGTCTATCCTTGATTTTGTCATCATCTCAGACGATCATCATAGATCTTAAAGATAGATTATCCGACAATGGACGTATTTCTATTAACCAAATTTTTGATAATGTTAATCAAAATTTAATTAAAATTTATTCATTGTTACGAACTGTTTTAAACTAACTTTAAAAAGGTATTAATAATTTAAGAAATAATATTTCTCCTTTAATTGGTATTTTATACAAGTTAAGATATTATAATAGGTATATACCGGGTGTTGCATCGTCGAGCGGGACATAGGAAGTCCCATGTAATTTTAAATGGGGTCAATTATTGGCTTCCCTAATTATTTTAGAGAAAAATTCTATTTAGGTTTAATAAAGAGCACTAAAACCCACATTCAAAAGAATAACTTTAGATATTTTTGATGAGCCCGTTTACGGGTTATCGCCGATTTCTTTTTAACTATTTCTCCTTTTTATGGCCCCGTATTTGCGGGCACCAGTCAAGGTAAAAGATGACTGTCAAATAAAGTTGTCATTTTGAAATGTGTGCTTTATTGTTATAAAAACTCGTACATCGAAAATATTAGCCATGAATTACACTTCTGAAGAAAAAATATTGATGATTAAATGGTATTATCAAGGAAATAGTTATCAAAATGTGTCAGACATGTTTGCTGCTCTGTACCCGAATAGACCGATACCTGCAAAATCTACAGTCGAAAGGACTATCAAGAAATTTGAGACAAAGGGCACTGTAATAAATTACTGCAGATGTGAAGAAAGGCAGGAACAAAGAAGAGATGCAAGAAATGATAGGGACTTGCAAGTTTTATTGTGCGTGAAAGAAAATGATGGGAAGATCAGCACAAGGAAACTTGAGGATGACATAGGATTAGATCACACCACAGCGTTACGAGCTTTGAAACGACATAAATATTATTCATACAAATATGAAAAGCACCAAGAGCTAAGAGATAGGGACGAAATACGACGACAGGAGTTTTGTTTTGGTATGATGGAAAGAGCAAACATGGATAGGGAATTTTTAAAAAACATTTGTTTCACTGACGAATGCACATTTACCTTAAACAATGAACCCAATGTTCAAAATTATCGATATTGGAGCAAAGAAAACCAACACAGGTTTGTGGAAACAAGGACGCAATATCCACAAAAAGTTAATGTATGGGCTGGGATTTTCGGAGAAAATATTATCGGGCCATTATTTCTTACACGAAATTTAAATGCAGAATATTTTTTGGAACTACTTGAAGATCATATTTTACCTACTTTACATGATGCCGCCAGGGAAAATCAGGAAGTTTGGTACCAAATGGATGGCTGCCCGGCACATAGTACCCTGGCTGTCCGGGAATATTTAAACCGTGCTTTTAATGGAAATGTTATTGGCTTAAATCATACAGTAAATTGCCCAGCCAGGTCTCCTGATTTATCGCCAAATGATTTCTTTCTCTGGGGCCATTTAAAAAACAGGATATACAAAGATAAAAAATACCCAAATCTAGACGAGTTAAAAAATGCTATTTCTGCCGAATGCAATAGAATTTCAGTTTACCAACTAGCGAATGTAAGAAGAGAATTTTATGATCGCCTCGGTTATTGTCTAGCAGTCAATGGAGGAATATTTGAACATCTTCTTAAATCCTAAAGTTCTAACAATTTAATAGTACCTACCTATTAATTAGTAAAATATTGAAGCATGTAAAATGTCATAATTAACCTTGTAATTGGATACTTTATTTTAGTTTTATTCAGATTAATTTGTACTCATAAATACACCTTTAATATTTTCGATGTACGAGTTTTTATAACAATAAAGCACACATTTCAAAATGACAACTTTATTTGACAGTCATCTTTTACCTTGACTGGTGCCCGCAAATACGGGGCCATAAAAAGGAGAAATAGTTAAAAAGAAATCGGCGATAACCCGTAAACGGGCTCATCAAAAATATCTAAAGTTATTCTTTTGAATGTGGGGTTTAGTGCTCTTTAATAAACCTAAATAGAATTTTTCTCTAAAATAATTAGGGAAGCCAATAATTTACCCCATTTAAAATTACATGGAATTTCCTATGTCCCGCTCGGAGATGCAACACCCGGTATATACCTACTTACGTCCCATTAAAACTTTTAGGAAATATTTACTTTACAATATAGGTAGGTAGGTACAAAAAATTTCCATATTTAATATCAGTTTGTCAGTTCGTCGAATATAAATCCTTTAAAAAATTACAAAATAAAACCATAAAATGCATTTAAGGCCCCCCGCGCCTAATAATATTATACCTACCTACAATTATGGAAAACAATCAATTATAGATATCTACCTATTGTATATATATAATAAAAGTTTATAATTAATATTCCAAAAACAATTAAAAATACAATCAATACCTATAAAATAGGTTTAAATATTTAATAAAAAAACATTTATTGAAAATATTATTATAAGATATTTCTATTTTTGTTATACTTTTTAAAAAAAGTTTTAGAAACTTATTAATATATTAATCATTTTATTGTTAAAAATTTTTTTTTTTAATTTAATTTTTTGGTTGTTAGTATACTATAATTTTTATTCCGTACGTACTACCTATAATGAACATATGTTAATTTATTTTTAGTTTGAATTTAAATAAAAAATGTATATAGTAACGTGCAGATTGTGTAATTATTTCCTTTCCAAATAAAAAGTTGTTTGAGTGTCTATAAAGAGTAAAGACCGCCAGTATTTGAAAAAATGAATCCTCCTGGTAATAATAATACAGTGTCTTAGAATGCAATACACCCTTTTACATGCTAGAATTATGTATCTAGGGAGTATCCCGCACCCGCTCTCGCACATATCTCGGTCTGTAGACTGTTTAAATTAACTAATTTCGATAAAACAGTTAATTCTCCCATAAGAACCCATGAAATTTCCAGCGGTAATGAAACAATGCGATCCTGGCGGCAGTTTTTGAAGCAATGCAAAAGTGGGACCGGAATCGATGTATTGCGATCGGTTCCTTCCTAAAGCCCTCCATGACTTGAGCACTTGCGGTTTAGTATACTTTCATTTCTCAACTACACCTAGGCAACTAATAATGCACTGTAGTCCTGTAAGTTGCCTGCGTAAATCATGTTATTTATTTATATATATGCAGTGTCATGGTTATCTCCTTTACAAGCGATAGCTACCATTCCCACATTCCATATTTTTAAATGTTTGCGAAAGCCTACGCCTACTCTGTGCTATCTGCTATGATGATGACATAGTTAATCTTTAAGTTGAACAATGTTCTTTACTTCTTGTCTTGTTACTTCTTTTCTTTGTCGTTCTTCTTTTTTGGAATATTTGGATATACTTATAGTTGTTATTCAGCTTTGCTAATTTATGGTGTGTTTTCGCTTGTAGATTGGTTTTAAATGTTGACTGTTTAAAAGGTTCTGGGTGTCTTGGTTACTATCTTCAGGGAGCCAGTCACGGGGGAGACTGTATGTTGCCTGGTTGGGCGCGTGTGTATGTGAGTGTGTTATTAGAATATTGTCCGATACGTCTGTCCGTCCGTAATATTTTGTGAGTATTTTATCGAAAAACTGGTGTATTGTATCCATGTGCATGTCATTGTGCAGTACTCTTGTAGGTATGTATCTTGGTGCGTCTGTTATTATTCGTAAAATTCCGTTTTGAAAAATTTGCAAGTTTTTAAATTTTGTCTTGTTTACGGTACACCAAGTAGGTATACCGTATGTCAGTACTGGTCTAATTATTATCTTGTAAATGTTTGTCTTAGTCCTGTTATCTATTCTACTGTTCTTGTTTATCAAAGGATACATTGCACACAATTGAGTTTGTGCGCAAGCTAGCCGGTGGTCAACATTGTCGTTCCAGGTCATCTTTTTGTCAAACACGAGTCCCAGATATTTGACATTACTTTTCCATGGTATTTCCTTTTTGTATATTTTGACTCTGCTCTCTGATAATCTGACTCGAGATTTTGAGAAAAAGATGGCCTGAGTTTTGGAGTCATTTAGACGGATCTTCCAAGTATCAAGCCATTTTTGCAGAAGGATTATGTGTCTTTGCAGGCGTGAGATTACTATTCGAGGCTGTCTCGAGGTGGCGGTTATTGCCGTGTCGTCCGCAAACAGATATAAAGTTGTGTTTGTGGGTGCTTGGGGATATCGCTAGTGTATATATTGTACAGGGCCGTGCAAGAGGGGACCCCTTTCTATGACTGCCTGGTTTATATTTACCAAGTCCACCACTGTTTTTTCTGGCAAATTCTTTAATGCTTTGTTTTTTGTGCCGTCAAACGCGGGCGCCTTTTTTGCATTTAAAACTTTTAACACGGATTTGACTTCCTCAAGCGTGACCTGCCTAATGTGCTCAACCCCGTGATTAATTGTTTTGTAGATTTCGACTGTTCTGTAAATCCTCGCATCTTTCCGTGGGTCTTTATCGCTGGGTTTTCGCTTAACTGTTCATAAAGGCTATCTGCGAACAGTTCAGCTTTTTTCAGTGGGTAACGAAGGACATCGGCTTTTTACCGCCCCTCGTTAAAGCCTTTGTGAATTTAAAAATAGAGTGATCTTCAACTTTGAGATTTCAAATTTTGTTTTCCCACAGAGAAGACTCTTGCTGACATAATAGTCCTTTGACTTCCACCATCTGTCTGTTTGCAAGAGCCTTTATGCGAGGATCCCCAGTACAGTATGCGCGTCTCATTGTTTGATTTTTTAATTTAATTGCATATTTTAGCTCATTAGATAAGGCACCATGCTTTGAAAACCTGAACGTCTTTGTGTTAGACGCACCAGCCATGCCTGTATTTATGCTATCGGCAAAGAGTAGCACAACCAATTACTTTTGCTATCGGTAAGACGACGAACCGCCTCGTCAATACCGTCATCCGTGTGGATAGGTGGCAGTGGTTCATTATTTTCCATTAAGTGCCTGAAAAGCGGCCAGTTCGTGCGTGTGGTTGAAACGAATCCGTGTCCCTTCTCCACACGATTTCGGTATTCAGCAATGACCGGTAAGTGATCGGAGGTTAATTCTGTTAGCGCTAAGTGGCTGTGAAAGTTGGTCTGTATTTTTAATAACAAAGACGTCCAGAATCTCCGGTAGAGCATTTGTCGCCATATGCGTATGCTCTACCTACCGGCGGCAATATATGGTAATTATAGCTAAGTGAAAAGTTATACAGAGCGAGACCTCTTGAATTTTGATATCGACAGCCCCAAATCTTGTGTTTGGCGTTAAGATCTCCCCCTATAATTGTTGTTAGTAGAGGAAAACGGACAGTTCTGGACCAGGTGGTGCTGGTGGTGCTGGTGGTGCAACTAACCCGGGTGGTTCGGTGGTGCGTTTTATGATCTAACCCGGGTGGTTCGGTGGTGCGTTTTATGATCTAACCCGGGTGGTTCGGTGGTGCGTTTTATAACCTAACCCGGGTGGTTCGGTGGTGCTGTTTACAAAATAACCCGAAATTAAACCCGACTTTTTACGACCTAACCCAAGTGCTTTCGTGAGGCGGCTTCTTATCTAACCCTAATTTGAACCTTAATATTTATGAACTGACCCGAGATAAAACCCGACTTTTTACGACCTAACCCGGATGCTTTCGTGAGGCGGCTTCTCATCTAACCCTAATTTGAACCTGAATATTTATGATCTGACCCGAGATAAAACCCGACTTTTTACGACCTAACCCGGATGCTTTCATGAGGCGGCTTCTCATCTAACCCTAACTTGAACCTGAATATTTATGAACTGACCCGAGATAAAACCCGACCTTTTATGATTTAACCTTAGTGCAAACGCCGCTGTTAAAGCGATATAGTTAAAAAAACTCGATTAAAATTTTATCTTGTTCGCTAGACCAATTAATTTCCAAATATTATAATTAAAACATACAATCACTACACTGGCGCACCGTCAAAAATCGTGCTTGCACTATCCCAACGTACAGAGCGTCCGCTTCAGAAAATACGGTGCCGTATTTTTTGCGCCGAACGCTCTGGAGGAACACACTCTGATTTGCAAGTACATACACGCTTTGTCGCGGCAAAGCTCGCCGTCAAATTACGGCCACTCTTTTGCGGTACCGCTTTGTAGGAAACCAAAGCTTTAGTGAAACGCCGCTGCCCCAGAACTCTGTCCATATTCCTCTACTGTGTTAATTTATGCGGGTAATAAAACCGACAAGGGTCGGATCAGCCTGCATACTTATAGAGGTAAAAAACCGCTTTAGAATGTTTTTGGTATATCTTTTTTAGATAATTTTGGGGGAAATAATTTGCCTGAGATGCCAATTAAAAAAGCCTACATTTAATTGTATTTTAGATTCTTGAATTTTGTACATGGATTAAAAATCTACTATTTCTTGAAATTGTATACATTATGTTAGATAATTATTAATATAATGTTATTAAGACTTTGTAAATATCTGTAAAAACTGTTCTAAATCGTGTCATTTCTGAAAATTGTATACTGAGTGATTAGAATTTAGTAAAAAATTAAAAAAATGTTTTAATGTTATTAAGACCTGTGAAAATTTGTAAAACTGTACAGAATTGTATTATTTTCTGAAAATGATATACTGAGTGTTTAGAATTTAGTAAAAATTAAAAAAATGTTTTAAATTTGTTAAATCATGTGAAATCTTGTATAAAATGACTAGAACCGTTCTTAATCATGTCATTTCTGAAAATTGTTTACTGAGTGTTTAGAATTTAGTAAAAAATTAAAAAAAATGTTTTAACGTTATTAAGCCCTGTGAAACTTTGTAAAAAATGACTAAAACAGTCGCAAATCGTCCTATTTTCTTAAAAGTGTATACTGAGTGTTTAGAATTTAGTAAAAATTAAAAAAAATGTTTTAAATTTGTTAAATCATGTGAAATCTTGTATAAAATGACTAGAACCGTTCTTAATCATGACATTTCTGAAAATTGTATACTGAGTGTTTAGAATTTAGTAAAAAATTAAAAAAAATGTTTTAACGTTATTAAGCCCTGTGAAACTTTGTAAAAAATGACTAAAACAGTCGCAAATCATCCTATTTTCTTAAAAGTGTATACTGAGTGTTTAGAATTTAGTAAAAATTAAAAAAAATGTTTTAAATTTGTTAAATCATGCGAAATCTTGTATAAAATGACTAGAACCGTTCTTAATCATGGCATTTCTGAAAA
Source organism: Polydrusus tereticollis (assembly GCA_963920685.1). NCBI lineage: Eukaryota > Metazoa > Arthropoda > Insecta > Coleoptera > Curculionidae > Polydrusus > Polydrusus tereticollis. Next base: position 79,285,544 of record OY987331.1, on the reverse strand, counting down.
TTGTATACTGAGTGTTTAGAATTTAGTAAAAAATTAAAAAAAATGTTTTAACGTTATTAAGCCCTGTGAAACTTTGTAAAAAATGACTAAAACAGTCGCAAATCGTCCTATTTTCTTAAAAGTGTATACTGAGTGTTTAGAATTTAGTAAAAATTAAAAAAAATGTTTTAAATTTGTTAAATCATGTGAAATCTTGTATAAAATGACTAGAACCGTTCTTAATCATGTCATTTCTGAAAATTGTATACTGAGTGTTTAGAATTTAGTAAAAAATTAAAAAAAATGTTTTAACGTTATTAAGCCCTGTGAAACTTTGTAAAAAATGACTAAAACAGTCGCAAATCGTCCTATTTTCTTAAAAGTGTATACTGAGTGTTTAGAATTTAGTAAAAATTAAAAAAAAATGTTTTAAATTTGTTAAATCATGCGAAATCTTGTATAAAATGACTAGAACCGTTCTTAATCATGTCATTTCTGAAAATTGTATACTGAGTGTTTAGAATTTAGTAAAAAATTAAAAAAAATGTTTTAACGTTATTAAGCCCTGTGAAACTTTGTAAAAAATGACTAAAACAGTCGCAAATCGTCCTATTTTCTTAAAAGTGTATACTGAGTGTTTAGAATTTAGTAAAAATTAAAAAAAATGTTTTAAATTTGTTAAATCATGCGAAATCTTGTATAAAATGACTAGAACCGTTCTTAATCATGGCATTTCTGAAAATTGTATACTGAGTGTTTAGAATTTAGTAAAAAATTAAAAAAAATGTTTTAACGTTATTAAGCCCTGTGAAACTTTGTAAAAAATGACTAAAACAGTCGCAAATCGTCCTATTTTCTGAAAATGCTATACTGAGTGTTTAGAATTTAGTAAAAATTAAAAAAAATGTTTTAAATTTGTTAAATCATGTGAAATCTTGTATAAAATGACTAGAACCGTTCTTAATCATGACATTTCTGAAAATTGTATACTGAGTGTTAAGTATTTTAGTTGAAAATAAGATCATAAATCATCTATACAAAACAAGCGCCCCTTATGGATTTGAACGAAAATCATAGATTCGACTATTTTCATGAAAAATAAATCTAAGTACGGAATAATGCAGGAAGATTATCTATTTTCTTGGTTTAGAAAGTGATGTAGTTAAGATTTATAACTTAGGAATAAATAAATTATTATTAATCTTTTCGACCTATTTCTCTTGCATATTTAATTTCTTTGATAGTAAGAACTAATCTTTTTATTTTACAAAGTAAAAAAAAAAAGCTAAAGATCGGCGTTGTCAGTCAGGTATAAGAACTGATTTAACACGATGGTTTTTGTACAAACGTTCACATACAATTGTATGCTTTTTAACCGATTGTGTCGGAAAAAATGACGATTTATAGATTAGATATTTAGACGAAGAGCTAACCTTCTCAATAAAGTATTGATTATTGCCCTGCTAGCTAGACAACACTTTTTATGTTAGTCAAAAAAAAAATTTTTTTTTTCGGACGCTATTACAGATTTCATCGTTAACTAACAAACATTAAGACCAAAAAATTAGCGTGCAAGATGAAATGTATAGGTTCACTTCATTTCTACATTATTTTACAACTCTCAATCGCATTAAAAACAAGATCGAATAAAAAATAACTTATGACATATGGACGAAAAATGTTTTTCGGGCTATTTAGGTTAGCGACCGCATTACGTCTGAAATACTACATTTTTCGAGCTTATAACATAATTTACTATTTTAACGTTAAAATAGGGGAAATGATGTATCAAAATGGATACTTTTTTTTTTGTCGGTCACGAGATTATAGTTTCTTTTAAAATGAACTCTAATATTTACAACACAAAATATCCTTTAAACCACATTAGTTTAAAACTCGTCTGTCGCTTTCCCTCTATTGTGAGTTTGATTAAAGTATAGCGTAGTATATATTTAGATGAATTTCGCAAATGTTGAATACTTTCAAAACTGAAAAAGCCGCCCTTTGCAATAAATATCTCCGTAGAGTTAGGTACCCTGCAGATTAAGGGTATTTCAGCGGATAATCATATACAAATTCAAAGATTTTGTCTATTTTAATGGATTAACAAACAATATCTATAGGATGACTTTACTGATAAAAAAAAAATAACAAAAATCCATAAAGTCTAGGCTCACATGAAATTCCATAAAGAGCAGCTGCATAGCCTTATCACATCAAACTATATTTTTATTTCGTTCTATTGTCAAAAGTCTGTGTAGGAGATTATCGTTCATTTTAAAATGAACTCTAATATGTACATCACCATAAACTACCTCTTAAGCCGTCGTAAAAATACACTTTTCGATTTACCTCTATATTGATTTTCTAATATTAAATATCTACAATAGTCGAAATTCGCTCGCTAATACCTATGTATGCAAGGTTTCTTCAAAAAATGACAATTTTGTTGTTTAATGGCTTGAAAAAATGGAAAAAGGAGGTTTTTTGCATCCATTTATTTCCAGATGAGTGTTAAAAATACTTATAAAACTCGGTATACCGAAGATCAAACATTAATGAGAGGGTTGAGTCCTGTTTGCCAAATCCTGATTTTTAATTTGACGTTGGCAACGGTACAATTTTTTTAACATTTATCATAAGAGGCGTATATTTTTGGAGCTTAGATCTACCAGTTTATCCACGCCCCATTTATTGTTAGTGCTTTAGTAATTTTACTTTCCAATTATTTTTTACCAAAACGCATAGTTGAAACAGTGTCTATATCAGACGATATAATAAATTTTAAGGATTAATTTGCTTACAAATACACTTTAATTTATTTAGGCTAAAGCAGCCAGACATATACTGGAACTACGAAAACCCTATTACAATTTGGTTGCCTAGAGAAAATTTTGTAAAAAACATAGCTTTCTACACAAATGCTTGCACATTATGTACCTATCATTTTAAGATACCTGGCGACATCAATGTAAGCATTGACATAATGACGCAAGATATAGATAGGTACTAGAATATTCAAGATTTCTATTAACGATACACTTCAGCATACATGTGAGATGTCATTAATGTCTACGGAAGGCAACAGACATACCAGCTATTTTTACATGGGATTCCATAGACTTGGACGCTTCTTGTTTAGAAATATTTGATGTCATCTTGAGGAGTTTCGTATTGAAGCATCAAACCTACCTGCCAAATAATTGACGAAATATGGGATATCATAAAATATGCCCCCCATCGAACTAAATGATCCTATAAACCAGCTTCACAGACCGTAATTTGTGATGCTAACACGATTAATACGCAATAGAACAAGATTAAGAAACAAAATTTAAAGTAGCTCTTTATCACACGAAAATAATTAAATAATTTACGGTTACAGAACAATAATTATTTTAAAAAGCTGTATAACTAAATATATTATGTTATTAGGAATATTCTGTCTAAAGTAACAGCTAATCTTAGTCGAAAATGAGATCGTATTATTGATTGTTGAATTCGTTAGGTATGAAATAAAATTAGAGATTTCGTCTATTTTTTCACGATTAAAAAAGAATACCTCTATTTAGCTAAAAATGAAACGATTACAGTGGTAGATTAATTCACTTTACCAAGCATGTAAACTACTAATTTTGCAATAAATATCTTCTATATTTCTAGGTAGGTTTACTCGAAAATGTGGGGCTATTTTCATCAAAAATCCCGATACGAAATTGAAAAATTTGCCTATTTTTGTCGGTTTACAAAGTGATAGTGGAATATTGGTTTGATCAAAGAACAATAATTATTTTAAAAATGTTGTATAATTAACTAAATGTCGGTGTTATCAGGCAGGCAAGAAGTTATTTATCTGAATCTTATTTGTACCATTAGCGTTTATATACAAATGTTAGTGGTTTTCAAAAATTGATATCTCGGAAATTATTAGGTTTAGACTTATAATACGCTTATTAAAAAATAATAACTACTTTATGCAAAATTCAAAAATATTATAAGATGTAGGGTATCCCAGTAACTTAACCAAAGATTTTCGGTCTTCGTAAAGCTTTACACGTTTCTTCAGCGTACCAAACATTCACTTTTTTTTTAAATATTGACATCGGATTAGGATTCTGAACATAGGATTAACATCACTCCAATAGTGAACATGTTGCGTTGTCACAGTTCCATTCGTTGAAAAGTAAACAAAACCGTTTGAGCTACGTGGGGAATAAATAAAGTTGGCTTGTTGAAAAATTTTAATATTTATTAAGGTAAAAGACTATAAATATATCGATACAACACTTTGGCATTTCTAATACTACAAACATGAATATCTAAAATGTGATATTTACAACCGTCAACTCTCTCTCCCTTCTCTAATTTTGGTACACCAATGCTGTCTTCTAAGTTTATAATATATGGCGTCCTGCAGTTTAATTCCGAAAATGTTTTAACTAAAAATTCCTCTTTAACACATCCTTTAACGTAAATAATGTCGGCGTCTATCAGATTGTTGGATATGATATTATGTAGTTCCTTGTAATCGGTATCACCATAATTATAAAGGATACCATGATGATTTCCAAATAGATATTTGACTTGTTTCTTGCAAGCCTTACTTAAGGTGTCGAATGGTTTAACTGGTTTAAAAAAGTAACTTTTCATACTATTCCCATCATAAATAGCCAATTCTTTCGCGCAAAATTCAGGTATGTTAAATCCTTGAATATCGACTACAACGAACTTCATTGTCTGAAGACTCAAATCAAACAAGTATATTTTCATATTTTTATCGCTCTTAAGTTCGATTTCAAAAGCACACCCCCACTTTTCGATAATTTCACAGTCTTAGCACATAGATCTTATATTTTTATTTACGATCAATTCATCTTTATTCGCCAATCGTCTCAAACGAGTCTGCTTTTGAAAGTAATATAGCCTTAGTATTCAGAAAATATTAATGATATCGGAGCCTAAAACATCCTTGACACTAAAAAATCATTGTGTTTCCTAACAAAACCCATCATCTTGTCTATTTAGCTTGCTTTCCTATTGTTTAGCAGGTTAAATAAAATTATTATTTCGCTCTTTTTGTCTGTACTGAATCGTTAGGGGAATACGTTTCTAGTTCTATAAGAGAGACAGTTAAAATTTATGTAAGCAATCAAAAATCCTTCACTATGAGCTACTTAGTTAAAATTTCATATTTCCTTCCTGGATCAGGCAAAATTTGTGATGTGTCGGACAAAATTTATAAAAATACAAAAAAAAAAATGCTGGATGCATTTTTAGCGTGACTTTCTATTTAATACCATCTTATTTCAAGGTATAATTCGGTTGTCAAAATGAGAATAAAATAATTTTCCCATGGTTTATGTCATCTTAAAAAAGTCAAAAGGTTATATTCTGTAGAGGGTCAGATACATTTAAATTTAAATATTTTCTCCAAGAAGAATTTTAAGATAGTATTATAGTAAATAAAAATTCTATACCTCCAATATTTCATGGAAACATATCGTGTTCTAGCGACATAACCCAAAAGTACCTCTATTCAGAAACGCATCGTACTTTTCTTGTCAATAATTGTCTCATTGTCCCATCCATTACATTATTATAATCTTAAAGCACCTGTTACCAGCATTATCTGTTTTTATGGTTTTCATAAAACATAGCGATTACCAATGAAAATTAAACGAAAACTTAATAAATAACTTTTTTTTTTCAACTGAAATAGACTGATTTTCGATGGAAAAATGTTACTTTTAACTAAAAATGAATATAAGACATATACGCAATGATATTTAGAATAAATCAATATTTTCTAAAATTACTATGAAATATTCACAAAATCGTTTCGTTATAACCAAAGTAGCAAGGCTTGCAGATTTCGTATAGAGTTCAAACGCGATACTGAGATGATCTTTTTTTTTTTTATTTTTGTAGGATAATGCACCACTACGTTGTAAGTACTTGAGAGAGGACTTTCTTGAAAAATCCTCAAATTTCTCTGCAATTTTGTTCCTTCTAGAGTTAAATTCACACAGAAAACCCCGTATTCTTATCTTTCAGGTTGGTATATTAAAAAGGGCTTATTAGTATGGTTTAGAAAACAAGCAATATTAATTAACGGATGTTTTTTCGTCGTATGAAGAGTTGAAAAATTTTTTTTTTTCCACTCCAATGGTTACGATGCAGAGAGTCGGGTTTCATCATAATCTTTCAGGGTAGCTCAGGTTTGATTGCATGTAGAGAGTCGGGTTTCATCATAATCTTTCAGGCTAGCTCAGGTTTGATTACATGTACTAAGGTTAGTGCTCCTTGCAATCGGTTTCAGGTTTGACGCGCCCCCCTCAGGTTTGTTCAGGTTTCTCAAACGTTTGAGAAACCTGAACAAACCTGAGGGGGGCGCGTCAAACCTGAAACCGATTGCAAGGAGCACTAACCTTAGTACATGTAATCAAACCTGAGCTAGCCTGAAAGATTATGATGAAACCCGACTCTCTACATGCAATCAAACCTGAGCTACCCTGAAAGATTATGATGAAACCCGACTCTCTGCATCGTAACCATTGGAGTGGAAAAAAAAAAATTTTTCAACTCTTCATACGACGAAAAAACATCCGTTAATTAATATTGCTTGTTTTCTAAACCATACTAATAAGCCCTTTTTAATATACCAACCTGAAAGATAAGAATACGGGGTTTTCTGTGTGAATTTAACTCTAGAAGGAACAAAATTGCAGAGAAATTTGAGGATTTTTCAAGAAAGTCCTCTCTCAAGTACTTACAACGTAGTGGTGCATTATCCTACAAAAATAAAAAAAAAAAAGATCATCTCAGTATCGCGTTTGAACTCTATACGAAATCTGCAAGCCTTGCTACTTTGGTTATAACGAAACGATTTTGTGAATATTTCATAGTAATTTTAGAAAATATTGATTTATTCTAAATATCATTGCGTATATGTCTTATATTCATTTTTAGTTAAAAGTAACATTTTTCCATCGAAAATCAGTCTATTTCAGTTGAAAAAAAAAAGTTATTTATTAAGTTTTCGTTTAATTTTCATTGGTAATCGCTATGTTTTATGAAAACCATAAAAACAGATAATGCTGGTAACAGGTGCTTTAAGATTATAATAATGTAATGGATGGGACAATGAGACAATTATTGACAAGAAAAGTACGATGCGTTTCTGAATAGAGGTACTTTTGGGTTATGTCGCTAGAACACGATATGTTTCCATGAAATATTGGAGGTATAGAATTTTTATTTACTATAATACTATCTTAAAATTCTTCTTGGAGAAAATATTTAAATTTAAATGTATCTGACCCTCTACAGAATATAACCTTTTGACTTTTTTAAGATGACATAAACCATGGGAAAATTATTTTATTCTCATTTTGACAACCGAATTATACCTTGAAATAAGATGGTATTAAATAGAAAGTCACGCTAAAAATGCATCCAGCATTTTTTTTTTTGTATTTTTATAAATTTTGTCCGACACATCACAAATTTTGCCTGATCCAGGAAGGAAATATGAAATTTTAACTAAGTAGCTCATAGTGAAGGATTTTTGATTGCTTACATAAATTTTAACTGTCTCTCTTATAGAACTAGAAACGTATTCCCCTAACGATTCAGTACAGACAAAAAGAGCGAAATAATAATTTTATTTAACCTGCTAAACAATAGGAAAGCAAGCTAAATAGACAAGATGATGGGTTTTGTTAGGAAACACAATGATTTTTTAGTGTCAAGGATGTTTTAGGCTCCGATATCATTAATATTTTCTGAATACTAAGGCTATATTACTTTCAAAAGCAGACTCGTTTGAGACGATTGGCGAATAAAGATGAATTGATCGTAAATAAAAATATAAGATCTATGTGCTAAGACTGTGAAATTATCGAAAAGTGGGGGTGTGCTTTTGAAATCGAACTTAAGAGCGATAAAAATATGAAAATATACTTGTTTGATTTGAGTCTTCAGACAATGAAGTTCGTTGTAGTCGATATTCAAGGATTTAACATACCTGAATTTTGCGCGAAAGAATTGGCTATTTATGATGGGAATAGTATGAAAAGTTACTTTTTTAAACCAGTTAAACCATTCGACACCTTAAGTAAGGCTTGCAAGAAACAAGTCAAATATCTATTTGGAAATCATCATGGTATCCTTTATAATTATGGTGATACCGATTACAAGGAACTACATAATATCATATCCAACAATCTGATAGACGCCGACATTATTTACGTTAAAGGATGTGTTAAAGAGGAATTTTTAGTTAAAACATTTTCGGAATTAAACTGCAGGACGCCATATATTATAAACTTAGAAGACAGCATTGGTGTACCAAAATTAGAGAAGGGAGAGAGAGTTGACGGTTGTAAATATCACATTTTAGATATTCATGTTTGTAGTATTAGAAATGCCAAAGTGTTGTATCGATATATTTATAGTCTTTTACCTTAATAAATATTAAAATTTTTCAACAAGCCAACTTTATTTATTCCCCACGTAGCTCAAACGGTTTTGTTTACTTTTCAACGAATGGAACTGTGACAACGCAACATGTTCACTATTGGAGTGATGTTAATCCTATGTTCAGAATCCTAATCCGATGTCAATATTTAAAAAAAAAGTGAATGTTTGGTACGCTGAAGAAACGTGTAAAGCTTTACGAAGACCGAAAATCTTTGGTTAAGTTACTGGGATACCCTACATCTTATAATATTTTTGAATTTTGCATAAAGTAGTTATTATTTTTTAATAAGCGTATTATAAGTCTAAACCTAATAATTTCCGAGATATCAATTTTTGAAAACCACTAACATTTGTATATAAACGCTAATGGTACAAATAAGATTCAGATAAATAACTTCTTGCCTGCCTGATAACACCGACATTTAGTTAATTATACAACATTTTTAAAATAATTATTGTTCTTTGATCAAACCAATATTCCACTATCACTTTGTAAACCGACAAAAATAGGCAAATTTTTCAATTTCGTATCGGGATTTTTGATGAAAATAGCCCCACATTTTCGAGTAAACCTACCTAGAAATATAGAAGATATTTATTGCAAAATTAGTAGTTTACATGCTTGGTAAAGTGAATTAATCTACCACTGTAATCGTTTCATTTTTAGCTAAATAGAGGTATTCTTTTTTAATCGTGAAAAAATAGACGAAATCTCTAATTTTATTTCATACCTAACGAATTCAACAATCAATAATACGATCTCATTTTCGACTAAGATTAGCTGTTACTTTAGACAGAATATTCCTAATAACATAATATATTTAGTTATACAGCTTTTTAAAATAATTATTGTTCTGTAACCGTAAATTATTTAATTATTTTCGTGTGATAAAGAGCTACTTTAAATTTTGTTTCTTAATCTTGTTCTATTGCGTATTAATCGTGTTAGCATCACAAATTACGGTCTGTGAAGCTGGTTTATAGGATCATTTAGTTCGATGGGGGGCATATTTTATGATATCCCATATTTCGTCAATTATTTGGCAGGTAGGTTTGATGCTTCAATACGAAACTCCTCAAGATGACATCAAATATTTCTAAACAAGAAGCGTCCAAGTCTATGGAATCCCATGTAAAAATAGCTGGTATGTCTGTTGCCTTCCGTAGACATTAATGACATCTCACATGTATGCTGAAGTGTATCGTTAATAGAAATCTTGAATATTCTAGTACCTATCTATATCTTGCGTCATTATGTCAATGCTTACATTGATGTCGCCAGGTATCTTAAAATGATAGGTACATAATGTGCAAGCATTTGTGTAGAAAGCTATGTTTTTTACAAAATTTTCTCTAGGCAACCAAATTGTAATAGGGTTTTCGTAGTTCCAGTATATGTCTGGCTGCTTTAGCCTAAATAAATTAAAGTGTATTTGTAAGCAAATTAATCCTTAAAATTTATTATATCGTCTGATATAGACACTGTTTCAACTATGCGTTTTGGTAAAAAATAATTGGAAAGTAAAATTACTAAAGCACTAACAATAAATGGGGCGTGGATAAACTGGTAGATCTAAGCTCCAAAAATATACGCCTCTTATGATAAATGTTAAAAAAATTGTACCGTTGCCAACGTCAAATTAAAAATCAGGATTTGGCAAACAGGACTCAACCCTCTCATTAATGTTTGATCTTCGGTATACCGAGTTTTATAAGTATTTTTAACACTCATCTGGAAATAAATGGATGCAAAAAACCTCCTTTTTCCATTTTTTCAAGCCATTAAACAACAAAATTGTCATTTTTTGAAGAAACCTTGCATACATAGGTATTAGCGAGCGAATTTCGACTATTGTAGATATTTAATATTAGAAAATCAATATAGAGGTAAATCGAAAAGTGTATTTTTACGACGGCTTAAGAGGTAGTTTATGGTGATGTACATATTAGAGTTCATTTTAAAATGAACGATAATCTCCTACACAGACTTTTGACAATAGAACGAAATAAAAATATAGTTTGATGTGATAAGGCTATGCAGCTGCTCTTTATGGAATTTCATGTGAGCCTAGACTTTATGGATTTTTGTTATTTTTTTTTTATCAGTAAAGTCATCCTATAGATATTGTTTGTTAATCCATTAAAATAGACAAAATCTTTGAATTTGTATATGATTATCCGCTGAAATACCCTTAATCTGCAGGGTACCTAACTCTACGGAGATATTTATTGCAAAGGGCGGCTTTTTCAGTTTTGAAAGTATTCAACATTTGCGAAATTCATCTAAATATATACTACGCTATACTTTAATCAAACTCACAATAGAGGGAAAGCGACAGACGAGTTTTAAACTAATGTGGTTTAAAGGATATTTTGTGTTGTAAATATTAGAGTTCATTTTAAAAGAAACTATAATCTCGTGACCGACAAAAAAAAAAGTATCCATTTTGATACATCATTTCCCCTATTTTAACGTTAAAATAGTAAATTATGTTATAAGCTCGAAAAATGTAGTATTTCAGACGTAATGCGGTCGCTAACCTAAATAGCCCGAAAAACATTTTTCGTCCATATGTCATAAGTTATTTTTTATTCGATCTTGTTTTTAATGCGATTGAGAGTTGTAAAATAATGTAGAAATGAAGTGAACCTATACATTTCATCTTGCACGCTAATTTTTTGGTCTTAATGTTTGTTAGTTAACGATGAAATCTGTAATAGCGTCCGAAAAAAAAAATTTTTTTTTTGACTAACATAAAAAGTGTTGTCTAGCTAGCAGGGCAATAATCAATACTTTATTGAGAAGGTTAGCTCTTCGTCTAAATATCTAATCTATAAATCGTCATTTTTTCCGACACAATCGGTTAAAAAGCATACAATTGTATGTGAACGTTTGTACAAAAACCATCGTGTTAAATCAGTTCTTATACCTGACTGACAACGCCGATCTTTAGCTTTTTTTTTTTACTTTGTAAAATAAAAAGATTAGTTCTTACTATCAAAGAAATTAAATATGCAAGAGAAATAGGTCGAAAAGATTAATAATAATTTATTTATTCCTAAGTTATAAATCTTAACTACATCACTTTCTAAACCAAGAAAATAGATAATCTTCCTGCATTATTCCGTACTTAGATTTATTTTTCATGAAAATAGTCGAATCTATGATTTTCGTTCAAATCCATAAGGGGCGCTTGTTTTGTATAGATGATTTATGATCTTATTTTCAACTAAAATACTTAACACTCAGTATACAATTTTCAGAAATGTCATGATTAAGAACGGTTCTAGTCATTTTATACAAGATTTCACATGATTTAACAAATTTAAAACATTTTTTTTAATTTTTACTAAATTCTAAACACTCAGTATAGCATTTTCAGAAAATAGGACGATTTGCGACTGTTTTAGTCATTTTTTACAAAGTTTCACAGGGCTTAATAACGTTAAAACATTTTTTTTAATTTTTTACTAAATTCTAAACACTCAGTATACAATTTTCAGAAATGCCATGATTAAGAACGGTTCTAGTCATTTTATACAAGATTTCGCATGATTTAACAAATTTAAAACATTTTTTTTAATTTTTACTAAATTCTAAACACTCAGTATACACTTTTAAGAAAATAGGACGATTTGCGACTGTTTTAGTCATTTTTTACAAAGTTTCACAGGGCTTAATAACGTTAAAACATTTTTTTTAATTTTTTACTAAATTCTAAACACTCAGTATACAATTTTCAGAAATGACATGATTAAGAACGGTTCTAGTCATTTTATACAAGATTTCGCATGATTTAACAAATTTAAAACATTTTTTTTAATTTTTACTAAATTCTAAACACTCAGTATACACTTTTAAGAAAATAGGACGATTTGCGACTGTTTTAGTCATTTTTTACAAAGTTTCACAGGGCTTAATAACGTTAAAACATTTTTTTTAATTTTTTACTAAATTCTAAACACTCAGTATACAATTTTCAGAAATGACATGATTAAGAACGGTTCTAGTCATTTTATACAAGATTTCACATGATTTAACAAATTTAAAACATTTTTTTTAATTTTTACTAAATTCTAAACACTCAGTATACACTTTTAAGAAAATAGGACGATTTGCGACTGTTTTAGTCATTTTTTACAAAGTTTCACAGGGCTTAATAACGTTAAAACATTTTTTTTAATTTTTTACTAAATTCTAAACACTCAGTATACAATTTTCAGAAATGCCATGATTAAGAACGGTTCTAGTCATTTTATACAAGATTTCGCATGATTTAACAAATTTAAAACATTTTTTTTAATTTTTACTAAATTCTAAACACTCAGTATACACTTTTAAGAAAATAGGATGATTTGCGACTGTTTTAGTCATTTTTTACAAAGTTTCACAGGGCTTAATAACGTTAAAACATTTTTTTTAATTTTTTACTAAATTCTAAACACTCAGTATACAATTTTCAGAAATGTCATGATTAAGAACGGTTCTAGTCATTTTATACAAGATTTCACATGATTTAACAAATTTAAAACATTTTTTTTAATTTTTACTAAATTCTAAACACTCAGTATACACTTTTAAGAAAATAGGACGATTTGCGACTGTTTTAGTCATTTTTTACAAAGTTTCACAGGGCTTAATAACGTTAAAACATTTTTTTTAATTTTTTACTAAATTCTAAACACTCAGTAAACAATTTTCAGAAATGACATGATTAAGAACGGTTCTAGTCATTTTATACAAGATTTCACATGATTTAACAAATTTAAAACATTTTTTTAATTTTTACTAAATTCTAAACACTCAGTATATCATTTTCAGAAAATAATACAATTCTGTACAGTTTTACAAATTTTCACAGGTCTTAATAACATTAAAACATTTTTTTAATTTTTTACTAAATTCTAATCACTCAGTATACAATTTTCAGAAATGACACGATTTAGAACAGTTTTTACAGATATTTACAAAGTCTTAATAACATTATATTAATAATTATCTAACATAATGTATACAATTTCAAGAAATAGTAGATTTTTAATCCATGTACAAAATTCAAGAATCTAAAATACAATTAAATGTAGGCTTTTTTAATTGGCATCTCAGGCAAATTATTTCCCCCAAAATTATCTAAAAAAGATATACCAAAAACATTCTAAAGCGGTTTTTTACCTCTATAAGTATGCAGGCTGATCCGACCCTTGTCGGTTTTATTACCCGCATAAATTAACACAGTAGAGGAATATGGACAGAGTTCTGGGGCAGCGGCGTTTCACTAAAGCTTTGGTTTCCTACAAAGCGGTACCGCAAAAGAGTGGCCGTAATTTGACGGCGAGCTTTGCCGCGACAAAGCGTGTATGTACTTGCAAATCAGAGTGTGTTCCTCCAGAGCGTTCGGCGCAAAAAATACGGCACCGTATTTTCTGAAGCGGACGCTCTGTACGTTGGGATAGTGCAAGCACGATTTTTGACGGTGCGCCAGTGTAGTGATTGTATGTTTTAATTATAATATTTGGAAATTAATTGGTCTAGCGAACAAGATAAAATTTTAATCGAGTTTTTTTAACTATATCGCTTTAACAGCGGCGTTTGCACTAGGGTTAAATCATAAAAGGTCGGGTTTTATCTCGGGTCAGTTCATAAATATTCAGGTTCAAGTTAGGGTTAGATGAGAAGCCGCCTCATGAAAGCATCCGGGTTAGGTCGTAAAAAGTCGGGTTTTATCTCGGGTCAGATCATAAATATTCAGGTTCAAATTAGGGTTAGATGAGAAGCCGCCTCACGAAAGCATCCGGGTTAGGTCGTAAAAAGTCGGGTTTTATCTCGGGTCAATTCATAAATATTAAGGTTCAAATTAGGGTTAGATAAGAAGCCGCCTCACGAAAGCACTTGGGTTAGGTCGTAAAAAGTCGGGTTTAATTTCGGGTTATTTTGTAAACAGCACCACCGAACCACCCGGGTTAGGTTATAAAACGCACCACCGAACCACCCGGGTTAGATCATAAAACGCACCACCGAACCACCCGGGTTAGATCATAAAACGCACCACCGAACCACCCGGGTTAGTTGCACCACCAGCACCACCAGCACCACCTGGTCCAGAACTGTCCGTTTTCCTCTACTGTTGTTTTATTGTTATCAAAGATGTTTGCCAGACAGTCTCCGTCAAAGTTGACGGAGGGACTGCAATAAACAGAACCCAGTTTGACCCATTTATTTTGCGTTTTAATTTGAATGAATGTTCTTTCTAAGTGAACACAGTTGGAAAGTCATGACACAACTTGCGCTATAATGTTCTTTTTCGCAAGAATCATGGTTCCGCCCATAGGCCTACCATGCCTGTCGTTTCGAAAAACAGTATAATTAGGGAACGTGAGACGCTCTCCTTTCAACCATGTTTCTTGTACAAATAGAACATCAATAGCATATATTTCTAGAAAATCAATAATCTCAAGCTTTTTGCCCTTGATCCCGTTTATATTGACAATTGCCAAATTGAAATAAGAAATCTCACTCTGCAAAGGCATTATTTAGTAAAGGAATGATTTAATAACATAGCCTGCATTTGTTTCTGTATTAACGCCTGGAATTGTGCCATAATCGACTCCATCGACTTTTGGAGCGCGGCTTCCAGCCCCTCAGTCGCTGGACCTGGTTTATTTGCATGTACATTTGTGTTTAAATCTTAGTTATTTTGCGTTCCCCATTTAAAATTAGAATTGGAGACTGGCCTCGTACTTGTATTTGTTGGGTTACTATTTTTATTTTTAAGACTATCTGGATGCTTAGGACAGCCACGGAAATTTGCTGCGTGATTGCCTGTGCAGTTTGCACAGACAGGTTCGTCCCTGTCATTGTTAGGGCACTCTCGAGAGAAGTGATTTGTTGCACACTTTAGGCACTTCACTGGTGCGGTGCATTTGAATTGTGAGTGCCCAAACAATTGACACCTATGGCATTGTGTAGTTTGAGGCTTCGCCCTTTGAGACTCTACCTTAACGCTTATAAAGTCAATAACATTGACATCAAAAATTCGCTTGTCTGTTTTCGGCAATAAGACCAGAACCAACGGTATTGGAGTACCGTCCTTTCTAGTCCAACGTATAACCTTCGATGGGCTAAAGCCCATTCGCTGAGCAGATCCTCTGCGATCTTTGCTTCTGGCCACGTTTCAAGCACGCCACGAATCACAACGTGCAGTTCCTTTTCCTCGGCAAACCTGTAGGAATGATAGTATATTTTTTGCTCATCGAAGAGCTTTATTATTTTATTGTAGTGCGTTATTTTTTGGAGTGCGGGGATGGAACTTTACTCCATCATTTACCGTAATAGCGTTACCAAAATCGGTATTATTTTCAAATAAATATTTTGTAATTTTACCATACATTTGTTTGTTCCTCAGTACTATTGGGGGTACTCTTATTTTGGTTGACTGTACATCACCTGCTTGCCGACTATCTTGTTGTGGATCTTGGTCACTATTAGAAAAAGGGGGTTCCTGTGTTGCCTTTTATCGGCTCTTTTTGTGTAAACTGGCTTTGTAAAACCTCCGAGTTTGATTGTGGCAGTTCAGGAAAATCCTCTTTCTCCATTGCTGTCTCTTAGTATTTATTTGTTGCGTCTTCGTATAAGTAGGTTTCTTCAAAAGTGACTTTTATATGAGACAAAACTGTAAAGTTAAGATTTTCACTGGTTATAGACCTTTTTGTTTACCTAACTGTAGTTTTCTGAAGTACATATAGGTATAGAAATATCGCACAATGGCCCATCACTCAGACCTTCGCTTACGTTTACTCCAATTATCGACAAAAACATCAAATTGTCAAGAACTTATGTATATTTGTGTTAATTAAAAAAATAATCATGTTTTTCATAGAAATGTTTAAGAATTTGCCTGCACCTAATGACTCCTTATTGTGCTGGTTGCGATAAAGTCCACATCGATTATTCTTAGATTTTAATTTTTTTTTACTACCATATACACTAGTTTTTCTTTATTTCCAGAATATCGGAGTAGTTTAAAATGCATCCTAGTATAGCATATTTCCCTTAAGGTGTAATGTTTAAGATTTTGTCAGCACCTAAAAACTCCTTATTGTGATTGTTACGTTAAACCCCGCCTCGATTGGTGATAGTTAATAAATTTCAGTTAATTACAAACAGCCATACGAAATAGTACACAATTCAAGTTTTCCATCATTTTAGGCAAAAAGGTTAAACCACATAAAAGTTTCGGTTAGTTCTTATTTCATGCATATATTTTTTTTTTAGTCAGTGTCCGTACCTATGATTTATTGCAAAGACGTTTGAACATTTTTATATGTAGTAATTGTGATTTGAATTAACTACCTCAGAAGAGTCGGTATACACTATATTTTGCAGCGCAATTGCTTCCACACCCAGTAATGTATTATGATAATTATTATTCTAACGAATTTAATAATAAATTAAAAAACCAACGTGATTTGGTTATTGTTGACATTGAGAATTAAGGTTGTAAAATATTTAACAACCCCATATTTTTATGCTTATGTTGAAAATAAGTTAAGATTGCTACTTTGTTGCTTACGCCTAATATTCATAATTTTATTGGGGGTTCTACCTGATGACAAATACAGGTTATGATACCTATCTAGTGGGTATTTTCAGTTTAAGGGCCGAATAATATAGAGTTATTGTGCATACATCATCGCAAAGAAAAGGTGGCTTTTTATATTATTTCGTATTTACAATCCATTTAACTACAATTTTACACTGTGAATTAATTTTTTTTTGCTTTTTTCTTGAAATTACACCCTATTTACTTATATTATGATATTATCCCAAATTTTTATAAAAGCATTATGATGGCTTTTACCTGATGGCTAATACAGGTTGTATAGTACCTATACCTAGTGGGTATTTTAAGTAAGGGTCGAATGATATATATAGCCATATACGTATTTAAGTTTTATTTATTGTCTACTGTTCTCATTACAAGATAGTTCTATAATTTATCCATTTCCAGTACAAAGAAATCGCTAGTTAATGATTCTAGATGGTAATTATTTTATTGCATTTTTTATAAGTGGTACAAAATTGAAAACAATTATTAGATATACTTCTGAATTTTAATAAGGGTTCTTCGGAATAAATAAAGTTTTATGTGCCTTTCTTTTTAAATCGAGGCGGCAGAGGGTTTGGGAGGGTTATTTAGGTATAAATAATTATTGCGGGTGACAAATGTGCCGCCTTATTATACTTATGTTGTTAGACCATATAAATTGGGATTTTATTTCGCTTTATCATCCACCAGCGGCGTTTCACTAAGTTAAAAAATATAAATCATGATTTTACTATGCCGCTTTAACAGCGGCGTTTCCACTAAGGTTAGATAATGAAAAGTTAGGTTTATTGTTGGCTTAGGTTAAAACGTGTAAAAAAAGTTATAAAAGATAACGTAATCCACAAAAAATGAAGTTAGGTCATAAACCGCATCACCGAAAGGAAGGGTTAGATCGTTAAAAGTCAGGTTTAATATCGGGTTAGGTTGTAAACCGCATCGCTGAACCATTCGGGTTAGGCCATAAAACGCATCACCGAAAGGGAAGGGTTAGATCGTAAAAAGTCAGGTTTAATCTCGGGTTAGGTTGTAAACTGCATCGCTGAAGCATTCGGGTTAGGTCATAAAACGCACCACCCAAAAGTGGTGCACCACTGGTCCAGCTCTCTCCGTTTCTAGCTACTAACACGCAACAAATAAATACTAAGAGACAGCAATTGGAGAAAGAGGATTTCCTGAACCGCCATAATCAATCTCGGAGGTTTTAGAAAGCCAGTTTACACAAAAAGTGCCCAAAAAGGCAACACAGGAACCCTCTTTATCTAATACTGACCAAGATAGACAACAAGATAGTCGGCAGGCAAGTGATGTACAGCCAACCAAAATAAGAGTACCTCTAATAGTACTCAAGAACAAACAAATGTTTGGTAAAATCACAAAATATTTATATGATAATAATATCGATTTTGGTAACGCTATTACCGTAAACGATGGAGTAAAGTTCCATCCCACACTCCAAAAGACTACAATAAAATAATGAAGCTTTTTGATGAGCAAAAAATACCCTATCACTCCTTCAGGTTTGCCGAGGAAAAAGAATTGCACGTCGTGATTCGCGGCGCGCGGCGTGGTTAAAACGTGGCCAGAAGCAAAGATCGCGGAGGATCTGCAGCAAATGAGCTTTAGCCCATCAAAGGTTAAACGTTGTACTAGGAGGGACGGTACTCTAATGCCGTTGATTCTGGTCTTATTGCCGAAAACAGATAAGCGAATTTTTGATGTTAATGTTATTGATTTTATAAGCGTTAAGGTAGAGTCTCAAAGGGCAAAGCCTCAAACTACACAATGCTATAGGTGTCAATTGTTTGAGCACTTACAATTCAAATGCACCGCATCAGTAAAGTAGGTTGTAATAATTAATAAAAAAATAAAAAATTATAAAAAAAAAATTCTTACTTTATATTATTCAACTTATTTTTCTTGATCTCAAAATGTTGTTCTTGTTAATATTTTTATTAATTAATTACTTGGGTCACCACGGCCACTCAGTTTTTAATTCGCTTGAGAGCTAAGGTCGTAGATTTAATTCAGATAAGATTTTTGGGCGCCATCAACCAAAGGGGTTGAAAAAGATTATAAAGAAAAGAGTAAATAGAATATTTAGTTCCCTAGCCCTGAAAGAGAAAGCAGTATGAATAAAACAATTGTTTTAATCAATTAACACAACAAACACCCATTTTATTCATATAGGAAGAAATAAACATAACATGGAAAAAGGATTTGAATAAAAGGCTAAGCAACTAAATCAGAGAAAGAAGATATAAAAAAATAACATAGAAAAAGTTATGAAATGAGCTAGTCAGCTCCACTAAAAGATATATTAGATCGTAGGAAATTAAACAGATTAAGAAGTGAGGATTCTTTCTAAACACCCAATATAAAAGGAGTCAAATACTAACTAAAAGCTTTGAACATAATTAAAGTGTAATTACTTTAAAGGTAGTGACCAAAATAAAACAGAATTTAAATTTAAGTTAAGCTAAATCAAATTATAGCATTCATTATGCCAAAATTGAAAATAAAATATTATTTATAGTAAAGTCAATGCAAGGTCAATTGAAGCACTTACGATGCCCAAAATTTGGTTAAAATCCCTTGAGAAATTTATGATAACTTCAAGGTTATATAATTAAAGGCATTTACCCTTTTGCCAAAATCCAAAGTAAAACAGCATTTAGGGTAAAGTTAATATAAAGTCCATTATAGCATTCACTACGCCAGAATTTAAAATGAGATAGAATTTAGAATCAAATTTATAAATTGTAATATCACTTCCAGGTTATATTAATGAAGGCATTTACCCTGCCCTATTCCAAAATAGAATTGAGAAGCTTAAAACTTTAGTTATGTTCCCAACTAAATAGCTTAGGGGTGAAGATAAAGATTATTTAGCTAAGTCCAACTAATACATATAGCCAAAACCTAGAATGGCAATAATACATGCTGATGGTAGCTAAAATTTCTGGGTCAGTAAGGAATGTATTCAAGGCTGGGATTATCAGTCCCTTATTAACCCGATAATATCTCAATAACTTTACAGGAGATAATAACTCCAATATAGCTTAGGAAAATTTAAAATTCATTACCCAAAATTAATTAGAGCGAAAATGCATACTTCCTGAGGAAGTTCTAGATTTATACTTAAAAAATCAGTATTCTCCAACTAGATGAGTATTAAACGGTCGGGCTTTCATCGGTCTAGGTGACGAACAATCCCATTTAAGGTTCATAAGGACAGCTTCTATGTTAAATTCCGATCCGGCCTTGCCGACACATTTAAAATCCAAATTATTAACACAGAACCGCCATTTTATATCTTCATCACCTGCTGTTCAAGTCTTCTGGACCGGTATATAGAAAGAACAGACCGAAGCACATCGCCGTAAAGTCCTTAAATAGACTCTCTATCAAAAAAAAAAACAACTTCCTACTCGTGACTCGTACTGCTTCGAAAACCCATGTGACTTCCGGCAATTGACAGGCAAAACTGCAGGGCACTTTGAACTTTGAAAACGGGAATTTACTCATTTTAACCAAAAGAAGCCAGGAAAATAGATGCAAGTTTGACCCGAAACTAATTGCATCAAAATACTAGGTTAGGTAACGTCGAAAAAACGGCTGTCATCCCAGAAATGTAAAAGATCTCATAACACCATCTGGGTGTGCAAGTGATATTCCGACAGCTGGTCATACATATCGTCATTTTATGGGTTGCCTATACGTAGGTTATTGTATTAAGAAAACCTGCCTGGACCCAGAACCTTTTAGACAGGGGCGTATTCAAAAATTTAAAAAAAAAATTTAATTATCTAAATTGGTCGAAATTTGATAAAAACTCGGGCTATCTACTAACGTTGTAACAAGCACAAAAAGATTGTTACAAGGTACCTACCTAAAGTGTGCAAAGAGTCACTTCTCTCGAGAGTGCCCTAACAATGACAGGGACTCTGTGCAAACTGCACAGGCATTCACTCAGCAAATTTCCGTGGCTGTCTCAAGCATCCAGATAGTCTAAAAAATAAAAATATTAACCCAACAAATACAAGTACGAGACCAGTCTCCAATTGTAATTTTAAATGGGGAACGCAAAATAACTCAGATTTAAACACAAATTTACATGCAAATAAACCAGGTCCAGCGATGGGGGGGCTGGAAGCCGCGCTCCAAAAGTCGATGGAGTCGATTATGGCACAATTCCAGGCGTTAATACAGAACCAAATGCAGGCTATGTTATTAAATCTTTCCTTTACTAAATAATGCCTTTGCAGAGTGAGATTTCTTATTTCAATTTGGCAATTGTCAATATAAACGGGATCAAGGGCAAAAAGCTTGAGATTATTGATTTTCTAGAAAGATATGCTATTGATGTTCTTTTTGTACAAGAAACATGGTTAAAAGAGGAGCGCCTCACGTTCCCTAATTACACTGTTTCTCGAAACAACAGGCATGGTATGCCTATGGGCGGAACCCTGATTCCTGCGAAAAACAACATCATAGCGCTAGTTGTGTTGTTATGACTCTTCGTGATAATAATTATACGCCAAACACTGTTTTAACTATTTATGTAACATTAAGAAACAGTTTTTATTATTGACAAAGGAACTACACTTTTTACTAAAACCGACAACTGACAGAACTCTTATAACACTTTTTAATCAGACCTGCCAACCTCACAAAATAACAACTGCTAAACAGTGCAGTGTTACCACTAATTAAAAGTAATATTATTGAATGATTTCTTTTACATTTAACAACACACCTCCTTAATAAAATTATCTTTTACCTTCTAAGCCAAAATCTAGCTTAAACTTATCAAATTTTACACGAGACACTGGCTTTGTAAACATGTCCTGCCACTTGGTCTTCAGTTTTAATATGAACAATTTCAACAATGCCTGTATCTACTTTTTCCTTGATAAAGAAAAACTTATTATCAATGTGTTTTTCCTTTTTATAGCACATGTGCTCAGTAGTACCACTGTCTAACCACCAGACATTTTCACTAATTGATTTTCCAATCAATGCTGACATATCCGAGCAATTTAATACACTTGACATACCGAGCAATGCCTGTGTTGTAGTATTATTAGCTATTGACTTCTTATCTTTCTCGTCATATTCTTTTCTTTTTTTAAACCAACAGTCTTTGATCAAATGACCCATCTTCTTACAGTAAACACAAGCAGTTTTCATTTCGACACAGTTTTTCTTTATGTGCCCTGTTTTATTGCACTTGAAACAGGTTATTTCTTTTTGCTGTCGAAACTGCTTATTTCCTACTCTACTGACTAAGGTCGACCGTAGCATTGTTCTCTTTATTTCTTTCTTCCTCTATCAGCAACCGTGACATTAATTCTGACATAGTTTGCTGACTACTAGCGGTAATAAATGCAGAAATAAAATGAGTCAAACTTTTTGGTAGAGACATCAACACTTGTGTCATAGCCATTAGATCTTATGTGGGTATCTCTTCATCTTGCTGCTTAAGGTTTCCCTGGATTTCTTTTATTTGTGCGATGAACTCAGCAATACCGCCTTTTTCATTATATTGCATGCATGCTAAAAAATCTTTGCTGTAGTAAGTGGACACTCACCTGTGATTTGTTTTTGTATATAGTAGTCAACTTATTCCATATTTCTGCTGACGAACTGGATAACAAAATATGTGTAATGGATTTATTTTCCAGCCTACATACTATCTGTTCCTGTGCCTTTGCGTCCTCCCGTTCCCATTCTAGTATTACACTTTCACCAGACGCTGGCTTACTGTTTTTCCCGGTAACTATTTCATAATAACCTTTCGACTTTAATACTACTTGAATTTGGAATTTCCATGTTGTCCAGTTTTCTCCATTAAATTTTACAACTGAGAATGTATGTTCTGCCATCTTACTTGGGTAAATCTCTGCAAATCAAACAATTTCCAACTTGAAAGTGACAATTTTGTAAAACATTTTAGCTAATATAGGATGACATAAATAAAAAAATAGTAATTTCAAGATGGTTTGTTGATTTTTTTTTCTTTTTTGGTTTTTGTACTCCTAATTTGGAAATGAGGGAGTGACGGTAGGTATGAGAAAGTGACGCAGTGAATGGTTTAATAAAAAAAAACTTAGAAACAAAGTTATGACTTTATTAAAGTGCTTTAACTCTACAAAATACAAATTAAGATGCACTGTTTGTTTAAGAAAACAATAATTTAGGGATTAAAACTATTCTAAAAATAAGTCAGTTATACGTGCAAACTCGTCTGACGGTAATGAATGGATTGATCTTCCAGTATATGAAAGTATAATTCTGGGAATCCGTTGATAACTGATAACGTCTACATCTTTCTTATCAGGCCAGATAAATCTGTTAGGGCCAACAACTTTCATAAAATTGACCAGTATGTTTCCTGTCGTTTCCTTTTTTTCAACGATTCCGGGTATCCATTGTTGCTCATACACAACAGCTACCCACTGATCAACAGCTAAATCACTTTCAAAAGATACTGGAACCCTTATTACATTTTTATTTTTAGTTCTGTTGGTGTTTAACGGTTTTAATTTAGAAACTGACACCAGTGTGCAAACTTATTTGCTCTCTAGATCTACCAAAATTAAAGGATTGTACTTCCTCGCCATACCTACATAAAAAATTTTCACTAAAATCGACGTGAATAAATACTTCATTTAATTTAAGGGACGATTTCAATAATGATAGTGATTGGTACTGATGTAGGATATGGTTTAAAAAGATGCTCAAGGTATTGTCTAGCTCATGATACAAATTAACTAGCGTGATTTGAACGTTCGTTTTTGTTGTCTTTCGAATAAGTTTTTCTTTTCCTCCTATGTTACAACAGTTGTCTACTTATAATAGGTAACCAACCTATCCATAAACTCTTTGGCTTTTAGATTTTTGTTACAGCAGACAGTATAAGTATTCAAAATTGAAATGTTTAATGCATCTGCATGTTTCTCTATCTTCTACTTTTGGTTTTAGAATCCAGAACGGTTTTAAGCGGCAAAAGGATTGATAACTGACATGGCAGGATACTGAACAAAGAAATTTCTTGTGTAGTGTTTTTATAGTTTCTAATAGGTAAGGTTTTTGCTTCTGGTCTTTTTTAAAAGTGATATATTTCTTTTTTTCCGCAGTCATCCGAGATACATCTTCCCTTTCAAAAAAGATTCTTATTTCTTCTTTAATATGGAGAAAAAGATAATGACCTCGGGGTGCAATTTTTTTGTTGTAATTTTTTAGTGATTGAGGATTTAAAATCTTGGATTTTCTTGCCGTGTTTATTAGCCGGTATTTTTTCAACACGATATACTGCATTGTTTTATTCTACGTCCTTTTATTTCAATGACTAAATCAAGTTCTCTTAAATTGTCGTACAGCCGCAGGACGGATTTAAATTGTTTCCTTTCTGATTTGAAAATAAAATTCATGTTATGGCCAATTAACACAACAATGTTAATGTGTCGCCGGACACAACCATTGTTTTTCTATTTTGCTTTATTTATCAAATGAAAGAGAAGACGAAAATCATAAAGATCCCTTTTTACCTTAGTTCCAACTTGGTTTTTCATTTCATTACGTGATGCGTGCGTCCAAACAAGATATTTTATTTAAATTTTAAAGCACTTACCTGAAGTCCCTATCCTAAACAAACCTATTAACCAAACCGAAAGTTTTGTTTTTCAACAGACCACACTCGCTCTGACTTATCTGACACTAATTTAGTCATTTTCTTTGAAGAACGGATAATTAACGAGTATAACAAATAACAACTACCTATATAAGAAATAATAACAATAACCAAGTAACTAACCTTACTTTCTCTAATGGTTTGTTGCAACCCGCTATTCTATGTTAGAAGGATCATTTCCAGCCTGTCAATTAAACTTCGACGTGGCAATCGACTATTGCAGTGGTAAATAACCTTAATATTCATTGGTGGTAAATTAGCTGTGCGACCGTTCGGAGGACTGTACCACTGCCGTCTCGAAGAACAGGCCGTCATGTTAAGATCGTGACGTCACATTAGAAGATGGAATTTATTATAGAGGCTATATGGCATGTAGATTATAAAATTGATTTGTAAGTCAAAGATGTCTTAAATTATATCAAATGAGGTATAGAATCGAATTGATAGATTCAGCCGATACTAGGTGGAAATCCATAACTATAGATTTATGAAGTACAGTAAAACACACTTGAACTGTAAATTTCCACTATATTTAACTATGAAATTTATAACATGTTTCGCTAACACTGTAGCTTCATCAGATGACACAGGTATAATGATTGTTAAAAATAATTGATGTACAATAAGGTTCAGATAATTACAAATAACAATAAAACTAGAAATAGAGGGAAGGGTTATATTTTGGGGAAAACCAATAAGTGGTGGTTGTAATTATAATAAAGTAGGTAATGTGTTTATTAAGCCCTAAAGGTGTAGATAGTGGTCAACAGAATAAATTTAATAAAGGTGAACTATTTAAATCTAATTGATCATTTAATAACAGGTCCGTATTTTTAAGTTTGTTTATTTCCATAGACTCTAACAGATTAAGTTTAAAACCTTTATTTTCGGTATGTAGAATTTTGAAAGAAGGGTCAAAATTATGTTGGCTATCAAGTAAATGATTAGCATAGTTCGAATCACTTTTATTTTTGGCAAAACTATTATAATGTTCTTGTACTCTTTTCTTAAAATATCTACCTGTTTGGCCAATGTAAGTTTTCGGACAATCCATACATTTCAACTTATAGACTCCAGATTTTTTATTAATGTCGCTTTTAGTTTTATTATTTTTAATGAACCTGCCTAAAGAGTTATTTGTTTTGTAAGATACATTTATATCCAGTTTATTGAGAAAGTTACCAATTATTTTGCTAGGTTGTCCAATGAAAGAAACAGTTTTAAATTTGTCTGATGACGTTTTCACTCTTGGAAATACTAAGTCAATGGTCTTTTTATACGTCTTCTTTTTTAAGATGTTATTAATTAAATTAGCTTTATAACCATTGTTTACGGCTATTTGTTTAATATAGTTTAATTCTTTTTGAAAATTTATCTTGTTAAGAGGGAGAGTTACTAATCTATGGATCATACTGTGAAAGGCAGCTAATTTGTGTTGAGTAGGATGGCAAGAAGAGTTAGGTATGACGGTGTCAGTATGAGAAGGTTTATGAAAGACCGAGAAACTGTGTTGATCATTTTCTCTTTTAATATTTAAATCAAGAAAATTAATAGATTTATCCAATTCTTGTTCGATTGTGAATTTTATATTTTTGTGTAAACTATTAATATACTCTAAAAATATATTTAATTGTCTATCAGTTCCAAGAAAACAGGCCAAGACGTCGTCAACGTACCTGTGCCAGTAAAGAAAATGTTTGAAAAGAGGGTGTTTGCTGATCTTTTCTTCTAAAAAATCCATGAATATTTCAGCCAATAAAGGGCTAAGAGGGTTGCCCATTATTAGGCCATTTTTACTAGTGTATATTTGATCATTAAACTCAAAATAATTTTGTTCGAGACATACAGATAGTGAATCTAAGATTTCTTGTTTTTTAACAACATTAATATTTTTTAAGTCTAATAGTTGATTAACCAAAGTGATTGTTTCATCTATAGGTATGCTTGGGAATAAATTTGTCACATCAAACGAAATTAACTTGGCATTATTAGGTAAATGAATATTTTTGATTTTATTTACTAACTCCAAAGAATTTTTTATTGCGAATTTAGCTGTAAAATGCGTGTTACTTTTGATTATGTCAATTAATTTTTTGGAAAGTTTGTAAGACGGTGCTGTGAAAAATGAGACTACAGGTCTAATAGGGTATCCCTCTTTATGAAGTTTAATTAGCGAATACATTTTGGGAGGTTGAGGGTTCATGATTGTCAATCTACTAGAATCTATGTCAGAAAACAAACTTTTACAATTAAGTAACACTGTTTTTATAGATTTTTGGAAAACAGCAGTAGGATCGCGTTTTAAAATTTGATAATTACTAGGATTTAAAAATTCAATAGTTTTTTGAATATAACTAGTTTTGTTAATTGCTACTACTGTGTTTCCCTTGTCTGCTTTAGTAAAAACTATATTACTAGATTTATTTTTAATATCTATAGCTGTTTGAATTTCTTGACTTGGAAAGGTTTGGTTTAAAAATTCTTTCTTTATTATGGTAGAGGCTTCGTGTTTAAGTGGAATGTTTGAAGGAATATCTTTAAGTGCAATTTCTGTTTCGACACCTAATATTTCTAAGTTTTTGGTAGAAATATTATCGTGAATATTATATTTGAAGCCTTTTTCAATTAATTTATTTTCGGTATCTGAGAAATTAACAGAGGATAGGTTAATAAATCTATTGAAAAACTTATGTGTAGAAAATTGCTTTTGTTGTTGAGGGTTTTTTTGAGAATTGCGAGCTTTTGAAATAAGAGAATTAAGCTTTTTTTGTTGAGTTAGATATTTTTTATGTATAATTGAGTTAACCTTTTCTCTAGTATCCCTATCCAAAACAAGAAATTCGATATAATTCAATTTATGTAATAATTCGGTATGAACTACTTTTAGATAAATGTTGTAAGTACCTCTTTTACGGAACTGAATTTTCTTTTCTACACTTAACCACTTCCTTAAACCTGTTGTGGATCCCTGTACTGCTGCTATACTTTTGTTGTGCGTCTTGAGGGCCATGTATTTTGGGAAAACATTATTTTTAGAACACTTATCAAAGAACCACAAATTTTGTGAACATATTGCACATCTAAGGAGGAACTTGAAGTACCAAACGGCGAGGAAACTTTCTGAAGCTTCTTTAAACAAATTGATAGATTCAGCCGATACTAGGTGGAAATCCATAACTATAGATTTATGAAGTACAGTAAAACACACTTGAACTGTAAATTTCCACTATATTTAACTATGAAATTTATAACATGTTTCGCTAACACTGTAGCTTCATCAGATGACACAGGTATAATGATTGTTAAAAATAATTGATGTACAATAAGGTTCAGATAATTACAAATAACAATAAAACTAGAAATAGAGGGAAGGGTTATATTTTGGGGAAAACCAATAAGTGGTGGTTGTAATTATAATAAAGTAGGTAATGTGTTTATTAAGCCCTAAAGGTGTAGATAGTGGTCAACAGAATAAATTTAATAAAGGTGAACTATTTAAATCTAATTGATCATTTAATAACAGGTCCGTATTTTTAAGTTTGTTTATTTCCATAGACTCTAACAGATTAAGTTTAAAACCTTTATTTTCGGTATGTAGAATTTTGAAAGAAGGGTCAAAATTATGTTGGCTATCAAGTAAATGATTAGCATAGTTCGAATCACTTTTATTTTTGGCAAAACTATTATAATGTTCTTGTACTCTTTTCTTAAAATATCTACCTGTTTGGCCAATGTAAGTTTTCGGACAATCCATACATTTCAACTTATAGACTCCAGATTTTTTATTAATGTCGCTTTTAGTTTTATTATTTTTAATGAACCTGCCTAAAGAGTTATTTGTTTTGTAAGATACATTTATATCCAGTTTATTGAGAAAGTTACCAATTATTTTGCTAGGTTGTCCAATGAAAGAAACAGTTTTAAATTTGTCTGATGACGTTTTCACTCTTGGAAATACTAAGTCAATGGTCTTTTTATACGTCTTCTTTTTTAAGATGTTATTAATTAAATTAGCTTTATAACCATTGTTTACGGCTATTTGTTTAATATAGTTTAATTCTTTTTGAAAATTTATCTTGTTAAGAGGGAGAGTTACTAATCTTTTTTCAAAAGCTCGCAATTCTCAAAAAAACCCTCAACAACAAAAGCAATTTTCTACACATAAGTTTTTCAATAGATTTATTAACCTATCCTCTGTTAATTTCTCAGATACCGAAAATAAATTAATTGAAAAAGGCTTCAAATATAATATTCACGATAATATTTCTACCAAAAACTTAGAAATATTAGGTGTCGAAACAGAAATTGCACTTAAAGATATTCCTTCAAATATTCCACTTAAACACGAAGCCTCTACCATAATAAAGAAAGAATTTTTAAACCAAACCTTTCCAAGTCAAGAAATTCAAACAGCTATAGATATTAAAAATAAATCTAGTAATATAGTTTTTACTAAAGCAGACAAGGGAAACACAGTAGTAGCAATTAACAAAACTAGTTATATTCAAAAAACTATTGAATTTTTAAATCCTAGTAATTATCAAATTTTAAAACGCGATCCTACTGCTGTTTTCCAAAAATCTATAAAAACAGTGTTACTTAATTGTAAAAGTTTGTTTTCTGACATAGATTCTAGTAGATTGACAATCATGAACCCTCAACCTCCCAAAATGTATTCGCTAATTAAACTTCATAAAGAGGGATACCCTATTAGACCTGTAGTCTCATTTTTCACAGCACCGTCTTACAAACTTTCCAAAAAATTAATTGACATAATCAAAAGTAACACGCATTTTACAGCTAAATTCGCAATAAAAAATTCTTTGGAGTTAGTAAATAAAATCAAAAATATTCATTTACCTAATAATGCCAAGTTAATTTCGTTTGATGTGACAAATTTATTCCCAAGCATACCTATAGATGAAACAATCACTTTGGTTAATCAACTATTAGACTTAAAAAATATTAATGTTGTTAAAAAACAAGAAATCTTAGATTCACTATCTGTATGTCTCGAACAAAATTATTTTGAGTTTAATGATCAAATATACACTAGTAAAAATGGCCTAATAATGGGCAACCCTCTTAGCCCTTTATTGGCTGAAATATTCATGGATTTTTTAGAAGAAAAGATCAGCAAACACCCTCTTTTCAAACATTTTCTTTACTGGCACAGGTACGTTGACGACGTCTTGGCCTGTTTTCTTGGAACTGATAGACAATTAAATATATTTTTAGAGTATATTAATAGTTTACACAAAAATATAAAATTCACAATCGAACAAGAATTGGATAAATCTATTAATTTTCTTGATTTAAATATTAAAAGAGAAAATGATCAACACAGTTTCTCGGTCTTTCATAAACCTTCTCATACTGACACCGTCATACCTAACTCTTCTTGCCATCCTACTCAACACAAATTAGCTGCCTTTCACAGTATGATCCATAGATTAGTAACTCTCCCTCTTAACAAGATAAATTTTCAAAAAGAATTAAACTATATTAAACAAATAGCCGTAAACAATGGTTATAAAGCTAATTTAATTAATAACATCTTAAAAAAGAAGACGTATAAAAAGACCATTGACTTAGTATTTCCAAGAGTGAAAACGTCATCAGACAAATTTAAAACTGTTTCTTTCATTGGACAACCTAGCAAAATAATTGGTAACTTTCTCAATAAACTGGATATAAATGTATCTTACAAAACAAATAACTCTTTAGGCAGGTTCATTAAAAATAATAAAACTAAAAGCGACATTAATAAAAAATCTGGAGTCTATAAGTTGAAATGTATGGATTGTCCGAAAACTTACATTGGCCAAACAGGTAGATATTTTAAGAAAAGAGTACAAGAACATTATAATAGTTTTGCCAAAAATAAAAGTGATTCGAACTATGCTAATCATTTACTTGATAGCCAACATAATTTTGACCCTTCTTTCAAAATTCTACATACCGAAAATAAAGGTTTTAAACTTAATCTGTTAGAGTCTATGGAAATAAACAAACTTAAAAATACGGACCTGTTATTAAATGATCAATTAGATTTAAATAGTTCACCTTTATTAAATTTATTCTGTTGACCACTATCTACACCTTTAGGGCTTAATAAACACATTACCTACTTTATTATAATTACAACCACCACTTATTGGTTTTCCCCAAAATATAACCCTTCCCTCTATTTCTAGTTTTATTGTTATTTGTAATTATCTGAACCTTATTGTACATCAATTATTTTTAACAATCATTATACCTGTGTCATCTGATGAAGCTACAGTGTTAGCGAAACATGTTATAAATTTCATAGTTAAATATAGTGGAAATTTACAGTTCAAGTGTGTTTTACTGTACTTCATAAATCTATAGTTATGGATTTCCACCTAGTATCGGCTGAATCTATCAATTTGTTTAAAGAAGCTTCAGAAAGTTTCCTCGCCGTTTGGTACTTCAAGTTCCTCCTTAGATGTGCAATATGTTCACAAAATTTGTGGTTCTTTGATAAGTGTTCTAAAAATAATGTTTTCCCAAAATACATGGCCCTCAAGACGCACAACAAAAGTATAGCAGCAGTACAGGGATCCACAACAGGTTTAAGGAAGTGGTTAAGTGTAGAAAAGAAAATTCAGTTCCGTAAAAGAGGTACTTACAACATTTATCTAAAAGTAGTTCATACCGAATTATTACATAAATTGAATTATATCGAATTTCTTGTTTTGGATAGGGATACTAGAGAAAAGGTTAACTCAATTATACATAAAAAATATCTAACTCAACAAAAAAAAGCTTAATTCTCTTATTTCAAAAGCTCGCAATTCTCAAAAAAACCCTCAACAACAAAAGCAATTTTCTACACATAAGTTTTTCAATAGATTTATTAACCTATCCTCTGTTAATTTCTCAGATACCGAAAATAAATTAATTGAAAAAGGCTTCAAATATAATATTCACGATAATATTTCTACCAAAAACTTAGAAATATTAGGTGTCGAAACAGAAATTGCACTTAAAGATATTCCTTCAAACATTCCACTTAAACACGAAGCCTCTACCATAATAAAGAAAGAATTTTTAAACCAAACCTTTCCAAGTCAAGAAATTCAAACAGCTATAGATATTAAAAATAAATCTAGTAATATAGTTTTTACTAAAGCAGACAAGGGAAACACAGTAGTAGCAATTAACAAAACTAGTTATATTCAAAAAACTATTGAATTTTTAAATCCTAGTAATTATCAAATTTTAAAACGCGATCCTACTGCTGTTTTCCAAAAATCTATAAAAACAGTGTTACTTAATTGTAAAAGTTTGTTTTCTGACATAGATTCTAGTAGATTGACAATCATGAACCCTCAACCTCCCAAAATGTATTCGCTAATTAAACTTCATAAAGAGGGATACCCTATTAGACCTGTAGTCTCATTTTTCACAGCACCGTCTTACAAACTTTCCAAAAAATTAATTGACATAATCAAAAGTAACACGCATTTTACAGCTAAATTCGCAATAAAAAATTCTTTGGAGTTAGTAAATAAAATCAAAAATATTCATTTACCTAATAATGCCAAGTTAATTTCGTTTGATGTGACAAATTTATTCCCAAGCATACCTATAGATGAAACAATCACTTTGGTTAATCAACTATTAGACTTAAAAAATATTAATGTTGTTAAAAAACAAGAAATCTTAGATTCACTATCTGTATGTCTCGAACAAAATTATTTTGAGTTTAATGATCAAATATACACTAGTAAAAATGGCCTAATAATGGGCAACCCTCTTAGCCCTTTATTGGCTGAAATATTCATGGATTTTTTAGAAGAAAAGATCAGCAAACACCCTCTTTTCAAACATTTTCTTTACTGGCACAGGTACGTTGACGACGTCTTGGCCTGTTTTCTTGGAACTGATAGACAATTAAATATATTTTTAGAGTATATTAATAGTTTACACAAAAATATAAAATTCACAATCGAACAAGAATTGGATAAATCTATTAATTTTCTTGATTTAAATATTAAAAGAGAAAATGATCAACACAGTTTCTCGGTCTTTCATAAACCTTCTCATACTGACACCGTCATACCTAACTCTTCTTGCCATCCTACTCAACACAAATTAGCTGCCTTTCACAGTATGATCCATAGATTAGTAACTCTCCCTCTTAACAAGATAAATTTTCAAAAAGAATTAAACTATATTAAACAAATAGCCGTAAACAATGGTTATAAAGCTAATTTAATTAATAACATCTTAAAAAAGAAGACGTATAAAAAGACCATTGACTTAGTATTTCCAAGAGTGAAAACGTCATCAGACAAATTTAAAACTGTTTCTTTCATTGGACAACCTAGCAAAATAATTGGTAACTTTCTCAATAAACTGGATATAAATGTATCTTACAAAACAAATAACTCTTTAGGCAGGTTCATTAAAAATAATAAAACTAAAAGCGACATTAATAAAAAATCTGGAGTCTATAAGTTGAAATGTATGGATTGTCCGAAAACTTACATTGGCCAAACAGGTAGATATTTTAAGAAAAGAGTACAAGAACATTATAATAGTTTTGCCAAAAATAAAAGTGATTCGAACTATGCTAATCATTTACTTGATAGCCAACATAATTTTGACCCTTCTTTCAAAATTCTACATACCGAAAATAAAGGTTTTAAACTTAATCTGTTAGAGTCTATGGAAATAAACAAACTTAAAAATACGGACCTGTTATTAAATGATCAATTAGATTTAAATAGTTCACCTTTATTAAATTTATTCTGTTGACCACTATCTACACCTTTAGGGCTTAATAAACACATTACCTACTTTATTATAATTACAACCACCACTTATTGGTTTTCCCCAAAATATAACCCTTCCCTCTATTTCTAGTTTTATTGTTATTTGTAATTATCTGAACCTTATTGTACATCAATTATTTTTAACAATCATTATACCTGTGTCATCTGATGAAGCTACAGTGTTAGCGAAACATGTTATAAATTTCATAGTTAAATATAGTGGAAATTTACAGTTCAAGTGTGTTTTACTGTACTTCATAAATCTATAGGTATAGAATCGTATATATTAACCCATTAGTGAGTTATGGTTATAACCCACGTGTGCGTTATAACCTACTTTATTAGTCGAAAATCGGACTAATAATGTTCACATTATATTTTAAGTAAGTGTTGGATAATAGTTATTTTTCCACTACTAACCTATAACATCGCCATTATTGACCGATTATTAACGCTAGAAATCGTTTTCCTCTACCTTATAAGTCATTATTGACCATGGTCAATAATAAGCGATTGAAATCCATTATTGACCGATCTTTGACCTTAACCGAATTTTGTTTGAACGCAGGTAACTTGATTTTTTAATTCTACAACATCAATTCATTGTGGTTAGGCAACCAGATAATTATCAATACATATTAGATTACTTGATATTGTAAAATATCGATACAATCAACATTTTTTCTGCTTCCATCCTTAATTCGGGAGGTGTACACATAATATTATCACTAACATTCACGCTCATTTTTTAAAAAAACGCAAAACTCGTGAAATCTGATGACACAAATGAACACAAATTGACATTGACAAAGCCACCTGACAAAACAACAAAATATTTTGGCAATTCCAAAGCGCAGGTAACTTGATTAAAAAATATACTTATACCTACCCATAATTTTTTATAATTAATAATACTATAAAGATAAATCTCCTATAAAAGTTTGTAGTAGTGGAAAAAATAATATATTAACCACGGTTTAGACAGCTTATTATAGCCCTCGCGTCTTAAATCCCTCGTCGCTTCGCTCCTCGTGATTTAAACTCGCCGCTGGGGCAATAATGATGGCTGTCTAAACCTTGGTTAATAATATACTATTTTCCACTACTAACCTATCACATCGTCATTATTGACCGATTATTAACGTTAGAAATCGGTTTTCTCTACCTTATAAGTCATTATTGACCATGGTCAATAATAAGGCATTGAAATCCATTATTGACCGATCTTTAAGAATTTATTTGA
Source organism: Polydrusus tereticollis (assembly GCA_963920685.1). NCBI lineage: Eukaryota > Metazoa > Arthropoda > Insecta > Coleoptera > Curculionidae > Polydrusus > Polydrusus tereticollis. The sequence goes on along the minus strand of OY987331.1, from coordinate 79,250,735 downwards.
AGGCAGGTAACTTGATTTTTTAATTCTACAACATGAATTCATAAACATTTCAAACAGTTAGGCAACCAGATAATTATCAATACATATTAGATTATTATAGACGCCTGATATTGTAAAATATCGATACAATCAACATTTTTTCTGCTTCCATCCTTAATTCTGGAGGTGTACACATAATAATATTACTAACATTTTCTTCGCTCATTTTTTAAAAAAACGGAAAACTCGTGAAATCTTATGACATAAATAAACAAAAATTGACATTAAGAAAGCCACCTGACAAAACAACAAAATATTTTGCCAATTCCAAAGCGCAGGTAACTTGATTAAAAAATATACTTAGACCTACCTATAATTTTTTATAATTAATAATACTATAAAGATAAATGTCTTATAAAAGTTTGTAGTAAGTAGTGGAAAAAATATTATATTAACCACGGTTTAGACAGCTTACTTATAGCCCTCGCGTCTTAAATCACGAGGAGCGATGATGATGGCTGTCTAAACCTTGGTTAATAATATACTATTATGGTACCTACAAGTGTGTTATGTTATATACAGTGCGTCCATAAAGTCTTGCACAAATTCATTTAAAATTCAGGTATTTACTTTTTAAAAACGCTCGGACACGTCAATTAGTACTTTTGTTTGCGCATTTTTTAACGTAAAATGTTTTTATACAGGGTGTCGCACGTATGAGGTATGAGGTCATCAATAAATGTGTTTAAAATAAATTTTCAAACGTCAATATTTCGGAAACCGTGACTTCCAGAGGTGTTAAGTGTTCATCATAGAATTCAAAATTGATATAATATACAGGGTGTTCCATTAAAAAAATCCTTGATGACCTCATACCTCATACGTGTGACACCCTGTATAAAAACATTTTACGTTAAAAAATGCGCAAACAAAAGTACTAATTGACGTGTCCGAGCGTTTTTAAAAAAAGTAAGCCCCTGAATTTTAAATGAATTTGTGCAAGACTTTATGGACGCAGTGTATAAGTCACGGTGGGAAATGGTTATTAGCCCTCAAGGCCGTATATGACCTAACACACGAGTGCCATACAAAATTTTATCCAACACTTAATGATATTAATAAAAAATAGAAAATTATATTGTCTCGATGTAAACTGGAAAACCCTGTGTTATATTTTAGTTGACATATTTTTGAATGACAAATTTGACACGTAAAAGTAGGCTAGTGTGATTATTGTTATTATGGAATTGATTAATAACAAATTTGAAGAGAGTAAATCAAATTATTATTTTTGTCATTTCCGATGGTGGTTTTTCAAAGTATAAAAAAACTCTAGCCGAAATTCAAAAAGAAGCTGAAGCGTGTTCATTTATTATTCCCCACAAGTCAAAAAATAGTTAATTATGACAAAACCTTCAAAGAATTTATCGACTAGTGTGATAAAAGATGTGCCTGCGTGAGTTATAATCATAACCCACGTGTGAGTTATAAGCTACTTTATTAGTCGAAAATCGAACTAATAATGTTCACAATATATGTAAGTGCTGAATAAAATAATTTATCATACATCTTACTCAATGCAAAATTTAGAGTAGTAGACAAAAACGAAATTTGTCTCCAGAGATTTTCACTTGCGGCATTTTTTTACACATTTTGTGACCCCCCATGTTTTTATGATCCGCCTCTGACTGATTTTCAAGAATGTACGTATTCAAAATTCTCTAAAAACGCGTCCACACTAAGCACGAATCCTCTTCTGGACCAATAACGCAATAACAGTTCTGCTTCGTGCGGTCATTTCTTCGCGTTCGTTTCTGTTTTTGATAGAGGACTTGAGCATATGGAGGGCTTTAGGAAGGAGGCCGATCGAATATGGCCGAATTTTAAATTTACGTCCCTGTTTCTCGTTACTTCGCTGGTTGGCCGTCGAGGGCGCCACTGCACGCTTCCCGGCTATTTTTTGCATGCAGGTTTTGATAGGCGAGCGCGGTATTTTTTTCGAATATCTTGAAAAATAAGCTTTGGAATAATTTTTTTGCGTTATTAATATAAACAATGAGTGGCGTACAATGTTTTACAAGTAGCGTTTGCTTCGTTCCGGGGTGTAAAACTGGTTATTCGTCTGATAGAAAGCTCGGGAAAAATCGTGGTGAGAAAAATCCTAGTCTCTTTCAAGCCCCTAAGGTAAGCAAAAACCACAAAAGGTTCACAATATTGTTTATTAATAGTGGTCTTTCGTTACTCGTCTGTCTGTGTCGTCTATCCTTGATTTTGTCATCATCTCAGACGATCATCATAGATCTTAAAGATAGATTATCCGACAATGGACGTATTTCTATTAACCAAATTTTTGATAATGTTAATCAAAATTTAATTAAAATTTATTCATTGTTACGAACTGTTTTAAACTAACTTTAAAAAGGTATTAATAATTTAAGAAATAATATTTCTCCTTTAATTGGTATTTTATACAAGTTAAGATATTATAATAGGTATATACCGGGTGTTGCATCGTCGAGCGGGACATAGGAAGTCCCATGTAATTTTAAATGGGGTCAATTATTGGCTTCCCTAATTATTTTAGAGAAAAATTCTATTTAGGTTTAATAAAGAGCACTAAAACCCACATTCAAAAGAATAACTTTAGATATTTTTGATGAGCCCGTTTACGGGTTATCGCCGATTTCTTTTTAACTATTTCTCCTTTTTATGGCCCCGTATTTGCGGGCACCAGTCAAGGTAAAAGATGACTGTCAAATAAAGTTGTCATTTTGAAATGTGTGCTTTATTGTTATAAAAACTCGTACATCGAAAATATTAGCCATGAATTACACTTCTGAAGAAAAAATATTGATGATTAAATGGTATTATCAAGGAAATAGTTATCAAAATGTGTCAGACATGTTTGCTGCTCTGTACCCGAATAGACCGATACCTGCAAAATCTACAGTCGAAAGGACTATCAAGAAATTTGAGACAAAGGGCACTGTAATAAATTACTGCAGATGTGAAGAAAGGCAGGAACAAAGAAGAGATGCAAGAAATGATAGGGACTTGCAAGTTTTATTGTGCGTGAAAGAAAATGATGGGAAGATCAGCACAAGGAAACTTGAGGATGACATAGGATTAGATCACACCACAGCGTTACGAGCTTTGAAACGACATAAATATTATTCATACAAATATGAAAAGCACCAAGAGCTAAGAGATAGGGACGAAATACGACGACAGGAGTTTTGTTTTGGTATGATGGAAAGAGCAAACATGGATAGGGAATTTTTAAAAAACATTTGTTTCACTGACGAATGCACATTTACCTTAAACAATGAACCCAATGTTCAAAATTATCGATATTGGAGCAAAGAAAACCAACACAGGTTTGTGGAAACAAGGACGCAATATCCACAAAAAGTTAATGTATGGGCTGGGATTTTCGGAGAAAATATTATCGGGCCATTATTTCTTACACGAAATTTAAATGCAGAATATTTTTTGGAACTACTTGAAGATCATATTTTACCTACTTTACATGATGCCGCCAGGGAAAATCAGGAAGTTTGGTACCAAATGGATGGCTGCCCGGCACATAGTACCCTGGCTGTCCGGGAATATTTAAACCGTGCTTTTAATGGAAATGTTATTGGCTTAAATCATACAGTAAATTGCCCAGCCAGGTCTCCTGATTTATCGCCAAATGATTTCTTTCTCTGGGGCCATTTAAAAAACAGGATATACAAAGATAAAAAATACCCAAATCTAGACGAGTTAAAAAATGCTATTTCTGCCGAATGCAATAGAATTTCAGTTTACCAACTAGCGAATGTAAGAAGAGAATTTTATGATCGCCTCGGTTATTGTCTAGCAGTCAATGGAGGAATATTTGAACATCTTCTTAAATCCTAAAGTTCTAACAATTTAATAGTACCTACCTATTAATTAGTAAAATATTGAAGCATGTAAAATGTCATAATTAACCTTGTAATTGGATACTTTATTTTAGTTTTATTCAGATTAATTTGTACTCATAAATACACCTTTAATATTTTCGATGTACGAGTTTTTATAACAATAAAGCACACATTTCAAAATGACAACTTTATTTGACAGTCATCTTTTACCTTGACTGGTGCCCGCAAATACGGGGCCATAAAAAGGAGAAATAGTTAAAAAGAAATCGGCGATAACCCGTAAACGGGCTCATCAAAAATATCTAAAGTTATTCTTTTGAATGTGGGGTTTAGTGCTCTTTAATAAACCTAAATAGAATTTTTCTCTAAAATAATTAGGGAAGCCAATAATTTACCCCATTTAAAATTACATGGAATTTCCTATGTCCCGCTCGGAGATGCAACACCCGGTATATACCTACTTACGTCCCATTAAAACTTTTAGGAAATATTTACTTTACAATATAGGTAGGTAGGTACAAAAAATTTCCATATTTAATATCAGTTTGTCAGTTCGTCGAATATAAATCCTTTAAAAAATTACAAAATAAAACCATAAAATGCATTTAAGGCCCCCCGCGCCTAATAATATTATACCTACCTACAATTATGGAAAACAATCAATTATAGATATCTACCTATTGTATATATATAATAAAAGTTTATAATTAATATTCCAAAAACAATTAAAAATACAATCAATACCTATAAAATAGGTTTAAATATTTAATAAAAAAACATTTATTGAAAATATTATTATAAGATATTTCTATTTTTGTTATACTTTTTAAAAAAAGTTTTAGAAACTTATTAATATATTAATCATTTTATTGTTAAAAAATTTTTTTTTTAATTTAATTTTTTGGTTGTTAGTATACTATAATTTTTATTCCGTACGTACTACCTATAATGAACATATGTTAATTTATTTTTAGTTTGAATTTAAATAAAAAATGTATATAGTAACGTGCAGATTGTGTAATTATTTCCTTTCCAAATAAAAAGTTGTTTGAGTGTCTATAAAGAGTAAAGACCGCCAGTATTTGAAAAAATGAATCCTCCTGGTAATAATAATACAGTGTCTTAGAATGCAATACACCCTTTTACATGCTAGAATTATGTATCTAGGGAGTATCCCGCACCCGCTCTCGCACATATCTCGGTCTGTAGACTGTTTAAATTAACTAATTTCGATAAAACAGTTAATTCTCCCATAAGAACCCATGAAATTTCCAGCGGTAATGAAACAATGCGATCCTGGCGGCAGTTTTTGAAGCAATGCAAAAGTGGGACCGGAATCGATGTATTGCGATCGGTTCCTTCCTAAAGCCCTCCATGACTTGAGCACTTGCGGTTTAGTATACTTTCATTTCTCAACTACACCTAGGCAACTAATAATGCACTGTAGTCCTGTAAGTTGCCTGCGTAAATCATGTTATTTATTTATATATATGCAGTGTCATGGTTATCTCCTTTACAAGCGATAGCTACCATTCCCACATTCCATATTTTTAAATGTTTGCGAAAGCCTACGCCTACTCTGTGCTATCTGCTATGATGATGACATAGTTAATCTTTAAGTTGAACAATGTTCTTTACTTCTTGTCTTGTTACTTCTTTTCTTTGTCGTTCTTCTTTTTTGGAATATTTGGATATACTTATAGTTGTTATTCAGCTTTGCTAATTTATGGTGTGTTTTCGCTTGTAGATTGGTTTTAAATGTTGACTGTTTAAAAGGTTCTGGGTGTCTTGGTTACTATCTTCAGGGAGCCAGTCACGGGGGAGACTGTATGTTGCCTGGTTGGGCGCGTGTGTATGTGAGTGTGTTATTAGAATATTGTCCGATACGTCTGTCCGTCCGTAATATTTTGTGAGTATTTTATCGAAAAACTGGTGTATTGTATCCATGTGCATGTCATTGTGCAGTACTCTTGTAGGTATGTATCTTGGTGCGTCTGTTATTATTCGTAAAATTCCGTTTTGAAAAATTTGCAAGTTTTTAAATTTTGTCTTGTTTACGGTACACCAAGTAGGTATACCGTATGTCAGTACTGGTCTAATTATTATCTTGTAAATGTTTGTCTTAGTCCTGTTATCTATTCTACTGTTCTTGTTTATCAAAGGATACATTGCACACAATTGAGTTTGTGCGCAAGCTAGCCGGTGGTCAACATTGTCGTTCCAGGTCATCTTTTTGTCAAACACGAGTCCCAGATATTTGACATTACTTTTCCATGGTATTTCCTTTTTGTATATTTTGACTCTGCTCTCTGATAATCTGACTCGAGATTTTGAGAAAAAGATGGCCTGAGTTTTGGAGTCATTTAGACGGATCTTCCAAGTATCAAGCCATTTTTGCAGAAGGATTATGTGTCTTTGCAGGCGTGAGATTACTATTCGAGGCTGTCTCGAGGTGGCGGTTATTGCCGTGTCGTCCGCAAACAGATATAAAGTTGTGTTTGTGGGTGCTTGGGGATATCGCTAGTGTATATATTGTACAGGGCCGTGCAAGAGGGGACCCCTTTCTATGACTGCCTGGTTTATATTTACCAAGTCCACCACTGTTTTTTTCTGGCAAATTCTTTAATGCTTTGTTTTTTGTGCCGTCAAACCCGGGCGCCTTTTTTGCATTTAAAACTTTTAACACGGATTTGACTTCCTCAAGCGTGACCTGCCTAATGTGCTCAACCCCGTGATTAATTGTTTTGTAGATTTCGACTGTTCTGTAAATCCTCGCATCTTTCCGTGGGTCTTTATCGCTGGGTTTTCGCTTAACTGTTCATAAAGGCTATCTGCGAACAGTTCAGCTTTTTTCAGTGGGTAACGAAGGACATCGGCTTTTTACCGCCCCTCGTTAAAGCCTTTGTGAATTTAAAAATAGAGTGATCTTCAACTTTGAGATTTCAAATTTTGTTTTCCCACAGAGAAGACTCTTGCTGACATAATAGTCCTTTGACTTCCACCATCTGTCTGTTTGCAAGAGCCTTTATGCGAGGATCCCCAGTACAGTATGCGCGTCTCATTGTTTGATTTTTTAATTTAATTGCATATTTTAGCTCATTAGATAAGGCACCATGCTTTGAAAACCTGAACGTCTTTGTGTTAGACGCACCAGCCATGCCTGTATTTATGCTATCGGCAAAGAGTAGCACAACCAATTACTTTTGCTATCGGTAAGACGACGAACCGCCTCGTCAATACCGTCATCCGTGTGGATAGGTGGCAGTGGTTCATTATTTTCCATTAAGTGCCTGAAAAGCGGCCAGTTCGTGCGTGTGGTTGAAACGAATCCGTGTCCCTTCTCCACACGATTTCGGTATTCAGCAATGACCGGTAAGTGATCGGAGGTTAATTCTGTTAGCGCTAAGTGGCTGTGAAAGTTGGTCTGTATTTTTAATAACAAAGACGTCCAGAATCTCCGGTAGAGCATTTGTCGCCATATGCGTATGCTCTACCTACCGGCGGCAATATATGGTAATTATAGCTAAGTGAAAAGTTATACAGAGCGAGACCTCTTGAATTTTGATATCGACAGCCCCAAATCTTGTGTTTGGCGTTAAGATCTCCCCCTATAATTGTTGTTTTATTGTTATCAAAGATGTTTGCCAGACAGTCTCCGTCAAAGTTGACGGAGGGACTGCAATAAACAGAACCCAGTTTGACCCATTTATTTTGCGTTTTAATTTGAATGAATGTTCTTTCTAAGTGAACACAGTTGGAAAGTCATGACACAACTTGCGCTATAATGTTCTTTTTCGCAAGAATCATGGTTCCGCCCATAGGCCTACCATGCCTGTCGTTTCGAAAAACAGTATAATTAGGGAACGTGAGACGCTCTCCTTTCAACCATGTTTCTTGTACAAATAGAACATCAATAGCATATATTTCTAGAAAATCAATAATCTCAAGCTTTTTGCCCTTGATCCCGTTTATATTGACAATTGCCAAATTGAAATAAGAAATCTCACTCTGCAAAGGCATTATTTAGTAAAGGAATGATTTAATAACATAGCCTGCATTTGTTTCTGTATTAACGCCTGGAATTGTGCCATAATCGACTCCATCGACTTTTGGAGCGCGGCTTCCAGCCCCTCAGTCGCTGGACCTGGTTTATTTGCATGTACATTTGTGTTTAAATCTTAGTTATTTTGCGTTCCCCATTTAAAATTAGAATTGGAGACTGGCCTCGTACTTGTATTTGTTGGGTTACTATTTTTATTTTTAAGACTATCTGGATGCTTAGGACAGCCACGGAAATTTGCTGCGTGATTGCCTGTGCAGTTTGCACAGACAGGTTCGTCCCTGTCATTGTTAGGGCACTCTCGAGAGAAGTGATTTGTTGCACACTTTAGGCACTTCACTGGTGCGGTGCATTTGAATTGTGAGTGCCCAAACAATTGACACCTATGGCATTGTGTAGTTTGAGGCTTCGCCCTTTGAGACTCTACCTTAACGCTTATAAAGTCAATAACATTGACATCAAAAATTCGCTTGTCTGTTTTCGGCAATAAGACCAGAACCAACGGTATTGGAGTACCGTCCTTTCTAGTCCAACGTATAACCTTCGATGGGCTAAAGCCCATTCGCTGAGCAGATCCTCTGCGATCTTTGCTTCTGGCCACGTTTCAAGCACGCCACGAATCACAACGTGCAGTTCCTTTTCCTCGGCAAACCTGTAGGAATGATAGTATATTTTTTGCTCATCGAAGAGCTTTATTATTTTATTGTAGTGCGTTATTTTTTGGAGTGCGGGGATGGAACTTTACTCCATCATTTACCGTAATAGCGTTACCAAAATCGGTATTATTTTCAAATAAATATTTTGTAATTTTACCATACATTTGTTTGTTCCTCAGTACTATTGGGGGTACTCTTATTTTGGTTGACTGTACATCACCTGCTTGCCGACTATCTCTTTGTGGATCTTGGTCACTATTAGAAAAAGGGGGTTCCTGTGTTGCCTTTTATCGGCTCTTTTTGTGTAAACTGGCTTTGTAAAACCTCCGAGTTTGATTGTGGCAGTTCAGGAAAATCCTCTTTCTCCATTGCTGTCTCTTAGTATTTATTTGTTGCGTCTTCGTATAAGTAGGTTTCTTCAAAAGTGACTTTTATATGAGACAAAACTGTAAAGTTAAGATTTTCACTGGTTATAGACCTTTTTGTTTACCTAACTGTAGTTTTCTGAAGTACATATAGGTATAGAAATATCGCACAATGGCCCATCACTCAGACCTTCGCTTACGTTTACTCCAATTATCGACAAAAACATCAAATTGTCAAGAACTTATGTATATTTGTGTTAATTAAAAAAATAATCATGTTTTTCATAGAAATGTTTAAGAATTTGCCTGCACCTAATGACTCCTTATTGTGCTGGTTGCGATAAAGTCCACATCGATTATTCTTAGATTTTAATTTTTTTTTACTACCATATACACTATTTTTTCTTTATTTCCAGAATATCGGAGTACTTTAAAATGCATCCTAGTATAGCATATTTCCCTTAAGGTGTAATGTTTAAGATTTTGTCAGCACCTAAAAACTCCTTATTGTGATTGTTACGTTAAACCCCGCCTCGATTGGTGATAGTTAATAAATTTCAGTTAATTACAAACAGCCATACGAAATAGTACACAATTCAAGTTTTCCATCATTTTAGGCAAAAAGGTTAAACCACATAAAAGTTTCGGTTAGTTCTTATTTCATGCATATATTTTTTTTTTAGTCAGTGTCCGTACCTATGATTTATTGCAAAGACGTTTGAACATTTTTATATGTAGTAATTGTGATTTGAATTAACTACCTCAGAAGAGTCGGTATACACTATATTTTGCAGCGCAATTGCTTCCACACCCAGTAATGTATTATGATAATTATTATTCTAACGAATTTAATAATAAATTAAAAAACCAACGTGATTTGGTTATTGTTGACATTGAGAATTAAGGTTGTAAAATATTTAACAACCCCATATTTTTATGCTTATGTTGAAAATAAGTTAAGATTGCTACTTTGTTGCTTACGCCTAATATTCATAATTTTATTGGGGGTTCTACCTGATGACAAATACAGGTTATGATACCTATCTAGTGGGTATTTTCAGTTTAAGGGCCGAATAATATAGAGTTATTGTGCATACATCATCGCAAAGAAAAGGTGGCTTTTTATATTATTTCGTATTTACAATCCATTTAACTACAATTTTACACTGTGAATTAATTTTTTTTTGCTTTTTTCTTGGAATTACACCCTATTTACTTATATTATGATATTATCCCAAATTTTTATAAAAGCATTATGATGGCTTTTACCTGATGGCTAATACAGGTTGTATAGTACCTATACCTAGTGGGTATTTTAAGTAAGGGTCGAATGATATATATAGCCATATACGTATTTAAGTTTTATTTATTGTCTACTGTTCTCATTACAAGATAGTTCTATAATTTATCCATTTCCAGTACAAAGAAATCGCTAGTTAATGATTCTAGATGGTAATTATTTTATTGCATTTTTTATAAGTGGTACAAAATTGAAAACAATTATTAGATATACTTCTGAATTTTAATAAGGGTTCTTCGGAATAAATAAAGTTTTATGTGCCTTTCTTTTTAAATCGAGGCGGCAGAGGGTTTGGGAGGGTTATTTAGGTATAAATAATTATTGCGGGTGACAAATGTGCCGCCTTATTATACTTATGTTGTTAGACCATATAAATTGGGATTTTATTTCGCTTTATCATCCACCAGCGGCGTTTCACTAAGTTAAAAAATATAAATCATGATTTTACTATGCCGCTTTAACAGCGGCGTTTCCACTAAGGTTAGATAATGAAAAGTTAGGTTTATTGTTGGCTTAGGTTAAAACGTGTAAAAAAAGTTATAAAAGATAACGTAATCCACAAAAAATGAAGTTAGGTCATAAACCGCATCACCGAAAGGAAGGGTTAGATCGTTAAAAGTCAGGTTTAATATCGGGTTAGGTTGTAAACCGCATCGCTGAACCATTCGGGTTAGGCCATAAAACGCATCACCGAAAGGGAAGGGTTAGATCGTAAAAAGTCAGGTTTAATCTCGGGTTAGGTTGTAAACTGCATCGCTGAAGCATTCGGGTTAGGTCATAAAACGCACCACCCAAAAGTGGTGCACCACTGGTCCAGCTCTCTCCGTTTCTAGCTACTAACACGCAACAAATAAATACTAAGAGACAGCAATTGGAGAAAGAGGATTTCCTGAACCGCCATAATCAATCTCGGAGGTTTTAGAAAGCCAGTTTACACAAAAAGTGCCCAAAAAGGCAACACAGGAACCCTCTTTATCTAATACTGACCAAGATAGACAACAAGATAGTCGGCAGGCAAGTGATGTACAGCCAACCAAAATAAGAGTACCTCTAATAGTACTCAAGAACAAACAAATGTTTGGTAAAATCACAAAATATTTATATGATAATAATATCGATTTTGGTAACGCTATTACCGTAAACGATGGAGTAAAGTTCCATCCCACACTCCAAAAGACTACAATAAAATAATGAAGCTTTTTGATGAGCAAAAAATACCCTATCACTCCTTCAGGTTTGCCGAGGAAAAAGAATTGCACGTCGTGATTCGCGGCGCGCGGCGTGGTTAAAACGTGGCCAGAAGCAAAGATCGCGGAGGATCTGCAGCAAATGAGCTTTAGCCCATCAAAGGTTAAACGTTGTACTAGGAGGGACGGTACTCTAATGCCGTTGATTCTGGTCTTATTGCCGAAAACAGATAAGCGAATTTTTGATGTTAATGTTATTGATTTTATAAGCGTTAAGGTAGAGTCTCAAAGGGCAAAGCCTCAAACTACACAATGCTATAGGTGTCAATTGTTTGAGCACTTACAATTCAAATGCACCGCATCAGTAAAGTAGGTTGTAATAATTAATAAAAAAATAAAAAATTATAAAAAAAAAATTCTTACTTTATATTATTCAACTTATTTTTCTTGATCTCAAAATGTTGTTCTTGTTAATATTTTTATTAATTAATTACTTGGGTCACCACGGCCACTCAGTTTTTAATTCGCTTGAGAGCTAAGGTCGTAGATTTAATTCAGATAAGATTTTTGGGCGCCATCAACCAAAGGGGTTGAAAAAGATTATAAAGAAAAGAGTAAATAGAATATTTAGTTCCCTAGCCCTGAAAGAGAAAGCAGTATGAATAAAACAATTGTTTTAATCAATTAACACAACAAACACCCATTTTATTCATATAGGAAGAAATAAACATAACATGGAAAAAGGATTTGAATAAAAGGCTAAGCAACTAAATCAGAGAAAGAAGATATAAAAAAATAACATAGAAAAAGTTATGAAATGAGCTAGTCAGCTCCACTAAAAGATATATTAGATCGTAGGAAATTAAACAGATTAAGAAGTGAGGATTCTTTCTAAACACCCAATATAAAAGGAGTCAAATACTAACTAAAAGCTTTGAACATAATTAAAGTGTAATTACTTTAAAGGTAGTGACCAAAATAAAACAGAATTTAAATTTAAGTTAAGCTAAATCAAATTATAGCATTCATTATGCCAAAATTGAAAATAAAATATTATTTATAGTAAAGTCAATGCAAGGTCAATTGAAGCACTTACGATGCCCAAAATTTGGTTAAAATCCCTTGAGAAATTTATGATAACTTCAAGGTTATATAATTAAAGGCATTTACCCTTTTGCCAAAATCCAAAGTAAAACAGCATTTAGGGTAAAGTTAATATAAAGTCCATTATAGCATTCACTACGCCAGAATTTAAAATGAGATAGAATTTAGAATCAAATTTATAAATTGTAATATCACTTCCAGGTTATATTAATGAAGGCATTTACCCTGCCCTATTCCAAAATAGAATTGAGAAGCTTAAAACTTTAGTTATGTTCCCAACTAAATAGCTTAGGGGTGAAGATAAAGATTATTTAGCTAAGTCCAACTAATACATATAGCCAAAACCTAGAATGGCAATAATACATGCTGATGGTAGCTAAAATTTCTGGGTCAGTAAGGAATGTATTCAAGGCTGGGATTATCAGTCCCTTATTAACCCGATAATATCTCAATAACTTTACAGGAGATAATAACTCCAATATAGCTTAGGAAAATTTAAAATTCATTACCCAAAATTAATTAGAGCGAAAATGCATACTTCCTGAGGAAGTTCTAGATTTATACTTAAAAAATCAGTATTCTCCAACTAGATGAGTATTAAACGGTCGGGCTTTCATCGGTCTAGGTGACGAACAATCCCATTTAAGGTTCATAAGGACAGCTTCTATGTTAAATTCCGATCCGGCCTTGCCGACACATTTAAAATCCAAATTATTAACACAGAACCGCCATTTTATATCTTCATCACCTGCTGTTCAAGTCTTCTGGACCGGTATATAGAAAGAACAGACCGAAGCACATCGCCGTAAAGTCCTTAAATAGACTCTCTATCAAAAAAAAAAACAACTTCCTACTCGTGACTCGTACTGCTTCGAAAACCCATGTGACTTCCGGCAATTGACAGGCAAAACTGCAGGGCACTTTGAACTTTGAAAACGGGAATTTACTCATTTTAACCAAAAGAAGCCAGGAAAATAGATGCAAGTTTGACCCGAAACTAATTGCATCAAAATACTAGGTTAGGTAACGTCGAAAAAACGGCTGTCATCCCAGAAATGTAAAAGATCTCATAACACCATCTGGGTGTGCAAGTGATATTCCGACAGCTGGTCATACATATCGTCATTTTATGGGTTGCCTATACGTAGGTTATTGTATTAAGAAAACCTGCCTGGACCCAGAACCTTTTAGACAGGGGCGTATTCAAAAATTTAAAAAAAAAATTTAATTATCTAAATTGGTCGAAATTTGATAAAAACTCGGGCTATCTACTAACGTTGTAACAAGCACAAAAAGATTGTTACAAGGTACCTACCTAAAGTGTGCAAAGAGTCACTTCTCTCGAGAGTGCCCTAACAATGACAGGGACTCTGTGCAAACTGCACAGGCATTCACTCAGCAAATTTCCGTGGCTGTCTCAAGCATCCAGATAGTCTAAAAAATAAAAATATTAACCCAACAAATACAAGTACGAGACCAGTCTCCAATTGTAATTTTAAATGGGGAACGCAAAATAACTCAGATTTAAACACAAATTTACATGCAAATAAACCAGGTCCAGCGATGGGGGGGCTGGAAGCCGCGCTCCAAAAGTCGATGGAGTCGATTATGGCACAATTCCAGGCGTTAATACAGAACCAAATGCAGGCTATGTTATTAAATCTTTCCTTTACTAAATAATGCCTTTGCAGAGTGAGATTTCTTATTTCAATTTGGCAATTGTCAATATAAACGGGATCAAGGGCAAAAAGCTTGAGATTATTGATTTTCTAGAAAGATATGCTATTGATGTTCTTTTTGTACAAGAAACATGGTTAAAAGAGGAGCGCCTCACGTTCCCTAATTACACTGTTTCTCGAAACAACAGGCATGGTATGCCTATGGGCGGAACCCTGATTCCTGCGAAAAACAACATCATAGCGCTAGTTGTGTTGTTATGACTCTTCGTGATAATAATTATACGCCAAACACTGTTTTAACTATTTATGTAACATTAAGAAACAGTTTTTATTATTGACAAAGGAACTACACTTTTTACTAAAACCGACAACTGACAGAACTCTTATAACACTTTTTAATCAGACCTGCCAACCTCACAAAATAACAACTGCTAAACAGTGCAGTGTTACCACTAATTAAAAGTAATATTATTGAATGATTTCTTTTACATTTAACAACACACCTCCTTAATAAAATTATCTTTTACCTTCTAAGCCAAAATCTAGCTTAAACTTATCAAATTTTACACGAGACACTGGCTTTGTAAACATGTCCTGCCACTTGGTCTTCAGTTTTAATATGAACAATTTCAACAATGCCTGTATCTACTTTTTCCTTGATAAAGAAAAACTTATTATCAATGTGTTTTTCCTTTTTATAGCACATGTGCTCAGTAGTACCACTGTCTAACCACCAGACATTTTCACTAATTGATTTTCCAATCAATGCTGACATATCCGAGCAATTTAATACACTTGACATACCGAGCAATGCCTGTGTTGTAGTATTATTAGCTATTGACTTCTTATCTTTCTCGTCATATTCTTTTCTTTTTTTAAACCAACAGTCTTTGATCAAATGACCCATCTTCTTACAGTAAACACAAGCAGTTTTCATTTCGACACAGTTTTTCTTTATGTGCCCTGTTTTATTGCACTTGAAACAGGTTATTTCTTTTTGCTGTCGAAACTGCTTATTTCCTACTCTACTGACTAAGGTCGACCGTAGCATTGTTCTCTTTATTTCTTTCTTCCTCTATCAGCAACCGTGACATTAATTCTGACATAGTTTGCTGACTACTAGCGGTAATAAATGCAGAAATAAAATGAGTCAAACTTTTTGGTAGAGACATCAACACTTGTGTCATAGCCATTAGATCTTATGTGGGTATCTCTTCATCTTGCTGCTTAAGGTTTCCCTGGATTTCTTTTATTTGTGCGATGAACTCAGCAATACCGCCTTTTTCATTATATTGCATGCATGCTAAAAAATCTTTGCTGTAGTAAGTGGACACTCACCTGTGATTTGTTTTTGTATATAGTAGTCAACTTATTCCATATTTCTGCTGACGAACTGGATAACAAAATATGTGTAATGGATTTATTTTCCAGCCTACATACTATCTGTTCCTGTGCCTTTGCGTCCTCCCGTTCCCATTCTAGTATTACACTTTCACCAGACGCTGGCTTACTGTTTTTCCCGGTAACTATTTCATAATAACCTTTCGACTTTAATACTACTTGAATTTGGAATTTCCATGTTGTCCAGTTTTCTCCATTAAATTTTACAACTGAGAATGTATGTTCTGCCATCTTACTTGGGTAAATCTCTGCAAATCAAACAATTTCCAACTTGAAAGTGACAATTTTGTAAAACATTTTAGCTAATATAGGATGACATAAATAAAAAAATAGTAATTTCAAGATGGTTTGTTGATTTTTTTTTCTTTTTTGGTTTTTGTACTCCTAATTTGGAAATGAGGGAGTGACGGTAGGTATGAGAAAGTGACGCAGTGAATGGTTTAATAAAAAAAAACTTAGAAACAAAGTTATGACTTTATTAAAGTGCTTTAACTCTACAAAATACAAATTAAGATGCACTGTTTGTTTAAGAAAACAATAATTTAGGGATTAAAACTATTCTAAAAATAAGTCAGTTATACGTGCAAACTCGTCTGACGGTAATGAATGGATTGATCTTCCAGTATATGAAAGTATAATTCTGGGAATCCGTTGATAACTGATAACGTCTACATCTTTCTTATCAGGCCAGATAAATCTGTTAGGGCCAACAACTTTCATAAAATTGACCAGTATGTTTCCTGTCGTTTCCTTTTTTTCAACGATTCCGGGTATCCATTGTTGCTCATACACAACAGCTACCCACTGATCAACAGCTAAATCACTTTCAAAAGATACTGGAACCCTTATTACATTTTTATTTTTAGTTCTGTTGGTGTTTAACGGTTTTAATTTAGAAACTGACACCAGTGTGCAAACTTATTTGCTCTCTAGATCTACCAAAATTAAAGGATTGTACTTCCTCGCCATACCTACATAAAAAATTTTCACTAAAATCGACGTGAATAAATACTTCATTTAATTTAAGGGACGATTTCAATAATGATAGTGATTGGTACTGATGTAGGATATGGTTTAAAAAGATGCTCAAGGTATTGTCTAGCTCATGATACAAATTAACTAGCGTGATTTGAACGTTCGTTTTTGTTGTCTTTCGAATAAGTTTTTCTTTTCCTCCTATGTTACAACAGTTGTCTACTTATAATAGGTAACCAACCTATCCATAAACTCTTTGGCTTTTAGATTTTTGTTACAGCAGACAGTATAAGTATTCAAAATTGAAATGTTTAATGCATCTGCATGTTTCTCTATCTTCTACTTTTGGTTTTAGAATCCAGAACGGTTTTAAGCGGCAAAAGGATTGATAACTGACATGGCAGGATACTGAACAAAGAAATTTCTTGTGTAGTGTTTTTATAGTTTCTAAAGGTAAGGTTTTTGCTTCTGGTCTTTTTTAAAAGTGATATATTCCTTTTTTTCCGCAGTCATCCGAGATACATCTTCCCTTTCAAAAAATATTCTTATTTCTTCTTTAATATGGAGAAAAAGATAATGACCTCGGGGTGCAATTTTTTTGTTGTAATTTTTTAGTGATTGAGGATTTAAAATCTTGGATTTTCTTGCCGTGTTTATTAGCCGGTATTTTTTCAACACGATATACTGCATTGTTTTATTCTACGTCCTTTTATTTCAATGACTAAATCAAGTTCCCTTAAATTGTCGTACAGCCGCAGGACGGATTTAAATTTTTTCCTTTCTGATTTGAAAATAAAATTCATGTTATGGCCAATTAACACAACAATGTTAATGTGTCGCCGGACACAACCATTGTTTTTCTATTTTGCTTTATTTATCAAATGAAAGAGAAGACGAAAATCATAAAGATCCCTTTTTACCTTAGATCCAACTTGGTTTTTCATTTCATTACGTGATGCGTGCGTCCAAACAAGATATTTTATTTAAATTTTAAAGCACTTACCTGAAGTCCCTATCCTAAACAAACCTATTAACCAAACCGAAAGTTTTGTTTTTCAACAGACCACACTCGCTCTGACTTATCTGACACTAATTTAGTCATTTTCTTTGAAGAACGGATAATTAACGAGTATAACAAATAACAACTATATAAGAAATAATAACAATAACCAAGTAACTAACCTTACTTTCTCTAATGGTTTGTTGCAACCCGCTATTCTATGTTAGAAGGATCATTTCCAGCCTGTCAATTAAACTTCGACGTGGCAATCGACTATTGCAGTGGTAAATAACCTTAATCTTCATTGGTGGTAAATTAGCTGTGCGACCGTTCGGAGGACTGTACCACTGCCGTCTCGAAGAACAGGCCGTCATGTTAAGATCGTGACGTCACATTAGAAGATGGAATTTATTATAGAGGCTATATGGCATGTAGATTATAAAATTGATTTGTAAGTCAAAGATGTCTTAAATTATATCAAATGAGGTATAGAATCGTATATATTAACCCATTAGTGAGTTATGGTTATAACCCACGTGTGCGTTATAACCTACTTTATTAGTCGAAAATCGGACTAATAATGTTCACATTATATATTAAGTAAGTGTTGGATAATAGTTATTTTTCCACTACTAACCTATAACATCGCCATTATTGACCGATTATTAACGCTAGAAATCGTTTTTCTCTACCTTATAAGTCATTATTGACCATGGTCAATAATTAGCCATTGAAATCCATTATTGACCGATCTTTGACCTTAACCGAATTTTGTTTGAACGCAGGTAACTTGATTTTTTAATTCTACAACATCAATTCATTGTGGTTAGGCAACCAGATAATTATCAATACATATTAGATTACTTGATATTGTAAAATATCAGTAGTGATAGTTGGCCGGTTCTGCGCCATAGGGTCCTCCAATGTTAATTTTCGGAGGGATTTTTATGAGTCAGAACTGCATTTTTATCGCCAATTTAGGGCGTGGCACTTTTCCTGGAAGCCATCATCCTCTCTTAACCTAAGTGGAACCCAGCTACTATCGCCATCTAGTATCTGACGTCATATTTGCTCGCTGTAGATACAGGATCCGTCTTAACCTAAGTGGTGCCCCCTGATATTACCAACCTAACTAAACAACATAATGAATAAATAATAACAGAAAAAAAGTTGTGCAGTCAGCGGGGATTGAACCATGGGCCTCAGGGTTAGAACGTCAAAGCCTTACAACATACGCTACGAGAGCATATACCTTAAAACTGTTAAACAATGTTCGACAACGCGAAGCCACGGGAACACATCTGAACAGATTGTTGGAACAAAGGTCCTTAAGTGAGATTATGGTGATATTATGTTAATTTCGGAGGGATTTTTTATGACTCATATCTCCGGAACCAATGAGCCTAGGATATTGCGCATGCGTAGTTGGGGTCTATGAAATGGGTTCTTGCGCATGACTCGAAAATGACGCCTGTCACCTGTCAATTAAGAACTGTCACCTGTCAGATGTCACCTGTCAAATGTCAAAATCAACAGCTGATGTATGTCACGTGTTTAGGGTGACGTCATGAGTCGTTTAAAAAAAGAACGGGGTTGATCGGGTTAATAGGGCCAAAGTTAGTATCGCTAATGCCCTAACGGCAGGGGGTGAAAGATTGCAAATACATGTCGCGTGTTTAGGGTGACATCATAAGTCGTTTACAAAAAGAACAGGGTTGATCGGGCTAATAGGGCCAAAGTTAGTGTAGCTAATGCCCTAACGGCAGGGGGTGAAAGATTGGAAATACATGTCACGTGTTTAGGTTAGTTAAATTTATTACTAATTAACAATTCGTATCTCGGCTTAAAAAAATAATTACCTATAAATCACAAAAGTATTTTGAAGATCCCCCTGTATTTCAAATTTTGTGTTGTAAGAATACTATGAAATAAAACCAATAAAACGGGTTAATATACATTTATTATCATCAAATATTACACATTTGTATTCTATCAAAGTCATCTAGTACCTTCTTGGGATTAAAGTGTATTAGTTCCAACATGTAAATAGCTTGTTCAAACTTGTTTAAACTACAAATATTTTTAATAATCTCAAAAAAGTTTCCTTGGATGTCTTCATTAATGTTCATATAATTTAAAAAGTTATCATAAAATGCCATAAAATCTAAATTTTTTATCAGGTTCAATCTATAATTAATAATGTGACTTATATTAACAAATGAGGTTATGTCATGAGAACAGAAACATAACGTTGTATTATTACACACAAGATTTATTATTTTTTCACTCAACAACGTAACGGACGACACTGTAAAATTTTCAGTTTTAGAATCAATTCTTAATACTGTATCATCTTCAACCATTTTGGACGCGATTTCGAGAAACTCATGCCACTCGAAATTGGCTAGTGATGCTGCAACTTTTTCCTCAGGTGAATTTAAAACAGTATTTATTAACTTTACACTAGGCACCATTCCTCTAGCTACACTAAGGCCCACGATTATCGAACTCTGTATCATTCTCCCAGTTCTAGTCATGCTGAATTTCTTACATTTTTTGACGATTGGTGTAATCAACCTCTAGATGGGGAACATCCACTTATTATAGTTGGAGATTTTAATATTGATTGGTTGGGTAATGGTACATATTCTTTGAATTTAAAAAAAATTTCATGTGACTCAGGCTTTGATCAGTTAGTTAAGGAGGTGACACACCCTAACCAAAAAGGTGTGGGTGGAAGTATTATAGATCTTGTGCTGGTAAAGGGGAAACATGAATTAAAGTCTACAGTGGAGGAAACTCCACGAATAAGTGATCACTATATAGTAGTGATTGATCTTAGGGTTAGTAACTTTCAGAAAAAGAAAAATATTATGGTTAATACAAGGGGTAGGATTGATTACGAAACTGTGAACAGTGGTCTAAGAGAAATAAGCTGGAATTATAATAGGTTGATTAGTTTAAATGATAAGTGTAGAATATTTTTTGATAATGTGTTAGGTATACTGAACGAAAAAGCTCCAAGAAAACAAAAGCTTATTAAATTTTATTATAAAGAATGGTTCAATGATAGGGTAAAAATTGCAATTACTGAGAGGGATAATAGTTACAAGAATTATAAGGTAAATAAAACTGAAGAAAATAGAGAAATATATAAACAATATAGAAACAGGGTTTTAACAGTTGTAAGGGAAGAAAAAAAACATTTTTATCACAAAAAAATTGATGATGTTAAGAGTGATCCAAAAAAGATGTGGGAAACATTGGGCGAACTAATAACTGATAGAAAAAAGAAACAAATTGAAAGATTAGAGTTGAATGGGGTTGTTTGGGAATCAACAAATTCTATTGCTGAAGAAATGAATAAATACTTTGTTGATAGTGTTAGAGAAGTAGTGGCTACAATTGATATACAACATTCACTACCAGATACATTCATTCAAAACCAACAAGACACTCTTAACTTTTTCCAACTGATTGACGTAAAACAATTACAAGAAATCCTATTTAGTTTGCCTAATAAAGCAAGTCCTGATGACATATCTGTAGAGTTCCTTAAAAACACGTTTGAAAACATTAAGGAACCTTTATTACATCTAATAAATACTTCACTTGAGATTGGTAGGGTACCATTATTGTTAAAAATTTCACATGTTATACCAGTTCAAAAAATTAAGGGAGCAATTAAAGCAGAAGACTTTAGACCAATTAATGTATTATCAACGATTGAAAAAATATTAGAGAGGGTGGTATATAACCAGCTTATTAATTTCATTGAAGTGAACCATATTTTAATTGAAAATCAGTCAGGGTTTAGAAAAAAGCATAGCTGTGAATCTGTGATGCAGCACATTCTTTATGAATGGAAACATTTATTAGATGATAATTATATTGTTGCTGCTGTTTTCCTGGACTTAAAACGAGCTTTCGAAACTATAGATAGAGCAAAGTTAATTTTAAAATTAAAAAAATATGGTATAGTTGACATGGCATTGGCCTGGCTTGTGGACTACCTTGACCACAGATTGCAGGTAACAAAAATCGGTGGGCAACTTTCATCGGAGATTGAGAATGATATTGGCGTGCCTCAGGGTAGTACTTTGGGACCTTTATTGTTTATAATTTATATTAATGACATAGCGTTGGCGGTTAAGGAATGTTCACTGCATTTGTTTGCAGACGATACACTTGTATATTATTACTCAAAAGATCTGAAGACGTTGATTGACACTGTGAACGTTGATTTGGGTTGCCTACGTGGGTGGTTCAACAGTAATACCTTAAAACTTAATGCAAAAAAATCAAAATTTATGATAATTGGTAACAAAAATGTACATGATTCTGGTATAGCAAAGAATATTCAAATTAGGGTAGGTAAAGAAGGAGTTGAACTGACTTCAAAACATAAATATCTGGGGTTTATTATTGATCATAATCTTAAATTTAAGGATCACTTGGAACATGTTATTGAAAAAATTACGAAGGGTGTAAATTTTCTTTCTAGGTTCACAACTACTCTGTCTCGATGGACCAAAATTACTGTTTATAACACCTTAGTCTTGCCTCATTTTATATTTAGCTCATCAATATTGTATTTGGGTAATGGGAATGAACTGAATAGACTTCAAAAATTGCAAAACAGGGCAATGAGGGTCATTCTCAATGAAAGACGGGACACTTCTATTGGGAGTATGTTAAAAAAACTTGGTTGGCTCCCAATAAATAAATTTCTTATTTACCAGAGCATGATCCTAATATACAAAATCCAAAATAACTTAACACCAGAGTACTTGACTAACAAATTGGAAAACCATGTAATAATGCACTCTTATAATACAAGAAATAAAAGAAATTTTTATGTTACAACTAAAAATAAGAAAAGTACAGAGAATGGACTGTATCATAAAGGCTTGTTGGAGTTTAATAAGCTTCCAATCGAAATTAAAAATGTGGCCAATGTTAAGCAATTTAAAAATGTGCTAAAGCAAAGACTATTGCGAGAATGATAGTTTAAGTGCATGTCAAGCTTTGAGTCGAGAGTATAGATTTATGATTTACTCCTATGGGTAATGCGTAATAACTTTACATTATAATAGTAAACTACGTTTTTTTTGTTTTTTTTGGGTTGTATGGTTTGTATATGTATGACTTTAGACATTAGGATGATTTTGTGCAGTATTAAGCTGATTTTTGTAAGCAAATTTGGATATAATGTTGTAATTTGTTATTAGCCAGGTGCTAAATAAAGGATCTATATATATATATATATATATATCTTATAATTTCCAGCGGAATAATGCACCTCGTTTAACAGCTTTTTCTCATTCTTAATGTCTTCTCTACTTCTTAATATCATGCTATCAAGATATCTCCAAGGAGACAAACTTCTTGAATCTTCTTCAGCAACGTATTCACCCATGACTAAATAAGTACTGAAACCGTCCAAGCAAATTATCGACTACACTCTGACTACCCCACTCCTGAATATTTATTAATACTAAGTTCTAGGAATAAAAGTTGCGACAAGGCCCACCCGCTACCCATCTCGGTAAATTCTGAAGCTTTTTTAAGTAGGTTATTTTTATATAGTTCAAACACATGTTCTAAATTAGTACTTGGATGAATCACGCTGTATCTCGAATTAAATGATTTAATTTCTTGTTCCTGCGTTGATGGTTGTAGATATACACCATAAAGTTCCATATTCATTGATATAGCTCGATGAAGACTCAACTGCTCCGCTAACACCGTTAGAACCTTATGTTTCAAGTCTTTCAGGAACAGCTTAACATCAGTCAAATTATTATTTGTCGATATGTGATAGGTATTCACTCTATTCTTAAAAGCTGTTTGAATAAGTTTAATACCAGAGCCTACAATCTCCCCACAGTTTTCCTTATGTTTCGTTGTACGATTATGACCTTTAGTCACCTCACAGTGGCACTGTTTGCAGTACATCTTATGCTATAATACTAGCTGATTATTACAAAATATGACGTATTTATCCAAATGAGTCTGCATAACACGCAATTCTAGCAAACTAAACAACATCTTTTATCATGTCCACCCAGCTGTTGTGTGAATTATCAAAGCCAAGCCACTTGACAAACATTTTCTTCCCCTTTTTCCGTATAATTCTTTCAATAAGAAATACATCGGACTGTTTAGTTTTCTGTAATTCCGCTTCATAAAATCCTCCACTGATTGGTCGTCCCTGCATATCCTCCAATATATAGGTTGTAGGATTTGTTATATTAACCTTGGAAATTTTGAAAAGCTCGGTTGTCCAATTAGGTACATAACCCTTTTCAAAAACATGCTTGGATTTACTTATACGAACAATGTCCCCAACCCCAAATTTCTGTTTCCCCACAACCTTTAGATGCGTATATACAGAGTTTAATAACTTATCCGCGTTACTCTTATTAACATCCGACGGCTTCATGCCAATCGTGTGATGTTTAGTAACATTGTATGTATTCACGATTTCCTCCAACAAATCAATCCATCGATGATTTCCATTTAAAGTAAACAGTCTAAAAAGCTTTTCTTTAATCGTACGAATTACTCGCTCTGCAATTGAAGCCTTCAAAATGCTGAAAGTACTATAATGATGTATTTTATACGTCTTCATAAGATTTTGAAAACTAGTATTGTAGTATTCCTTTCCATTATCTGTAACCAACTTTTTCGGGATTCGCTTGGAGTGTCTAAAAATATTTTCCATCGCTTTGGTTACTTCTTGGGCAGTTTTCGTCTTTATGGGTCTTGCCCAGAGAAATTTCGAAAACGAATCGATAACAACAAGTATGTATTTATACCCCCTATTTTCGCGCACATATTGATCGAGTTGCGCAAGATCGGATGCAAATGTATCATCTAAACCATATTGGATAAATCTACGACGTTTAAATTTCGAACGAGCTGGGGCGTGTAACTCTTTAACAACCTGTTCTCGCGCCTTAGTGATGACGCCCTTGGGCATTTTGTTAATAAAGTGAAATATTTGAAACATGTTAGACAATTTATATACCCCTATCAACTGTATCTGCTAATTTAGTTACTTTTTCATCAAGTTTCTTCAACTCTGCAGCTAAAGGTGCAAAAGAATTTTCGATTTTTACATGCATGTAACTATGTAAAAGATCCTTGAGTTTATCGAACTCTGGCTGCACTATTTTCATGGCTTCTTGCTGGTAATTGTCAACTAATTTCAATTTAACATCAATTGCATTAAAACGATCATTAATTGTTGAAATATCTCTTGTTATTCTTGAAATACTGGTAGAAGACTTTAGCAAACGATCATTTAAATCATGTTATTCTGCAGATACAACCTTCATGTGACCTTCGATGTTATTGGTAGTATCGTTAACCAGCTTGACACACTCGTTTGAAGAAGCAATAATTTCCATGTAAAGAACAGAAATTGCATCATCTAAAAATTTTTTATTAACAGCATCTGTATCATCTGTTGGGGGACTGATGTTACAAAGCTTATGTTCCCTAAAATTGTAATCACCATCCCTAGTGAAGGAAAGTATGGTGGGTGCTGGTAAAACTCTCGGAACCCTGTAGGGGGAAGGTAAAGAACGTCCAAACTTATTCATGATTAATACTTTAATGATGCTTTTAAGGAATTACATGTTTATTTATAGAATTTAATAATTCCAAGTCTCTGCAATTCCTGTAAAATATTCTGAATCTCGTTCCAATTATTATTATTACCAACATGTTCGGAGGCTTCAAGCTTCTTCATTCGCTCAACCAGCTCATTTACATCGTCGTAATATACAAATTCCTTTGGTCTTTCGTTGTACTCCATTAATGCATTCCCAGATTTCAGTTTAGATCTTGTCACAGGCATTCTACTAATAGGCGGTGTTTTGTTCGAAGAGCTTCTAAGATTTCTAGCATGAGAAGATGCTGATGATTGCAACAAAGACGTTGATCCTCGTGTTGAAGATGTTAGTAGCGGTCTAATAATATTTTTATATTTTTCCGATTTGCTACCTTTTAGTTGACCATTACTTAACCGCCTATATGCATTAGTGCGCACTAATATGTCTTTATAATGCACCTCATCATCTTTCTTACGATTGATGGGATTCTTTAAAAACAATAACTCATATAGACCCTGACTTCCTGGATAAGCGACATCGCCTACTTTAATGTCTCCATTTTGCAAAAAGTCCACCGACAGAGAACCCATTGTCCATTTACCATTTTCAAAATTGTATGTTAGACCTTGTGAGTCATCCAAATCAGGGGAACTTGTCCAATACATTTTTAAATATTCGTGACAAATTGGAGGATATTGACTGGTAAATTCCTCGAAAATTGCCGGATTCGTTCTCATAGTAGTTTCAAATACCTCCTTTAAATCTTGTGGGGTATTCTCTTCAAACGCATCATCCTCGATTTCCTCATTATCAACCAAATCTCCATACCTAACTTCCGCTTCTCTGGGCAAAAATTGAACTTCTTCTGGTTTTGTTTTTACAATCGTCTCTGTCGGTTCAGTTTTAATCTTTGGCTTCCTGGCTCTCTTTTCCATAAGCGGTACAAGCATATTTAACGGGGTAGTAACTGGTGTTAAAAACTTGTTAAGCGCAGCATCTTCTTCGTTTCTTTCCAGCTTTAAAGCCAAGTATTTCCTTCTTATTGTATTAGAGGCATCAATTATTCGACGTTTAACATAGCTGTTAAATTGTCGAGACATTGCGACTAAATGGTCTATGCTTTACAATGATGACGGTGATACTAACTACATATGATGACGTTATAGTATTATATAGGTATCGAATTTACTACGATATCTGCCTTTATTAATGTCGTTGTCTTTTACCATGACTAAAAACCCATATTTATCATTCCAACATTCAGAGCAAATGCGTTTAAACGAATCGAAAGACATGTCCGTGTTTACATGATCGCTATAAATATGTTTCAAGTTTAGCTCGTCTTGTTTAAACAAAACTAACACGTTGGCATTATCGCGAATCAACTGTTTGGGTACTTTTGAATATGTTTGCGAGAGATAGAATGAGTCGATATCATTATGACGGCCCATACAGAAATAATTTCTAATTTTATCCTGTTTCTCGCAAGCCACATCGTCAAAGATGAATACAGAGTCGGGTTGAGCAGTTGACGGGTCTATTACATCATCATTCTCACCATATGTGAAATACCCCAAACGACAATGTTTCAATGTTTCTCGAAGGAAATCATATTTTTCCTGTTGTAAAGATTTCAAATAAACGTACACATTTTGAAATTTTAAACCATTGGCGTCAGTTAATAGACTCATCATTACATCGGTTTTTCCACAATTACTCGGTCCACATATTAGCGCCCTAATGGTGTTTGGAAAAAGCTGCCCGTGTTTGTTTGTTTGTTTCTGTTTGGGCATATCGAAATTTTGAATATTTAGGTGGTGTTTTTGTTTCTGCTTCCGCATTACTATAAATACACTCTTTTCTCTTCAAGAACTTTATTTGTAATGACAACGTTGCAGGGTGCAGGTGTCTTAAATAGTACAATAAATCGACTCCCGTTTGAACTTCATTTACCCGGTTATTCATATTGTGGTCCCGGCACTCGATTAAAAGAACGTTTAGCTCGAGGTGATCCCCCAAAAAATAAATTGGACAGTTTTTGTCGAGATCACGATATTGCATACTCTCAGTCTCAAGACTTGAAACAAAGACATCAGGCAGATAAAATACTTGAAAATAGAGCGTGGGAGCGCGTGAAAGCCAACGACTCCAGTTTTGGCGAAAAAACATCAGCTTGGCTAGTTACTAACGCTATGAAGGTTAAACGTAAGTTGGGGGCGGGGTGCAAAAGCTTGACTTCGATTGTGAATAAGCTTAGTAAACACGGTGCTGGTGATATAACCAAGAAAAAGACCTTGAGTAACTTACTAAAAGCAGCACGCATGTCGATAAAGAAAGCCGGTGGACGTAGAAAAATTAATATACCGAGGGTTATACCACTCCCTAAGACTGGAGGGATCCTTCCTTTGATACCAATATTTGCCGGGCTTAGTGCTTTGGGTGCTCTCAGCGGCGGGGTGGCCGGTATTGCAAAAACCGTCAATGATGTTCAAAGTGGGAGAGACAAGCTACAAGAAGCTAAACGCCACAATGAAACGATGGAAGCCATTGCTTTAGGGAAAAAGGGTAGCGGTCTATATTTAAAGAAGTATAAATCGGGGTATGGATTATATCTAAAAAAAATGCCAAAAAACTACCACTGAAGCTACCCAAACGCCCATTAACCGATGAAGACATCAAAAACTATACATCTCAATTAAAGATACCCAACTTTAGGGGGGTCTTTATGCGAGATACTCTTCCAAAATCACCTAACCATACTGAGTGTGGTGTTGTCAATTTAGATCGAAACGTCGGATTCGGAACACATTGGGTAGCTTATAAGAAACGCGGTGATAAAGTTGTTTATTTCGATAGTTTTGGCAATTTGAAACCACCCAAGGAATTTATAAAATATATGAAACATTGTAAAATTTGCTTTAATTACGATCAGTATCAGGACTTTGGATCATCCAATTGTGGACATCTAGCATTGGCTTTTCTCTACAATAAATCTCTATAAAACATATCATTCAAAGTCCCTTACAACAGTCATGTCTCAGACGTTTACGCTAAAAGGTCGTTCTCACCAGCTTGAAGCACACTTTGTTCCTCCAATAGAACTTGACCCAAACTACGAATACTCTCTTGCACTTATATCGCTGAATACTTGGAATACAATTCCAAACATTGAATCAGGAAAAAACAAGATTTACTATACTGAAAATAACGTGGAAAAGATATTGAAGATACCTACGGGGTCGTACGAACTGCAGGATATCGAAACGTTTGTTCAGAATCGCATTCTTGATTCACACGCTACTTTAGACGAGCGCAATCACGTCTTTTCGTTGAAACCTAATAATAATACACAAAGGTGCGAGTTGAGAAGCCAATACGACCTAAATTTCCAGCCAGAAGATAGTATAGCAAGATTATTAGGTTTTTCTCAACGTAAACTAACAGCAGGTGTTGTGCATGAATCAGATCTACCTGTAGAAATAATACAAGTTGTTACTATACGCATAGAGTGCAATATTATTTCCGGTTCGTATTATACAAATAATCCTTCACATACCTTATACGAATTCTCTCCAACAGTCGATCCTGGCTTCAGTATAAATATCGAGCCAAGAAATTTAATTTTTCTACCGGTAAGAGAAACGAGCATTTACAATATTTCCCTCACCCTATTGGATCAAGATTCGAGGCCGGTTAATTTTAGAGGTGAAGAAGTTGTAATTAGACTAGAACTTAGGCGAAATGGTTCTAGTATTTAAAAAATATTTAAACAGTGGTGCTTCATTAGCAGAGTCATTTGAGCATCGAAAGCCGGAGAGATCACTCGCGTTTTCAGCTATAACTTATTTGCATTCTCGCCAAACTATCTACGGCTATCATGTCAGAAAAACTTCAGGTTTTTAATCCAATACATAGTGATGAGTCAATCATTCGAGAAGAATGGCATACATACCATCCGTTTACCACTTCTTTCAACAACAATGACGTAATTGAGATTGTTATCAATCAACAAGATGTATTTTTGGATATGAGCGAAGCCCAACTCTACATTGAGGGTGAATTTAAGGAAGAAACAACTGCTGGAAAAACCGGCAATTGTTCTTTAACAAATAATGCTGGTGCATTCCTTTTCGAGTCCATATCTTATGAAGTCAATGGCAAGGAGATTGAAAAAATTAGAGATCCTGGTATCGTTAGTATGGTTAAAAGTTTGCTATGTTTAAATGACCAAGAAAGTCGTGCTTTAGAGATTGCAGGATGGAATTGGCCCAGTGGTGTACTAAAAACGTTAGAGAGCACTACAAACGAGTTTAATATACGTATTCCTCTCTCTTTCTTGCTAGGTGTTTTTGCTGATTATAAGAATGTAATTATGGGAAAACAAAAAATTAAGCTTGTACGTGCTCGACATGATGATAACTGCTATAAAAATGTTACTGCTAATGGCGATAAAAAGGCTGCCATAACTTTAAAGTGTATCCATATGAATCGTTAAACTTAAACTTTAACAATAGACAGTTTACGGAAGCTTACAGGATGTACACGGAATTTCAAAAATCATATCTAGGCAAGCCGACTAGTGAACCACTAATGGATTTTGCGGCGTTTGCCAAAAGGACTCTTTTTGTAATTGATTGTTCTAAACAAAACGAGAGCATCAAGAGTGCAACAGTTGATGTCAAGTTAGAATTTCAAAGTTCTGAAAACTTTTCGAATGATGCGCGTGCCTTCTGTATCATTGTTCACGATCGTATTCTCGAGTATCAAGCTTTAACTGGTCAAGTAAGAGACCTTATGTAATCAGTTTGATTTGAGTCTTCAGACAATGAAGTTCGTTGTAGTCGATATTCAAGGATTTAACATACCTGAATTTTGCGCCAAAGAATTGGCTATTTACGATGGGAATAGTATGAAAAGTTACTTTTTTAAACCAGTTAAACCATTCGACACCTTAAGTAAGGCTTGCAAGAAACAAGTCAAATATCTATTTGGAAATCATCATGGCATCCTTTATAATTATGGTGATACCGATTACAAGGAGCTACATAATATCATCTCCAACAATCTGATAGACGCAGACATCATTTACGTTAAAGGACGTGTTAAAGAGGAATTTTTAGTTAAAACATTTTTAGAATTAAACTGTAGGACACCATATATTATAAACTTAGAAGACAACATTGGTGTACCAAAATTGGAGAAGGGAGATGTTGATGGTTGTAAATATCATATTTTAGATATTAATGTTTGTAGTGTTAGAAATGCCAAAGTGTTGTATCGATATATTTATAGTCTTTTACCTTAATAAATATTAAAATTTTTCAACAAGCCAGCTTTTATTTATTTCCCACGTAGCTCAAACGTTTTTGTTCTTTATCGGGGTTGTTTTCTGTAACAGAGAGGTCAACAGGGTCTGTTAAACAGGGTCTGTTAAACAGGGTCCGTTGAACAGGGCTGTTCAGGTCAACAGGGTCCGTTGAACAGGGTCTGTTAAACAGGGTCCGTTGAACAGGGTCTGTTAAACAAAGTCCGTTCACAACGGATCTATTTATAATTAGGCTCTGTTTCAAAACTATCAGTTGCTCTCGAACCTATGACGAAGGTAGTTGAAGAGAAGATTCAAGATCATTTAAGTAATATTCGTGCGCTGAAGAAACGTATAAAGCTTTACGAAGCCCGAAAATCTTTGGTTAAGTTACTCTCAGAGTTAATATTCAAGATGAGTGTTCAAATCAGATATGAAGTTGGAGATGAAGTTACAGTAACATTTTCTACTGCAGACGAGCGAGTTATCGTTGAGATTGCTGAAGGAGAGCTATATTTTTCCAATTATGATTTTGAGGAGTTTATAACTACCTACAGCGGTGTTCATGGATACTGGCCTGAAACTACTATTATAATTAACAACTACAATTTGCGTTTCCATACATACTTAGGCAGTCGATGTTTAACATTTGAAGAAAATGAGCAATACTTGTTTTGCTGGGATGAAAGTCTTATAGATTTATTCTCTAAACACATTGAGAATTTATATAAGATAAATTGTGTTTGCTTTAAAGATTAATATATTTGAGTCTTTTTGTAAGAAATGAAACTATTATTTAAAAACAAAGCATGTTTATTAGAAACGCAACAAGAACAGCTAAAATCAATAAATATATTAAAGTATAACTAGTCTTTTATTTGATATAAAACAACTCAACAAAAACTCAAGCACCTAACCTAAAATAAATACCTTAGTCTAAAATAAATATCTTAACCTAAAATAAATATCCTAACCTAACAACCCCCTAGCTACCAAAGAATGTCGAGGCATAAAAAGCTGCACACATAATCAGTCTTTTCTCTCCTGTAAATCCTCATCGTACAATACCAAATCTCGATGGCCCCAAGCAAGCGTGTACTCGGAATCCGGTATAAGGAAGCGTTTGTCGTCCGCGTGTGACAACGCCACCTTATTTTTAAGTTCGACATACATATTGTGTAATTGAGAACGGAAAGTCGACATTTCGCGATATATTTTAGTACCCTCTACGTCAACCGCTTGTTTATAGTCTGTAAGCGTAAGCTCTTTTTTGGTGACGTAGTCGGGTACCCCTTTGGCCTTTTTGGTCAACTCGCCGTCTACATTTACACAATATGCCTTCGCACCGGTTCCATAGAATTCCCAAACAATTTTTCCTGCATACTCATCCTTCATACGGCCCAAGATGGATGTGTTTACAGGAACATTGTGTGGGTTATCCTTTGGGTAGTTGGACGTATCAAATCTGTCTAAATTTTCCTTTATATCATCGTAAAAATTGTCGGTTGTAATTTGCAAGATTAACGAGTCAGTATCGGTGTAGAGCAAGACAGCCTTATCTCCGTATTTAGGTTTAATATAATCATACAAAAAGTTATACATAATTGTCTTGGAGATTTCCAAAATGGCAAACCCTGCGTAAATAGGTTTATTATATACGACTTTCTGTTTCTGCATCTGTATAGCAACCAGATTTTCCGAAAAAATTGTTCGATTTTTGAAATGCGGTTTCATAGTTAACGCTTCTGCTCCCAGTCTCTTACCAATATTTTCCCAGTGGGTAACAAGTCTAACATCTACCCTTTTCTCCACGTTCTCCATCGTTTTGCCAAACACGGCATTATTCATAAGTTTAAAAAAGTCTTTTTCAAACTTATTTTGAGCTTTGTTTCGTAATGCCGTGTTCATGTCTATATATTTTTTTAGCCAGGGTGATTGATCAAAAGAAAGGACGCGGTGAATTTTGGTTAATTTGAGGCCGTGATTTAGTGATTGTCGCAAATTTTGATAATGAATAACGTATTTTTCTTTTTTATTAAAATTTGGAATTAATTTGGAGATTTTTGAATTTGTCTTTGGTGGCTCGATGGATTCTGGGCAAAAGGGTAGTTCGTTGTGCAAATAATGTAAATTTTCAGGATATTCTAAATCCACTTCCAAAATGTAGCCGGTATTTGAATCGTTTGTAATGTTCATGTAATCTAAATTTTGAATTTCAGCCTCCTCCAACCACTTAAAATTACCAGTTGGTAAATATTGAGACATGGCCGCCCCATATAAATTGGTAGCGTCCAAGTACATGATGTAAGAGGTAGGTTTAGAAGCGTCATAATGTGGGATAAATTTGTTGTTCGCGATACCTTTCCTAACACTACACTGACTGACTCCACCGCGAATACCGCGTTTCAGAAGATGTATCATATCAATGTCTGTAAGCAGGGAAATCTGGGTTTTTCCAGAGAGCGCAGCCGCATCCCACGAAAGACCGGGACTTGTAAAATACTGTGCAGGATCGAGCTTATAGACATTCATACAAACATTTCTGAAATTTTCGAAAACATCTGCTAGCAGTAACACGTCGGATTTTAAATAAATGTCTGAATATTGACCTAAATTCTCGCATTTAAACAGGTTCCATACTGCCCAGGCACGCTTGTATTCCTCGACAGAAATATCCTCTTTTTTTAAACTATTATAAAATTCTTCATGTGATGGTAGCTCTGTCGTATTTAATTTTAAAAAAGAATCAACATACGAATATGGAAAAACACCCTTCTGTCGAATAAGTTTAAACTCGTCTTCATTTGGAAAATATTTTCTGACTTCGCGACATTGTTCTGGTTTTAAATTTTGACTAAGTTTATCCAAACTACTCGCCATAAAGCGGAAACTATCGAGAAAGCGTAATTTTAAAAATACATTTTGTTCCTTGTCTTTTTCCACTTTGAATGTATCCACCAAAATATGTTTGGTGAACGAGACGTAACGTTCTTTATTTTGGGCGATAACAT
Source organism: Polydrusus tereticollis (assembly GCA_963920685.1). NCBI lineage: Eukaryota > Metazoa > Arthropoda > Insecta > Coleoptera > Curculionidae > Polydrusus > Polydrusus tereticollis. The sequence continues at coordinate 79,217,183 of OY987331.1, read as the reverse complement.
CCAGCTTTTCCGGTTCGGTAGCCAACTGTTTAATCATCAGATGGCTATCGAAACCGGATAGGTTGTGGAAAAAGATGGGTATAAATTTTGGAACTTTAAAGTTGACATTGCAAATAGAGTGAGCTGCCCCTCTGAATTTTGATGTGAGATGATCGTGATCTCTTACTCTTTCATCACCTACATTAAATGGTTTTTCGCAAATGTGGCAGCTAGTAGCCATTTTAAATTCGTTCTCTTCTTCAGGCGTTAGAGGAGCCATCGGCTTTTTGATTTTTATAAAGTCGTTGTAAAGTCGTTTACAATCCTTTTCCAACGTCTCTACAAACATATCACTAGCATTATCACCCCTATAAGTCCTGAATTGAGAGTGCGAATCGTCGAAAGAACATTTAATGTAATAGGCAAAAGAGTAAGGCGTATGCTTATGGGTTTTGATGGTGTAAGATTGGTTAGGGGAGAGCTCATTTTCCTCTATTTCAATAGGTCCAACAACAGTTTTGAAATCCGCATACACTACAAACGGTACTTTTAATTTTTTATCGAAATTTTCAAATTTAAACTCGTTCTCGGAAACGTCTTTGCCGTATTTATCCTTGCGCAAATCAGTAGTCGGCAGTTTAACCGAAACGTGTTTACAATCGTGAGCCTGATGGGCTATTAATTTATCATTAGTTGTAAAATGAAGTAAACAACCATCACATAAGTATTTGACATGTTCATGTTTTGTTAATTGACTTGAGACCAGTCTAGACAAGTTTCTTATTAAGCAGTAATGATTATTTCCATAATCGTCACTAATTAATAACAAATTTACATGTCTGTTTCTGCGAGATTTGGTAAAGTGTAAAGGTCCAACGACTTCAACGATATTTTTTCCGTTCTCGTAAACTTTATCAAGTCCGTAGACATTGACCGAAATATCGTTGAGTTCTTCAAACCTTGTAATATCGACAAGTTTCATAGGAGAAGCGCTTATACCTGTAAAATCCAACTCGTTCTCAAAAGGCAAGTAGTTCGCGACCCTATTTGCATGTTGAGTCCGATTTAGTGGATGTAGAGCAGCTAAGACTGACCATGTAAAACATTTCTCATCCTTGTTCTGAATGTTGAGTACCGCTTTCTTTGCGTCGATCGTCTTTGGTAGCGGTATATAGGAAGACGCCTTTAGGGGGTTGTACCTATTGATACTTAATTCTAGGTGAAGGAGCTGTTGCAAGGCCCAACCTGTAACAAGGAGACATAATTAACATTTAGCCTAGACTAGACCACGTTCAAGTTTCAGAATTAAAAATAAATACATACCACTTTCTTTCTCTGCAAACTCGCTGGCCTTCTTATCCAAAATTACAGCAAACTGTGCAAACAGCTCCTCCAAATCCGTGTTCCCGCTCACAATCCGAAACTTTGAATTAAACGACTTGACTTCCATTGCTTCTTTAGACTGCAGGAGGAAGCGGCCGAATAGCTCCATGCCAACCTTAATGTTCGAGTGAAGGTTGACATTACTTTCCACCAACGCTACTGTTTTATTTTTCAAATTTTCTAAAAATCTCTTTACGTTGGTGGAATCCGCAGTACCATCCAAACGATAGGTAGCTAAACGGCATTTGAACGAGGTCTTTATCAACTGTACACCCTCCTCCTGCACTACGCAACACTTTTCCCGGTGCTGGAGGGTTCTAACGTGCCCACCCCAGCCACTGACGGGAACCTCCCGTTTACAGGGTTTGCAATGTTGCGTAGCCGCTAAAAATATTTAACACTGTTTATTTATTCTAATATTTAGCAAAATAATAAACTTACCGTCTTGGAAGTCAAGTCTAGCTCGCTTCGCCATGGTTGAATGCGGAGTATCTGCTTGTCTTTTGGAGGCTCGGTGCTCCTCGCGTCGATGCCGTTGGAGTGCCCCCTCAGACTTGAAACTATCTCCGCATGTGTCGCAGCTTTTGGTTGTTGTGCGACAATCCCCATGACGCTTCAAATTATCCTTCCGGGTAAATGAGCGGGAGCAGTATTCACATGCAAACATTTTTTTCTAAAAATAAAGGAAATTTCCATGAATCGTTTTGAATTTCTAAAACCATGTAGCCTAGTATTATATCTAAATATCGCGTTTATTCACCGATTAAACGTGACGTTACAAATAAATATGTTTATAACATTTACAATATAAAGTAACAAATAATTATTTCTACACACTTTCGTACTCACCAGAAATTTTAATTATTCCACGCACTATCGAATTTTTAGCTTTGCTACTCGCTAGCTGTTATTGTTCGTCAACTACTGCTTAAACGTCGTTCGGCTCTCGTATTTATATATGCCGGCGACTTGAACAGGATATGCATTTACGTAAATAATGTGCATTCTAGTTACGTATTTTCCGACTACAATATTTTAATTGCGAGGTGATAAATAACGCACGCGTCAAGGTTATTTTGTTTCGCAAAATTTTCCGTGGAATAATTAAAATTATCTGCTTGTTATATAATAAACTTGCTAATTGCTAATAAATTACTGAACTGAAAAAAGTTTCCCATATGGTGCAAACTTAAGTAGATACGTTGTATTTAAATATCACGCATAATCCAGGATAAAGTCTACAAATAGCTATGTTTAAACTAACCTAGCAATGGAGTAAAACTTTTTAGTACTTACCAAATAGGTGTTAAAAAACTATCGCAACACAGAAACACTAGTTAACTGATTTAATTAGTTCTAGGTGTTAGGTGACGATCGGCTGAACTGATTTAGCTCGCGATATTGTGTATTGTGGTTTGGCTTTAATTTATCCCAACGGCTGTGTAATTCGCAAATATGTTTATAATATTTAATAGATAATAACATATCTTTTGACCTCTCTTTTAACCTTTGTTTATCAAATTTCACATTATTTTAAAAATAATAACATATCCTTTGACCTGACAATCGAAAATGATTTATTATCAGAGCATAGAGCAATTAATTATTAATTTAAATCACTCCGAGCTTGAAGGATATAATAAAATTTGAAATACAGGGGGATCTTCAAAATACTTTTGTGATTTATAGGTAATTATTTTTTTAAGCCGAGATACGAATTGTTAATTAGTAATAAATTTAACTAACCTAAACACGTGACATGTATTTCCAATCTTTCACCCCCTGCCGTTAGGGCATTAGCTACACTAACTTTGGCCCTATTAGCCCGATCAACCCTGTTCTTTTTGTAAACGACTTATGATGTCACCCTAAACACGCGACATGTATTTGCAATCTTTCACCCCCTGCCGTTAGGGCATTAGCGATACTAACTTTGGCCCTATTAACCCGATCAACCCCGTTCTTTTTTTAAACGACTCATGACGTCACCCTAAACACGTGACATACATCAGCTGTCGATTTTGACATTTGACAGGTGACATCTGACAGGTGACAGTTCTTAATTGACAGGTGACAGTTCTTAATTGACAGGTGACAGGCGTCATTTTCGAGTCATGCGCAAGAACCCATTTCATAGACCCCAACTACGCATGCGCAATATCCTAGGCCCATTGGTTCCGGAGATATGAGTCATAAAAAATCCCTCCGAAATTAACATAATATCACCATAATCTCACTTAAGGACCTTTGTTCCAACAATCTGTTCAGATGTGTTCCCGTGGCTTCGCGTTGTCGAACATTGTTTAACAGTTTTAAGGTATATGCTCTCGTAGCGTATGTTGTAAGGCTTTGACGTTCTAACCCTGAGGCTCATGGTTCAATCCCCGCTGACTGCACAACTTTTTTTCTGTTATTATTTATTCATTATGTTGTTTAGTTAGGTTGGTAATATCAGGGGGCACCACTTAGGTTAAGACGGATCCTGTATCTACAGCGAGCAATTATGACGTCAGATACTAGATGGCGATAGTAGCTGGGTTCCACTTAGGTTAAGAGAGGATGATGGCTTCCAGGAAAAGTGCCACGCCCTAAAATGGCGATAAAAATGCCGTTCTGACTCATAAAAATCCCTCCGAAAATTAACATTGGAGGACCCTATGGCGCAGAACCGGCCAACTATCACTACTAATATCGATATAATCAACATTTTTTCTGCTTCCATCCTTAATTCGGGAGGTGTACACATAATATTATCACTAACATTCACGCTCATTTTTTAAAAAAACGCAAAACTCGTGAAATCTGATGACACAAATGAACACAAATTGACATTGACAAAGCCACCTGACAAAACAACAAAATATTTTGGCAATTTCAAAGCGCAGGAAACTTGATTAAAAAATATACTTATACCTACCTATAATTTTTTATAATTAATAATACTATAAAGATAAATCTCATATAAAAGTTTGTAGTAGTGGAAAAAATAATATATTAACCACGGTTTAGACAGCTTATTATAGCCCTCGCGTCTTAAATCCCTCGTCGCTTCGCTCCTCGTGATTTAAACTCGCCGCTGGGGCAATAATGATGGCTGTCTAAACCTTGGTTAATAATATACTATTTTCCACTACTAACCTATAACGTCGCCATTATTGACCGATTATTAACGTTAGAAATCGGTTTTCTCTACCTTATAAGTCATTATTGACCATGGTCAATAATAATGCATTGAAATCCATTATTGACCGATCTTTAAGAATTTATTTGAAGGCAGGTAACTTGATTTTTTAATTCTACAACATGAATTCATAAACATTTCAAACAGTTAGGCAACCAGATAATTATCAATACATATTAGATTATTATAGACGCCTGATATTGTAAAATATCGATACAATCAACATTTTTCTGCTTCCATCCTTAATTCTGGAGGTGTACACATAATAATATTACTAACATTTTCTTCGCTCATTTTTTAAAAAAACGGAAAACTCGTGAAATCTGATGACATAAATAAACAAAAATTGACATTAAGAAAGCCACCTGACAAAACAACAAAATATTTTGCCAATTCCAAAGCGCAGGTAACTTGATTAAAAAATATACTTAGACCTACCTATAATTTTTTATAATTAATAATACTATAAAGATAAAAAATGTCTTATAAAAGTTTGTAGTAAGTAGTGGAAAAAATATTATATTAACCACGGTTTAGACAGCTTACTTATAGCCCTCGCGTCTTAAATCACGAGGAGCGATGATGATGGCTGTCTAAACCTTGGTTAATAATATACTATTATGGTACCTACAAGTGTGTTATGTTATATACAGTGCGTCCATAAAGTCTTGCACAAATTCATTTAAAATTCAGGTATTTACTTTTTAAAAACGCTCGGACACGTCAATTAGTACTTTTGTTTGCGCATTTTTTAACGTAAAATGTTTTTATACAGGGTGTCGCACGTATGAGGTATGAGGTCATCAATAAATGTGTTTAAAATAAATTTTCAAACGTCAATATTTCGGAAACCGTGATTTCCAGAGGTGTTAAGTGTTCATCATAGAATTCAAAATTGATATAATATACAGGGTGTTCCATTAAAAAAATCCTTGTTGACCTCATACCTCATACGTGTGACACCCTGTATAAAAACATTTTACGTTAAAAAATGCGCAAACAAAAGTACTAATTGACGTGTCCGAGCGTTTTTAAAAAAAGTAAGCCCCTGAATTTTAAATGAATTTGTGCAAGACTTTATGGACGCAGTGTATAAGTCACGGTGGGAAATGGTTATTAGCCCTCAAGGCCGTATATGACCTAACACACGAGTGCCATACAAAATTTTATCCAACACTTAATGATATTAATAAAAAATAGAAAATTATATTGTCTCGATGTAAACTGGAAAACCCTGTGTTATATTTTAGTTGACATATTTTTGAATGACAAATTTGACACGTAAAAGTAGGCTAGTGTGATTATTGTTATTATGGAATTGATTAATAACAAATTTGAAGAGAGTAAATCAAATTATTATTTTTGTCATTTCCGATGGTGGTTTTTCAAAATATAAAAAAACTCTAGCCGAAATTCAAAAAGAAGCTGAAGCGTGTTCATTTATTATTCCCCACAAGTCAAAAAATAGTTAATTATGACAAAACCTTCAAAGAATTTATCGACTGGTGTGATAAAAGATGTGCCTGCGTGAGTTATAATCATAACCCACGTGTGAGTTATAAGCTACTTTATTAGTCGAAAATCGAACTAATAATGTTCACAATATATGTAAGTGCTGAATAAAATAATTTATCATACATCTTACTCAATGCAAAATTTAGAGTAGTAGACAAAAACGAAATTTGTCTCCAGAGATTTTCACTTGCGGCATTTTTTTACACATTTTGTGACCCCCCATGTTTTTATCACGATCCGCCTCTGACTGATTTTCAAGAATGTACGTATTCAAAATTCTCTAAAAACGCGTCCACACTAAGCACGAATCCTCTTCTGGACCAATAACGCAATAACAGTTCTGCTTCGTGCGGCCATTTCTTAGCGTTCGTTTCTGTTTTTGATAGAGGACTTGAGCATATGGGCTTTAGGAAGGAGGCCGATCGAATATGGCCGAATTTTAAATTTACGTCCCTGTTTTTCGTTACTTCGCTGGTTGGCCGTCGAGGGCGCCACTGCACGCTTCCCGGCTATTTTTTGCATGCAGGTTTTGATAGGCGAGCGCGGTATTTTTTTCGAATATCTTGAAAAATAAGCTTTGGAATAATTTTTTTGCGTTATTAATATAAACAATGAGTGGCGTACAATGTTTTACAAGTAGCGTTTGCTTCGTTCCGGGGTGTAAAACTGGTTATTCGTCTGATAGAAAGCTCAGGAAAAATCGTGTTGAGAAAAATCCTAGTCTCTTTCAAGCCCCTAAGGTAAGCAAAAACCACAAAAGGTTCACAATATTGTTTATTAATAGTGGTCTTTCGTTACTCGTCTGTCTGTGTCGTCTATCCTTGATTTTGTCATCATCTCAGACGGTCATCATAGATCTTAAAGATAGATTATCCGACAATGGACGTATTTCTATTAACCAAATTTTTGATAATGTTAATCAAAATTTAATTAAAATTTATTCATTGTTACGAACTGTTTTAAACTAACTTTAAAAAGGTATTAATAATTTAAGAAATAATATTTCTCCTTTAATTGGTATTTTATACAAGTTAAGATATTATAATAGGTATATACCGGGTGTTGCATCGTCGAGCGGGACATAGGAAGTCCCATGTAATTTTAAATGGGGTCAATTATTGGCTTCCCTAATTATTTTAGAGAAAAATTCTATTTAGGTTTAATAAAGAGCACTAAAACCCACATTCAAAAGAATAACTTTAGATATTTTTGATGAGCCCGTTTACGGGTTATCGCCGATTTCTTTTTAACTATTTCTCCTTTTTATGGCCCCGTATTTGCGGGCACCAGTCAAGGTAAAAGATGACTGTCAAATAAAGTTGTCATTTTGAAATGTGTGCTTTATTGTTATAAAAACTCGTACATCGAAAATATTAGCCATGAATTACACTTCTGAAGAAAAAATATTGATGATTAAATGGTATTATCAAGGAAATACTTATCAAAATGTGTCAGACATGTTTGCTGCTCTGTACCCGAATAGACCGATACCTGCAAAATCTACAGTCGAAAAGACTATCAAGAAATTTGAGACAAAAGGCACTGTAATAAATTACTGCAGATGTGAAGAAAGGCAGGAACAAAGAAGAGATGCAAGAAATTATAGAGACTTGCAAGTTTTATTGTGCGTGAAAGAAAATGATGGGAAGATCAGCACAAGGAAACTTGAGGATGACATAGGATTAGATCACACCACAGCGTTACGAGCTTTGAAACGACATAAATATTATTCATACAAATATGAAAAGCACCAAGAGCTAAGAGATAGGGACGAAATACGACGACAGGAGTTTTGTTTTGGTATGATGGAAAGAGCAAACATGGATAGGGAATTTTTAAAAAACATTTGTTTCACTGACGAATGCACATTTACCTTAAACAATGAACCCAATGTTCAAAATTATCGATATTGGAGCAAAGAAAACCAACACAGGTTTGTGGAAACAAGGACGCAATATCCACAAAAAGTTAATGTATGGGCTGGGATTTTCGGAGAAAATATTATCGGGCCATTATTTCTTACACGAAATTTAAATGCAGAATATTTTTTGAAACTACTTGAAGATCATATTTTACCTACTTTACATGATGCCGCCAGGGAAAATCAGGAAGTTTGGTACCAAATGGATGGCTGCCCGGCACATAGTACCCTGGCTGCCCGGGAATATTTAAACCGTGCTTTTAATGGAAATGTTATTGGCTTAAATCATACAGTAAATTGGCCAGCCAGGTCTTCTGATTTATCGCCAAATGATTTCTTTCTCTGGGGCCATTTAAAAAACAGGATATACAAAGATAAAAAATACCCAAATCTAGACGAGTTAAAAAATGCTATTTCTGCCGAATGCAATAGAATTTCAGTTTACCAACTAGCGAATGTAAGAAGAGAATTTTATGATCGCCTCGGTTATTGTCTAGCAGTCAATGGAGGAATATTTGAACATCTTCTTAAATCCTAAAGTTCTAACAATTTAATAGTACCTACCTATTAATTAGTAAAATATTGAAGCATGTAAAATGTCATAATTAACCTTGTAATTGGATACTTTATTTTAGTTTTATTCAGATTAATTTGTACTCATAAATACACCTTTAATATTTTCGATGTACGAGTTTTTATAACAATAAAGCACACATTTCAAAATGACAACTTTATTTGACAGTCATCTTTTACCTTGACTGGTGCCCGCAAATACTGGGCCATAAAAAGGAGAAATAGTTAAAAAGAAATCGGCGATAACCCGTAAACGGGCTCATCAAAAATATCTAAAGTTATTCTTTTGAATAAGTGTTTAGTGCTCTTTAATAAACCTAAATAGAATTTTTCTCTAAAATAATTAGGGAAGCCAATAATTTACCCCATTTAAAATTACATGGAATTTCCTATGTCCCGCTCGGAGATGCAACACCCGGTATATACCTACTTACGTCCCATTAAAACTTTTAAGAAATATTTACTTTACAATATAGGTAGGTAGGTACAAAAAATTTCCATATTTAATATCAGTTTGCCAGTTCGTCGAATATAAATCCTTTATAAAATTACAAAATAAAACCATAAAATGCATTTAAGGCCCCCCGCGCCTAATAATATTATACCTACCTACAATTATGGAAAACAATCAATTATAGATATCTACCTATTGTATATATATAATAAAAGTTTATAATTAATATTCCAAAAACAATTAAAAATACAATCAATACCTATAAAATAGATTTAAATATTTAATAAAAAAACATTTATTGAAAATATTATAAGACATTTCTATTTTTGTTATACTTTTTAAAAAAAGTTTTAGAAACTTATTAATATATTAATCATTTTATTGTTAAAAATTTTTTTTTTTAATTTAATTTTTTGGTTGTTAGTATACTATAATTTTTATTCCGTACGTACTACCTATAATGAACATATGTTAATTTATTTTTAGTTTGAATTTAAATAAAAAATGTATATAGTAACGTGCAGATTGTGTAATTATTTCCTTTCCAAATAAAAAGTTGTTTGAGTGTCTATAAAGAGTAAAGACCGCCAGTATTTGAAAAAATGAATCCTCCTGGTAATAATAATACAGTGTCTTAGAATGCAATACACCCTTTTACATGCTAGAATTATGTATCTAGGGAGTATCCCGCACCCGCTCTCGCACATATCTCGGTCTGTAGGCTGTTTAAATTAACTAATTTCGATAAAACAGTTAATTCTCCCATAAGAACCCATGAAATTTCCAGCGGTAATGAAACAATGCGATCCTGGCGGCAGTTTTTGAAGCAATGCAAAAGTGGGACCGGAATCGATGTATTGCGATCGGTTCCTTCCTAAAGCCCTCCATGACTTGAGCACTTGCGGTTTAGTATACTTTCATTTCTCAACTACACCTAGGCAACTAATAATGCACTGTAGTCCTGTAAGTTGCCTGCGTAAATCATGTTATTTATTTATATATATGCAGTGTCATGGTTATCTCCTTTACAAGCGATAGCTACCATTCCCACATTCCATATTTTTAAATGTTTGCGAAAGCCTACGCCTACTCTGTGCTATCTGCTATGATGATGACATAGTTAATCTTTAAGTTGAACAATGTTCTTTACTTCTTGTCTTGTTACTTCTTTTCTTTGTCGTTCTTCTTTTTTGGAATATTTGGATATACTTATAGTTGTTATTCAGCTTTGCTAATTTATGGTGTATTTTCGCTTGTAGATTGGTTTTAAATGTTGACTGTTTAAAAGGTTCTGGGTGTCTTGGTTACTATCTTCAGGGAGCCAGTCACGGGGGAGACTGTATGTTGCCTGGTTGGGCGCGTGTGTATGTGAGTGTGTTATTAGAATATTGTCCGATACGTCTGTCCGTCCGTAATATTTTGTGAGTATTTTATCGAAAAACTGGTGTATTGTATCCATGTGCATGTCATTGTGCAGTACTCTTGTAGGTATGTATCTTGGTGCGTCTGTTATTATTCGTAAAATTCCGTTTTGAAAAATTTGCAAGTTTTTAAATTTTGTCTTGTTTACGGTACACCAAGTAGGTATACCGTATGTCAGTACTGGTCTAATTATTATCTTGTAAATGTTTGTCTTAGTCCTGTTATATATTCTACTGTTCTTGTTTATCAAAGGATACATTGCACACAATTGAGTTTGTGCGCAAGCTAGCCGGTGGTCAACATTGTCGTTCCAGGTCATCTTTTTGTCAAACACGAGTCCCAGATATTTGACATTACTTTTCCATGGTATTTCCTTTTTGTATATTTTGACTCTGCTCTCTGATAATCTGACTCGAGATTTTGAGAAAAAGATGGCCTGAGTTTTGGAGTCATTTAGACGGATCTTCCAAGTATCAAGCCATTTTTGCAGAAGGATTATGTGTCTTTGCAGGCGTGAGATTACTATTCGAGGCTGTCTCGAGGTGGCGGTTATTGCCGTGTCGTCCGCAAACAGATATAAAGTTGTGTTTGTGGGTGCTTGGGGATATCGCTAGTGTATATATTGTACAGGGCCGTGCAAGAGGGGACCCCTTTCTATGACTGCCTGGTTTATATTTACCAAGTCCACCACTGTTTTTTTCTGGCAAATTCTTTAATGCTTTGTTTTTTGTGCCGTCAAACCCGGGCGCCTTTTTTGCATTTAAAACTTTTAACACGGATTTGACTTCCTCAAGCGTGACCTGCCTAATGTGCTCAACCCCGTGATTAATTGTTTTGTAGATTTCGACTGTTCTGTAAATCCTCGCATCTTTCCGTGGGTCTTTATCGCTGGGTTTTCGCTTAACTGTTCATAAAGGCTATCTGCGAACAGTTCAGCTTTTTTCAGTGGGTAACGAAGGACATCGGCTTTTTACCGCCCCTCGTTAAAGCCTTTGTGAATTTAAAAATAGAGTGATCTTCAACTTTGAGATTTCAAATTTTGTTTTCTCACAGAGAAGACTCTTGCTGACATAATAGTCCTTTGACTTCCACCATCTGTCTGTTTGCAAGAGCCTTTATGCGAGGATCCCCAGTACAGTATGCGCGTCTCATTGTTTGATTTTTTAATTTAATTGCATATTTCAGCTCATTAGATAAGGCACCATGCTTTGAAAACCTGAACGTCTTTGTGTTAGACGCACCAGCCATGCCTGTATTTATGCTATCGGCAAAGAGTAGCACAACCAATTACTTTTGCTATCGGTAAGACGACGAACCGCCTCATCAATACCGTCATCCGTGTGAATAGGTTGCAGTGGTTCATTATTTTCCATTAAGTGCCTGAAAAGCGGCCAGTTCGTGCGTGTGGTTGAAACGAATCCGTGTCCCTTCTCCACACGATTTCGGTATTCAGCAATGACCGGTAAGTGATCGGAGGTTAATTCTGTTAGCGCTAAGTGGCTGTGAAAGTTGGTCTGTATTTTTAATAACAAAGACGTCCAGAATCTCCGGTAGAGCATTTGTCGCCATATGCGTATGCTCTACCTACCGGCGGCAATATATGGTAATTATAGCTAAGTGAAAAGTTATACAGAGCGAGACCTCTTGAATTTTGATATCGACAGCCCCAAATCTTGTGTTTGGCGTTAAGATCTCCCCCTATAATTGTTGTTTTATTGTTATCAAAGATGTTTGCCAGACAGTCTCCGTCAAAGTTGACGGAGGGACTGCAATAAACAGAACCCAGTTTGACCCATTTATTTTGCGTTTTAATTTGAATGAATGTTCTTTCTAAGTGAACACAGTTGGAAAGTCATGACACAACTTGCGCTATAATGTTCTTTTTCGCAAGAATCATGGTTCCGCCCATAGGCCTACCATGCCTGTCGTTTCGAAAAACAGTATAATTAGGGAACGTGAGACGCTCTCCTTTCAACCATGTTTCTTGTACAAATAGAACATCAATAGCATATATTTCTAGAAAATCAATAATCTCAAGCTTTTTGCCCTTGATCCCGTTTATATTGACAATTGCCAAATTGAAATAAGAAATCTCACTCTGCAAAGGCATTATTTAGTAAAGGAAATATTTAATAACATAGCCTGCATTTGTTTCTGTATTAACGCCTGGAATTGTGCCATAATCGACTCCATCGACTTTTGGAGCGCGGCTTCCAGCCCCTCAGTCGCTGGACCTGGTTTATTTGCATGTACATTTGTGTTTAAATCTTAGTTATTTTGCGTTCCCCATTTAAAATTAGAATTGGAGACTGGCCTCGTACTTGTATTTGTTGGGTTACTATTTTTATTTTTAAGACTATCTGGATGCTTAGGACAGCCACGGAAATTTGCTGCGTGATTGCCTGTGCAGTTTGCACAGACAGGTTCGTCCCTGTCATTGTTAGGGCACTCTCGAGAGAAGTGATTTGTTGCACACTTTAGGCACTTCACTGGTGCGGTGCATTTGAATTGTGAGTGCCCAAACAATTGACACCTATGGCATTGTGTAGTTTGAGGCTTCGCCCTTTGAGACTCTACCTTAACGCTTATAAAGTCAATAACATTGACATCAAAAATTCGCTTGTCTGTTTTCGGCAATAAGACCAGAACCAACGGTATTGGAGTACCGTCCTTTCTAGTCCAACGTATAACCTTCGATGGGCTAAAGCCCATTCGCTGAGCAGATCCTCTGCGATCTTTGCTTCTGGCCACGTTTCAAGCACGCCACGAATCACAACGTGCAGTTCCTTTTCCTCGGCAAACCTGTAGGAATGATAGTATATTTTTTGCTCATCGAAGAGCTTTATTATTTTATTGTAGTGCGTTATTTTTTGGAGTGCGGGGATGGAACTTTACTCCATCATTTACCGTAATAGCGTTACCAAAATCGGTATTATTTTCAAATAAATATTTTGTAATTTTACCATACATTTGTTTGTTCCTCAGTACTATTGGGGGTACTCTTATTTTGGTTGACTGTACATCACCTGCTTGCCGACTATCTTGTTGTGGATCTTGGTCACTATTAGAAAAAGGGGGTTCCTGTGTTGCCTTTTATCGGCGCTTTTTGTGTAAACTGGCTTTGTAAAACCTCCGAGTTTGATTGTGGCAGTTCAGGAAAATCCTCTTTCTCCATTGCTGTCTCTTAGTATTTATTTGTTGCGTCTTCTTCGTGCTTTGTCGCTTACGTCTCTGTTTTCGTTTTTGAAAAATTTGTCTCTCCTTTAAGTCTTCGTCTGTCGAATCTGATAGCATTTCTGCGTCGTTAACAAAGTCAATTGCGCCACTGGTATTGTGTTTATTTTGTTTTTGTATTTGTGGTTGTTTTACTTCTGTCATCGCGTTAATGTGTTCTGTGTTTTGTGTGTTAAGTGTAATGTTTGACTGGCCCACATACCTTTCTAACATCTCAGTTAACCTTTTATTGTTCTCCTCCAGAGCACATATATTCTCAGCATCTGCCCTTATCGCCTCATCTCTCTTCCTATCTAGCGTCTCTCGCCACTGTTGATCTTGGTCCCGCAATGCTTTGGTCCATCGCTTTTCCTGTTGTTTTGTTCTTTCCAACACCTCTACAAATCAGTGGCGGCTCGTGGGTGTATAACGGGGTGAGGCTATGAAATAGCGCCGCAGGCGATTATTTTTCGCGATTTCAAGGTCATTGGCTTAAAATGAATAGTTAGGAATTCAACCAGCAATATAATTACTTTGAAATACTAGGTTTCACGAGAAAAATAATAATTGATTTGCAAGGTCAGGGTCAATTTCTCTCAGTGAATCCGCTATTGTGTCTCTATTTTGCTCTACTCTCGTAAGCGCCACAGAATTCTTAATATTATGTTCTTTGGAACTTTCGTGTGATTTTACCGCCCGTCAAAATTTTTTTAAATCAGAATACCCACCCCCTGAACTCCAATTGTTTTTTACGCTGCCAATAAAATACAAGGCCAAGAATATAAGCTTTCCTTATAAATACTTCCGCACAGCCACTTATAGGTTTCGTACCAAGTTACCTGAAAAGCTTTTGAACATTGCTTACCCTGTCTCTTATCGTTAAATATTGCCGAAATTTTTGGTGTCGGACGACTACAAAATATCTGTCTTTTTTCCATTTCGTTTCTCCTTAAAAATAGGTATGAGAGAATAATATCATGAACAGGATTTATATATTTTTAAAACAATAAACTTTAGCGTTTAATAATTAATAATAAAGAAATCTTAAAACTTACCGGATCTTGAAAATATAACCTTAATTTGCCAAACACGAAATTATAAATTGCCCAAACAAACACTGCCAATACTTCTCCATTACCTGCATCGCACCTGTATCCTGACTGCCCTGCACAGTCACAACTCGCAAGAATATTAACATAAAATAAACCAATAAAATATGACAATTTGTAATTTTCCTAAATTAAACCAAGACACACAGTTCACACACCTGCTACGATATAAGTCGGGCGCCGGGTAATCACAGAATTCGCAGAATAAAACGTGATTTAAAACAGCCAATCAACAACCAGCTAAGCTACGATCTTATCGCCTCAATGAGAGAAACAAACGCGAAATGACCGCCGGGTAAGAGAGAGACAGACCAAACAAAAGACGTTGAGATTTTCGTATGAGGCTTGCCAAAATAGGTGCGAACACTCGGAGCAGTGAAGTTAAAATTATTTAGCCTCTCGGCCGTCGACGAAAGTTTACAGAATAAAATAGTCGCTTATAGCGCGTCGCTCGGTAAAGCAGTATGAAAATTATTTTTCATATGGAATTTATATTTGAAAATTTATAAATTTAAAACAAACATATTTGTATTTTTTGAGAGGAGTTTGGGAGATTGAAGGTGAGGCGCGGCCTCAGAGGCCTACCCTGAGGAGCCGCCACTGCCACAAATCACCGAAATAAATTTATTTCGGTGATTTGTGAACACCTCATCACGTAGGGAATCTGGCAGCGATCGATTGTCTTTGTCATAATCCGGTGAGGGGGGTGGAAAGGGGGGAATTTCCCCTTGCTCTCCCATAACTTGCTCGCTTTTTTACTGGTAAGTAACTCGTAATAAATTCAATCGCAATGAGAGATTTTAAAAACGTTTTTGACTTTATGTGTCAAGCTTGACAACTATTATCTGCTATGGTGCTATTACTACTGATTAGAGAATTTAAAAAAGTTCAAGTTATTTGCTAATTATATAGTACTGAAGAAGGCAGTGCATGGTGGTAGGCCTCGGGTTAAAATCCCGGCTGGAGCATGGATGTTTCTCGGCGCTTGTATAAATTTATTTTATCAATAATAATTAATAATGGAAAGGAGATTAGAGGTAATAACACCTCCGACGTGTTTTAATTCGCATTCGAGTACTTAGGTAAACCAGTGAAAGTTATGCTACATAATTTGCCGGATCTTGCTGAATACCGCGTGAAAAAAAGGACTAAAGAAAAACTACTGAATAGAGAAAAAGTAATTTATTAATTTACACTTTACTAAAGGATAAAAGGAGCAAAAAAATTCGTTATATAGACACTTTATGGAAATAAGATAACCCAAATCAAATGATACTTTTAAAGCTTAAAAAAGAAAATAGTGAAGTTAGTATGAAACTAATATCTATAAAAATGCAATTTAAAAATGTAGTCTTAAAGCATGATGCATGTTGTTAGTTGCTTAAAACTTTAGCGACTGAACAAACCAGTTAAAAGGATAAAAGGGGAGTGTGATGGTTCGAACCAGACGCAATTTTAATATTCCAGCTTTCCATTATTTTTTTTTTTCAAGTGTTTCAATGGCCTTTGCCTCTCGGCATCCAACCAAGATTTTTCCTTAAAACTTGTATATAATCATTCACACAAGCATCCATGCCCTTGCCCGGATTCGAATCAGGGACCTATCGGTTGCCCGGCAAGCTCTTTACCCACCGAGCTACCGAGGCCGGGCCGGCCTTTCCATTTAGACTTGAAACTGGTTAGAAGTACTAATACATATATGGTTAGAACAGATGAAATAAACTGTCTAGCCCTGAAACCGACAAAAAGAAGAATTTGCCCAAAAGTTGGGTTATAATTCGTCGACCACGAATTTTAAATTTTACAAAAGTTTGTTATGTTTTAGAAATTCATCATGTCTCAACCAAAATCGAAAAAAATATCACCGTGGTTTAAATGTGAGAAGTGTTCCGCATACATTTTAAGCAAGGATATTGAAAATCATGACGGATTTTGTCCTCCAAATAAAATGAATATCCACCACACATTTGTTTTGGATGGGATTTTATACGGAATTTTAGATTTAAAACCTTTTGAAGACATAAAGAATTTAAGTACTCGAGACAAAGATGGTTTGGTGTTTGTTAGCCAGAGTGCCATGCAGCTGTGTTCCTTTTCGATTGGAGAAAATGTTGTAGTAGAGGCATTGGGGACTAAAAATGCTCCGATAGTACAGAAAGTATGGCCCACTAATGAGAAGAGCCTAACATCTGTTTTAGTAACCAAAAACTGTAATAAACAAAAGGTTATATTTTTAAACCAATGTTAAGTATAGTTTTGCCTTTCAGGTTTGGAAAATATTAATTTTACTGAAAATGATGTAATTGCAGTTAAGAAACTACGTGATACCACGTTAAAAGCCTCACAGGTTTTCTTAGTTGTTATTAATGGACCAAAATCTTTAGAAATATCTTCTGAACTCAATAACCGAATATCAAGATCTTGTTTGGATCAGTATTTAACTCAGGGTAATATGGTTAATATTATGTTTTATGGAAGTTTATTGAAATTTGAGATTAAACGCATTGAAAGTACACAGGAAAGTGATATTCAAAAACATTTTGAGGACCTGTCAATAGGTGATTTTAACAAGTTTTATCTTGTAGATAGTCACACAAAATGGAAAATATACAGGTTTGTATAAACAATTTGTGTATATTTACATTGTGCTGTATGTAAGTATGTAGATATATTAAACTGTCAAAGATTTTGTTAAAACAGTTAGATTACAGGTAATATTGTAATATTGTACATTACAAATAAGGTTTGATTTTAGTAATCAGGAGAGTTTCATTCAAGAAACCAATCCAACCACCTATCAAATAGCTGGATTAGACACAGAAGTCGAAGATATTCGTGAAATGATTAATGCTTGCCTAAAAAATGATAAAAATATCACATTTATGCAAAGCAAGTCTGTTTTATTATATGGAAACTCAGGTACAGGGAAAACAACAGTAGCAAAAATGTTAGCTTCAGAATCTAAGGCTAACATTGTGGAAATATATGCACCAGATTTATATAGTAAATGTTCAGACAGCCCTGAAGATGTGATAAAACAGTTGTTTCAAAATGCCAGAGATAATTCACCAAGTGTTGTTATTTTGGATGAAGTTGATATTTTATGCCCAACTAGAAATGGTATGTGTTGTGTGTACCTACCTGCAGATTTAAATAAATAGTGTGATTGTAAAAACACTATTTTTTTTTTTAATTTGAATCTTTGTATTGTATTACTTTGATCTCGACTTTGATGAATCTTATCTTATTTGTTTTTTAAAAAATAAATAGTGGTCGGCAAAAGGTGCATTTAAAATTTAGGTTGTCTGTATCAGCGACCAGTGCGGTCATCAAAATTGGGTAAAATTAATTTATTATATTATTTAAAGGCCTCTTAAATTTTTCAATGATTAAATAATAAATATCTGATAACTTTTCTAATAATTTCTTATTAATTATATGGTTATATTATATGTGAATGCCTACAGGCAATTTCTTATTGCATCGTGTGTGCAATTTACTAATGTAAGCGGGCTTTTAGAAGTTATTGTGTAATTAGAGTTAACAGGGCATTAGGGTTGAAAAAGGACCAAGATTTCATGATCTTTATAAATGAACAGTTACTTTAATCCTTTTTTATTATTTTCTGTACTTCAACGATTTATCTCTTTATTTCAAATTATTTGTACAGTAGGCACTCGGTTATGTGAACTACCTAATAAAAGGTATATTGGAATTTTTTCGCATCCAAACTTTTCTGCAAAGCCTTGCCCCTACATTTGCATCAACCACTTAATCACTTATAAATTATAATAAATGTAAATTCAGAAGGACTTAGGTCAAAACCCTTTTGAGTTGCATGTTATTATACTTGCTGTTCAATAAAAAGCGTTAAGTAAGTAAATGAGTATAAAGATATAATACTTTTTGGGCATGAGAATTTAAATAAAGTTAAAATGTCTAAATATGCCATTATGTTCATATTCATATTCTTTATTGGTGCTTATATACATTGTTTGCATTTACACAAGTCAATAGTAGGTATAAGAATAAAACACTATTTAAGATTATTTAAAATAAAAACTTCAGAGATAGAAACTTAGTTGCTGTAAGAAAAAAAATATTTAGTAAAAGGAACAAGACATAACTACGTGTAATCAATTAAAATTACAATTAAATGCTTAAGCCTAAAACTGATACAGATTAACATATCCAAAAATGGAACAAAATTACTAGATATAAAACACAACATTTAACATGAAGATCATAGAATGTGCATACCATTCAGAACTCCACACCTAAAAATTCTTCAAAGGAATAAAAGGCTTTCTGGATCAGCAATGTTCTGACCGTTTCTTTGAAGAAAGAGGGAGACATTATTCTAATACTTTCAGGAAGTTCATTGAAAAACCGAATACCGAGGCAGCCCGGGCCATCCTGACACCTTCCTAATCTATGATATCTGGGCACCAAATTACTCTTAGTCCTTGTGTTGTGGGTATGTATGTCTTGGTGCGTTACATATGAGTTTGGGATTTTTCCTGACAGCAAGTTTTCAAGAATGTAAATTGATGGAAAAGTTAATATTTTATTTTGTACGAATGCATCTCTACAGTCACTTCTGTATGGCAAACCAGCTACCAATCTCAACGCCCTCCTCTGAAGTCCAAACACCCGTGCACCGCCGCTCGCATGACCCCAAGTCAGAACAGCATAAGAAATATGGCTATGGAACAGAGAAAAATAGGCCTGCCTCAATACATCAGCAGCAACGCAATGCGACAGGTTTCTCAACACAAACGGGCTGGAGCTGAGCTTCTCAATCAAAAAATCGATGTGGGAACCCCACCTCAGTCCTGGATCAATCTGGACTCACAAGAACCTCACCGTACTCTCAGCCTCCTCCCCCGGGAGCTGCCTCATAGTAAACATCACTTGTTCGGTCTTTGTGGTGTTTAGATATAGCTTGTTCGCAGCAAACCAGTCCTCAGCCTTCGACCGCGTTCTCCCAGCGCCTGCAACTGCTTCATCATAATCAGCCGAGGTAAAAGACATGGTGGTATCATCGGCGAAGAGGGTGAAACGAGATGAGGGATCAGCCAAAGGCAAGTCGTTGATGTAAATCAAGAACAGCAAGGGGCCAAGGAACGAGCCCTGTGGAACACCAACACTAATCTGTCTTTCTCCAGACCGTCTCCCGCACATCGCCACACACTGACATCAGTTTTCTAAATAAGATTTTGTAATAGACAAGCTATTTTCATGAAAGTTATAAATTTTCAGTTTTGCAAGCAGTATGTCATGGGAGACACAGTCAAACGCTTTACTGAGGTCGCAAAATGTCGTTGCTGTAAAGCTCTTGTCTTCAAACGACTGCATTATCCCCGTTACCAGATCTAGTATACCCCCAGTGGTCCCACGATCCCTACGGAAGCCAAACTGGGACTCATTAAAAATATTGTGTGCCTCAAAGAACTGTGATATTCTTAAGGCCATGCACTTCTCCAGTACTTTTGAAAAAACTGAAAGTATAGATATGGGTCTGTAGTTTGACACATCCTCCACATCCCCTTTTTTAAATATGGGCGTTACAACGGCTTGTTTGAGTATGTCGGGAAAAGTGCATTCCCGAAAACAGAGATTAATTAATTTAGTTAGCGGAATTAGTATTATATTCAGAATTTGTTTTAGAATTACTACATTAAAGCCGTTAGGATCTTTACTAGTTTTATTCTTTAGGGAAGCAACAACATCTCTCAGCTCAGTCAGAACAAACTCTCATCATGTTAAATTAGTTATGGGATAATGGTGATCTTTAAAATAGAGTTCCCTAGGTGCATATTTCAACTGTGAAAATAAAAATATTAAGTTTAGAAATATCTACATTTTATTTTAACCAGAATAAGTAAGTATTAATATTTTTACTCTTATTATTTTAAGGTAGAATCACAGATTCAGAGAAAAGAATAGTGTCCACCGTCTTGACCCATATAGATGAATTGGCTGAAACTAGATCTTCAAAGGTTTTTATAATTGCCACAACAAATAAGATTGACAACATAGACCCGGCATTTCGAAGGCAAGTGATAAAATCATCTATATAGGATAATATCTTTAAACACATTTCCGAAACTCAACCACAGCACCTCATTATGTTTACTATATTTTTGCACATACCATATCCACTAGGTATTGTTATAGCTGCCTTTAAGATATGTTTTTTTTTTTAGATGTGGCAGATTAGACAGAGAGATTGAAATACCTACTCCTAATCCCAATGCACGTAAGGTGATCCTTCAAAAACTTCTATCTGGTACACAAAATCTGTCAGAATCTGATTATCATGAAGTAGCCATAACTACACATGGCTTTGTTGGAGCAGATCTTGTCTCTCTCTGTTCTCAGGCCAGTTTGATATGTGCAAAAAGAAATGGAAATAAAATGGAGCTCCATGATTTTAAAATAGCACTAAGGAAAGTTAGACCTAGTGCAATGAGAGAAGTACAAATTGAGGTATGAAGTTTATTTTATATACGGCTTATCTACAAAACTGTGCACTATAGAGGGCAATTATTGACTTCTTAGATTATTTTATTTTAAGGAGGCTAATTTTGATAATGAAAAATGTTAATCAGGATATACAGGAATCAGGGAAAATATAAATTTTATTATTTTGCAAAATAAATATTTGCAAATTATTTTTTAGAATATACTTAATATGATATATTGATATACAGTATGTCTGGCGATGTGGTAGACAAGAGTGCAAACGGGCCAAAAATTTCCTTTTTCAAGGAAATTGTAGTAAAATGCTATTTAAGAGAATTGTTTTAAATCATCACATCTTCTAAGTTATTGGTTTTCATTAAGTTTAGATAGCAATATTATTTTTGCTTTAAATCTGAATTTCACTGAATATTTCCCTCATATATAAAAAATCTCATAAGAAGTGTGGTCTTTCGCAAGAATTACAGCGATAATTCCACAGTAGAAGCGATAATTCCACAGTAGAAGCGATAATCCCCCAGTTGGTATATTTTTAATAAATTTCTTACTTATTACGTAATAATGAAATACAATTTTTCGGGAAATATTCCACCGAATACCACTCGTGCATCAAAAATAACCAGATAATTCTGCTTTCAAGCGTGTTGTAGTATTGTAACTGCATTCGGTTATTTTCATTTTTGATTAAATCTCTTTCGGATTTAATCAAAAATGAAAATAAACTCATTCAGTTACAATACAACACGCTTTCAATCAGAATTATCGGTAATTTTGATGCACTAGTGGTATTATACCCGAAAAGTTTGTTGTGTACCTTTGTTTTTGTGTACCTTCAAGTATCACCTTTGATTAGTACCTCAGAAATAAATTATTACAGTGTCCAGCAAAACGTCATTGTCAGTAACTTTTAAAGATTTTATTACTTTACAATGTTAACAAGGGAGCAATGAATACATAATTATTTATTTCAAATAACTTCGAAATATAAAATAAAACATTAACAAAATACGATAAACATAAACCAATACATGATTATAATTTAAGGCATTCATAAAAGTAGACCAAAATCAGATAGCGTAGCAATAATTATTTAAACACCGCTCCACCATGATGGACGCATTTTTCCAGTTTGGGCTATAAGATAGTCATAACTCCTCCGCACTTCTTCTAGGGATATAGCTTTTACAGCTTGTATAATTCTTTGTTTTAAAATGTTCTCATCATTTGGCAGTGGATTGTCATAAGTTAACTGTTTTAGGCGTCCCCACAAATACACATCTGCCAACGACTTCTTGAGGGCCATAAAACGACCATTTCGCCCAATCCATTTTTGTCCAAGTTCGAAATCAAGCCATTCCTTTACTTCTCTAGCAAAATGGGCCTGGCATCCATCTTGCTGGAAGTACATGTAACTTAGGTAATCTAATGGCAGTTGTTCCAAATGATCAGAAAAGAAAGTATTTAACATATTTAAATAAAAATTTTTATTACAAGTAGTCTGAAAGAAATACGGTCCTATTATACCATAGTAGGAAAGAGCGCACCAAATATTCACCTTCTCTAAATATTGACGGCGGGTTGGGATTCTGAATAGAAAATCAAAGGTACACCTACCAAACTTTTCAGTGAAATGCATATTTACAGCAAAAATATTATTGTTTTCCAAATTTAATGAAAACCAATATCTTCGAAGATTTGATGCGAGACAATTCTCTTAAATAGCATTTTGCTGAAAACATAAGAATAAGGATCCTTTGCTCTTGTAAAAAATTTGAATGTTTAACTTTTTGGGCACCCTGTATACAATATTTTTTTGTTTCCTCGACAATCTTACTTACTTAACGATCTTTATTAAATCATAATAATACAATTTAAATGGCCGTCGACCGGGGTCCTTCAGCCTTAAAATATATCATATAATTGTATTGTAATAAATACAAAAGCATTAAAAAGACATAAAATGTAAAAATGTAAAAAAATCAATAAAACATAAAATTTCAGTTTGTACATAACAGTTAGAAGAAATTAAAAATTGACAGGTTAAAATGTTAAAATCTAATTCATAGGGTATAATAGCTCAATAGTTATTCCAATGTAGTATTACGTGGTTTGACATTTCGTGGGTTATCGATGGGAACACGCTGAAGACAGTAGGGTTGGATAATATTCAGGTTATGTTGTTTTTTTGCAAAGATTCTTGATAGCTCAATCACTCTTTCTTCGATGGGCTGCACGTTACAGAGCTCGTATAGTAGTTGATTTGGGGGGTTGTGGATGGGGGTTGTTGGGGTGACGTATCGTGGTAATTTTCCTCAGCGCTGTCGTTTCTCCGACTTTTAGGTTTCTTAGTGCAGGTGACTTACATGTAAGCAGAAGTTTATGGCCATATTGTATTATTGGCTTATTGGCCTGCAGATAAGTTCACATATATTACGTGCAGTAGTTCTGGAAATTCCTTGAGTTGTATGGGTATGCTTAGCTCTGCTTATGATTGATTTTTTTACAATTGCAGTATGACCATTGAAATTAGTTTTATTGTCTATGACCATTCCTAAGTATTTTGCATTAGCAACTGGGTGTATTTGTTGATTAAACATAGTAATCGTGGGGCTATTGTGGTTTTTATTATGGTTAAAAATAGTATATTGTGATTTGGCAGGATTAGGCTTTAACTTCCATTTAATAAACCAGGCAATCGTTTTGTCTAATAGCTCCTGTAATCTATGTCTCGCTTCATGTATTGTTCTGCGATTGGAAAGGATATATCAGGATGTATCATCTGCATATTTTAGAATATATGCTGTGGGTGAAAAATACCGCTGGTCATTGTAAGGATTTGTAGATGTCTCAGCAATAAATACTGTAGAGAAACGAAGAGAGAGGTGACCCTTGTGGTAAGCCCTGTTGCGGAATGAACTCTTCGGACCTAGAACTATTCACACGGACAACAAGCCGTCGGTCATTCAGCCAATTTTTTAAAAGGTGGACAAGTTGTTTTGAACAGTTGCTAAGATGTAATTTATACAGGAGTCCCACATGCCAAACACTATCAAACGCCTTGTTTATATCCATAAAGAGAGCCATGGACTTCTGTTTATTAATCCGGCTCATCTCCACCTTGTTCAGTATTACTAGTGGGTGAATAGTGGAATTTATGTTTTTAAAGCCGAACTGGTAACCAGGTATGACATTTCCAATTGACGTTTCCAATCTGTTTCTGATGATGATTTCCAAGTTCTTACCTAATACTGGAAGAAGCGTGATGGGTCGATAATTAGATGGGATTGATAGGTTGGTATTTGGCTTTGGGATAGCCACAAGTATGTCTTTCTTCCATTCATGTGGAAAGTATCCTTGCTTAAGAGAGAAGTTATACATTTCAATGATACATCTGTTGATATCAGGATGCAGCTGTTTTAGGGTCTTTTTTGGGACGGCGTCGATGCCGGTGGCGGTATTTTTTCCTTTGCCAATTATCTCAAAATATTCGTTTTCATCAATGTTTATATCCTCTGTTGGTGGATTATGGGTAAAATATGTCTGAGCCTAATTTTGAACAACTCGGTTATGATGTTCATCAAAATTGATATTTTAGTATGAAAGCCCCTTTGAAATGGTCAGCAAATAAATTTGTCTTCTCTACATCAGTCTCGTAGCTTCTTCCTCCATTTTCTAGTGTTGGAGGTGCGCGATTCGCGATTTTATATCTAGAGAGCTTGTTAATTTCAGTCCAATAGTTTCGGCCTCTTTTGTCATTAATTTTCTCGCATGTGGTGATCCACTGGTGATTTTTAAATTGCTGATATAATAAAAAACAAATTGCACATTCCTCAACGACTTCCCCCAAGGAAGCTAAATTTAATGTCAAAAAACATATATGTTCACAAATTTGACAGACACGACGCCATTTTAAATTTCTTTAAATAGCAACCTTCATGAATAACCAGACAAGTGAATTGCATTTCGTGATCCGATTTCAAGAACATATATTTGTTATTTAATAAATAGACCTTTTAAGCTGAAAACCCTGATTTTTTACACGGTAACATAATTTCCTGTTTCCGAGCTATTTACGCTATAATCAAATACTACGATGTCAAAAAGTGACAGATACGACGTCATTTTCTGTTTTTTTTTTAAATTTTTAATTGCAACCCTCATTCAATAACCAGACAAGTGAATTGCTTATCGGGCCCTGATTTCAAGAACATATAGTTGTTGATATTTATTTTCAACCGTTTCGGAAATACGACAGTTCCTAAATTGCCTTCATCGATTTTGTCTTTAAGTGTCTCACCCCTGTAACATAATTGCCCGTAGCCGAGCTATTTACGTTATAATCAAATACGACAGATGTCAAAAAGTGACAGATACGAAGCCATTTTGAATTTTTTTAAACGGCAACCCTCATCAATAAGCACATGAAGGAATTGCATTTCGCGATCCGATTTCAAAAACATATAGTTGTTGATAGTTTTTTTTAACCATTTCAAAAATTCAAAATGGCGTCGTATCTGTCACTTTTTGACATCTGTCGTATTTGATTCTAGCGAAAATAGCTCGGCCGCGGGAAATTATGTTTTTGTGAAAAAAATTGGGGCTTTCAGCTTAAAATATCTAATTATTAAGGGGGTGAGACACTTAAAACACAAAATCGATGAAGGCAATTTAGAAACCCCCGTACTTCCGAAACGGCTGAAAAGAAATATGAATAACTACAGGGTGGCTGATTAGTGCGAGAAAGTCCAATATCTCCGTTGTTCTTTAAAATATCGAAATTTATTAAATGCAAAGGTTCTAGGATAAACAAGAGCGCAAATTTTAAAAATATTTTTGGATATACAGGATGCGCCAAAAAAGTGGGGTTTAGCAAAAATGTATTTTTTCAAATGGAACACCCTATATGTTATATTATTTTTGGATTCTACATAAAATTATAGTAATTTTTTAATAAGTGCATTATAGGTCTAAACTTAATAGTTTCCGAGTTATCGACTTTTCCAAAATGACATTTTTGAACTTTGACAGCTTCTAGTTTTCTAACGGTACTTCTTAGAGCAAAACGGCTTACATGTCCCTATCTTACTTTTTAATTGTCTTCAAAAAAATATCAATTTCCGGTTAAACCGGATGTAACTCGAAAGTCGGAAATATACTACTTCCGGTTTAACCGGAAATTAATATTTTTGGGAAGACAATTAAAAAGTAAGATAGGGACATGTAAGCCGTTTTGCTCTAAGAAGTACCGTTAGAAAATTAGAAGCTGTCAAAGTTCAAAAATATCATTTTGGAAAAGTCGATAACTCTAAAACTATTAAGTTTAGAACTACAATGCACTTATTGAAAAACAACTGTAATTTTATGTAGCATCCAAAAATAATATAACATATAGGGTGTTCCTTTTGAAAAAATACATCTTTGCTAAACCCCACTTTTTTGGGGCATCCTGTATATTCAAAAATATTTTTAAAATGTGCGCTTTTGTTTATCCTAGAACCTTTGTATTTAATAAATTTCGATATTTTTAAGAACAACGGAGATATTGGACTTCCTCGCACTAATCAGCCACCCTGTATATGTTTTTGAAATCGGATCGCGAAATGCAATTCACTCGTGTGGTTATTGATGGGGGTTTGCCACGTAAAAATATTAGAGATAGCGTCGTATCTGACAAATTTGTGAACCTATATATTATTTGACATTAAATTTGGCTTCCTTGCGAAAAATCATTTAGTAGTTTATTTTGTTTTTTATTATAGTCAGCAGGAAATTCGCCAATCGGTTAGACACTTAAAAAAATGTTCCTGTACACTATTATTAAAAATGTGTCCAAATTTCCATTTATGTTTCAAATTCAACACACTGATTGATGTTGCCATAAAAAAATGAGCATTAAAACCGCACGGTGAAATATTCCATCTTTTCAACTTGGCAGTGTCACATTCTGATCTCGAACAATGTAATTAAATGTTTTCTTGGATCTAAAAAGTTTTCAGATAACCAATGTAAAATGGTCGGAGATAGGTGGTCAAGAAAATCTGAAACTTATATTAAGACAAGCTGTGGAATGGCCTCTGAAATATGCGGAAAGTTTCATTAGGTTAGGGGTGACACCCCCCAAGGGCGTCCTAATGTATGGCCCTCCAGGATGTTCAAAGACAATGATTGCTAAAGCATTGGCTACTGAAAGTGGTTTAAATTTTCTAAGCATAAAAGGTAGGCAATAATATGCTCAATATAATGTTCTCATTCAAATCAAATCAAACAAGCTTTATTGTTATAAAAAATAAAATTTCCGTTGAAAAATCTAAATTTCGCCTCTGTTTTGTAAGAAGGAGCCAACTAACATTTTTTTGTAAATTTAGATAACTACAATATTGTGATGTTTTACTGATGTTCTATGTTTTGTATAAAGGGGCCAACTGTAAATACAAATTATAAGGTAGATATGACTGGGGGCTAACTGATATTTGTGTGATATTTTCATTTCTATTATTATTGATATTCAAAAAGGATCCTTCTACCACTTGGAACCTTTTTACATCTATTTATTCATAAAATAGCATATTATAAAAGGGGCTTTCTACTAGTTGGCACCTTTTTACATAGTTTTCTGCACAAAATCGACTAATTCACAACAGTTGGTACCTTTTTATTTGCCTTCGTCTATCTTGCAACAATGGCAACATTGTTTTATTATGCATTACTGCATGTACAAGAGGCTGGAGCGTGTCAGTTCTTGTTGATGTATTGTGGTGAAACTTTATATTATCTAAATAATATTAAAAAATGAAACGGCGTGCAATATTAGGACGAGAAGATTTATGGTGCGTAATTAAATGGACAGATACTGTTAATTTGGATGTAGTGAGGGGAAACGAAGTGTTCTGTGACTCGTTTAAAGTAAACAATTCAGTGAGAGTTAAATACAAAAACAGTTTTTATGCGGCTCTTCTATTGGAAATTTGTAACTCTAAAGGAGAAGCCAAACTTAGAGTCCAAGAAATTGAGCGTGAAATTTACACTGGTGATGGTAAAAAGGTATACAATAAACATTAGAGAAGATAGGAAAATTAAAAGGCAAAAAGGAGAACCCTACTTGAACACCAGAAATCTTCCTGTACCAGGAAAATCACTAAAGCCTAATCCTTGCCATAGCTGTAAACTAAGATGCAGAGAAATTACAGATGAGGTTAGACAGGAATTATTTTCAATCTATTATAGTCTAAGTGATCAGCAGCAAAAAGACTGGTTATGTTCACATTGTACCAAGGTACCTGTTTCAAGAAGGACAACACAAGGAGACTCTTCACGTAACTTTTCATACAAGTATCGCATAGCCGTTGATAACGGTGAGAGATATGTTTGCAGACAGTTTCTTTTGGCAACTCTGGCTATTAATAAAAAGAGATTGCAATATACTCTTAGCAACTGTACATCCTTGAAAACCGCTAAACTGGATGCAAGAGGCAAAGCACCCAGTACCAATAAGACCCCAGAACAACAAATTAATTAAATAGAGGATTTTTTGAAAAGTTTACCTATAGTTCCATCCCACTACAACAGGGCGAACAGCACTAAAAAATACTTACCTTCATGCTTAAACCGCAGGATATTGTATGATGAATATAAAAGGACTCTAAGAGAGAAAGGAAATCCTAGTTTTGTTTCCTTGCAAGTATTTAAAAAGGAATTTCGTAAATACAACATTGGTTCCCACAAGCCAAAAAAGGATAAATGTGTAAACCAAAAAAAAAGCACTGGTTTGACAGATGAGGATAAATGTAAATGGAAAACCCATAGAAAGGAAAAAAGGGCTACATACAGAGAATATAAGACAGATATAGAACAGGCCAAATTAAATGATAATTTAATTGTGGCTAGTTTTGACTTGGAAAGAGTCCTTGCTACTCCACACTCAGACAGTACACTTATGTACTATGCTCGTAAATATGCCTATTATAATTTGACTATTTATGAAAATAAAACGCAAACTGGGACCTGCTATCTTTGGGTGGAATGCGACGGAAAAAAAGGGGCCGTGGAGATTGCAACGTGTCAGATTATGGCTAGAAGATACAAATCAAACTGAAAATGAAGTAGATGTTAGTTTGTATTGCGACAGCTGTCCAGGACAGAATAAAAATCGGTGTATGTTTGGAATGCTTTACCATGCCGCACAAACTTTACATTCGGTAAGGAGTATAACAATTAAATTCCTATTAAGTGGGCATACTTACATGGGTGCTGACACTGTGCATAGTACCATCGCATCTTTTATTAAACGAAGAAATGTTTTAGCACCATCCCAGTGGCCAACAGTTATAGCTTTATCCCGACAAAACCCAAAACCTTTTATTTGTAAAAAATTAGAATATTCAGACTTCCAGAACTGGAATGTACTACAAGAGCTTTTTCCATTAAACAGTTACACAAATAGTGGTAGTAAGGTAAAATGGATGCAGTTGTATGGTCTTAAATTCACTAAAAACTCAAAACAAGTGACAATATGGAATTCCAATGTAATGCAACAAGAAGAAACTATGGAAATATTGAAGCGTCGCAAGATGTCTTTGACTGAAATCGAAATTGGAAAGGCATACCGCCAAAGGTTACCCATCACTGAGGCAAAGTACAAGGACTTAATAACGCTTTGCAACAAGGGCGTCATTCCTATGGTTTCATGACGAATATAATACGATACCGCACGCCGCAACTGTAAGAGACTGTCTTCCCGAAACTGACATTGAGGATGAAGACGAATGAATCCCTTTCTTTTGTTATTATTAGTGATTAAGTAGTCATTTGTCCCCTTTTTATAAATGAAAATGTGATTTTTGCAAAGGGGCCAACTGTCTTTTTTTTCTAAACTTTAAAAAAATTTTAAGAAAAAACAGTGTTCTTAGTTTAAGCTGTTAATATTATATTATATTTAAAAAAGTTTTGTTATTTATTTACCATAAATATAAATTTATAGGACCTAACAATTCGCCAATTCTTTATTTCGGCCTTCCTGTAAAATAATCGATTTGCTAGTTACACCCTTTTTACAAAACAGGGGCGATTTACTAACTATACTAGATATAGGCTTATAGCTCTTCTTGGATATTGCCAGAATGTTGGCATGGGTAAATTTCAGTATGTGCTAAAATAGTTTTTTGTTAATTTAAACGATTTTGTATTTTTAATAATAACAAAGTTGCCAATGGTGGACACTTAATTTAATTTAAGAGCCAACGGGGGAAGTCATGTCATCGCAATGAAAAATCAATTTTGAAGTAATGAAAATGCGATGATCTGTGCATTGAGAAATCGAAACAGATTCGTTGTTATTGACAAGAATGTGAGATTTTTACTCTACATGGTGATCCCTAATGGCGTGCTAATATTTTAGGGCAGTGGCGACTTTTTAATAAGAGCTGCAGAGCTGCAATATAAAATAAGTCTTATTCTATTTTTCAAATTAACATTCTACAATAATATTTCTGTACATACGAACTCGTCGGCTATGTTAATTCATACACCTCGTCGCTGCGACGTCATGTGCGTCACACGATCGTTCACAGCCAAAACTTCAACGTCATCCCTAATTCAACTCGGCAGCGGTATAAAAATTGGTCATGAGTTGGCCAATCAGAGCTCCATAATTTCTTGAGATTCGTCCTGCACTTGATGGCGCTGGGTGGATGTATTCTTGAACCGAGAATACTATTTTTGATGGTTTACCATATACAAATAGTTTATCCAGGAATAGTTTTGTCAATTTAAGAATACGCTTAGAATATTTTTAGGCCTATGGATAAGATGTGAATTAAAGTGCAAATGCAAGAATACTAATTTTTAATTTACCTTGTTAAAAAATTAAATATGGATGTTAATTATATTATATTAAAATGTCATTTTTCGTATTTTAAACAGTTTGGTAAGTAAATACCGTTTTATTATATCTAGTTCGAGAGTAGGTATTTGCAAAACATAAAAAATGTTGCTTTATATAATAAAATAAAAAAAAAATGTCGTTCACTTCTGACTGGATTTGTATGCAGCACCGCCTGGTTCTAATATCACGAGCCGCCACTGTTTCAGGGTGTGATTTCTCCGGTTATTTTATGACGAATTATTATTTTCAATTCTGGTATGTGCTAATAGGATATAAAATCACATATTTTAGTGTTAATAACGTTACTTTTTACCATTTTTATATATACTGTAAACCTAGCCTTATAAGTATTGAGATGTAAAGATGTATACTAGGCTTAAGTTAGTTAGAGTGACCTTGTAGAACCTGAAGTGTGTGTTTAGTAGTGATCCGACAATAAACCGTTTTTTTGTTAATAAAAGTGGCCTTTATTGAACCAAAGTTAGAGAACCTAAGTTAATAACAATTCAGAAGTGGGATGAACGCAAAAGTGCTCGCCAAAACTGAAAGTGTGGTCTAAAAAAACGTGAAAAAAGGTTGATGAAAATTGACGTGTAAAAAGACAAAATGGCTACGTGCTAAAAGTGACAATTTGTAAAGTTAAAATACCTGGAAAGACTAAAGTGTTGAACTGAAAATCGAAAGTGTTTTTAAAACTGGAAAAGAAACCTTGAGGTAGAGATACATCTAAGTTTCTTTTTCAAAATCATTTGCAAGTGTACAAAATTGTAAAAGACAAATCCATATTAGGGATCCATCCGCAGTTGATTTTTTGATCAATAGCGCCATCTCTTCAGACTAAAAAGAAATTTGAAAATATCGCCACCTACTGGTAAGAAGCCAAAATAGAAAGAAAAATAAATCTGCAATTCGCTAACCCGAAATTAGCGCCATCTAGTATTCGATAGTCAAACCACAATTACAACGTTGCCAGACTGAACGAGAAAACTTAAAACTGTTTATAGAAAGTATCAAAACTAAGGAAAAATGACTACAGAGAAATATTTTATAGAATTTGAAGATAATCTCGAGGATAATCATAGTTCTTCTTCAGAATTACCAGATATTCCACCTGGAACAACAGACGAAACTTTTAATATGCACAAAATGTTTTCTATGATGATGGAGGAAAATAAAAGACGTGATGATGTACTAGAACGACTACTTGACAAAGTCACAAGTTTGCCTACGAAGCCTTCATTATATGAACCTAACATACAAAGAGAAACTTATCAGATAATGCCCGACCTTACAAAAAACATTGGTTTCTACAATGGGGAATCAAAAGCAGAAGCTGTAGAATGGCTGAAAAACTTAAAAAGTATGCAATTACTACATAACTGGCCAGAACCTTTTATCCTAGAAACTGCCAGGACACATCTAGTAGGAGGAGCAAAACACTGGATGACAAGAAAAATTGATGAAATCAGAAATTTTGATAGTTTTGAAAGAGCTTTTACTAAAACTTTTATTGGCGAAATAAGTACAACAGAAAAATGGCGACAGTTGGAAGCAAGAGTGCAAAGAAAAGATGAGACGTTAAGTACTTACTTTCACGAGAAGATGAAGTTATGCAAAGATCTTGGACTTGGTTTTAGAGAATCGAGGGAACAAATTTTAATTGGTCTATTTGACAAAACACTATGTGACGTTACTTCAAGTAAAAATCACATTGATGATGACGATTTATTACATTCATTAGAAGATTATCAGAGAATAAACGAACGAAGAACACAAAGATTTAGATCTAATTCTACGCAAAACCCCAGATTTGATAAAAGAAATGAACGATTAAACAGAGAATCAGCGACTTTTCACATTAATGAAAAACAAAATACTAATTCCAATATACAACAGAACAAACCAATTCAAAATACTAGAGAGAGATATTTACCTCCAAGAGATTCAAATGACCGACCTCTTTGTTTCGTATGCAAAAAATATGGACATACTTCAAAATATTGCCGTAACAACCCAAATAATCAGCAAAATGTCAACAGTAGGCATTTTACAAATCAATCAACTTCACTTAATACTGCTAACAGAGAGAGACATCCAAATGTTTTATCCAACCAAATAAACGAACCATTGAATACTAATCAAAAGTATTTTCAAGAAGTCGAAGTAAATGGAAATATAGTCAGAGCTTATATTGATTTTGGAAGTCAATGTAACCTAATGCGAGAGTCAGATGTCAAAGAAATTGGATTAGACGTTGAAGAGTTAGAAAATCCTGTAATTATTCGTGGATTTGGCAACGGAATAATAAATGCTATAGGACAAATAAAAACAAAAATCAAAGTTGACGAAGCTACAGCAATTACGAATATTTTAATCATCCCTGATTATTATCAAAGTATACCATTACTGATTGGACAACCATTCACCGAACAAAACCACATTTTTCTTCTCAGAAAAGGAAACGTTTTAAGGTTATTCGAACAAAAGGAGAATGAGTATGATGGAGAAGACTTTTTAGAGAAAATTAATATTCCAGACCTGCCTAAACCGAAAGTTTATTTGTGGGCAAAAGAAACATCCGTAATACCAAAAGATTTTGTTGGATTCATTGAAGCCTATGTTCAAAATAAAATAACAGAAGACTTATACATAGAAAATCATACAGATTATAAACGATGTATACCTAGATGTATTGTATCTTTAAACGAACAATCTGAGACATGTATTCCTATTGTAAACTTAAGCAATGGAGAAATAGTACTAAACAAAGATGAACAAATTACAAGAGCAGAAATATGTTGCCAAGTTGAAGAAATTGAAGTAAATTTCCATGAAAAGAATAATATAGCGGAAAATGGAACAGAGAAAACAGAGTCGAAAATTAAGGAAGAAGATATTCATGTCAATACAGACGTCAGCTCAGAAACGAAACAATCATTAA
Organism: Polydrusus tereticollis; assembly: GCA_963920685.1. Lineage (NCBI taxonomy): Eukaryota > Metazoa > Arthropoda > Insecta > Coleoptera > Curculionidae > Polydrusus > Polydrusus tereticollis. The sequence continues at coordinate 79,183,126 of OY987331.1, read as the reverse complement.
TAAGAATTTTAAGAGAATATGAAGACTGCTTTGCAATGAATATGAAAGAGCTAGGTTGTACAGAGATAATAGAATGCAAAATAGAAACTATAGATGAAGAACCAGTCACATATCGACCTTACCGATTAAGTCACTCAGAACGAACAAAAGTATTAGAGATGGTTGACGAGTTAAAAAGTGCTGGAATTATAATTGATTCAGATTCATCATATGCCAGCCCAATTCTAATAGTAAAAAAGAAAACAGGAGATGAAAGATTTTGTATAGATTACCGTGGACTTAATAAGAAAATAAGAAAAATGGAATTTCCCTTACCTGTCATTAATGATCAATTAGACAGACTGTCCGGTAAAAACTTTTATACCTCTTTGGATATGAGAAGTGGTTATTATCAAATACCAGTTGAAGAGAAGTCAAGACACAAGACAGCCTTTGTAACCAATGATGGAATTTATGAATTTTTAAAAATGCCATTCGGTATAATAAATGGACCTGCAATTTTTAGTCAAATGATGAATAAAGTACTAGGACCCTTAAGATTTACGATCGCTCTTACATACATGGACGATATTTTATTGCCCAGTATAACAGAAAAAGAAGGTTTGATCAATCTACAAGAAATTTTAGGAGTACTCAGAAAAGCTAATCTTAAATTAAACTTACAAAAATGCTACTTTTTAGAAAATCAAATCGATTACTTAGGATACGAGATATCACAAGGTCAAATTAAGCCAGGACAACGAAAACTAAAAAGTGTCAACGAATTTCCAAGACCGCAAAATGTTAAAAATATAAGACAATTTTTAGGCTTAACAGGATATTTTCGACGATTTATCAAGAATTATGCTTTAAAATCCAAACCACTTACCAAACTATTGTCTAAAAATTATAAATGGTTATGGGGTCAAGAACAAGAAACATCTTTTGAACAATTGAAATCAGAATTAATAAGTGAAAATGTACTTACATTGTACGATCCTAAGGCTTATACTGAAGTACACACTGATGCTTCTATACTAGGATTAGGAGGAATTTTGATGCAGAGAAGTTGTGATGATAAAATGCACCCAGTAGCATACGTTAGTAGACAGACGACACCCGAAGAACAAAAATACCATTCAGGAGAGTTAGAAACATTGTGCGTAGTTTGGACATTGGAAAAACTTCGTACTTACCTTATTGGAATTAACTTTGTAGTAATAACAGATTGTAATGCATTACGTACTACGTTTACGAAGAAAAATTTAATATCAAGAATAGGTCGTTGGTGCCTTAAGCTTTTGGATTATAAGTATGAAATTATTCATAGACCTGGTAAAAATATGATACATGCTGATGCTTTGAGCCGAAATCCAATTGAAGAAACAGAAGAAACAGATTGTGCTGATGGTTTACAAATTCTATTCAACACACTTGAAGAAGAAGATTGGTTGTGTATTTTACAAAAAAAAGACCCAAAGATTCAGAGAAAAGTTGAAATATTGAAGACTAATAAACCTGACAATAATGAAGAAAGAAAAATTATAGAAGAATTTGAAATGAGAGACGGACGATTGTACAAAAATGAAGAAAATCACCTAAAATGGGTAGTACCTAAAAATTCAAGATGGAGAATAGTTCAAAAATGTCATGATAAATTAGGACACCCTGCGCTGACCAAAACTTTGCAAAAACTAAAAGAAAATTATTGGTTTCCACGCATGAGAAACTATGTAAAAGGATATATAGGATCATGTACAGAATGTCTGTATAATAAAATACCAGGGGGTAGAAGACAAGGATACCTACATTCAATAGATAAGATAGGAAAACCATTCCATACTATACATGTTGATCACCTCGGACCATTTGTGTCTAGCACCAAAGGAAATCGCCACATTTTGGTTATTGTAGATGGATTTACCAAATTTACATTTTTACGAGCTGTGAAAAATACAACTTCCAGTATGACTGCCAAAATATTAACTGATTTATTTCATATTATTGGAAAACCATACAGAATCATTAGTGATCGAGGCACAGCTTTTACTGGAACACATTTTAAGAATGTATGCAAACATAATCAAATAATTCATGTTCAAAATGCAACGTGTACTCCTAGAGCGAATGGACAATGTGAGAGAGTCAACCGAGTGATAAATACATCCCTAGCCTCATTGAGTCAAGATGAAGAAGGAAGAGATTGGGACCGATATGTAAATATAGTACAATGGAGCATAAATAACACTATACATCAAGCAACAAAAAGCACCCCATATGCTTTACTTTTTAATTTTAAATGAGACGATTATGAGATGACCCTATAGAAGAAAAGAGAAAGGAAGCAATAGAAAGAATTCTACAGGATCAGGAAAAACAAAGAAATAGATACAACAAAAGAAGAGCCAAAGCAAATGTATTAGAACCTGGAGATATGGTAATGCTTAGAAGAGAAGCCTCTGCAACGGGCGATTCAAGGAAATTATTACCGAAATATAAAGGGCCATATATAGTTGTCGCACGATTACCCAATGATCGATACCAAATAGAAGATCTGCCTGAAATACAGCGTACTCAGAAATTTTATCGAGGTATAGCAGCGATAGACGCTTTGAAGCGATACTCAACACATAATAGTGACTCAGACGAGTCAGACCCAGAAAATTCAGACTCAGGAGACCCAGACCCAGAAAATTCAGACTCAGAAGACCCAGATCAGAATTCCATAAATGAGCAAACATTAGCCCCATCGAATAGTCGGAAAGAAGATGTAAACTTTACCGAAGATGAGACTAAAACTATGAGAGCCAGTACAAGTAGAATTAAAAGAAAACCGAAGTACTTGGAAGATTACCAGATTTTCGAGGACGAAAATAGGTCATAAGGATGGCCGAGTGTTAATAACGTTACTTTTTACCATTTTTATATATACTGTAAACCTAGCCTTATAAGTATTGAGATGTAAAGATGTATACTAGGCTTAAGTTAGTTAGAGTGACCTTGTAGAACCTGAAGTGTGTGTTTAGTAGTGATCCGACAATAAACCGTTTTTTTGTTAATAAAAGTGGCCTTTATTGAACCAAAGTTAGAGAACCTAAGTTAATAACATTAGTAAGAAAAGTTATTCTATTGCTCCACCAGTGCCGGCCCCTTTGATGATAATAATTCTTGCTCGCACGGGATTAGTAGCAAGAAATGGCCATCTTCAGGCGATGACTGAATCTTGCACTTGTTACTTGTTACTTGTTGTGCTACGTTGATTAGGGATGGCAAAGTTGCCGTATTCTGATTTCTGATTAAAATTCTATTCGGGAGATTTTTTACCATATCGCAATGACATAATTATAACTTTTATGCCGTCGGCTCTCCTACTAATTTGTACCAGCCTGTATACAAGTAATGCAAAGATCCAAAAAAACGCGTGACGTATTTTATGGACGACTCTTTAACCAAATTTTTTTTTAGGGCCTGAACTATTCAGTAAGTGGGTGGGAGAGTCAGAAAAAGCTATAAGAGAAGTGTTTCGCAAAGCCAGACAAGTTGCCCCATCTATTGTGTTTTTCGATGAAATAGATGCCTTGGGAGGAGAAAGAGGTTCAGGTAATTTATTTAAAAAATTTAATTTTCTTATTGTAATTAGGTACAAAATGTAGTTCAATAATTTGCGGCCTAAATTACCTAATATATCGCTTTAGGAATTGGTTAAATTTAAATATTTATTTATTAACATTATCATCGTTTGTTTAAAATAAAATTGCAATGATTATTGGTTTTTACAAAAAAAAAAACATTTACATAACAAAGGACCCCGCACAAACTTGGGACACGGTGAATATGGCTGAAACTTTGGGAAATTGTACACAGGATCTTGAGGGAGCTTTTATGCCAGGGTTTATGTGATGCTAAGGAAAACTTCTTATGGACACTAACGTGCTTCTATGTTTTTAAACGTTTAAAAGTAGACACGAGAAGCTAGGAATGTCTCATAAGTTGAAAATATTGGTTTTTGTTGGAATAGACGTATTATACAATCTTAACCTAATTAAAATGTAAATGTATAAAAAAGAAAAACAGACCAATTATAAAAATACCAAGAATCAAGATTTTTATGCAAGAAATGGTCCAACGAATACAAACATTTATTAAGTAAAAATTATTGACTTTGTATGTCTTTGGCTAGCTTATTAAATAAACCATTGAAATAATGGCCTTATAGGCCAGTAGACCTTTAGAAATTGGGCATGTATATTTTCCCCATGACTAGCATTTATAATGTCAACATCCCTATTCAATGAAAATTTAGATCTATTCTGAAATACATAAACAAGCAGTTCTAATACATAAGCTGGCAAACTCCTAATATTTAAATAGATAAACGGAACAATTTAGTTTTGAGCTTGCTAAATCACAATGACAGCGCCAAGTCAAGCATGGATCAATATAATCCCAGAAATTTCACACAGTCAGTAGGAGTAGATAGTCAAAGTCAAAATATGCTTTATTGTCCGACGTAATAAACATCATTGACAAAGATAAAGTTAAAGTCAAAAATATAATATAAAATCTTTCACAAAAAAAGAGGAACACCAAGAAAACACACTTCTACATAAAAAGAGACAGGAAAAATAATGACAAACGCATTCATAGAAATAACAATCTTGACAACAATAAGATACGCAAAATGTAACAGTACCTACAGCAATATCCATCTAAGCATTTTGCTCTATAAATTATCTCTGTAATACTCATTTCGAGTGTAATGAGCCTTACCAACCAAAAGAGCCTTTATCTTCCGAAATAATGGGAGGGATGCCTCCTCTGTAATAGCCACGGGCAAATGGTTAAATATTTTTTTGCTTTCATAAATTATCGATGTTTTTGTAAGAGTTCGCGTAGGTATCGGAAGAGGAACATCCAGACCCCGTCTCATGGCATATTGGGGATCCGGATCTATAAATCTGTCGCTATTTCTAACGATTAAGCTAATACAAAACGTGACGTTAATGTCAGGATTTTCTTAGACAAAAAATGGTCTACATGAACCACGGTCTTCTATGGCAAAAAGGAAGCGAAAAGCCCTCTTTTGTAGTATTAACAAAATATCCAACAGACCCTGGCTGCACATTCCCCAAAAGGCAATGTCATACCTAAGACGAGACTCGATAAGGGCGCAGTAAACTGCTTTAGCTGTCGCTACACCCAATTCCCTGACAACGGTTCTTACTACATGATATCCGGAACTAATTTTCCGGCTTAATGCAGCTACATGGGGACCAAATTCTAGATCGCTGTCGATGTTGAGACTAAGCACTTGGCCATCACCAATTCTCATTCCGCGCATATCATACCTAAAACCCAGAATATGACTTTTATCGACGTTTAGATTAAGTAAGTTAGAGTAAAAGCATTTCTTAACCTTAAGTAAGTCGGGCGATACCAAATCCATAATTGTAGTATCGTCTGCAAATAGGGTGAATTTACCACTTAGGTCGACATAATATGCCAAGTCATTAATGTAAATTTAAAACAACACAGGCAAAAGATGCAATAGTGCTTCATGCTTCTTTCATCTTAAGTCACTTACGCGACACATCTGGCAAAAGCAAAGATTGGTCATCAGCATAAATTGAGAAAAATGCATCTAGCATGGTTACACTTAAATTGTATAATATGAATATTATGGGCCCCAATATGGAGCCTTGCGGGACACCTAAAGTAATGTTTTGCTCACTCAGCTGCTTGTGTCACTATTTCCTCCAATAAAACTGTCTCGTTTCAAGCAATCAGCTATGATAACACACTGATCAAAACGAAAAAGGAGCCACTAACTTAATTTAATATAAATTGTTTGTTGCATGAAGTAGAAACTTAAATATGTATGTTCACCCAGTATAGACATATAGTTTTTATAAATGAAAGAAAAAAAGTAGTTCTTATCAGCATTCTTATCAGCAAAACATGATATTATAATCATAAAAATAATTTGTTCAAAACTACGAACATTTTTATAAGTGGCTCCTTTTTCGTTTTGATCAGTGTAGTAATAAAAGGTCTTGGGTTTTTAGTAGGTAATAAAACGTCTCGATTGGTTCGTTTACGTTCTGCCACATTTTTTTAAAATACATATCTGTATGGTCCGTTCACAGATTTAAGAGAATGACTACCTGCCTTTAGTTATCACCCATCATAAAATTCTTTGTTGAAAGGGTTTCAAGAATCATAGAGATAATGATTTTATTATCCAGGTAGGGACCGTACTTGGCCGTAATTAGTTTACGAAGCCTTATTAAATAATGGGGAAAAAATTAGTAGACAAATCAGTGTTGCAAAACTAGTCATTTTATTAGCTCGTGTGAAATAAAAACGCAGCTTTGATTATCCAAATATGTGGCGTCCGTGGATTGGTGAATCTAATATAGAAGCCGGAGGGGGTACAGGTACAACCACAGTGCGGAAATAAAAATGGAAGAAGACACTTATTTTTAGATTCTAAAGAGATTATAAAAAATGTATATACAACTCTCATAGAACGTGAAAAGTTGAGTAAAATGGAATGTATTGAAGAAACAGCCACATTGACTAAAATTTCGGAAATAACAGTACGGAAAATTGTGAATAAACCCATCACCGAAAGAAAAAGAAGGAAAGATTCTGGGACTTGCAAAAAATTAGATCGCAGCGATTAAGATTTAGTCCGACGCATAATGTATAAGATGTACCTATGAAGAGCATGCGGTACCAACACTGGATAATTTACTGAAAAGACTTGAGATAGATAACACGGATATCAATGCGGTAGGACAAAGCTGTGGAAGTGTCTTCAACGAATCGGCTTTAATTGTAAAAACGTCTATAAACGGCAAGTTATCGTGGAATCACAACGACTTAAGGCATGGCGATTTGAATATTTGACAAAAATCGCTCAGTACAGAAGTGAGAACAGACCTATTATATACTTAGATGAAACCTGGTTTGACACCCATGATACCCATCAAAAGGTTGGGTTGATTCTAGTAACAGGTGTAGAACAAAGGCACCATCAAACAGAGGAAAAAGAATAACCATAGTACATGCAGGGTCCGAAGATGGTTGGGTACCAAATACACTTTCATTGGCAGCCAAGAATATAAATGACTCCTGTTTGAATTACCATAACGATACCACAGCGGAGTTATTTGAGGATTGGTTCGTAAATAAGTTATTTCCTAATGTTTCTCCAAACAGTGTTATGGACAACGCAAGTTACCACAGTAGTCAGTTAAGCAAGCACCCTTGTTCAAAAGATACGAAAATGGCAATACAGGAATTTATGTATCAGAATGATATGTATTTTCATGAAAGTTACACTAAAAGAGAGTTACTTGATGTGCTTAAATTTCTGAACCTGGAAAAGGAGTACTACTGCGACAGCTACGCTAAAAGTAAGGGGCATATAGTGCTAAGGCTTCCGCCGTATCACTGTATATTCAATCCCATAGAACACACATGGCATCAATTAAAATCTGCCGTTAGACGTAATAATGTATCACCCACTATAAACGCTAGTGTACTGGATATTATTATTACTAAAGTGGGCAAAGTGCCTGTGAGTAGCTGGAAAAATTGTGTCTCGCATATTAAAACTGTTGAAATTTCATACACTCAAATTGGGAATATTACAGAAATTTTTATTATTAACATAGGTGTTGATAGCGACAGTGAAAATGAATTAAATGAGTAAACTGTAGTTGCATTATATATATATATAATATATAATTATAATATATTCTATCTAAAATTGTTTATTATTTGTGTCAAATCATCCATGCTTGAAATACAATTCAGTGCGGGCCGGTGTAGACCCCAGTCTGGTTTTAAACAGGCGTCAACACGAGTCGGTAAGTCATTCTCTTAAATCTGTGAACGGACTTTACTTCAGAAGCAAACTATGTTAAGTCAAAAATTTTCATTTTGCAGGAGAGCTAGTTAAAGTTTTTTTTTGTCCTTTTTCCAATGTACAATTTTAATTTTTAAATGTATACTCTCAAGTCCTTAGAAATTTTATTAGATGGGGTAGGAGAAAATGTAAAATAATGAAAATAAGAAAGTCTAGCGTTCTAATATAACCCTCTTTCTAGTTTATCGTACAAGAAAAATTACAAACAAACAAAATCTTTGTAATTTAATCTAGGTAAAAAATAAATGTCAATTATTTCTTTGTTCTTTAAATTAATTAAAATTGTTAAAATAAGAATGTACTAATTACATACCTTTATTTTCCGAGCGTAATGATTTCGGGTCTTTTTTTGGACTTGAATTGACGTTGTTTTGAATATTTACATCTTCCGGTATGTTGCCTATTATAAAAGTTGTTAATTTTAAGTCACTTTTGCTCTTTAAATTAATTTTACTATAAATATATTAAATTTTTTTTCAAATACGAATAATAATAACCTGAACTAACCTGACTTAACTTAATTAGCCATTTTTTAGTGTTATGATTTGAGTTTTAGAATGTGTTAACTTTTAAACGAGTCGAGATAAAAAATGAAAATAGCAATAGACAGGGGTCGGGCCATTGATTGAATCTACATTAAAAAGTAAAAATCGCAACTTAACATAGTTTACTTCTGAGGTACAGATATATCAATTTATAGTATTTTTTAATAACTTGACATTGACATTGCAGACTTACTTGAAGTAACTATTCTAAATAATACTGCAGGCTACCTATGTAAAAACATTATTACTCAATAGATATGAATTATACATTTAAGGTTTATGAAATAATCGTACTAAATATAACTCGCAACAACAAAAACTTTTTTGTTTGCAAATTTTACGTTGAATGAACAGTGAAAAATTTAACAGAGCAAAAAAAACGAGAACTCGTTATATTACCTTCGAAAGAATGCATAACAATAATTTAACGTCTCTATTTGTGTTATCTTCCAGGTTCATCTACAAGTGTTCAAGAGCGAGTCTTGGCGCAACTCTTAACAGAACTAGATGGCGTTACTCCTCTAGGTGACGTCACTATTTTAGCCGCTACAAATAGACCGGATAAAATAGATAAAGCACTTCTGAGACCTGGAAGACTTGACAGAATTGTTTATGTGCCTTTGCCAGATGATAATACGAGAAGAGAAATATTTAGAATAAAATTATCTAAGATGCCTGTAAGTATTCATTAGATGCCGTCGCCCCTACTATAAACTCGAAAAATTTAAATGAAAAGATATATTTCGCACCCGTTACAGAACACTGTCTCGTTATGAAAGCCTGAATTTTAAAGTAGAGACATTTATTAAAAGATTTGGGTGGTTCGGTTCTTGATACTGTAAGTACAATCTGAATAGTAGTCATGTTTCTTGGTGGAAGTTGTTTATTATTGGATTATTAACCTTTAAATTCGATTCAAATAGATATTTTAACCTTTAAAATGACCATTGTTGGTGTGTTGCGACACTTATTCTAACCAATGAGCCAATTTCAATCACTTTTTCGTTCCGTTATTCATATTGCCGCAGATTTGCTACATCAACAGATGTTTTGATGCACTCTCAAAACATACAACACATGATCCTGCAACTCAGTTCCCTTGGTCTCTAAATTTTATACTATTAGAGACACAGATATTTATCTGCTACCTATGATAGGGGAGTACATTTGAACATAATAATTAAATATACAGAGTTATTCACAAAAGCGGGACAGCTTGAACATACTATTTTTTAAATGAGGCACCATCTTTTTTTACGTGGAAGTAGTGCCCCTACTTATTGTTTATGTAATCCCATGTTTTTTTTTCCAATCTGTTGTGGTGTTGCCAGATTATTAATTATTTTCCTGTTTTTTTATGCTATTATATGGTCGCAATAAATATACCACCGTTTATTTATTGATTTTAATTTGATAAATATTGTTTGCACTCACTTGGATCACGGTTATTACGATTTATATGATTTTATGATATGTTTTTATACTGGGTGCTCTTATTTCACTTTTAAATTTCGGACAGTTTGGGTTAAATGTAGACATATTTCTTTAATGGAGCGCTCTGTACATTTTGTCAAAAATTTAAACTTCGACTAATTCCTCTTATAATTGTTAAATATTTTTATTATTATCTGCGGCGTTGTCAAATCATGAATATTTTCTCAAAATTGTCGTTATTTTAATAAAAATAATAATATACAGGGTGTAACAAATTCGTTTATCACTACAGGGATATCGTAAACCGTAAGAGATACGAAGACGGTTAAATGGTGGCAAGGTTGCGTAATTTGATGCTTAGTAATAATCCAGAAAGAAAATACTTAGAATCTGAGTACTTTCGGCGATATTTCAAAGAAACCAAAATAATAAAATACAAAAAATTTTAAAAGTTTTAAAATTCAACTGGTTAGCATGGTTTTCATTAAATTTATAAAAATGAAACGATTAGTATACACATTAAAACACGCAGATTAAAGAACTACTACTTATGGATAGCTAAACAATTTTGACGGAATAATTTCGAAGAGTGCTGTGAAAAGAAAGGAAAATCAAACCTGCCTATCCGGAATTCTTAGTTACCTGTCACTTCATTATAGAAAATATGAAGTTTTCCTTGGAAGAAAAGAGAAATATACTTTGAAACCTACCCAGAATATCCCTATTCACATCGTTGTCTTTTTCAAAAACTCGATTATAACATAAGCCATTATGCGTGGTTTTTAAAACCCCGAAATAAATACGTAAGTCGGGTAACTAACTAGGAAAGGGATCAATTCATAAATGAGGTAAATTAAACAAAAAATTGTTTTTCATAAATTAGTTCTTAACCCGTCTTTGGTAAACAATAATCCTTCTTCGTCTACTAGACAAATGAAAAGTGCCGTTAATCTTCAATCCGTAAATCATATGAAGGCATGGCGAGTTTTAAAAGCTAGCTATTACAAATATTTCAAAATGAGTATCTCAAAGAAACTCCATCCAGGCGACCCAGAAAAACGAATGAACTTTTGTGTGTGGCCACAAAATCAAATAAATTTAAATCCCGATTTTTTAAACTGTATTATTGGGTCAGACGAAACTAAATTTACCAATTGTGGAATATTCAACAGACGAAATGAACATATTTGGAGCATTGAAAATCCTAGGGAAAACCGTGAAAACCGGAAACAAGTTAAATTTAGCGTTGACTCTTTGGTATGAGCAGGAATGTGTGGCAATACAATATTAGGTCCATACATTTTCGATAAAAATTTAAATGGAGAAAGGTATATTCAGTTTCTAGAACATATTTTGAAGAATATTTAACTGAAATATCTCTGGTGCTGTTCCGAAATTTGTGGTTTCAGCAAGATGAGGCTCCTCCCCATAATACCCTTAGAGTACGAGATTTTCTAAATAATAAGTTTCCACAAAAATGGATACGAAATAGAGGTGTTGTAAACTGACCAGCAGGATCTCTGGATCTGTCGTCACTTGATTTTTATTTGTGGAGGTATTTGAAAAACACTATTTATGAAACGGAAATAAATTGTATGGAATAATTAATTATAAAAATTTAGCAATCTTTCCACAGAATTATGCGTAGACCTATTCAAAGAGCAATTGATATAGTTAGGGAAACAATTCGAAAATGTCGCTGCTTAGGGAAATATTTTTGACCATCTAATCAATAATTATTTTTTTTTTAATTTTGGACTGTTTATAATTAAATCGAAATCACTCTTGTTTAAGAGTGTATTTTTATTTTAATACTACATTTGTTATAATGTTTTAATTTTAGTATTATAAAATATGGCTTATTAAAAACATAATTAGCAAGGATTCTTTGTTAATTATTAATTTTTTATTGAAGCAAAAGAACCAACACAAAGTCCCGGTCTCAATAAATTTAATATTTAACACAACTAATGGGTTACATGTTTCGCCTATAAGGCATCATCAGACCTAAAAAGAAGTCACTAATCACGCATTAAAGTAAACAAATCTACTAGTAAACCCACCTGATACACCAAAAAAACATTTAAAAAATGTTTCAAAAAGAATAAAAATGTCAAAATATAAAACAAAACAAAAAAATAGATAAACGTTACAATTACATCACTACATGACAGTCAGAACTTAAACTAAGAATTGTATATAAACAAAAACGGTATGACAAAAAACTAATAGTATAAGGTTCATCAAACAAGTCCAAGGTATATTGAACTGGGGGAAGATGCAGTCACCTAGAGAGCAAACTCAGCCCAAAATGTAACAGCCATCGACACAAAGTACGAGCGTACCAAAGTACCGGCATCAAAAACATCAATGTTGTCAATCAAAAGAATTTGGCGGACCGGGGAAAATTTATAGGTTAAATGTTGGTCACAGCAGTCCGTTGTTAATTATTCAAGTTGTTAAAAATAAAATAAGGCTCGAAATTAAAGACCTCATTAACGCAGGTAAGGATAGGGCTCTTTTTAGCTTTCGTTATCTCAAGTTTTTCTAATAGATTTAGTTTTTTACTTTTGTGACATTCATGCAAAACATTAACATTTTCAGATGGCGAGAACTGGTGTTTTGATTCAAGTAGATGGTTCGCAAAAGCAGACTTAGTGTTGGTTATATCAGTGTTCTGGTATTTATTAAATAAGCTAAGATGTTTATGAACTCTGCTGGCGATTCTCCTGCCCGATTGTCCAACATACACCGCCGGACAATCCCCACAATGTAGTGAATAAACTCCTGATTTTGAAAGAGGGTCTACTTTATCTTTAGTGTTGATTAAATGTCGCTTAAGAGTGTCACTGGTCCTGAATGCTACTGCGATGTTGTGAGGTTTAAAAAATTTTGCTAGTTGTGAGGAAATGTTGCCGAAATAAGTTAGAGCTCTATAATTTTTGTTTTCCTGTGTATTAGCATGTATGATGTTATAGGTTAGTTTATATTTGTTTACAAACTTAAAATAAAGTTTATTGATTAATCTCAAAGGGTATCCATTATTTCTGGCAATCAGTTTTATTATATTAAATTCCTTAGTGAACGCATCTCTAGACAAAGGTAGCTTGAAAAGTCGGTAGAAAAGGGAATTGAAGGTGGCAAACTTATGAGAAAAGGGAGAATTTGAATCGTACTGAATAATGTTATCTGTAAAAGTTGGTTTTCTATAGACTTCAAAGTTAATTCTGTTGTTATTTCTTATCAACAGTAAATCTAAAAAAGGTAATTGCCCATTATTTTCGATCTCAAGTGTAAATTCAATATTCTGGTGTAAATCGTTAACGAAACTGAGGAAATCTCTTAAATCTGAATCACTGCCATTCCAAACTATACATACGTCATCAACGTATCTTTTATATGCAAGCAAAAACCCAGCGAATCTACTATTCATGATTTTGCTCTCTAATTCGCTCATAAACACCTCGCTCAAAAATGGGGAAAGACAAGAACCCATTGCCAATCCTGACCTTTGCTTAAACATTCTCTGATTAAATTGAAAGAAGTTTTGTTCTAGAACTGTAGATAATAACAATGTTAAGTCTGATATTAATAAACTGGGCAAACCCTTCTTTCTTAGCAATCTATCAACTAAATTGACGCAATCAGCTGGAGGGATGCTGGGAAATAAATTCTTCACATCAAGTGATTTCAATCTCGCGTCTGGTGGAAGTTCTATATTTTTTAAGTAATTCGAGAACTCTCCACCAGACGCGAGATTGATATCACTTGATGTGAAGAATTTATTTCCCAGCATCCCTCCAGCTGATTGCGTCAATTTAGTTGATAGATTGCTAAGAAAGAAGGGTTTGTCCAGTTTATTAATATCAGACTTAACATTGTTATTATCTACAGTTCTAGAACAAAACTTCTTTCAATTTAATCAGAGAATGTTTAAGCAAAGGTCAGGATTGGCAATGGGTTCTTGTCTTTCCCCATTTTTGAGCGAGGTGTTTATGAGCGAATTAGAGAGCAAAATCATGAATAGTAGATTCGCTGGGTTTTTGCTTGCATATAAAAGATACGTTGATGACGTATGTATAGTTTGGAATGGCAGTGATTCAGATTTAAGAAATTTCCTCAGTTTCGTTAACGATTTACACCAGAATATTGAATTTACACTTGAGATCGAAAATAATGGGCAATTACCTTTTTTAGATTTACTGTTGATAAGAAATAACAACAGAATTAACTTTGAAGTCTATAGAAAACCAACTTTTACAGATAACATTATTCAGTACGATTCAAATTCTCCCTTTTCTCATAAGTTTGCCACCTTCAATTCCCTTTTCTACCGACTTTTCAAGCTACCTTTGTCTAGAGATGCGTTCACTAAGGAATTTAATATAATAAAACTGATTGCCAGAAATAATGGATACCCTTTGAGATTAATCAATAAACTTTATTTTAAGTTTGTAAACAAATATAAACTAACCTATAACATCATACATGCTAATACACAGGAAAACAAAAATTATAGAGCTCTAACTTATTTCGGCAACATTTCCTCACAACTAGCAAAATTTTTTAAACCTCACAACATCGCAGTAGCATTCAGGACCAGTGACACTCTTAAGCGACATTTAATCAACACTAAAGATAAAGTAGACCCTCTTTCAAAATCAGGAGTTTATTCACTACATTGTGGGGATTGTCCGGCGGTGTATGTTGGACAATCGGGCAGGAGAATCGCCAGCAGAGTTCATGAACATCTTAGCTTATTTAATAAATACCAGAACACTGATATAACCAACACTAAGTCTGCTTTTGCGAACCATCTACTTGAATCAAAACACCAGTTCTCGCCATCTGAAAATGTTAATGTTTTGCATGAATGTCACAAAAGTAAAAAACTAAATCTATTAGAAAAACTTGAGATAACGAAAGCTAAAAAGAGCCCTATCCTTACCTGCGTTAATGAGGTCTTTAATTTCGAGCCTTATTTTATTTTTAACAACTTGAATAATTAACAACGGACTGCTGTGACCAACATTTAACCTATAAATTTTCCCCGGTCCGCCAAATTCTTTTGATTGACAACATTGATGTTTTTGATGCCGGTACTTTGGTACGCTCGTACTTTGTGTCGATGGCTGTTACATTTTGGGCTGAGTTTGCTCTCTAGGTGACTGCATCTTCCCCCAGTTCAATATACCTTGGACTTGTTTGACGAACCTTATACTATTAGTTTTTTGTCATACCGTTTTTGTTTATATACAATTCTTAGTTTAAGTTCTGACTGTCATGTAGTGATGTAATTGTAACGTTTATCTATTTTTTTGTTTTGTTTTATATTTTGACATTTTTATTCTTTTTGAAAAATTTTTTAAATGTTTTTTTGGTGTATCAGGTGGGTTTACTAGTAGATTTGTTTACTTTAATGCGTGATTAGTGACTTCTTTTTAGGTCTGATGATGCCTTATAGGCGAAACATGTAACCCATTAGTTGTGTTAAATATTAAATTTATTGAGACCGGGACTTTGTGTTGGTTCTTTTGCTTCAATATTATATTCAGGTCTCTTAGAGAAATATGGACACTTTTTTTTGATTAATTTTTTAGCATTAGTTTTTGTTATTACATAAAAGAATAGGTGGTTATTAAAAAGAAAAGATAATTTTATGTATAAGACGCAGGGTCGGATTAAAAAAAAATCGAAATAAGAAATAAATCATTGCCTTAATTCTTTTGTGAAATTAACGTTTAAGCAGGGTTTTAAATAAACATTCCCTAGGTCTTAAAATATCCAGGTCTGTATTTAAAAAAGTGAAACTGATGATGGTTCCAAAAAAAAAAGAGTTTTATGGCAAAACTAGTTAAGGATTCTAAAAGAGAAGAAAAGTGTCATTTGTAATATATAAATAAACTATGAAAATTTCGTAATTTTGCCGTCACATTTAATTAAATAAGCTAGGATTGGCTAATTAAAATTTTATGGAAGTAGTCCATCTCACAGTGGAGTGATATTTTATTTATGGAATAAAACACAAAGTCTGCTCCACTAATTTAATAAAATAAATTTATATTATATGCCCATACATGTTTCGAAGGCATAAACCTTCAACCTCAGTGGGTTAATATTAAGATGTAAGTAAGTATATTATGAAGAGACCAATGACATTGTTAAATTATTAAAACTGAAAGGGGAAGGAAAAAATTCAATTAGACAAAGTGAAAGCAACACAGGCATCATCAATAAGAGTTTAATATAGGAAGAAAAGATTTTTATATAATTTCAAGATTAATATTAAACCGCGATAAAGTGAAATAAAAGCTAGAGACTTACCTTATGTTGCAGAAAAAAATTTTAATTTTTATAAGAATACATAATAATATGTAACGTGAATTAATTTAATAACACATTATAACTAATAAAAGGTTTTGTTTAATTAATATGAGTTTTAAATTTATTTTTATTTTATTTTAAACTTATTGTAATACCCAACTTTTACTGGGAAACTAAAACCAAAAACGAAATAGGGTACGACCATCATGGTGAAGTCATACCAAATGGTAGGTAAAAATTTTTGTATGGCCAAAGTGTGAATGGATTATTCTATTTTTTTTTTATTTTATTCAAAAAACGGTCAGATCCGTCGCAATGCGACAATGTCAAAGGTTAACTCTATTCAGACAAATGGAGTAACAACTAAATAAAGAGAGAAGATAGAAACTATATGTTAGAAAAGGTGTGTGTATGTTTTTTATATTTTATGTTAGTTCACACGTTTTCTAACATATAGTGTCTATCTTCTCTCTTTATTTAGTTGTTACTCCATTTGTCTGAATTAACCTTTGACATTGTCGCATTGCGACGGATCTGACCGTTTTTTGAATAAAATAAAAAAAAAATAGAATAATCCATTCACACTTTGGCTATACAAAAATGTTTACCTACCATTTGGTATGACTTCACCATGATGGTCGTACCCTATTTCGTTTTTGATTTTAATTTTCCAGTAAAACTTACATCTTAATATTAACTCACTGAGGATGAAGGTTTATGCCTTCGAAACATGTATGGGCATATAATATAAATTTATTTCATTAAATTAGTGGAGCAGACTTTGTGTTTTATTCCATAAATAATTAAAATTTATTCAAACTTGGCACATGGGTTTATTATATCGGCCTCTTCAAAAAATTATAATACAATTTTCCCTTAAAATGTACAGGGGAGCCAATATTTAGGCACCTCAAAATTTACATGGGATTTCCTATGTTCAAGTAAGTCAGGCATCACCTGGTATAATACAAGACAAGACTTTAATATACATATGTTTACCTATTCCTTTTTCAAGTCTTGTAAAGAAGCCTATAATTTATGATTCTAAAAAAAATTTTAATTATCTTCCAGTTTATATTAAAAACCAAATTTTAAAATGTGTAAAAAAACTGTTAAAAACTTATTATTGAAAAAAGCTTATTATACTATAAATGAATATTTTGATGATAGTCTGACATAGTTATTTGCATTTTATTTTCCAATATTTCATATGTTACTATATTATATTTTATTGTTGATTAAAATTTCTAAAGGATATTTCTTTTAGACAGTAAAGCATATTTTGACTTTTTTTTACTTTTGTTTGACTAGAATTTTCATTATTTTACAAACACTGTCATAGTGTCAAATCCCCAATTATCATTTTTCTTTAAAAATTAAGTTTAAGATTTTACTCCTACAAACTTCGTCAGATAACAAAATGATCATATATGATATTATCCGTAGTAACTGACAATATTTTAAGAGAGAGATCTCCTTTTTTGCGGATTTTATTGATGCCACTACTATGTACACAGGGGGGATTCGGTTATAAGAGTTACTTTTGTAGCAACTGATACATGACTAATTGCTAAAGTACGAAGGCATAGAAGGGCAAAATAAAATATAAAATATAAATTTTTTAAAATTTTGACTTATAACACAAAATTTTACTTTAAACTTTCGACCTTTTTTTGAAGTAAAATTTCGCCTCACATCCTGAAATTTTAAAGTAGTGTACATAATTTTAAGATTTCGACTTTAACACGAAATTTTATTTTAGAATTTAAAGTTATAAGGCGACATTTCAAAATTTTGTGTTATAAGATTATGTTGCCATTCTACGCCTTCGTACTAAAGACATTATTACTAGTAATAAAATATTGTCTTGTAGACCAAACACGTCAGTTTAGACGACCTAGTCAGGAAAACACAAAACTATTCAGGCGCAGAAGTAAACGCAGTATGTCATGAAGCCGCCATGATGGCCTTGGAAGAGAACATTCAAAGTGAGTGGGTTGAAAATCACCATTTTGAAAAAGCATTAAAGTTAGTTACGCCAAGAACGCCGGGGAGTTTAATAAAGTTGTATGAAGATTATCTCAATTTAAAAATATAAATATTTTTTAGAACATTTTTTTGATTTTGAGTAGACGATACCTAATAGGGGAGATATGGTGAAGTTGAAGCCAGGCTGAGAACCGAAACAAGTACTCGGATTGTCAACGACTATGACGAAACCAGAGTTTGTAAGTTCTCGCTATAGTGAATGTACTGAGTACATTTTTCAGACCCAAAATGCATCTCTTGTCCAGGCCAGTGACGTCATAGCAAGTACAATAGGTACTTTCTCGCAGCATTCTGAAATCATTTTAAAATTTGGAAAGATATCGAGCAATTCTTTGAAAAACAACAGATTTCACTAGAATCTGATGTAAGGGTCTCGAAGAGAAGATGTCAACAAATAGACTTATACCGAGTCAACTGTGGGCTAAAGCAATTCCTTAGATGTGCCGACGGATGTATTCTTCTTCTTTATGTGCCATGCTCATTCGAGCGTAGGCGACCTCTCGCATATACCTGTGATGTGTGCCTTTTTTCAGATTTTTCACAGGTATATGGGACCTACAGTTTATCGCCGGTTCCGAACGGCACTATTTGAGAGGTTGTACTAGGCAAATTACTACGTGGTGGTTTGCCATTGCCTTCCACGAGGTGACGACCGAATAAATAAAGATCGACGCATGGTCCCGGGATCGAACCGGGGACCTTCGGCTTAGTAGTCGGACACACTAACCACTAGGCTGCGGTCGCCGGACGGATGTATCCGATCAGAAAATACTGGAAGATCAACATTTACTACCATTGTCACAAATTACTCCTACCAGATACGAATCTCTTCATAAATTCCCTATACCACCTTTTCGAGACCTTGAGGACACGGGCAGTGTATAGAGCCGCTTCGAGCGTCGAAGCCGAGAACAAATCATATAATTTTATTATACGAAAATTGTGAATTGGCGAGTTGCGCCATGGGTTTCAATTCAGAGAAATATTCAAAATGAAAATTTGATATTGTGTGAATATTTTTGAAATAACGCCCTGAACATTTTAATATTTTGGTGGTAATATAAAAAAAAATAACTTTATTCAGCTACAAGGTTTTTAGAGTTCTTTGAACTTCTAGGCTCTCTTTTCGTATGCTTCAGCATATAAAATATTCTTAATCTTATAAAAAGCTTCATTACATATCTTAGGGGCATATCTCTACAATGTTTGGTAAATGGTATACGTTGCATTATTCTAAAATATGTTTTAGATATATTATTTTTTTCAGAAGGTTCGTCAAATTGAGTGTGAAATACTTCTTCAAGCTTATACAGTTTGTATCAGCCAAATGGAATAAATTCGATAATAAATACATGGGGGCGTGTCCGAAAAAACGCTCGGACACGTCGATTGGTATTTCTAGCTGCGCATTTTTTTCAATAAAAACTTTTTATACAGGGTGTGTCATGTAACAGTGACCAATACTAACCTTCTTATTTTAAATACAACCCAGTATATTATTCAATTTTTGGATTCTTCAGAAGATTTTAGACATATTTCATGTACAATATCCTATACCTATCTTCAACTGTTTAGGAAATATTAAGTGTTTTCAGATTTATTGCAAAAATTAACAACACACAAAAAAACTAATAAGTAATACTGTTTATTTCTTGATAATGTAAAAAACGAAAAAAACATTAATGTAGGAGATGTGAATTAGATATTTTAAAACAACTTAGACAACCTGAATATTCTGACAGAAACTAAAGAAGCTTTTTTTTTTTATTTTTTTTTTATTTACTATTTTTTACGGTCGTCGGCGTATCAGAGGCCATCTTAAACCGGTCATCGACCGTACGGTTTTTAATCGTGCGGTTTACCGACTGGGGAATGTGAAACGGCACCTTCATCCTACGAGATATCCGATCTCATCCGGCCTGTCTGGCGTGAATAGGATGGTTTTGATGTCGATTCATTTTACACTCTTCCCTAAGACAAGAGCACGCGGTGTTTCCCAAGCGGTCACCCATCCAAGTACTAACCGCGCTCGACACTGCTTAACTTCGGTGATCTGACGGGAACACTTACACTTTTAAACTTGTTTATTGCCTATTTTTGTTATAAAGCCAAGTTTATACTTATGATTACCCTAGGGCCTAGTGCCCCTACACAACTAAAAAATCGTACCGTTACACAAGGCTTCCTAAGATAGATCAAAACAGTTTTGGGCGTATACGGACCGTAAGCATACGGCCCGAAATACGCCCAAAGAACCGAGCCAGAAGCCCGGCGGCCGTTGGAATGGCCTAGGTATAATTTTGGACATTTAAATTACAAGAATTGTCACACACACGTTCCGGCGGTGCCTTACCGGTGTTCTACAAGGCTTACGTTGCTCCGTGGAGCTTAATATTAAAATTTCAGGAAATTGTTTTAGCGGTAACTGTTTTCCAATAGCAGAGCATTCTGGGAAAACTTTCAAAAAACCCAGTTAATTTTAAATATCACAGATTTTGATTATGTTCGCCTACAGCGGACAATTTGAATGCAATGCGGTACAACCATCTCGCTCCGTCACCTCCTACAGTGGGAGTGGCCATAATTTAGTAGGTTGTCCTTGTTTGTCAGTCAGTGTTGAGGTCTCGTAAGTCCCGCTCACTGCCGTTTCTCGTGTCAGAAACACACAGGTGTTTCCCAAGCGGTCACCCATCCAAGTACTAACCGCGCTCGACACTGCTTAACTTCGGTGATCTGACGCGAACCGGTGCTTCAAGTGTCGCTAGGCCCTTGCCTAAAAGAAGCTTTTAATATGAAATAGATGATTGTGTTCTTTTCTTTTCTTAAATACCCGTCATGGTCTACTAACAAAAAATGTACATTTTTTAATAAAACGTAAATTTCGTGCTTAATATTAAAAATAAAAATAAGGTATTATATATTCCTGAGAAGCTTGTTATAAACTAAATTATATTATTGAAAAATATTTAGGATAACCCATTTAAAAAAAAAAAAAAGCGAGGTTTTTTTTTCGGAAACTATTGAAAGTAGAAAAAAAAAACGTCACTGAATTCTACGTAAAAAAAAACTGCAAAAAGAACATTTGTTTTCTCTCTGATAAGTTACAGGGTAACCTAAATATGGAGGGTGTCCCAAAATGTAAAATTTTCAGAAACATCCCGCATATCAAAAACAAGGAAGACTAGAAAAATTGTAATTTGGGCATCTTTTGTTTCACAAAAAAGTAGCACAGTGCTGCGTAAACCGTATCTTTCTATCTTTACTAATAACGGAGATACCCCGTAAAGCCATCGAAAATTGGATACCCTGTGAAGGGTGTCTGGTTTTCGTGTGTTTTCATATACCAGCTCCCTTATTATAAAAGATAGAAAGATGGGGTTTGCGGCTTACTATTCTATTATTTTATGAAACTTTCATTGTCGCAAACGAAATTTTCATAGCCCTCTTAATTTCTGACAGATTTTGAAAAGTTGTTATTTTTGATGCTCCCCTGTATCTCGATTATTTGATAACTTATCAATAAGGTAAAAATGGGTTATTTTAGAGTCTTTTATGTAGAATTCAGTGGCGTAGGTAGTATTTTTTTTAAAAAGTTTTGTTTTTGAGTTATTACCCAGACTTGTGTTTTTTAAATGGGACAGCCTACATATTATTTCTATGTCATATCCTTCCTTTTAAGAGCTTTTCAAGAATATATAATAGTCCATATATTATTTAATTCTTTTAAAACGGGGTAATTTTAACATTTTTTGTAAAATTAATAATTTTTCGTATCGAAGGCTATGCCCGCAAATAAAAAACAATTTTTTTTTAATATACAACTTTATATTATTACATAACTTTAAACCAATAATAAAATAAATATATTATTTTATTAAATTACAAATATTTCTCGAATTTTTCGATTCTTCGCAATACATTTAATAATATAATTGGCCTTCCCTGCAAAAGCCTAAAAGTTTGATGGGTGGCTTCTCGAAGTTGATCAATATTGTGGTATTGTCTCTTATATAACTGATTTTTTATGTACCCCCATAAAAAAAAATCCAACACAGAAAGATCAGGTGATCTTGGAGACCACCTGACAGGTCCATTGGTACCAATCCATTTATCGGGAAATGTGGTTTATAAATATTCTCTCACTATATGAAAATAAAATTGTGACTCGGAGCGCCATCTTGCTGGTAATAAATATTATTTAAATCGGCCATAGAAACATCCTCTAATATTTCCATAAGTGCATCTCGCATTATATCTAGGTGTTTATTTCCGGTTAAAGTTCCTTCATAGATAAAATACTTAATTTTAGTGCCCAAAAATAAAGCATGACACCCTAAATCCAAACCGACCTTGACGTTCTCGTGGAACTATTACGTGTTGGTTCTCTTGGGACCAGTACCTTGAACTGTTTCGGTATAAGATACCAGAGCTCGTAAAATAAGCCTCATCAGACCATACCACCTTTCGAAATTTACGTTCTGCATCACCGATATGCGAATGTTGGACGAGATGGTAGTTGTATGATTTAAATGTATATTTTTTTAGTATTAATTATTAACTGCGTTCTCCATTTTTTAATCCCAACTTCATCATACACTTTTCTGCATGATATGGGATGGTTGTACCGTGACAGAGGACAAAACATTTATTTCTTCTTCCCTGTTTTCCCTGTAATTAGGCTTTGGTTTTTTAAATGATCCAAGCTCAATGAGATTAGCTTGAATTCTTTGAAATATTCTTTTATCAGGTAGTTGTCTTTCTGAATATCTACGAAAAATTTAAATATGTAACAAAAAGCTAATAATAGATAACAATAATGTATTAATGGTACCTACCAAATGACTTTAAAACTTACCTATTAAAATACAGCTTCAGGGCTGCGTTCGCGTCTTCATTAGCTTGGATAAAACAAACATACATATCGTGTTTTTCATAATTTTCATATTTATTATTTTGTGCCATGTTGAACAATTTTTCACAGAAATAAAAAAATAAACGTACAAAACAATCCGTAATGGTGCATTTACAGAATTTGGTTTTCTGTCATGGCTATCCGTGATTGACCATGACATAGCCTTCTATGCGAAAAATGATTAATTTTGCAAAAAATGTTAAAATTGTCCCTTTTTAAAATAAATAAATATGGACTATTATATATTTTTAAAAAGCTCTTAAAAAGACGGATAAGACAAACAAACAATATATAGGGTGTCCTTTAAAAAAAAACAAAAGTTTGGGTCATAACTCCAGGACAAAACTATTTAACTACGGCACTGAATTCTACAATAAAAAACTCTGTAATAACCCATTTTTACTTTATTGATAAGTTATCAAATAATCAAGATACAGGGGAGCGTCAAAAATGACAAATTTTCAAAATTTCAAATACAATCCATTTATAAATCTATCTGAAAAAAGAGAATATAACTTTCTTTTCCAAAATTCTAAAAAAGTGGATACGGCTTCTCTAATACAAAGAAGTGAAAATAAACAAAAAACAATTTGGTCTGTCATCAATAGCAATCTAGGTATAGTCCGCCTTACAAGTCTGTGGCTACGACGGCTAAGGAGACGGGGGGGGGGGGGGGGGAAAGGCCTAAAAAAAGTCAGGTTTAACTGTAGCGGCATAAGCGTGCAGTGCCTCGTTTCCTATTTATTTTATAAGTTTTAATAAACTAAATTTACTTCCTCTTATTTTAATAATTAAACCTCACACTGTCCACTCTCAGTGGCAATAGGTAAAAAAGAAACGCAGTGGAACACACATTTTTTAGGCATTATTTTATTTATGTGTCCACAACAATTATTTCAACGACTAGAAAGCGGCCGCCGGAAAATGCGTGGGCGGGAAAAAATTCATACGCGGTGTAATCGTCATAAAATTATTCGCATTCCTTCTATAGCCACAGAACCGTAAGGCGGACTATAGAACTAGGCGAAAACAGAAAGTAAAATTACAGACTACGATAGGTGAAATATCTAATACAAAACAAGTAGCAGAATACTTCTGTTCTTTCTTTGGTAGCATAACTCATAAAAAATTGAGCGAAAATTTTTTAGTGGAACATCTCGCCAATGCAGCTTACTTGCTCCTGGCGTCTCGCACAGCTTCTACTTTCAACCCTGTGACAGTCACGAGATTGTACAACTTACTTCTGGTATAAAGCAAGAAAATAGTGTCGGCCATGATAATATATCCGCAAAAGTCATAAAACCCATAAAACATTCAATTGCTGTTTGACACTGTCATTTTCCCTGATCAACTCAAGGTTATACCAATTTATAAAAAAGATGACAGAACATGTGTCGAAAATTATAGACCGATAACAGTCTTAAATTCAGTCTCAAAAATATTTGAAATGATATATTATGATCGCCTTATTAGCTTTTTAGATAGATACTCCATTTTATCATCTGCTCAGTATGGTTTCCGTAAGGGTAGGTCGACGGAGGGAGCGGCCTGCCCATTATGCAAAGTGTATAATCACATCGATGTAGGCCAGTGCGTTGCGGGCCTCTTCTTCAATCTATCCCGAGCATTCGACGGCATGAACATAGGTTTCATTATTGAAAAGCTTTATGCCAATGGCATTAGGGGACGAATGCTGACAGAAAGTTCTATGTGCAAATTGATTGTGATGTTGCGGATATTGATATTAG
The DNA here is from genome assembly GCA_963920685.1 of Polydrusus tereticollis. Classification (NCBI taxonomy): domain Eukaryota; kingdom Metazoa; phylum Arthropoda; class Insecta; order Coleoptera; family Curculionidae; genus Polydrusus; species Polydrusus tereticollis. The sequence goes on along the minus strand of OY987331.1, from coordinate 79,158,199 downwards.
AGTGCCTCAGTGTTCCGTGCTGAGACTATTATTTTTTTTAATTTTGTCAATGATATGCCTAAGTACATAAATAATGGCGACGTCGGCATGTTCGCTGACGACACCTCTGTGGTGATTTCAGGGCGGACTCTGGTGGAACTCGAACACGTGATAAAAAGTGTGATTGGAGACTTCAAAGACTGGTGTGGCAGAAATAATCTGATTCTAAATGTCCAAAAAATAGTGTGTATTAACTTAAGATGTAGAAATAACTCCCCAGTATTATAAACATTCCTCTCACTCAAACTTCTGAAGCATGTAAATTTCTAGGATTGAATGTGGACCAATTCTTTGCCTGGATACATCACACAGCCTATATTTGTAAAAAAATTAATTCAGCATACTTTGCTATCTTACAGTTAAAAAATATAATCTAGAAGGAAGCTCTTATACCGGGTGTTGCATCGTCGAGCGGGACATAGGAAATCCCATGTAATTTTAAATGGGGTCAATTATTGGCTTCTCTAATTATTTTAGAGAAAAATTCTATTTAGGTTTATTAAAGAGCACTAAAACCCACATTCAAAAGAATAACTTTAGATATTTTTGATGAGCCCGTTTACGGGTTATCGCCGATTTCTTTTTAACTATTTCTCCTTTTTATGGCCCCGTATTTGCGGGCACCAGTCAAGGTAAAAGATGACTGTCAAATAAAGTTGTCATTTTGAGGAATATTTGAACATCTTCTTAAATCCTAAAGTTCTAACAATTTAATAGTACCTACCTATTAATTAGTAAAATATTGAAACATGTAAAATGTCATAATTAACCTTGTAATTGGATACTTTATTTTAGTTTTATTCAGATTAATTTGTACTCATAAATACACCTTTAATATTTTCGATGTACGAGTTTTTATAACAATAAAGCACACATTTCAAAATGAGAACTTTATTTGACAGTCATCTTTTACCTTCACTGGTGCCCGCAAATACGGGGCCATAAAAAGGAGAAATAGTTAAAAAGAAATCGGCGATAACCCGTAAACGGGCTCATCAAAAATATCTAAAGTTATTCTTTTGAATTTGGGTTTTAGTGCTCTTTAATAAACCTAAATAGAATTTTTCTCTAAAATAATTAGGGAAGCCAATAATTGACCCCATTTAAAATTACATGGGATTTCCTATGTCCCGCTCGACGATGCAACACCCGGTATAGTATATTGCCATTTAAATTATAACATCATATTATGGGGCCGTGTAGTAGAGTCCAACAGAATATTTTTGTGGCCCAAAAACGAATCATAAGACTTATATTTAACCTAAAGCCTACCGATAGCTGCAGACCGATTTTCAATAGCCAAAAAAGTATGACATTTCCTTGTATTTATATATATAAGTTGATACTTTGGTTCTTGAATGTTTTTTTAAGCCAGGTCTAAAACCTTTAAGATCAATTGATTCGTCGTTTAGTTTTTAGACCTTATTATTTACGAGAAATGTAAAATTAGAATTTCTTGCCTTGATGAGTGTGTGTCTTGTTATCTGACTGGAAGTACTAGTGATGCAGTAGCATAGCGCCTCAGATACGTTAAATCATAATCTCTACTTTTCTAGTGCCTCTCAACTGTATTTTAGTGCATCCCTACTATGGAATTTGACCAATAATAGGTAAAGGTAAATAGTCTTCTGGGAGTTTGTGAGTCGAGTCTAGTCTTGCTTTTGTATGCGAGATGGTGATTTCCGGGCTTGTAATAGTCTGCAATAATTTTGAGGAAAAATTCATCAATAGTCGCAATTCCGAAATCTTGATGCAGTATCCGATTCATCGTGTAACGGGGACATTTGCGATCAGTTTCAGAGCCCTGTTTTGAATGACCTGGAACTTATTCAGCTCAGCCCTGCTTATGTTGCACCACAAGGGCGCACTATATAAGTCAGAACAGGCCTGACCAGTATCTTACTAAGTCTACTCCGCCTGTAGATGGAGCCCAATTGGCGCAATGCAAGCTTGACTCTATTGACTGAGTTCAACCTCCAATTCAGTTTCTGGTCCAAATTAAGTCCCAGGTATGTGACCCTAAGCCTTGTTTCAGGCCTTCGTACTTGACTTTTTGAAAAGTTCGTTTGGCGTGATTCAGACGAATTTTCCAATTCGAAAGCTATTTTTCCAACTGAGTAATATGACGCTTCATTCGGGTAACGAGAAGCCACGGTTGCTTAGGGGTAGTCGTAATTGCAGTATCGTCGGCGGACAGATAGAGCTGGTTCTGCCTATTGCGCGAAATGTCATGTGTATATATATTATACAGCATCAGGGAGGGAGGTAAGCCTTGCGGCACTCCCGCCCTGATGTTTTTCGTCAAGGAGAGTGCGTTCTCTGACGAGACTGCAAAACTTCTATTCTCAAGAAAAGAAGCTACTACCTTGATGAAGTAGTTCGGCGCTCCGAGTCTTATCATCTTCAGTATGAGGCCGTTATGCCAGACCTTATCAAAGGCCTAACTAACGTCTAAAATCGCTCCCGTATGGGCTCGTCTGTTGAAGCCCTTTAAAATGTTCGAAGCTAGACGTGTCGTCTGCCTGACTGTGCAATGTTCGGCTCTGAATCCAAACTGTTCATTAGGCAGTATATTTCGCTCAAAAACAAAGTCGTTTAAGCGAATTCTCGCGATTATTTTACCTAAGCTAGACAGCAGACTGATGGGTCTGTAACTTGTCGGCGCCGTGGGGTCCTCACCTTCTCTGTGTATAAGGATAACAATTTAATGTAACATCTTTACTTAGTACAATATGTACAGGGTGTTAATGTGATTATGTTTCAACCTTCTAGGGTAGATAAAACACAGGAAAAAAAAAATAAAGTTCATATGAACATGGATCCGGAAACGCTTCCTCAGGGAGCTAGAGCCTTTTAAAGATGACCTTCATAAACTAAGTAGTTTTCGTTTTGTAGCTCCGGAAGTACTTCAGCTACCGCAGCCAATTTTGGGACATAAATTACTGTTAGTAAGTTCATCTATTTAAGCTTATTAAACAATGTTAACGCGAACCCGGGGGGTATTAGGGTAAATTTGACCCCATTCCTCTCAGGCTTTAATTTCTTGCAGTTTTCACATCAGATTATGATTGTCCTATGCTTTATACATAAAAAGGGTACTCTCTGTAAAAGTCGCTAAATGTCGCCGTCTCTTTGAAAATTGGCTGAAAACAAGTTGAGATACAGAAATCAATTATTGAAGTCTTAAAGAAACTAGGTCAAAAGAACAATGAGGTTCAGTACAGATATCAAGAGATAAATTAATTAGCGTTATTATTATGGTAGGTAGTACAAAATGAAACTTAAAATAGTAGTTGCTGAAAATGCCTGCCACCATGGTCGCTACATTTTTTGCACCTACGCAGCATATTCAAGTTGACGTGGTTAAAAACGTCAGGATTACTTCAGTCGCAGCGGAAATTCTAGCCACCAAATCTTCTTCCAACTCGACTGGAGTTTTATAAACGAGACTTCAATTAACCCCCAAAGAAAAAAATCTAAAGGTGTAAGATCTGGGGAGCGCCAGGTGACGGGGCCTCCGCGGCCATTCCTAAGAAGTGATGACATTTACCGACATTTGCTTGCTATCTATTCCACCGACACGGTCGCACACGCTGGCACCGAGCACCTCGACGTTTAACGACAGACTAAATAGGGTGGTGTATCCACTAGGGTGGGCTGAATTTTTTTTTTCTCGAATGTGATATATCCTGGGTAACCAAAAGTTGTCAACTTGATATAGTATTTATGATACAAAATTTGGGCTTTCTGGGATAACCTCTTCAGGTGCCTACTTGAGGTCAAATTTGGGAAAATTATGAAAATATTCATAAACTTTAAATGAGTGATTTATCTTGACTTTCTCCTCTATATAGCTGTGTTGATAAAAAAATTGCCACTAATAAACTCATAAAGTAATCGAAACATATTCATCTGAGCTCAACCGTGCAAATGCGCAAGTAGTGTCGCGCAGCTATATCAATATCACGTACGCCGCCGCAAGTCTGCCTTTCCTGTACCGACAAGATTAGTTGTCTCGACGCATTCGAAGCGTCAACGTCTTATTAACTTATATTTACTCTTTTTAGTGAACGCGTAATTGTTTATTTGTGTGAAAATGCCGAATACACGTAAAGACATTGAATGCGAGGTGTTTGGAGCACCAACAGAACTTAAGTGCAACATACTTCCGACTTATAGCGATGTTATGAGAGCATATTTGTGGCACAGGCAATTAATAAAAGACCAGAACAATGGCAAAGACCCTAGTGTAAGTGATGTTTCTAAAAAAGTTATATCTGGATTGAAAAACATTTGGCAAAATGCTTCTTTACAAGTGGTGAGTGAACAAGAGATTTATCGATTGATTAAAGACTATGTTGTGAAGTTTCGGAGTTTAAAAAAAAACATTGGGTCCGTACATAATAAAAAGTGTTTAGAGAAGCTAGAAAAATTCAGACAATCAAGTGAGAAACTTTTTGATATATCGACGTGCAAGTGTAAAGATTTTGACTCATGCAAATGCAAAATTAAAGTGCTTAAAACAGAACAAGAATTTTCACGGGACCAAAGAACAGAAAGAAGAATGTTTATTGGAAATGTTGACATTAAATTGACAAAGGTGATGAGTTGATTTTATTCTCGAGGAGAACGGACGTATTTTAAAGACGCGACAATATCTTTGGCGTTTTAGTATTTTAATTTATTTTATAATTCAAAGACTCTAGTAGATTAACACGTTTAACGTAATATGAGTTGTGAAAGTGACGGAGACATAAATAGCGATCAAAAGAGGATTTTAACCAGGCATTTCTCAATTGGATCCACGTCACGAACAAAAAAAGTGTTGAGATAAAAACTTATCTTGATAAGCATAAGGTAAAAAAGCAACATTCTTATAGTAACACGGAAACAAATATACAGGGGTCATCGAATAAGAACTTAACTTCTGAAACAATTATGATATCTAATTCGGACTTACCGGAAAATAAACCTTTGACTAAACCAGAGGAAATTTTCAAACCTAGAAAATCAGTATCTAGAACACCAACAAAGCAGCAAACAGAAATATCATTAGAAAATATGGATAATACAAAAACAGGAAAAAGACCTAGATCAAACTCAAGTCCCGGATCTGCAGATCCTCTAAAAATACGCAAGGATGCCCCATCTTCCTCGCTAAGTATAAAACAAGGAGATTCTGTACCAGACATTTCTCATACAGACTGGAGAGCGGAAATATTAGATGAGCCTAACATAAATGAAATGTTAGAAACAATAACTATTATCGCCTTAGAAATAATAAATGAGTGCTCAGAAAATACTAGATTACCGACTCAGGATGGAAAAAAGATTCGTCAAGCGGCTTTTGTAATTCACAAAATGGTAACTATGCTTACATTAAAAATGGGAAAAATAGAAAAGGAAAACTACCAACTAACAACCCAAGACAGAGCGAGTAATACACCGAAACAAGTGACACATAAAACATACAGTAATGTACTAGGTAATACTGTGGAAACTAGTAACCCAACTGAAGTAACTGGAAATAAGGAAAATTGGAAAACTCCACCACAAGCAAACAGACATGAAATGATTATTCGAATGCCTGAAGAAAAAAATCCCAATGAAGTGTTAAAAGAAATTAAAAAAAAACCTAGCCACCAATAGTGATGCCCTTAAAATTTTTAAAAGTGTGAAGAAACTGCAAAGTGGAGCAATTATAATTAACTGTCAGGATAAACCTCAGCAGGAGGTTCTAAGAAAAACCTTGAATAATAATAATAAAAATTTTGAACTAAAGGAAATCCACAACACTGAACCCATGCTTATGATCACAGGCATTACAAAAGGATACCAGACAAGTGAATTTATTAATATATTGGTAGAAGAAAACCCATATCTTGAAGAAGCTTTTGGTAAATGTGATGGTATGTTTAAGTTTATTACAAAAAAAGAGTGCAGGAACAAATACAAAGAAAATTGGATTTTACAAACTAAACCGGAAATATTTAAATGTATAATCAAAAACGGTACAATTAATTTTGATTTAACAAAGGCTAATGTACAGGAATATTACAATATATCCATGTGTTTCAAATGCTGCTACTTTGGCCATGTTGCCAAAAACTGTAAGGGAGAAATATGTTGCCACAAATGCGGTGGTAGCCATGAGGGCAATCAATGTCCTGAAAACACTCCATTGGACTGTCCAAACTGCCAGAGACTTAGGCTGAAAGATCGCATACATACTGCTAGAGACCCAAAGTGCCCTGCCTTCTTACAAAAAATTGACCAATACAGACAAATCATAAATTATGGAGATAAAGAAAATGTGAAACAAAATTTTTTACCGTAAAACCAAAAAATGATACCAAGGAAGAATACAGCCTAATTCATCAAAATGTACAGTCCATTGGAAATTGTGTCGAAAAGCTAGAACAACTCTTGGATGATAACACTAAGTGCTCCTTTTTATGTATTACTGAACACTGGAAATCGGACAGCCAACTAAGCCAAACTGGAATCAAAAACTTCAAACTTGCTAGTGCTTATTGTAGGGAAATTATTTAACATGGTGGAAGTGCAATATTTGTAAAAAAATACATAACATTTAAGGTTTGTAAAAAGATAGTTGCCTTGTCTGTAAAAAATGACATTGAACTTGCAGCAGTTAAAGTGACAGTTTACAATAAAAATATTCTAATCATTTCAGTATACAAGACCCCCCTCAGGTAAAAAAGAAACATTCTTTGAAATATTAGAAAAGGCGTTGTCAACAATTTCGGAAAAAAATGCAATTGTTTTTATTGCGGGAGTTTTTAATATCGAAATGTTGAAAGATAATGTACATAAAAATCAATTGTTTTCTATTTTAAATTTTTATAATATTAGGGTTACTACTACTAGGGTTTCACATCCCAAAAAACCCCCGGGTACCAAGTTTTAAAGTAATACGTTAAAAAATGTTCATTAATTTTAAAAAATTCGATTTTTATTTTTTAACTTTACCACCCTGTACAGCCCTTTTAGAGACACCCTGTTAAAGAATTGTAATATTGTAAGGGTGGTAAATAGTGGAAGAACAAAAAAACATAACAAAAGTTGTGTTTAATTGGTCTAGCAATAATAAAACGAACCAACCTTATTCTGTGGGCGATACAGTGTATATGTGAGGCCAGGGCGAACCCCTATCTAAAACAGGTCTTACCAATTAAGTGACCCCTCTTAAATACAATATTTTGCTATTTCATCACGTACTTGTTGCACCGTTCTACCAGATCTTCGTGGTCGCTTTTGCAATGGGAAAAGATTTGTGCTGGATTCGGTGCCGTTTCTCCAGTTCCCTGGTCTGACAATTCCTTCTATACTATTATCAAAACTTTCTGAAGGCGCGTAAACATTACAAGATTTGTCACTTTTTCTTAGAAAATTATGCAAATGTGTTATTGCCATTACGGTTAAGGTAGCATTTTCTGGTTCTAATAGCATCGGTTTCCTTAACACTCGGAAAACTGCTGGTTTTATACCAAATACGTTTTCCACTACTCTTCTTACTGTACATTGTCCGTAATTAAATGTCCTTTCTTTAGATCCTTTTGGGTGATATCCAGAGGAGAGAGCAAAAGCTTCGTCAACCAAAAAATAATAAGGAATGTCTTGAGTTTGCGAGGGCAGGGGAGCTGGTTGGGGAATATTTAATTATTTATTTTTCATTCGTTGGTAAAATTCACAGTCGTTAAATACACCTCCATCTGATATCCTTCCTTGGCACCCAGCATTCACATATAAAAACTTATATTTTGCATCAACAACTGCGAATAATACAATACTAAAGAAATTTTTATAGTTATGATAATCGCTTCCACTGTTCTTTGGTGACTGTAGTATTACATGTTTACCTTTCATTTCGCCCAGGCAATGAGGAAAATTCCACAAGGGGTCATACTCTTGCACTAAATCTTGTCAGTTGTCCTGAACTGTTGGTATCTGTAACAAATATATATTTTTTAATTTTTAACTGCAAAGTGACGAGGATCTGGACAGCACAAATCCCCTGGAGCAAATAAGTGCAAGTGCAACTCCGAACACTTCTAGGCAAAGTGCCAAATAAAGAAAAGAAAAAGTATGACCCCAGAAGATGTAATGCTTTCCACGTTTGACATTTTATTATCAAAATTGGAACAAAATCCGTCATTAGCTACACGAGATATGGAGGAATGCGATGCCTTTGGAGCTTTTATTGCTAAAGAGTTGAGATCATATTCACAACAGACACGAATGTATGTGCACATCATATGTCAGATATTCTGTTTAGTGCAGATCGGGGCCAATATGAATATAATAAATACACAAACTATGGTTACTCCACTTCTCAAGAGGCCTCTTCATCAAATACCTTTCAGTCAACAAGCCCTCACCAAACTTGCCTCATCCATTATCTTCAGAAGGAACGGTTAACACTATTAACACCTATACGGTACTTTCACCACAAGGATCCGAAAATAGTCAACAGAGTGAAGGGTTTAAGCTCGTAAATGAGTCTCCAGTAGCATAAAACCGTAGTGTAACGGCTAGTCGTTCTGTCACTGATATAGCATCTTGCTTTTCCACTATTGCATTGGCCCAATTAAATATTTGTATTAACCAGTAAATTCTTGACTTCGAATAATATTTAATTGCAATCCACCAGCTTCATTTCTACTTTTGTACAGAGTAGATATCCAATAGTGTTTCCCTTTTTTCTTTTTTTGTAAGTAACAATAATTTATTGAAATTAATGAAGCACACACAACCGCATCGTCTGCCATTTCGCCTAAAAATATCGAGCACAATCGAACCGAGTATTCGATATCGAGCATTAGCAATGTCTTCAGGTATGCTGTAATGTAACGAGATCGTCGCGAGTGTTACATTACAAGTAAATGATACAGGTCAGTCGCCATCTTAATAATTTGAAGATTGTAGCTTATATCTAGAGAAATGTTTTACCTTGAATCCGTATACTTCGTCAACTAAATGAAGTTCAACTAAAATATGAGTACCATATGCAGGTACTTTGTCATCATATGTACCAAGTGTTAGCAAAAAATAAGCTAAGTTTCTCTCATGGGCCGAATAAATAAACATTTTCCTTCTTGTGACTCCATTGATCGCCGATATAGAGTCGTTTATCATTTTCTTTAGGAGATATCCTATAATATACCAAATTTTAAAATCAATTTTTACTTTTTATAGATATGTTACATAAAACATTAAGCACGTGAACTTAAGACTTCCACTGAATCACCATGCAACCAACTCTACCCAGAAAACCATTCACTCGACTTTTCCAATGGGGGGAGGGGGATGAGGAGTGAACCAGTCTCTCGGTAGTCTGTATGATTTATTGGGATTGGAGTGGATGTGTGATTAGAGGATTCAGAGAGGCATCCATCCGTTTGTAATAATCGATAATAAGTTTGTCTATGTGTTCGGTTATTGTCGGTAGTTGTCGGTCGTTGTGTAGGGTATGGATCATCGTAATGCGAGTAGCATTTGTCACGTTTCCAAGGACTGATCGAATAATTGTCTTGTAGAGTCTAACTGCATAAGTCCAATCTGCTTCTACTATTAATGAGGGAAAAGAGGGCACCAAGTTGACGGATTGGAGGAACCCCTATAGTGAATATAATATACTTATGTACGTCAAAGAAACGCAGTAAAATTTGTTTATGATCTTGCTTCTCGCCAGATTGGATTTCCTTCATTTTTTTTCTTCGGGCTTTTCTTAGAACAAAACATTACTTACTAAAAATGTTTAATAAATAAAATATTTTGATTGTCCGAGGTTGGTAAATCCTTTAATATATTATATAACAGTACACCAATAACTTAAAATGAAATAGATAAATTCTTAAACAAATCAGTAAATAGATAAACTTTATAATATAGACTCTATTAAGTCTAATCTAGTTGGTTGCGCTTTTACTTTCTTTAGGTATTATGTTCTAGATTTTAGGTCCCAGGTAACTAACAAATCTCAAATTGACGTTATTGTAATTAGTAGGAATTTGTATATTTCTGTCCAATCTGTTATGAGTGCCATGAGCATGTTTTGGAAATACGGGGGTTCTTAAATTGAGACGTTTTTTTTCAAATACCCCATTTGCCAATAATTACAACTTTCGAGAAAAGTAAAAAAAAAGTTATTTAATTGAACAATAGGTTACTTACGAAAATTTTTATATTAGTGATGTATCTAATTGATAACTGGACCCATTTTACAATGTAAATAATATTATTTTGTTTCGCGGTTCTTCTGCAGAGGCCATTTTTGAATTTGACATATATGTGGTTTTTGCAGAACTTTTTCATTATTTTCTAGAAAAAGGGATATTTGCAATACTACCAATTAGACTTTCATAAAAAAATAAAATGCTTTTATTCCAAAAGGTACAAATAATATTAAGTCTTCATCACTCATATATCACTGCTGTTATCATCTTCGTCTACATCCCTAATTTGGTCAGGCCGTTGACCAGCTTTTGCGAATAGTCTTGCCGTTCGAAATCACTATTATTTGTAGTATTTGTTATATTACTCATTTTAAATAGTTTATAGCGTTAACTCTGCTCTTAAAATCACACAAATAGACATTACTTAAAACTTAACCTATAAATACTAACTGACAGCTGCGCGATTAAGTTTCCCGCAAGAACACCATTAGTCAGTGACATCTGTGGTTTTTGCTGAAAACTGCCCCTGACATATGGGGTTTATATGCAGAATAGCCAATAATTTAATCGCTTATATCTTTGATCACTGTGAGTTTAACGGAATTTTTTCACGCAAGCGACGTAAATAATTTGTCCATCAAGACATAGACGTGGTCACTCAATTTCCGAAAAAAAGTGACAACTGGGGTTTATGCAAAAAACGCCTCAATTGCCTTCATCGATTTTGTCTTTTCTCACCATTTTAATAAATAGACTTAGGAACCCCAATTTTTTTCACAGTGTCATAATTTCCCGCGGCCGAGCTATTTACGATATAATCAAATACGACAGATGTCAGAAAGTGACAGATACGACGCCATTTTGAATTTTTGAAACGGGTAAGAAAATAGCGTAAAAAATCGGATCGCGAATGCAATTCACTTGTCTGGTTGTTGAATAAGGGTTGCAATTTAAAAAAATAGAAAATGACGTCGTATCTCTCATTTTTTGACAGCGTCGTATTTGATTATAGGGGAAATAACTTGGTCACGGGAAATTATGTTACTGTGAAAAAAATTGGGTTTTCAGTATTTATTAAACTGATGAGACACTTAAAAGACGAAATCGATGAAGGCAATTTAGTAACCACCGTATTTCCCAAACTGCTGAAAATAAAAATCAACAACTATATGTTTTTGAAATCGAATCGCGAAATGCAATTCACTCGTCTGGTTATTGATGACGGTTAAGAAAATTTAAAATGGCGTCGTATCTTTCACTTTTTGACATCTGTCGTATTTGATTATAGCGCAAATAGCTTGGTTACGGGAAATTATGTTATTGTGAAAAAAATTGGGTTTTCGACTTAAAAGATCTATTTATTAAAGGGGTGAGACACTTAAAAGACGAAATCGATGAAGGCAATTTAGTAACCACCGTATTTCCGAAACTGCTGAAAATAAATATCAACAACTATATGTTTTTTAAATCGGATCGCGAAATGCAATTCACTCGTGTGGTTATCGATGACGGTTGCCATTTAAGAAAATTTAAAATAACGTCGTATCTTTCACTTTTTGACATCTGTCGTATTTGATTATAGCATAAGTAGCTTGACCACGGAAAATTATATTACTTTAAAAAAAATTGGTGTTTTAAGCTTAAAGGGTCTATTTATTAAAGGGGTGAAACACTGAAAAGACAAAATCAATTAAGGCAATTTAGGAACCCCCGCATTTCCGAAACGGCCAAAAATAAATATCAACAACTACAGGTTTTTGAAATCGGACCGCGAAATGCAATCCACTCATGTAGTTATTTATGAAGGTTGCCATTTAAAAAAATTCCAAATGGCGTCGTATCTGTCAAATTTGTGAACCAATATATATTTTTTCTACGAGTGACCGCAAAGAAGCTACTTTGCGCACACTTTTGCATACGCAAAGTAGCACTTTCCCGCACACTGTGCGGGAAATTTTTTTTCCCGCACACTTATTTTAAAGCAAAATTACCATATTATAGACGCGTTTTTTTCTTATATTTTATAATTTTTTTAGATATTTATACAAAAATATTGTAACAAGACAAAGTTGACAGGTGGTTTATGTGTTGCCTTATAAACTATACCGAAGTATTGTGCCGTGCGGCTCAAAATTTTTTTGAAATCTGCATTATTATATTTTCCTCTAATTTTGTTCAAGTTAAAAAAAATCAAGTATTTTTATGTCAAATGCGGTTTGTTCCCTTAGCAACCAAAATACATTGTCATACAACGCTTTCATGTCAGTTTAGAGGTCTTCTTCAAAATTTTCACTAGCATTTTCACCTATTTAAAATAAAAAAAACTGTTTTAAAAATGGATATCACTGAAGAAGAACTTCCAGAAGATGTCCTAGAAGCCGCCAACATGGCTAGTTTGCAATTGCTGCCTGCCAAATCGCGAGAAAAATACGAGAAACAGTACGAGTTGTTTTCCAAATGGTGCGAACAAAGGGGGATATAGTTGTTTTTGATGTCAATAAAAATTTAAAATTAAAAAAATATATAGTTATTTCACTCGTAGAAAAAATATTGTTCCTAACACGTGCGCAAAGTAGTTTTCCCGCACTTAAAGCTTATCCGAACTCCGCTTCGCGTCGTTCGTCTAACTGCTTTCGCGTGCGGGAAAACATAACTTTGCGCACTGAATAGGAAAACTACTATTTTGACATTAAATTTGGCTTCCTTGCGGAAAATCATTGAGGAACGTGTAAGGTGTCACATGTGACATATGCATCCTTCTCCTAATTCCATCAAACATTGACAAAAATATGTAAAAATAGTTATGCAACAGTTTTGTTGGTATTAATTTAGTCTTCATTTATATCTCAGTCATTCTCATTGTTAGTTCTCGTTTCGAATTTTGTAGCAAAGTCTTTTTGTAAAAACCGGCTAATGTGTGGTATTATTATTCAGTGGAGGAAAAGTGTTTTATGTTTCATGTTTCGTCAAACGGGCAGTGCAATCCTAGCACTTAGAAGGTATAGGCTCCAGTTTCCCAACCGACGGGTTCCTTCCAAAAAAATGTTGAAGAAGACATTTTTCGAGACTGGAAGTGTAAAGAAAATATCAGTGGTTAGGCGGAAAACAAAAAGTACGGAAGAAATGGAAATTAATGTGTCAGCTTATTTTCGGGCACTTTCACACAAATCTATACCCGATATATTACGAGAACAGCCTATATCATTGGTTTAGTAGAAACGATTTTGAAAAAACATTAGTTCCGTCCTTACCAGCCTACAAGAGTGCAAAAATTAACGCCTGGGCAAAAGGAAAATAGGTTGCGTTTTTGTAGATATATAATGGACGAAATAGAAAGAAACACTAACTTTTTAAATTCCATGTTATGGACGAATGAATAAAATTTTTCTACCAGTAGGGGCTGCCATCGCTGAAATGCGCATCATTGGTCAGACGAAAATCTATTTAATATTAATCCAATCTCAAGGGCGACAAAAAGTTAACCTTTGGTGCGAATTAATTGGGGATCGCCTTTTGGTCTCAATAATTTTCGAAAGTTCCTTAACTTGCCTACGGTATTTGAATATGTTGTAGGAGGAAATTAAATATCGCTTAGATAATTTACCCATTTCAACGCTAATAATTTAATATGGCATCAAGATGGAGAGCTGCCACACAGTTTCGGTCCAGTAACTGCATATTTAAATGCAAAATAGGTGCAATGGATAGAAAAATCAGGAACAATAAAATGCCCCCCCTCCCCCCCCCCCTAACAGCCCGGACTTAAGACCCTGTGATTTTTTCTTTTGGGGTCATATTAGAAATATTGCTTATATTAGTCCGTGTTATTCGTTGAATGGACTGTATATTAAAATTGATAACGCCATACTTCAGATTCAAAGTAATAGAAAAAATGTATTAAAAATAAATAGTCATATTGTAAAAGTGTCTCGTAAATGTATGGAAAATGGAGGTGGTCATGCTGAGCAATATAGATTTTGAAATAATTATTTTATAATTCTAGTTATTAAATTAATGTAATAGACTTTTATTATTTTTTAGTTACGCCAATATTAATAAAATGGTTTATTCGTTCCAATGTGTCGTGCTTCATTGATAAGATAATCTGACAAACATAATTAGGAAACCAAACTGTTGCATAGCTATATTGATATTTTTTAACAATATTATTTTTACATTTTTTTTTTTTTGTCAATATTTGATGGAGTTAAGAGAAAAAATCATATGTGTGTTATATTTTCGAAATCGGAAGAAAAGGGGCCATCTAATGCGCTTCTAATATAGAGAGTGTCTCATTAAAAAAAATTAAATTCTTGCTCTTAAATGTGACATGTGACACTCACTGTCATTTTTGACAAAACCCATAAAAACTTGGCTAACAATTTTACATCCCATTTTATGAATGAACTCAAAAAACAAACTCCTCAACACTGTACAGCTCCTCCAAGGTACTTTCATCAGTTCATCACGTTAGAAGAAAACAATTACTTTTTTATAAAGAAACAATATTTCTGACCATAGAATTTTAGTTTAAGATATATATGTATTATTTTGCGTCCAATGAGGACTACGAAACTAATTCTCTTTTTTAGTTGTAATAAATAGGATATTGCTTTAAACACGTACTACATTTACCTTTATTTTTGATGTACAGTATAAGTAGTTTCAGCTTTGGTCAACTTACTGGTTACGTACTTATAAAACGAATTGGTTTTCATGATTTTTCGACTTCTCTGGGTGTACTGGTGGTTTTGATAAAATCATATGGCGTCCTCTTTTGGTAAATGATTAATTTAAATTAAACTTAAAAGAATCTTTACTTTTTTTGTTTGTAACATTGACCCAGCCCTTCTCCACTGTTTAAAAGCTGGCGGTAACCACGCAGTAAGAGTTCACAATTTAGAGTATTATATTCAACAAAATACAGATAGGTACCTATATAATTCTATAGGTAATGTAGTTGTGTAAAATAAGAAAGGACGTCACAGGCCGTCTCTGCTGCTTGGCAGTATCTTAAACGGTTTGCAAATTATATTAGAGTGCTATTGCTATATAGCAATACTGATATTATTGCAAAAATTTCAGTTTTCGGGTTTGAAGTGGCGATTCGTGCCTTAGAGAATTAGGTAATTAAATAAAGTTTAAATTTAGGCGAAAAATATGTATTGCTACACTATATAAGATATTTAAAATTAAGCTCAGCAATTATCTCATTTTGAAGAGCAATTCTATATTTCGTCGATATGCACTGTTTACACTTCGAAAATTGCATTTTTTATGTGTTTTCCTGACTGGTTTCTCAATGTCGCCCGAATGGGTCAAAGCAGTTAAATCTGTTTTTGTTCAAGACGCTTCTTCTGAAATAATAAGCAAGGGAAACGCGGAAGCGTATTTTTTACTTCACAACCGCAATTCAATGCACATGATTATGATTGTGATAAATTGCCGGATTATACGTCCTGTTCCTTTTTGTTCGATACGGTTTGCATTATATTTAAAATCGGAATAGGTCTCCCAAATCTTTTTCAGATTTATCAATGGGACATCGCACACCAAACGGCTCTACTATTAAACTTTGGACGGAATTCGATTTTATTACATTTAAAATTACCAAAACGTACACAAACAAACGTTAGGCGTAGGACCGCGGTGGCGGGGGTGCAATCAGTGGCATAACCAGGGGAGGCTGCAGTCCCCCCCCCCCCGAGCGAGCATATAGCTCGTGATATTGACCTAGTAGAATCGGAAAAGTAACGAATATAAAAAACAATACTTAGTGATTTGTATAATTTTTTTGGGGCCATTGCGCAAACCTGCAAATCTGTGGTAAAGGGTTTGAATTTATACACTTTTCTTTTACGATGACCCCAAGGAAAAACTTAATGGGATGTTTATCTGGTGAGCGGAAAGACCATAAACAAATTTTGAAAGCTATTATTATTTAAACTATTAAATCTAATTGTTTTCAGATAGGTGTAAGTGATAATATGATCCTCAAATGCCAATACTTATGTCAGAGAATCCTCAGTGGACGTTGACGATTTAGTAATTTGATTTGCTGCGGTCCGAAATGGATGTACAGATGTCATTCCCGTCCATTGGTTTAGGTTACGTAGCCACGATATTCGTCGTCTTTCAAGACCTCTTGCCGTTGAATTTATCCTGCATAATAAGCTACATACGGTACATACCTCATATGCTAAAAGTTCTATTTTTCTCTATTCGGATTTTAATTTCATTGAATTGTTCCGATTTGTTGTCGAGAGACAGGTAGTTTATCGATGTAATAACTGTTTGCAACTGAGAGCCGTTGACATGAAACTGGCCATCAATGTCCTGTTTACTCACAATCATAACCTTTGTTTTATTCTTATTTAGGTGCATATTTTAAGGTTCACATACCTGTGTTACTCTTTCAATCAGCCTCTAGAGACCCTCAGCTATGTCGGCGATTAAGACTGTGCATGTCGTCTGCGAATCCTAAGATATTTAATAAGATGCCGTCCTCTAAGGGAGAGCGCCCACCAGAGCAGTGAATTGCTTGAGGTGAAGTGTCTATGAAGCACACCTGAAACGCACTTCATGTGTGCTTGAAGCACGCCTGAAGCGCACTTCATATGTCTGCTTGAAGCACACACATATCAAAACAAAACAGTGTACGAATTGCATGCAGTGCGTAGGTTAATTGTCATTGTCAAAATGTTATCGTCTGATGATGAAGATGTTTTAGCATTCTACATGATTCTAGATACTGCACGAATTCAATATTAAATTGTTGATCATCAGCATTTTTATTAAATTTTTAAACACTAAAATAATTGTCCAGGGGTAAACCGCCTGGAAATGTCAATGTCAATCAATACGGAACACTGTAAGGTGAACCTGCAAAGCTATAATTCGGTGCGCGTCAAGTGAAAATAGAACAGGTCCCATTTTTCAACACGCATGCTGTGCGGCACTGCATAGTGAGGCGACTCACTTCTTTCGCACGGCTTCTGTGTACGTCATTGCATATAAAAACATGATACGTTGCACTTCATACCAACCTCATGCGCACTTCATACCTCTTCACTTGAAGTGCACATCTTTGGTGGGCGCTCTGCCTTAGGCTTCTCTAAGCAGTGGCTTAGATTACACATTAAAAAGCAGAGGAGAGAGAACACTTCCCTGCGGAACTCCCGGGCGTACTTGAAACTCTTCAGAAACAGCATCCTCCACACGAACGCGAGCCTTTTCTTTTCAGTAAAGGTTACAAATTATACGAATATCCCTATCATCTAATCCCAATTGCCGAAGCGTTGCCAATAGTTTGTTGTTTGTTATGATTTACTCTATCGAAAGTCGATAAAGCAAAACCTTACAGTTTACATCGTGTACTCGTATTAGAACAGTAAGACATGCTCCAAGTCCGTTTCTAAATCCGAACTGTGTTCTTCCTAGTTTTGGATATATGGGTCCATGTATGAAAATGTTTTCAAAACATTACTCATGAAACTGATGAATCTATAATCTTTACAGTTTAATAAACCTTTGTTGGAACTGTTTTATTTATTGCAAACAACATATTAATCCTTTAAATAAGGTATAAAAAACTTAAACTAGATTATTTATTTTAAATCTCTGTAGAGGCACGTGAACCAAAAAAGTGTTTTAAAGGTTTTTTTTTTATTTAAAAAAAATGTCAGCTTACGTTATGAAATATTAACTGTTTTATGGACAAGTTTTTGGTTTTCGTCCTCTCCTTTGTTGCGGAGGAAGAGGTGTCTGTATTCTTGGTGAGAACTTTCCTTACTTTTGTCGTAACTCCTTCCACAGGTGAGTCTTCTGCGAGAGAAAACTCTTCAGATGGGGCTTCTATGAAGGAAAAGCCCTTAGGTGAGGCTTCTGTGAGAGGAACTCTTAGGTGTTATTTCAATTGGTGGCCCCTCATTGAGGATCTGAAGAAGATCACGATAAAACTGACGAACAGTTTCTCTAGTAAAGGTATCATCCCTAGTAAGTCTTTGGCTTTTTCGGCACTAATCTTCGGCGTAAATTCAATTTTTAACAAAAGGTCTATGTTTGGAAGTGAATTTAGAACCTGCATGTACTCGTTCTACCTTTCCACTTTTCATTTAATGCTCCTTCATCTTCTTCTCGATCTATCTCTCTTCCAAGTCAGGCATTGCCTATAACTTCTATTAGTCATTAGGACCTTTGTTGGCCAAACTTCAAATAAGGAAATGGAGTTGAGCGAAGCCCTGGATTGTTTAAAAAGGGGGTATGAGCATCTATTTGGACTTATTCTTCTCTTAACTTAAATAAACGCTTGATTTGTCGAGGCTTCCATCGTTAGTGCCTTTCCACTATTGCTGGAGGCAACCAATTCTTAGGGAACTTGTAGGTGGAATTCGGCGGTGATTGTATATGTAAACTTGTAATTAGTGGATTGGTGGATACGTCCGTACGTTTGTAGTAATCCGCTAATATTTTATCATAAAATTCCGTCAGTGTCGGTATTTCAAAGTCTCTGTATAGTACTTTACTTACAGTATATCTCGGAGCGTCCGCAATTATTTTTATTGCTCTATTTTGTAGCACCTGCAGCTTGTTATGCGCTGTCCTGTTGGCCCTCCATAAGTAAGGGCCGGCCTGACGAGAGTCTTGCATAAATTAACTTTAGTTTTATAACCTATCTTGCTCTTTTTATTTAACAAACAGTATATAGAACGAAGCTGATGGGCAGCTTTTTTTTTTAATCTTATTTCGGAGTTCTTTCTCCTTTCTCCAGTTTAGTCTCTCATCAAAAAAAGTCCAAAGTACTTGACTTCTTGAACCCAGTTAATCCGAATGCCATTAACCAAGAGCGTAGTCTTTGGTCTTCTAACTCTGCTCTTCGAGAAGAAAATAGCCTTCGTTTTGGCAGGATTCAAGCGAATCCTCCACCTCGAAAGCCACTTTTCTAAAACTCGTATGTGCCTCTGCAATCTAGCTACTACCAGCCGCGGTTGATCTGAAACTGAAGTAATTGCAGTGTCGTCATCAAATAAGAACAGCTCGTTAAATCTGTCCCTCGGGATATCATGAACGTATACATTGTACAGCATCGGAGCCAGAGGAGACCCTTGTGGGACTCCCGCCCTAATGTGTTTGATCTCAAAAAGCACGCCTTCTAACGAGACTGCAAAACTCCTTCTCTCCATAAAGGAAGCAACAATCTTAACAAGATAATTAGGAGCCCTCAGTCTTACAATTTTAAGGCCAGTCCGCAGTGCCAGACCTTATCAAAAGCTTTTGAGACGTCGAAGAAAACCGCTTCCGTGTGTGCTCTTCTATTGAGTCCTTCCAAAATTCTGGTCGCCAGTCTCGTCGTCTGCCTCACTGCTCAGTGCTCTTTCCTAAAGCCAAATTACTCATTGGGGAGAACATTACGCTCGATGACAAACTCAACCAGACAACTGAGTATTATCTTTTCAATAATTTTCGCTAGACTCGATAACAGACTTATTGGCCTATAACTTACCAACTGTGTCGGGTCTTCGTTTTGTTTTAGGATCAGGATAACTTTTGCTTTTTTCCACACATACAGATAGTAGCCTTCTTCGGTTATTACCTGTGAAAGGTTTACTATATCTCTGATGATGTTGTTTGGCAGATTGCGCAATGCAGCATTTTTAACACCATCGAAACCCAGGGCCTTCTTGAGATTTAAGTTTGCAGTGCCTTTTACCTAGTCTGTCGCAGGATGATTCATACCATGATATATCTGTACCGTCCTGGAGACCCTTTCATCTCTCTCTGGGTCGGCGGATTAGTTTTCACTGAACTGTTCGCAGAGCCTTTGCGCAAACAGTTCAACCTTTTGCTTATAATCCGTTATTATCTCGTTGTCCTGGGTTTTGACGAATGACACCAGTTTTATAGAGCCCCTCGTCAGAGCCCTCGTAATTTTGTAAATGCTACTGTCTTCTATATTGAGATCCCTTGTCCTGCTTTCCCATAGAGAGGATTCACGTTCTAGTCGTTGTTTAATGATTTCAGTCTGTTGGCTTCAGCTTTTATTCGCAGATCTCCAGTCCTGTTTTTTACTCTATTTTTTTCCCTGATAGCAGCCTTCAAATCCTCAGGAATGGACCCGGACCTCGAAAATTCAGACACCCTCGTGGCGGAAGCGCTAGTCAGAGCCGCGTTAATGTTGTCAGTCAGCTTTCCGACTGCTTGGTCTATTTGCCGTGGCACTCGCAAGGGGGGGGAGCGGTTCCATTTCTTGCATTAAAGTTTTGTAACGTAACCAGTTGGTGCTCTCGCGAGGATCTCCAAGCTCTATTACGACCCGAAGGTGATCTGAGGTGAGTTCTGTAGTTCTGAGTATTTGTTCTGTATTCTTCATCACAGTCCAGGTCCATGATTAAACAGGGTAAGATCTCTTGCATCCGTCACTGTACAACCCCAGACTCTATTTTTAGCATTAAGATAAAGTTATTATGTTGTTATCAAATATTTTCTGCAAACAGTCCTAATTATCATTAAAACTATGGGCCGCCGCAGGTCTACAGTAAACCGAACCCAGGTACACGCGCTTACCATTTTTCATGTTTATTACTACATAGGTCCCTTCAATGTGGACACAATCGGGACCTGGCCCTGTTTGGGCAAAGATGTGCTTTTTTACCAGGATCATAGTCAGTTTCACCACTAGGTCTATTCGTCCTGTCATTTCTGTGCACATTGTAATTTGGAAATGTGAATTTTTGGCCCTCGACAAAATCAATATGTTCAAGTTTTTTACCAGTGATCCTAATCGTGGCGATTTTGATAAAGGCAACTTCGGACTGCAGAGCCATCAACTGGCAGAAAGCGCGATTGTTGCTAACATGTCTTTGACCTGCATTTGCATAACTTTGGTAAACTCAGCCAAGTAGCCAAGAAGCCCTGCATTGTGGCTTGCGATGCTGTCTCCAGCGCCTTAGCTGCTGGCGTTTTATTTGTGGCATTACTGTCAGGATTCGCATTCGTGCTTACGTCGTTAAAATTCCTCGGATTTCTATTGTTCTGAGAACCACACTAAAAGTTACCTCTAGGAGGTAAAGGCCGCGGCTGCGCCGCCTCTGGTTGCCTCTGCCTCAAGCTGTAAGGGTGCTTTGGACATCCCTGGTAGTTGGCGGGATGCTCACCATCGCAATTAGGACATTTTGCCTTATCGTCTCTGCTCCTTGGGCACTCATATGAAAACTGCGCTTGTGCATACTTACTTGACAGGTGCAGTGCATCTAAACTGTGAAGAGCTGGCATCTGTGACATTGGGAAGTGGTTGCTCGTGGCTTTTGAGTTTCGGCTCTGATTGACATATTATGGTCAAGATAGGCAAGATCTAAAACGTTTTTCTGAGACTTCGGTAGGAACACCAGCACCAAAGGCATTTTGTCACCGTTTTTATTGTGCCATCCTATGACACGAGAAGGTGTGAAACCTAACTCCCGCAAATCTTCTTCGATTTTCGATTCCGACTATGCCTCCAGGACGAAGAACCACATGCAGCTATTTTTCCTTTTGGAACCTAAAGGAGTGGTACGGCAGTTTGTTCGAGTCCAGAAAACGGATAATTTTATTATAGCCTGCGGGTGTTGGGGGGTGAATTTTCACTCCCTCCGCTACAGTTATGGCTCTCCCGTAATCGATATTGTTGGCACTCCAATATCTTGCCACGCTGCTGTACTTATCCTTATTTTGGATAATAATGGGGGATACGCGTAGTCTTTTTGGGGATTCATCCGCCCCATCGCTACCCGAAACCGGTTTTTTGACATTATTGGCAGCATTTGACGTTTCAATCATATTAGTGTTAATATTGTTTTGTGAAATCATTTGAATATTGGGTTTTAACACTGCCTCTGAGTGACCAATTTTCCTCTGCTTTTCCAGAGTAACTTTCTGTTTCAGATACGTATTTAGCGCATTATTGCTAGATTTTGGTAGGTTTGGCCAGTCAGCGTCGACAACCGCTTTCTTATTCTTGTCCAAATTTCCAACTTATTTGGCAATTCTACGTTAGGTTTTGTTAGATTGTCTAGATTGTCCTTATACCGTTTATTCTCCAACACAAGGTCCCTATTGGCTGCCTTTAACTCTAAAACTTGAGCGAACCCGTCCTCTTTTATCTTCATCAGTTGATTTCTCCACTCTAACTCCTTTTCGTTTAGGATCTTCCTCCATCTCTGCTCCAATCTCTGTTTTAGATCACCTAGTTTCACTTCTAATTCTTGAATCTTTCTCGCTGAAAGTTATCTTCTTCGTCGACATCTGACTCTGGCAAAATCGACTTTTCAGGAAGGGGGGAAGGGGGGGCTCCACCATGACCGCTTTTTTTTTTTATTTTTACTTTTTTACGGTTCGTCGGCGTATCTGAGGCCATCTTGAACCGGTCATCGACCGTACGGTTTTTAATCGTGCGGTCTACCGACTGGGGAGTGTGAAACGGCACCTTCATCCTACGAGATATCCGATCTCATCCGGCCTGTCCGGCGTGAATAGGATGGTTTTGATGTCGATTCATTTTACACTCTTCCCTAAGACAAGAGCACGCGGTGTTTCCCAAGCGGTCACCCATCCAAGTACTAACCGCGCTCGACACCGCTTAACTTCGGTGATCTGACGGGAACCATTCCATTTTAAAATTCTTTATTACCTATTTGGTTATAAATCCAACTTATCCACTAAATATATACTAGCCTAGTCTATTTACATTTCCTAACCTAGCCTATATTATTTACAATGTTTTGGGCGCATATGGGCCGTAAGCATACGGCCCAAAATGCGCCCAAAGACCTGGCGTAAGCCAGGCGGCCGATGTACATGGCCTTGGGTGGAGCGTTAGATTTTAATTTTGCTTATGCACTGATCACACCGTACCGGTAAATACCTTGACGGGTGTTAAGGGAATGTTGTTATTCTGAAAGAATATAATAATTGATTTGCCCAAACAATTATACAGTAAAGTTAAGCAATTGAGTTTTAATGATGCATGTACTACTAAACTGACACTCATGTTTAAGACGTTTTTTCTTAATTTCAATAATATATTACGTGTAGATTAATCGCTCCAATTTTAAAAAACACGCAGTAAATTGTGTATGATATCAAATATTGTTAAAAAAATAGAAACATTTACCCGAAATCGAAGCAAAACTTCAGGCGAGTGTCACTTACCTTTACCAACTAATTTTTTGTTATGATTACAAAGCAGTTACTTAAGCAAAATCGAACACGAAGAACGCCGGTTAATTTGTCGGTTATAAGCTTAGCAAAACACGTTTTTCCTATACGGAGCATCAGGGACGTATATAAGGGGGGGGGGGGGTTAGGGGGTTTAACCACCATTCGACGAGAGTTCGACCAATTTTAAATTTCGAAGCTTAAATTAATTAAAAAAGTAAAACGTCGAAAAAAAAATTTTACATGTCGAAAACAAGAATGTATGTAGATACCCAATTCTGTTTTTAGGTGAATTCTTGGCAATATTTAGGTGTGGCCCCAAAAAAATTTTCGCGTGCGGCGCTTTGCCTCCGACGAGCCTTGAAACAACAAAGGTAAAATCCTTAGAAATATTTACGCCAGTAACTCTAAAAATTCCTGTCTCAACAAAAGGGATTTGTTAACCATCAACAGAGGAAACAACACACAACAATTTTGGAACATAGTGAATATGAAAAAGAATAAACATTGAAAGAAAAGAAGGAAGTGGTTCCTGAAGGTTAATATATTTTTCGACGTTTCGTTTACGACTTCACAGATTATCTTCAGTATATACCTACGTCTATTCTCGAATTAGATGAATGATCATATCAAGATAAGTTATTAGGTCTTATTCTGTCAATAATTCTTCCTCTTATGATTAACAAGAACAGAACTATGATGTGACCATATGATGGGAATATTTACTTCCCGCGAGAAAGCATTTGCTTCTCTTAAGTTGGACAATACACGTCTAGAGAGCGTTCACCCAAGTACCTATTTATACCGCTGATTCAGTAACTACACAGGGTGTCCGGATAAGGATACGGAGCGGCCATATCTCAGAAACGATGCGTCTCACAAATTTGAACAAAAAGCTACCATTATAAAAATTGCCAAGACAAATTCATTAAAAATAATTTCAAGTTCCGGAAATTGCCGCAAGAGGGCGTAGCGGCTCATTTATTTTTAAAAGTTCATTCTACGGTAAAGAATGCAGGTTACTAGTAGAATAACTAATAAATGATTAAAATCAGTAGGTAGATCGTTCACTACAAGTTTTATAATTTTATTGGTGTTTTCCCGAATCTCGCCTAATAAAGGAGTGGGGAAAGCCCTTAGGCTATTTTTAAAAAACTGTAATTATGTCGTTATTCTTCAACCGATTTTTTTGAGCTTGTACTTATTTAAAAGGAAACTTCTTGTAGTTTAAATGAATGATTTAGGAATTATCACAAGTTTCCTAATAGTAGATTCTGTAACGAGGTTGGAATGAAAATTCGATCCGAGTGGAAGAACCACGAGTATCGAATTTTCATTCTAACCGAGTAGCAGACTATATTTTCTCCACGACCAAAAAGTACGAATAAAAACAAATAAAATCTGTACAAAGCAATTAAGTTATTTATTCGCAAGTAGTAATGCTATCTGTGTTTCAACCCAAAACTCCATAAGAAATAACATTGCCCTGAAATCTGCAGTTTTATCACCATTTTAGGGCGTGGCACTTTTCCTGGAAGCCACCATCCTCTATTAACCTAAGTGGAACCCAGCTACTATAGCCATCTAGTGTCTGACGTCATAACTACTCGCAGTAGATACAGGATCCGTATTAACCTAAGTGGCCCCCCCGGTATTACCAGGGGGCCCCATTATTTGAAGATTCTAACCTAACAGCATTCCCCATGGAACCCAAGTACCCGCGGAGGCGCGAGCCCCAGACCCGCGGCGGAGGAAGCCTCCACAACAGGCGTTGAGCGCGCATGATGATCGAAGGTGATACCGCGAGACCCTATGCATAATTCGCGAGGCTAGCTCAGGCAGGTCAGCGACCCCGAGCGGTGGTCACCCGATGGTTACCCGATGATCGCCCGAGGGTACCCGTCTTAGCCTAAGTGGCGCCCCCCTGGTATTATCAGCCCTCATTATTTCAAGATTCTAACCCAACTTTATGACCCATGGTCACGTGTTATTATATTTATGGGGAGAGATGACGTACCACGTTCTCAATAGTACCCCAACCCAAGTACCTAACCTGAACATCTATCTAAATAATCAATATTGAACAACATAATGAATAAATAATAACAGAAAAAAAGTTTGTGCAGTCAGCGGGAATTGAACCATAATCCTCTGGGGCCGAACCTCAAAGCCTTGCAAAATACGCTACGAGAGCATATACCTTAAAATTGCTAAACAATGTTTGACAACGTGAAACCACGGGGGCACATCTGATTAGATTGCTGGAACAAAAGGTCCTTAAGTGGGGTTATGATGGTGTTTTCTAATGTACAAAATTAGGGCAAACCATACACATATACTTAGTAAAACAAACTAATTGATATCTGAGTACTACCTGAAGTTAGGCAACCAGTGTTTCACATAAAAATAAATATTATAAGCGTAGGAAAATATTAACAATCTTGTGCATTCACCTATCTGCTATGCAACACAAGCATCAGCTTTCAATATTATTTTACAATCATTTACCCCGAAAGGGCTGCAACGTCTCTTATAGATGGATAGTATAAACTAAAAATCAGTAATTAGTCGAAGCGTCAAGTCTTTTAGCCGATTATTAAAAACAAAGACATCAGATTTAACAAAAAAAAGTATTGTAATATAAACTGTTCCGTGTGGAATCAGATTAAACGTATTATGAACCCTGTCCAACAGACCCTGTTCCCCCGGAACAGACCTGTTCCCCCTGGAACAGACCCGATGAACAGACCCTGTTCCCCCAGGAACAGACCCTGTTCCCCCAGGAACAGACCCTGTTCCCCCAGGAACAGACCCTGTTCCCCCAGGAACAGACCCTGCTGGCCTCTCTATCACAGAAAACAGCCCCGATAAAGAAACAAAACAGTTAAGTACATCAAACAAATTTATTACCAAAAATATATAGGTATTCACCAAACAATACATACAATACATATCATTAATGAACATTGTTAGAGGCAGCGCGGCATGTAATTAGACAACACGGGATCTAGTATGTCCTTTTGGCAAACAGTATTTTCAGGCGTCATCTATAATTACGTTCACGCACACTCCCGCTATCTGGGTACTACCTGAACTTATGCAACCAGAAGCCCCTATCAGCAAATATTGCCTTCACCAATTTATTAACAAACCTAAGTGTGACGATGATGACAAAATGGTGGTAAACCTAGCTTTTATAATGCACTCAACATTTTATCGACAAACCAGTACTAATGGCATCGCCAAACCAATATTTCACCTTATTCAACATAAAAATTGTCGAAACGGCAACACCGCCGTTCCAATACTGAAAATTTAAGAAAATACGCTTAGGCCATCTTGCAATAGCCGTCCGCAACAGTAACTAGGTAAAACAAAGAACCTTAAGTGTGGTTATAGGGATGTATTATTATCGATCTCAATTTATTAACAAATCTTAAACCTTCCAACAGCATTCACCCCATATCGCATTGATAAAAATACCCATATAAATACCCCATCGGAATGTCATTCAGGATTGCATAATTAAATGAAAATCAATCAATTTTAAAACTTTTTTATTTATAACATAAAAATATCACTTACTACCGCCCTGGTATATTACATTAAAGGAATAAAAAATCGGCGTAAATAAAAAGACATCTGTAATCATTTAGCAACGTTTTATTTCAGAAATATATGCAGTTTTCAAGTCAAATGCACTATTACAGCACTAGTTAGCAAAAATATTTAAATAAGACAAGTATCTTGCATCAAAAATAATACCTGAACGAAATAAAAATTTGGCACAAGACACTTATCACCAATCTTGTATATAGGTACAATATATTATAAGTTCAAAATTTAGTGAAAAATATTTACAGTTAAAACTAAGGATTAGAAACATTTACCGTGCAAGAATAGGTATATCTACATACAATTAAAAAACTAGGACTAGAAACATTCATATTATTAACATTTACCGTGCAAGAAGGCATATCTACATACAAACTTAAAAACTAACAAAAAAAAAAAAAAAAAAAAAAATGAATGGAAAAAGACATTGGATGTAATGTGCAATATTCGCTTATAGATAGAATATTATCCTTAACTTATACATACAACTTGAAACGAGGGCAAGAGCAAAAATACCTGAAGAACACTACAATTACCAGAGGGCACTCAGTTTAAACAGGGACACGACGTGAACGTGGCCCATATTGTCCCCATTCGATTTTTATGGAAAAACGAATTTTCAAAGCAAAACCAAATTATACCACAAATGGTTCTATATATAACATAATATACGGCTCTTTTTAAGTTATACAGGGGGAATTTTTGCCTTCTTTTACTGTATAACCAACATGGGCTCTTTTTAAAGTTATACAGGGGGAATTTTGGCCTTCTTTTACTGCATAACCAATATGGGCTCTTTTTAAAGTTATACAGGTTAGGATATAATTTTTTTCGTTTGGTTTTGGCCTTCTTTTTACTGTACAACCAATATGGGCTCTTTTGAAAGTTATACAGGTTAGGATATAATATGTGTGCGTTAGTATTTTGGCCTTCTTTTTACTGTACAACCAATATGGGCTCTTTTGAAAGTTATACAGGTTAGGATATAATATGTGTGCGTTAGTATTTTGGCCTTCTTTTTACTGTACAACCAATATGGGCTCTTTTGAAAGCTATACAGGTTAGGATATAATATGTGTGCGTTAGTAGATTATTCTAGCAATGAAAATAATTTTAATGCTAATAGTAATATGAGTGCTAATGTTATAATAATATGAATAATTATAATACTAATAATGAACAACTGAACAGACCCTATTGAACAGACCCTGTTGAACTGAACAGACCCTGATCAACAGACCCTGTTGAACTGCTCTGTTGGCCTGTTGACCTGTTGAACAGGCCCTGTTGGTCTGTTGACCTGTTGAACAGACCCTGTTGAACTTAGTCATCCACATGCATAAGTGAGCAATGCCCCCATGGTAATGTGCTGGGTGAAGATTTCGATATTTGCCGCTTATCATCATAAGGGCTGAGACCGATTTTAGTTTGTTTTATAGTATGTAGCTCATGTTTTTGGGACCTAATTAGACGCTGTGAAATAGGCTTTTCCAACCAAGTTTCAAGGCAGGTGACGTAATCTTCAAATGTGATTTTATTTTTAATAACAGACCTTTTAATGCCCTTTATCTTTTTGGTAACGCCCAAGTTAGATAAAACCTTATCAATTTCCGCCCGCTCTTTGTTTAAATTCTCTAGTTTTACCCGTTCTTGCTCAATCTCGTCTGGAGTATAAAGCAGTTTAATAGCATACATTTTAGACCTAAGACCAACAAAATGGGTCATAATGCGGCCATTGTTCTCATCTTTCATCATTCCCAACACCTTTTTGTTCACTTGTGGAATCGTATAAACGTTATCACGGGCATAATCTGAGGTATCAAAATAATCGTTACAATCTCGTTTCATTATCTGATACACATCATGGTTTTTAATTTCGTAAATAAGACTATCTGTGTCTGTATACAATACACTACAGGTGTCAAAACGTGGAACCATGTACTCGTAGTGAAAGCCATAAATCGTAGTCTTTGCCAAATCAAGAATACACATGCCGACATAAATCGGCTTATTAAAATAAATTTGTGTTTTTGCAAGCTCGACAATTACTAAATTTTCGGAAACAATTGTGCTGCTTTTAAATTCTGGCCGGGATATTAAGGCTTCTGCGCCATAGCGGCCATCCCATTTCGTTATAAGTTTGACGTCAGAGTGGTTCCGGATATTCTCCATTGTCTTTCCAAATACGGCATTGTTCATAAGTTTAAAAAAATTCTTTTCAAACTCATTCTTGGCATTTTGGCGCAGCCCCGTGTTGAGGTCGATATATGATTTTAGCCATGGAGATTGTTTAAAGGCTAATATTCGGTGTATTTTGCTCAATTTTGCACCCAAAGTTAGAGCTTGCTTTAAGTTTCTATAGTGTATTACGTATTCTGTTTTATTGTGTAGCGTAGCCAAAAGTTTCTCATTCTTTGCCCCAGGTGGTTTTTCATGGTCAGGGCATAATGGAAAATCGGAAAACTTATCATGCAAATTTTCAGGTATTTCCAGGTCCACTTCCAAAATAAACCCTTCGGCAGATTTATCTGAAATTTCACTAATGTTTAAGTGAGATATCTCGTTTTCTGAAAGCCATCTAAAGCCGCCATAAGGTAGATATTGCGACATTGCCCAGCCGTATTGATTATTGACATCAAAGTACATGAGATAGGAGTCTTCTTTAGTTGGGTCATAATTTGGCATGTACTTGTTGTTGGCTTCTGCATACCTCTTCGAACACTGACTTAGCCCCCCGCGAACTCCCTTTTCTATGAATGTTAGCATCTCTAAATCAGTAAGCAGCTCAAGTTTTATCATATCTTCTCGATGAATTAAGAGGGATAAACATTGCCACGCATAACCAGGTAGGGTATACGACCATGCAGGATCAAGGCCATATGTCCTATGCGATATATCCCTAAATGCTTCAAATACATCCGTTAAAAGCATTACATCCGTTTTAAGATATAAGTCTGAGTAATCTTGCATGGTACGGCAATTAAAAGTTTGCCAAACTTTCTGCGCATTTAAATATTGCGCGTCACTTATAGCTACATCTTCTAAGCTGTTATAAAACGCCTCTTTAGGAGGGAGTTCAGTCTCATTCAATCTTTCCCAAGCGTTCATATAATCATAAGGGAAAACACCCTTTCGGGTAAGTAAGTTCAGTTCTTCCCCCAGGTGTTCAAACTCTGCTTTTAGGTTAGGATATTCACATAAGTATGATGCAAGCTTATCCAGACCGCTAGCAAGAAAGCGAAAACTATCTATAAATCGAAAATGAACAGTACTATCCATTATATGCTTCGTAAATGAGATGTAATTTTCTTTATTTACAGGTAATATATCAATCTTCCCCTCTATTTCAGATAGCGCCCGTATTATCATGTGCCCATCATAGCAACTCAAGTTATGGAATAGGACAGGTATTGTGTGCGAATCCTGGTACTGTAGATTGCAGTGCTCATGTGCAGCGTTTCGATACTTTCCGGTAAAGTGTGAGTGATCTCTAACACGCTTATCGTCTTCCGTAAATGGCTTCTCACATATATGGCAGTGAGTAGTGGCCAAAAAACTTTGTTGTTGGGCAGGCGTAAGCGGTTCCATGGGCAAATCACATAAAAAGACCGTCTCGACGTCTTCAGCAAATTGTTGAAGCTCGCGCATAAACCACTGCATACAGTCTTGGCCTGTGTAACTTTTATAAAATGATAGAGAATCGTCATAATTACATTTTACATAATAACCAACGCTATAAGGGACATGCTCTTGTTCCTTTTGAGTGTTTTTTTCTATATCATCGACTACAGGTATTAGCAAGCTTTCCGAGTCTGCGAATATAACAAACGGGGCTTTTTCCTTATGTTTAAAATTATTAAATTCCAAAATATTATTGCCTTCTACAGGCATCCGAGGTATTGCTAAGGTCTTGTTTTTAGAGCATTCGGACGTGTGCTTATCTAGCGTCATCTGCGTGTGGAAATAATGAAGGCAGCGATCACAAAAAAATTTTCGCCGTGTATCAAGACTCAATTGCCTTGATAGTAAGCGTGAAAGGTCTTTAATCCAAACAAAATGGTATTTTATAGGGCTTAAATTAATATCATCATCTGAGGAAAAGTAGCTAGTAGATAAAGCAATGTATGTTTTGGCATCAAAGGCCATAAGAAATAACATGGGACCTAAAACCTGCATTTTTATCGCCATTTTAGGGGCGTGGCACTTTTCCTGGAAGTCGCCATCCTCTCTTAACCCGAGCGGAACCCAGCTACTATAGCCATCTAGTGTCTGACGTCATAACTACTCGCAGTAGATACAGGATCCGTATTAACCTAAGTGGCCCCCCTGGTATTACCAGGGGGCCCCATTATTTGAAGATTCTAACCTAACAGTATTCCCCATGGAACCCAAGTACCAGCGGAGCCCCCCAAATCCCCTTTAGTACATGACTGTGAACGATTAATTGTAGAGGCGCCACCTAGCGGAGGAGAGATGACATACCACGTTCTCAATAGTACCCAAACCCAAGTACCTAACCTGAACATCTATCTAAATAATCAATATTGAACAACATAATGAATAAATAATAACAGAAAAAAAGTTTTTGTCCTCGGCGGGAATTGAACCATAAACCTCTGGGGCCGAACCTCAAAGCCTTGCAAAATACGCTACGAGAGCATATAGATTAAAATTGCTAAACAATGTTTGACAACGTGAAACCACGGGGGCACATCTGATTAGATTGCTGGAACAAAAGGTCCTTAAGTGGGGTTATGGAGGTGTTTTCTACATGTACAAAATTAGGGTAAACCATACACATATACTTAGTAAAACAAACTAATTGATATCTGAGTACTACCTGAAGTTAGGCAACCAGTGTTTCACATAAAAATAAATATTATAAGCGTAGGAAAATATTAACAATCTTGTGCATTCACCTATCTGCTATGCAACACAAGCATCAGCTTTCAATATTATTTTACAATCATTTACCCCGAAAGGGCTGCAACGTCTCTTATAGATGGATAGTATAAACTAAAAATCAGTAATTAGTCGAAGCGTCAAGTCTTTTAGCCGATTATTAAAAACAAAGACATCAGATTTAACAAAAAAAGTATTGTAATATAAACTGTTCCGTGTGGAATCAGATTAAACGTATTATGAACCCTGTCCAACAGACCCTGTTCCCCCGGAACAGACCTGTTCCCCCTGGAACAGACCCGATGAACAGACCCTGTTCCCCCAGGAACAGACCCTGTTCCCCCAGGAACAGACCCTGTTCCCCCAGGAACAGACCCTGTTCCCCCAGGAACAGACCCTGTTGGCCTCTCTATCACAGAAAACAGCCCCGATAAAGAAACAAAACAGTTAAGTTCATCAAACAAATTTATTACCAAAAATATATAGGTATTCACCAAACAATACATACAATACATGTCATTAATGAACATTGTTAGAGGCAGCGCGGCATGTAATTAGACAACCCGGGATCTAGTATGTCCTTTTGGCAAACAGTATTTTCAGACGTCATCTATAATTACGTTCACGCACACTCCCGCTATCTGGGTACTACCTGAACTTATGCAACCAGAAGCCCCTATCAGCAAATATTGCCTTCACCAATTTATTAACAAACCTTAAGTGTGGCGATGACGACAAAATGGCGGTAAACCTAGCTTTTATAATGCACTCACCATTTTATCGACAAACCAGTACTAATGGTGTTGCCAAACCAATATTTCCCCTTATTCAACATAAAAATTGTCGAAACGGCAACACCGCCGTTCCAATACTGAAAATTTAAGAAAATACGCTTAGGCCATCTTGCAATAGCCGTCCGCAACAGTAACTAGGTAAAACAAAGAACCCTAAGTGTGGTTATAGGGATATATTATTATCGATCTCAATTTATTAACAAATCTTAAACCTTCCAACAGCTTCAGGATTGCATAATTAAATGAAAATCAATCAATTTTAAAACTTTTTTATTTATAACATAAAAATATCACTTACTACCGCCCTGGTATATTACATTAAAGGAATAAAAAATCGGCGTAAATAAAAAGACATCTGTAATCATTTAGCAATGTTTTATTTCAGAAATATATGCAGTTTTCAAGTCAAATGCACGATTATGGTAATATATATAAAGGTCATATTGGAGAAAATAAGATCTTTTTCGAATTTTATTATGTTTAAGGATATGTTTACCGAATCGTACAATAAAAACAGAATACATAATTAATTATCTTTCAATAAAATGATCATATAAAATCGAGTCACAACGCGAGGTAGAAGTGGTTTTATATGCAAATTTCATCAACATTGTTGGTCTATTACATATGCAATTTTGCATTGAAAGTAATTATCATTTTAATAAATAATTAATGTATAATGTGAGCGAATAAAAGCAAGCATATATTACTACTAATGGAATCTGTATACAGGGGGTATGAAACACTTTTGACCGTTAAATTACGCCTTTAAATTATAAATTATATCTATAAACTGCCATAACATTCGACCTAAATGGTATATTTTAGTACAATGACGTAGCTGAAGACCAACTACATTTTAACTGATTGTACGTATTTGGGTGATATATTTAAAATTAATCTTGAAAGAGAACATATAATAATTATTTTTCGTTTCCCTCAAGCCCCGGCTAGGCGGATCAATCTCCCGTTAAGCCGTCTAATCAGCCATTAACCCCGTTTAAAATATCCCAACAGAGTAGTTATTACCAGCCTCGTATATGTATTTAAAATCAGTGTAAAGAATAAACAAGCCCATTATCTACATTTTCAAAATGCCCCGTATATGATGATATTATATTAGTGTTTGAATTAATTAGTACGTACTCCAATCGACATATATTTTTGCATCATAAAAATTAATTCTTTACTAGTAGGAAAAATTAGTACGTACTCAAATCGACATATATTTATGCATCATAAAAATTATTTCTTTAATAGTAGGAAAAACTTATATAAATATAGATTGAACACCCGTTTACTTGCAAACGTGAAAATATGTCTGGTAAGTTCTTTTTATTATAAATTTTTTAATTTTTTAATTCGGGGTTTTCTTTTATAGCAGCACAACAAATCGTTAACTTCATTGAATATTTAGTGGGAGAGATGTTTCCCGGCGAGGCGGTATGTTTTTAAAAAATATAATTATGTGTATATGCCTAATTACGGCATTTTCAGATGATATATATTTTCC
The DNA here is from genome assembly GCA_963920685.1 of Polydrusus tereticollis. Classification (NCBI taxonomy): domain Eukaryota; kingdom Metazoa; phylum Arthropoda; class Insecta; order Coleoptera; family Curculionidae; genus Polydrusus; species Polydrusus tereticollis. The sequence goes on along the minus strand of OY987331.1, from coordinate 79,123,949 downwards.
ACAATTTTCACCCGGAGTTCGCCACCCCGGAGGGATACCTAGAACTGTGGCATGGCCCCCTCCATGGGAGGGGGGTAATAGTCTGGGCCGACCCTGTGCAAAAAATTATTTATATTTATTTCTATTATTAATGGGTCGACCCAGTGCAAAAATTATTTATATTTATTTACATTATTAAATGATCAAAATTAATTTTTGTGTTTCATTTCAAACGGGGCTGTGGGAAAATTAAAAAAACATTTTGAAATCCCAAGGTATATTAACAAAAATAAGTTTACAATTTAAAACGTTATATCAATTTATAATAAAAACTAAAGATATTGGGTCGATAAAATAGCGATTATAATAAAAGGCACTTTGCATCTGAAAAAAGAATGGGCTAATGAATAGTGAATTGATATAATATAAAAAAACTTACCAGAACTTCAAAATCTCTAAAATAGGGGTAGTGCATCCGTATTTCTCTACAAAATGTTTGCCAGTACGGACAAGGCCTAATTGACCGCAACGTATGGTAGCCACTTCTGCCTCGGTTTTGGTCATCCTTTTAGGGAGATATACCATTTTATCGTCTTCTAGATAGACAATTGTGGAAATGCCAAAGGGTCCGTCCTTGTTCTCGATGTCAAGAATACGGTAAAGTTTACCCTCTTCCAGGTCTAGACCGTTTACAACAGCAATTTTAGCAGCCATTTTTAGTTTTTCAGGTCCTTAATTCGAGAAAAGAAGAAATCGGTGAACTAGCTTTCCTGCAGTGGTTTCAGGTATTTATAGCTATACCTCACCATAACAGATAATATTCTAGAACGATCGAGAAGTAAAAATTCAAGTAGCCCCACTCCAACAAAACGCTCAAGGATTTAGCGTCACTCTAGAAGGGGCTTATAAATAGTGCAGAAATGGTGAGAGCACTTAATTGTTTCTGTTATAAGTTTGCAACAGGTAAGTTTTTGAATTTTATTATGGTGTCGGGGGGTTTTTAAACCGACTTGGTATTTTTATTCAAAGTGTTTGTATCCCTATGATAGAGCGTATTAACAAGACAACAATAGGTCCTTTTATAGTTTTATGAAAATTGAATTTATATGAACAATTTTAAAATGTTTAATTGTCATTTATGCGAAAAAATTTTTACATATAACCTTAAAAATGAGACATTATTATCAGTACCCGAGATTGATTTTGAAAATTATATAGAACTTTTTGAAATTTCATTTATTTATAATGATTCTATACCAGAGGGTCTAAACAAATTATCGCAAGGGTTTTCTACAGACAACTTTTTCTTAAATATTTCGTTTATAAGAAATTTAAACATCTGCTTTGAAAAGTGCATACGTTTAAAGCGTGATGCTCAAAATTGTGCGCATATATGTAAAATATGTATTAAAACGCTCGAAAGTTAAGGTAATCTTTTTTATTTTGAATAAAATTTTTTATAATATTTCCCTAAAACGATATCAGTATACCTAGGTAATTTTTTAAAATGTGTCTCATATGGACACGCACCCACATAAGCCATTGTTTTTATTACGAATTCACGAACCCTTCTTCGTTATTATGTAGAATACAACTACTTTATATAGGCATTTGCACCAAGTAGTTTGGGTATTAGTTTTTCAAAACAGCCATAAAGAAATGAAAATTGTTTTTAGTTTTTTTCATACCTGTATAATCGTTTGTTTTAACATTTTATCTACATGTGGGTTTTTATCAGTATAATATCAGACACATTTAATATTATATTGTTTTTTATATCTTTTTTAAATATTATAACTCAATTCTTGTAGCTTGAGTATGTACGTCACAATATCTGTGCAATCAAACTAGCACTTAAATAAGGCATTATTTAATAGGGTCATAGACCAAATAATCCTGCAAATATGATTAATTTTAAAACAGCTGCTCTACGCCAGTGTGTCGTAAAAGTTAATTTAACAAGTGATAGCAAGCTAGTAAATTACAATGACCATAACACTCCGTATGCATCGAAAAAGATATAGGGAAAGTAATTTATTTTACAACTTGTATAGGACTTGGAACATAGGTCGATTAAAGAAAACGGGTTTGGCATAGGTTGATTAAAGAAAACGAGAGCTCTAATAATAATATATTTTTATTGGGTTTATAATAATATACATTCTATTTATTTTTACATAACTAAAATTTTATATTACGAGATATAATCTTATGTAATAAATCTTTAAGCTGCGCCAAAACGCCTACATTAGGGCAAGATATACCAAAAAATGAAAGATCCATTTTACCGATGCGAATTAAACTCATGGTAAATTCATTATATTCAAAAAACATGTCGTTTTGAATAAAATAAAGGCGGCCGTTGGTGTAACGAAATACACTGTCTATCTTTGTGGGAATCCCGTTAAATAATTCTGACGTTATATGATAATTGTCTGGTCTAAACATGCACTCATTTATGCCCCATACTAGAATATCATTGAAAAATAAATAGGTTTTTCCCTTGTTTGTGTTCACGACAGCTTGAACTCTGGTTTTTACATTTGTGGCAGCGAGACTATCTATTGATTCCGTTTTTATTAACGTGAACGTGCCGTACTGTACAAAGTAAATCAGATCACCGGCAAACAATACAATGTCACCATTAGGACGTTCATATATAGCAGTTATTTTCCTAAAATTTTTTGGCAAAAATTTAAAATAATCTGTTAATAGAAATGGGGTATTAGAAATTTGTTTTGTCTCTAAATTCAACATCCAAACAAATCTCTCATAAAAAATAAATAATTTGTTTTTAACGATTAAATAAGCTTTATTTGTTTTCGAGTCCAAGTCACATAGAGTCGGAAACTGTGCCGCATCGGGTACCGAGGGCGCGTCAGGGGTCGGGTGTACGCTGGGGATTGTTGTTGCAGCTTTTGTCTGTATAGTTGTGGTTCTTGTCTGTGGGGTGGTTGTAACTTTTATTGGCATAGTTGTGATTTTTATCTGTGGAGTGGTTGTAACTTTTGTAGGTATTGTTGTGGTTTTTGTCTGTGGGGTTGTATTCGGTGACGTGAGTATTTTTGTTGTGGCCAAAGATTTTTTGCCATAAAGGTACTCGATACCATAAATATCGTCCTGAGTTATTTTCACATTTTCCGCTTTGTAATACGGGTACATGATCGCGCTCTCGTCAGCTGTGTGGGCTAAACCTAGAGTATGTCCAATCTCATGTATTAAAACGCTTAGTAAATTTGTCCCACCATTTTTGGAGGAAAGACTCCATGGCTCTTTTGAATGCATGTGAATCTCTACATTGAAACTTCCATCCGGAAAAAATGCGTGCGCTAAAGTAGGTTTATCTAATTTGTAGGGACACCAGGTGAGGTCATTTTTCATTTTATGCCGTTGGTCAGCAAACGAAATTGTAATATTATGGGTGTTTCTATCATATTTAAAGCGGAAATTAGAAACATCCTCCCATGCTTGAAAAGCCCTTTCAGCAACTGCTCTATATGGATATACCGAATAATTTGGGGGGTAGATAGACCAGGATAGCTTTAAATCTTTCCATAAGTGGTTAGAGCCTCTTCCCCAATCTGCAATATCTTTGACGCCACAGCGTGGTCTTTGCATTAGAGCAATAGTTTCGTTATTTAAGGTTCCATCTTCAGGGAGACCATAAGTTTCTTGAAATGCCCGTAACCCATCTGATATCGACACTAAGGCGTTATCTGTAGCATTTTCTTCCAAGTAACCATAGTCTGTTAAATATTGGCGGGCAGCTGTTTCGTCTGTTGCCTGTACAGCTGTAGAAGTAACAGTGAGAAATAAAATGAGGTAAATTAACACACCCATCCTGCTCGAGGGGTAGATATATACTGAAATCATAAATAAGGGGTAGTGTATTTATTTTAAAAATTCGATTATACCAAGTTTTTCCAGTTCTAGTAATATAGACCATATTTTATCGTCGTTTTTATGATTAAAATTGTCGCTCTCTAACTGTTTAAACATTTCCACTAGCTTGTTAACATCATTATCGTAATCAAGTTCTAAATCATTCAAAGTATGAGGAATAGTACTGTTCAATTTAAGGGTTTTCTTTATCATGCTCACTCTGCTTTTCTTTAAATAAGTCCTTTTTGGTGGAAAAAGCTTAGAAATAATGTTTGTATACTTCCAGCTTCTGCTAGAATTTATGTGATTTTTACTATTAAACCCCCTTCGGTGTGCGCTTGATAAAAGAAGGATTTCTTTATATTTATCCAGCTCTGTATTGGAATAGCCCATAGGGCGTTCTTTTGTCAATAAATTTAGAAGTCCTACAGTTAAAGTATATTTCTCATTATCAATCACTAGGGCGTTATTTTCAAATTCTACGGGCTTATTCCCAATAAAGCAGCCATTTTCAACCATTTTAAAACCAAAATCTAGACCGTTCGGTAAAGACAAAAGCGCTAATTTAATTTTTCGGTTCGCCATCTTATCTCGCAGAACTCTGACATTCGAATGACGTACTCATCAACAGAACGGGTGTTTAAAACACTACCTAAAACACAACACTAACATAACAATATCTTAACTGAAACAAAACAGTGTCTTAACGGAAACAAAACAAACATATAACGCTTATATATCAATCACAACGTCAACACTGAAAAAACAAAACAGGTCTTATATACCTATAATATTGTTTCAGATGATCTGAACACAAACAAAAACACTAATATAGCACTGATACGTCAATCATAATGACGACGCTGTATACCCATAAACAGGGTGTAGTTCTGAGAAGCCCTAATATATTTTCTAGTAAAACACTGTTTCTTTTAGGTAAAAATGATACGTATGCAATAATATTAATACGATTGTAAATATGCATAATCTTTATTAAATACATCTAGATACACTTCTATGAATAATTTTCCTTTAAGTTTATCTGAAGCTTTTGAAAAAGAGACTGTTTTTGTTATACATTTTTACGGCGAATAAACTTATCGCAGGTTTCACTTTCAGCCCGTAAAATATTAATGTTTTCGGCAAGTAATATATTCAAAAACGTGTAAAACTGCTTGTTGTATGTACATCTACTGCATACTAAACCTTGAATAGTAATTCTGAACGCACCTTATTTTTTCGAAGGCATGCTACTTTTCTGAACGCACCCCAACCGGGGTTATAAATAGGGGTGCATTATAGGCAGGACGCAGGAGCTCCAGAGCCCATTCTGTCTTTGTACGTTAGAGAGAGCATACGTATTTTGAGCCATATTTATTTTGTTACAGAGCAATCATGCCTTTTGCCAGCGATATAGTTCAAGCGCTTAGGATTCAGGTGCAGAATCCTAATTTAACTGTTGAGATGTGTAGCAATGTTTTAAGGGAGTGTACTCGTGCTCTTTGGAACTTGAATAAAGTCCTAAAACGTGCCAAGTCTGTGTCCAAAAAGACACACATCTTAGCCTGTTTGGGGCAGATTAAGGGTTTTCAGCGATATTTAAAGGATAAAAAGGTTGGTGGAGGAAGCGGTGTACGTCGGGCTGAGACAGCTACTCATAGGGTTAAATGGGACGACTTGGGCTCAGCATTTCAATCGAGAGTTAGAACCGGCGTTATAACCAATATACACCATACCGATGTGCTACCGTTTCTCGAGGACTGTGCTGCTTTGTTTAAGCGTAGAATTAAAAATGCCTTAAAAAAGAGTGAAGCTCTCAAGGTCAACGCAGTTCTCTGTGGGGAATTTCAAATTTCAAAAGCTGATGTGATTTTGGAGGAGACTAAATATTTAAATACTGCTAATGCTCCAATTTATCAGAACACCGATTTAGATGCATGGTTTAAAGATAAAATACTAGATATAATTCTTACCGATTTGGGGGAGTTCCAAGAAAGAGATTCCGGGTGGGCGTTAAGGAAAGTAGTAAGTCTAACGGTGAATATCAACCAATATAACCCCCTTAAAGCCGGAAGTTACATACCTCTACCAAAAGAAATTGCAGTGAAAAAGGCATGTACTAATGTTCAGAATACAGATGACATGTGTTTTGTTTGGGCCATTGTTTCAGCTTTATATCCAACTTTCATAAATTCTGAGCGAACATCATCTTATCCAAACCCGCAGGATGTTTTAAATTTAAAAGGGATACATTTTCCCATTACACCTGGTTTAATTCAGCGATTTGAGAATCAAAATAATATCTCAATAAATGTTTATAGATTACAGAAAATGAGCAAGGGTTTTCAAATTTTACCAACATATTTAACTCAAAATAAACAAACCATACATATAAACTTGCTTCTTTTACAGGATAGTTACGTAGTGGCTGACGAGTTAGATAATAATTTAGCACCTGTTAGGTTTCATTATGTTTGGATAAAAAGTCTCTCACGACTCTTATCACGTCAATTGAGTCTTAATACACGGCGAAAATTTTTTTGTGATAGATGTTTACATTATTTTTATTCTGCAGATAAGTTGGCACGTCACACTAAAGAGTGTATTAAAATTAATAATTGTGTAGTACCTGAAATACCTAGTCCCGAGTGTGCACTTATTAAATTTAAAAATTACTCGTTTAAAGAAAAAGCACCATTTGTTATCTATGCCGACACCGAGTGTCTCTTAATACCTATCGAGGACGACAATAATAAAAACACCCAAAAGTATCAGAAACATGTGCCCTTTAGCATTGGGTATTATGTCAAATATAGCTATGATGACAGCCTCTCGTTTTATAAGTCATATACCGGTGCGGATTGCATAGAGTGGTTTATGCGTGAGCTTCAACAGTTTGCCGAAGATGTTGAAACTGTGTTCCTGTGCCCTTTGCCTATGGCACATTTATCATCAAAAGAGTGGAATGAATTTAATCACGCTACACATTGTCATATTTGTGAGCAGCCGTTCACCGAAGACGATAAGCGTGTTAGAGACCATTGTCACTTGACTGGAAAATGGCGCGGAGCTGCCCATGAAACTTGTAATTTGAATTACCAAGATGCACGCGTTATACCTGTTATATTCCATAATCTTAGCTGCTACGATGGGCATCTGCTGATAACAGCGTTAACCAAAATGCCTGGAAATATAGATGTATTACCAGTGAACAAGGAAAAATATATTTCATTTACAAAAAAAATACCCAACAGTCTAATAGAATTCAGATTCCTTGACAGCTTTCGATTTTTGGCTGCTGGACTTGATAAATTGGCTTCTTATTTAGAGAATTATCCTATACTTAAATCAGAATTTCAGGACTTGTCAGAGGAACACTTTAATTTGTTAACTAGAAAAGGTGTTTTCCCTTATGAATATATGGACGGTTGGGAGAAATTAAAGGATGAATGTTTTCCACCTAAATATACTTTTTATAGCAGTCTTGAGGATAGACATATAACTAGCAGCGATTATGAGCATGCGCAGCAGGTGTGGGCTGCATTTAAGTGTAAAAATATTGGTGATTATTCAGACTTATATTTAAAAACCGATGTTTTACTATTGGCTGATGTTTTTGAGGAATTTAGATTTATTAGTCATAAAACATATGGTCTTTGTCCTACCCATGCGTATACATTGCCCGGATATGCATGGCAAGTAATGCTATATAAAAATACGTATGAACTTGAACTTCTAACAGATTATGAGATGGTTTTATTTATTGAAAAGGGCATACGGGGAGGCGTAAGTCAGTGTTCTAAACGATATGCTGAAGCAAATAATAAATACATGCCTGATTATGATCCTTCCAAGGAATCGAAATATCTTTCATATCTAGATATTAATAATCAATATGGCTGGGCGATGTCGCAATATCTACCATATGGAGGTTTTAGATGGTATTCTCAAGATGAAATTACTCAGTTAAATGTTCTAGATATTTTAGATGATGCTCATGAAGGCTGTATCTTGGAGGTTGACCTCGAGATTCCGTATGAGTTACACGATAAATTTTCTGATCTTCCACCTTGTCCCGAACATAAAATCCCCGTTGGATCAAAATGTTCAAAGCTTTTGACGACTTTGTATAATAAACAAGAATATGTCACTCATTACCGCAACTTAAAACAAGCCTTAAGTTTAGGTGTGAAATTAACGAGAATACACCGGGTGCTTGCATTTAAACAAGCCCCTTGGCTTAAACAGTATATAGATCTAAATATCGAATTACGTCAAAATGCTAAAAACGATTTTGAAAAGAACTTTTTTAAATTAATGATTAATGGTGTTTTCGGTAAAACCATGCAGAATATTAGAAAGCATTCTACCGTTAAATTAATAACTAAGTGGGATGGACGATATGGCGCCGAATCGTTAATCGCTCGTCCAGAATTTCGAAGCGCTGTTATGATTAATGAAAATCTGTTGATTATAGAGCTTGCCAAAACCAATTTATATTTTAACAAGCCTATTTATGTGGGTATGTGCATTCTAGATCTTGCTAAAACAACTATATATGATTTCCACTATAACTATATGATTACCAGATTTTCTGAGTGTAAGATCTTATACACAGATACGGATTCTCTTATTTATGAAATAACTCACCCCGATATGTACGAGGTAATAAAAAACGACTGTCGTCAGTATTTTGATACTTTTGATTACCCAGAGGATAACATATATGGAATTCCGAAAGTAAATAAGAAAGTTCTTGGGCTTATGAAAGATGAGAACAGTGGGCGAATATTGACTCATTTTATTGGCCTTCGTTCAAAGATGTATGCCACTAAAGTACAATATTCACCAGAAGAGTTTGAACAAATGCGGCTAAAAATGGAACTCGAAAATAAAGAGAAAGCCGATATTGAGAGAACCTTATTAAATGTAGGTGTCACCAAAAAGATAAAGGGTGTTAAAAAGTCTGTTATTAAAAATAAAATTACTTTTGATGACTATGTTGCATGCTTGGAATCATTTATAACAAAGCCTGTTACTCAAAATCTAATTCAGTCCCGAAAGCACGAGTTACACACTATAAAACAAAATAAAATCGGTCTCAGCCCTCATGATGATAAACGCCAAATATCTCAAACTTCACCTGTCACATTACCATGGGGACATTGTTCATCTATGGATATTTATTGATTGTCGGCCTAAAAAGAACCAAAAATGTAGCAAACGATACTTATAACGTTTAAAAGAGCCGTTACACATCGTAATTAAGAGTAAGTTAAAAGAGTCAATTGCGGTCTGCTCTTATGATTTTTAAAAGAACCATAATAGATCATAGAGCATAAAAAAGAGTCATATAAACGCTATACAATCTAAAAAAGAGCCATAATATTCGTATAGCAATTAACTGTTGTCTGATTTTAAAAAGAGCCATCAAATCAGATGACAGAAAAAAGATGCCAAAATTCCCCCTGTATAACTTTAAAAGAGCCCATGTTGGTTATACAGTAAAAGAAGGCAAAAATTCCCCCTGTATAACTTAAAAAGAGCCGTATATTATGTTATATATAGAACCATTTGTGGTATAATTTGGTTTTGCTTTGAAAATTCGTTTTTCCATAAAAATCGAATGGGGACAATATGGGCCACGTTCACGTCGTGTCCCTGTTTAAACCGAGTGCCCTCTGGTAAGTGTAGTATTTTTCAGGTAATTTTGCTCTTGCCCTCGTTTCAAGTTGTATGTATAAGTTAAGGATAATATTCTATCTATAAGCGAATATTGCACATTACTCCTACTCTGTTCAAATGCCCATACCCGCCAATGCCTTTTTCCATTCATTTTTTTTTGTTAGTTTTTAAGTTTGTATATAGATATGCCTTCTTGTGCGGTAATGTTCCTAATATAAATGTTGCTAGTCCTAGTTTTTTAATTGTATGTAGATATGCCTATTCTTGCACGGTAAATGGTCCTAATATGAATGTTTCTAGTCCTAGTTTTTTAATTGTATGTAGATATGCCTATTCTTGCACTGTAAATGTTTCTAAACCTTAGTTTTAACTGTAAATATTTTTCGCTAAATTTTGAACTTATAATATATTGTACCTATATACAAGATTGGCGATAAGTGTCTTGTGCCAAATTTTTATTTTGTTCAGGTATTATTTTTGATGCAAGATACTTGTCTTATTTAAATATTTTTGCTAACTAGTGCTGTAATAGTGTATTTGACTTGAAAACTGCATATATTTCTGAAATAAAACGTTGTTAAATGATTACAGATATGTCTTTTTATTTACGCCGATTTTTTATTCCTTTAATGTAATATACCAGGGTGGTAGTATGTGATATTGTTATGTTGTAAATAAAAAAGTTTTAAAATTTTTAATTACGCCGATTTTTTATTCCTTTAATGTAATATACCAGGGTGGTAGTAAGTGATATTGTTATGTTGTAAATAAAAAGTTTTAAAATTGATTGATTTTTATTTAATTATGCAATCCTGAATGGCATTCCCATGGGGTATTTATATGGGTATTTTTATCAATGCGATATGGTGTGAATGCTGTTGGAAGGTTTAAGATTTGTTAATAAATTGACGTCGATAAGAATATATCCCTATAACCACACTTAGGGTTCTTTGTTTTACCTAGTTACTGTTGCGGACGGCTATTGCAAGATGGCCTAAGCGTATTTTCTTAAATTTTCAGTATTGGAACGGCGGTGTTGCCGTTTCGACAATTTTTATGTTGAATAAGGGGAAATATTGGTTTGGCAACACCATTAGTACTGGTTTGTCGATAAAATGGTGAGTGCATTATAAAAGCTAGGTTTACCGCCATTTTGTCGTCATCGCCACACTTAAGGTTTGTTAATAAATTGGTGAAGGCAATATTTGCTGATAGGGGCTTCTGGTTGCATAAGTTCAGGTAGTACCCAGATAGCGGGAGTGTGCGTGAACGTAATTATAGATGACGTCTGAAAATACTGTTTGCCAAAAGGACATACTAGATCCCGGGTTGTCTAATTACATGCCGCGCTGCCTCTAACAATGTTCATTAATGACATGTATTGTATGTATTGTTTGGTGAATACCTATATATTTTTGGTAATAAATTTGTTTGATGTACTTAACTGTTTTGTTTCTTTATCGGGGCTGTTTTCTGTGATAGAGAGGCCAACAGGGTCTGTTCCTGGGGGAACAGGGTCTGTTCCTGGGGGAACAGGGTCTGTTCCTGGGGGAACAGGGTCTGTTCATCGGGTCTGTTCCAGGGGGAACAGGTCTGTTCCGGGGGAACAGGGTCTGTTGGACAGGGTTCATAATACGTTTAATCTGATTCCACACGGAACAGTTTATATTACAATACTTTTTTTGTTAAATCTGATGTCTTTGTTTTTAATAATCGGCTAAAAGACTTGACGCTTCGACTAATTACTGATTTTTAGTTTATACTATCCATCTATAAGAGACGTTGCAGCCCTTTCGGGGTAAATGATTGTAAAATAATATTGAAAGCTGATGCTTGTGTTGCATAGCAGATAGGTGAATGCACAAGATTGTTAATATTTTCCTACGCTTATAATATTTATTTTTATGTGAAACACTGGTTGCCTAACTTCAGGTAGTACTCAGATATCAATTAGTTTGTTTTACTAAGTATATGTGTATGGTTTACCCTAATTTTGTACATGTAGAAAACACCTCCATAACCCCACTTAAGGACCTTTTGTTCCAGCAATCTAATCAGATGTGCCCCCGTGGTTTCACGTTGTCAAACATTGTTTAGCAATTTTAATCTATATGCTCTCGTAGCGTATTTTGCAAGGCTTTGAGGTTCGGCCCCAGAGGTTTATGGTTCAATTCCCGCCGAGGACAAAAACTTTTTTTCTGTTATTATTTATTCATTATGTTGTTCAATATTGATTATTTAGATAGATGTTCAGGTTAGGTACTTGGGTTTGGGTACTATTGAGAACGTGGTATGTCATCTCTCCTCCGCTAGGTGGCGCCTCTACAATTAATCGTTCACAGTCATGTACTAAAGGGGATTTGGGGGGCTCCGCTGGTACTTGGGTTCCATGGGGAATACTGTTAGGTTAGAATCTTCAAATAATGGGGCCCCCTGGTAATACCAGGGGGGCCACTTAGGTTAATACGGATCCTGTATCTACTGCGAGTAGTTATGACGTCAGACACTAGATGGCTATAGTAGCTGGGTTCCGCTCGGGTTAAGAGAGGATGGCGACTTCCAGGAAAAGTGCCACGCCCCTAAAATGGCGATAAAAATGCAGGTTTTAGGTCCCATGTTATTTCTTATGGCCTTTGATGCCAAAACATACATTGCTTTATCTACTGTAGCTGTCTTGTAAAAGTAGTAAGTTTATATGGGTAGGATGCTTATTTTCAGGTATATAATATGGCACAACCAGATAATTTTTTCCAATTTTTTGCAGTCGATATACGTTAACGGAAATTAGGTTTTGCTTTTCAAACTTTGAAATTTGATTTATTGTCATGGGGAACTTAATACCTTCCAAGTTTAGAACTGACTGAGGGTTTGGATAGCACGATGTTCGTTCAGAATGCTTGAACGCGGGATATAAAGCGGAAACGACGGACCACGCAAAGCACATTTCATCACTGTTTTTTACATTGATGCATGCCCTTCTTTTAGCTATTTGTTTTGGAAGTTCGATGTAAGTTCCGACCCGAAGAGGATTATAATGATTAATAGATACCATTAAATGTGTAATTTTGCGTAGTGCCCACCCAGAATTTCTTTCCTGGAACGTGTCTAATTCAACTAAAATAGGGTTCTTAACATGATCGGCAAACCACTCATTTAAGTTTGTGTTACCGAAAATAGGGGCATTCGGAGTAGTAATGTACTTTGTATCCTTTAAAATTTCATCTGCTTTACTAATTTCAAAATCCCCACAAAGAGTGGTGTTTACTTTGAGGGCAGTAGTTTTTTTTAGTGCGTTTTGAATTCGCCGCTTAAAAATTGCCAAACAGTCTTCTAAAAATGATCGTACATCAGTATGACGTTTGTTAATAATAACACCCGTCCTGATTCTCGATTGGAATGCCGAATGTAAATCTTCCCACTTTACTCTACAAGAAGCCGTTTCTGCACGACGTCTCCCACTACCCCCACCCACTTTACGGTCCTTTAGTAATGACTGAAACCCCTTAATTTGGGCTAAACACGCTATTATATGAGACTTTTCAGCCACAGACTCAGCGCGTTTCAGGACATTATTCAAGTTCCAAAGAGCGCGAGTACAGTCCCGCAATATCTTACCACAGGTAATCGTTGTTAAGTTAGGGGTATCCATCTGGGCCCTAATTAACTCGACGTACTCACTTGGGAACGGCATTTTTTTTTTTTTTTTTACTCTGTAACAAAATAAATATGGCTCAAAATACGTCTGCTCTCTCTAACGTACAAAGACAGAATGGGCTCTGGAGCTCCTGCGTCCTGCCTATAATGCACCCCTATTTATAACCTCGGTTGGGGTGCGTTCAGAAAAGTAGCATGCCTTTGAAAAAATAAGGTGCGTTCAGAATTAATATTCAAGGTTTAGTATGCAGTAGATGTACATACAACAAGCAGTTTTACACGTTTTTGAATATATTACTTGCCGAAAACATTAATATTTTACGGGCTGAAAGTGAAACCTGCGATAAGTTTAATCGCCGTAAAAATGTTTACCAAAAACAGACTCTAAAAATTTTATTCCCTCCACGTCACAACCCTCCCAAACTACTATATTATTATATTATTATTATTATTATTATTTACTGCTAAAGGTTTTGCTGCACCCAACGAGTCCGTTAAAAGGCTACAGCTAGGATAATGGATTCATTGCATAGTCGACAGCGTGGTGTTAAACATGGTAGAAACATTAAACATTATTCTCGACAATGTTGAAAGAGTATTTATACAGAACAAATATTACGCATCCTGTCTACCGGCTACCTTAATAGTTTGGGAGCTTGCTAAAAAATATAATATCAATGTTGAACCGAAATGTGGACAACTCTTGTATGATGAAATGGGAAGCAACATTCATTTTTGGAACGTGTTTAAAGAAAAACCTTATGATCCTACCCTTAAAGTGATGAAACATATGATGCCTTCTATCGACGTTAGCAAGTTCCAATATAAAGAATATAAATTGGGTGCAGACCTGGATTCAATAGAAATGTTAAATATTTTCAATCGATTCCTAGAAACAAAATCAACTCACTTTTATTTTTCAAAAGCTCCAGATAAACTTAAAACGATTAGGAACATTATTCATAGAAGTGTATCTAGATGTATTTAATAAAGATTATGCGTATTTACAATCGTATTAATATTATTACATACGTATCATTTTTTACCTAAAAGAAACAGTGTTTTACTAGAAAATATATTAGGGCTTCTCAGAACTACACCCTGTTTATGGGTATACAGCATCATCATTATGATTGACGTATCAGTGTTATATTAGTGTTTTTGTTTGTGTTCAGACGATCTGAAACAATATTATAGGTATATAAGACCTGTTTTGTTTTTTCAGTGTTGACGTTGTGATTGATATATAAGCGTTATATGTTTGTTTTGTTTCCGTTAAGACACTGTTTTGTTTCAGTTAAGATATTGTTATGTTAGTGTTGTGTTTTAGGTGGTGTTTTAAACACCCGTTCCGTTGATGAGTACGTCATTCGAATGTCAGAGTTCTGCGAGATAAGATGGCGAACCGAAAAATTAAATTAGCGCTTTTGTCTTTACCGAACGGTCTAGATTTTGGTTTTAAAATGGTTGAAAATGGCTGCTTTATTGGGAATAAGCCCGTAGAATTTGAAAATAACACCCTAGTGATTGATAATGAGAAATATACTTTAACTGTAGGACTTCTGAATTTATTGACAAAAGAACGCCCTATAGGCTATTCCAATACAGAGCTGGATAAATATAAAGAAATCCTTCTTTTATCAAGCGCGCACCGAAGGGGGTTTAATAGTAAAAATCACATAAATTCTAGCAGAAGCTGGAAGTATACAAACATTATTTCTAAGCTTTTTCCACCAAAAAGGACTTATTTAAAGAAAAGCAGAGTGAGCATGATAAAGAAAAACCTTAAATTGAACAGTACTATTCCTCCTACTTTGAATGATTTAGAACTTGATTACGATAATGACGTTAACAAGCTAGTGGAAATGTTTAAACAGTTAGAGAGCGACAATTTTAATCATAAAAACGACGATAAAATATGGTCTATATTACTAGAACTGGAAAAACTTGGTGTAATCGAATTTTTAAAATAAATACACTGCCCCTTATTTATGATTTCAGTATATATCTACCCCTCGAGCAGAATGGGTGTGTTAATTTACCTCATTTTATTTCTCACTGTTACTTCTACAGCTGTACAGGCAACAGACGAAACAGCTGCCCGCCAATATTTAACAGACTATGGTTACTTGGAAGAAAATGCTACAGATAATGCCTTAGTGTCGATATCAGATGGGTTACGGACATTTCAAGAAACTTATGGTCTCCCTGAAGATGGAACCTTAAATAACGAAACTATTGCTCTAATGCAAAGACCACGCTGTGGCGTCAAAGATATTGCAGATTGGGGAAGAGGCTCTAACTACTTATGGAAAGATTTAAAGCTATCCTGGTCTATCTACCCCCCAAATTATTCAGTATATCCATATAGAGCAGTTGCTGAAAGAGCTTTTCAAGCATGGGAGGATGTTTCTAATTTCCGCTTTAAATATGATAGAAACACCCATAATATTACAATTTCGTTTGCCGACCAACGGCATAAAATGAAAAATGACCTCACCTGGTGTCCCTACAAATTAGATAAACCTACTTTAGCGCACGCATTTTTTCCGGATGGAAGTTTCAATGTAGAGATTCACATGCATTCAAAAGAGCCATGGAGTCTTTCCTCCAAAAATGGTGGGACAAATTTACTAAGCGTTTTAATACATGAGATTGGGCATACTCTAGGTTTAGCCCACACAGCTGACGAGAGCGCGATCATGTACCCGTATTACAAAGCGGAAAATGTGAAAATAACTCAGGACGATATTTATGGTATCGAGTACCTTTATGGCAAAAAATCTTTGGCCACAACAAAAATACCCACGTCACCGAATACAACCCCACAGACAAAAACCACGACAATACCTACAAAAGTTACAACCACTCCACAGATAAAAACCACAACTATGCCAATAAAAGTTACAACCACCCCACAGACAAGAACCACAACTATCCAGACAAAAGCTGCAACAGCAATCCCCAGCGTACACCCGACCCCTGACGCACCCTCGGTACCCGATGCGGCGCAGTTTCCGACTCTATGTGACTTGAACTCGAAAACAAATAAAGCTTATTTAATCGTTAAAAACAAATTATTTATTTTTTATGAGAGATTTGTTTGGATGTTGAATTTAGAGACAAAACAAATTTCTAATACCCCGTTTCTATTAACAGATTATTTTAAATTTTTGCCAAAAAATTTTAGGAAAATAACTGCTATATATGAACGTCCTAATGGTGACATTGTATTGTTTGTCGATGATCTGATTTACTTTGTACAATATGGTACGTTCGCGTTAATAAAAACGGAATCAATAGATAGTCTCGCTGCCACAAATGTAAAAACCAGAGTTCAAGCTGTCGTGAACACAAACAAGGGAAAAACCTATTTATTTTTCAATGATATTCTAGTATGGGGCATAAATGAGTGCATGTTTAGACCAGACAATTATCATATAACGTCAGAATTATTTAACGGGATTCCCGCAAAGATAGACAGTGTATTTCGTTACACCGACGGCCGCCTTTATTTTATTCAAAACGACATGTTTTTTGAATATAATGAATTTACCATGAGTTTAATTCGCATCGGTAAAATGGATCTTTCATTTTTTGGTATATCTTGCCCTAATGTAGGCGTTTTGGCGCAGCTTAAAGATTTATTACATAAGATTATATCTCGTAATATAAAATTTTAGTTATGTAAAAATAAATAGAATGTATATTATTATAAACCCAATAAAAATATATTATTATTAGAGCTCTCGTTTTCTTTAATCAACCTATGCCAAACCCGTTTTCTTTAATCGACCTATGTTCCAAGTCCTATACAAGTTGTAAAATAAATTACTTTCCCTATATCTTTTTCGATGCATACGGAGTGTTATGGTCATTGTAATTTACTAGCTTGCTATCACTTGTTAAATTAACTTTTACGACACACTGGCGTAGAGCAGCTGTTTTAAAATTAATCATATTTGCAGGATTATTTGGTCTATGACCCTATTAAATAATGCCTTATTTAACTGCTAGTTTGATTGCACAGATATTGTGACGTACATACTCAAGCTACAAGAATTGAGTTATAATATTTAAAAAAGATATAAAAAACAATATAATATTAAATGTGTCTGATATTATACTGATAAAAACCCACATGTAGATAAAATGTTAAAACAAACGATTATACAGGTATGAAAAAACTAAAAACAATTTTCATTTCTTTAGGGCTGTTTTGAAAAACTAATACCCAAACTACTTGGTGCAAATGCCTATATAAAGTAGTTGTATTCTACATAATAACGAAGAAGGGTTCGTGAATTCGTAATAAAAACAATGGCTTATGTGGGTGCGTGTCCATATGAGACGCATTTTAAAAATTACCTAGGTATACTGATATCGTTTTAGGGAAATATTATAAAAAATTTTATTCAAAATAAAAAAGATTACCTTAACTTTCGAGCGTTTTAATACATATTTTACATATAGGCGCACAATTTTGAGCGTCACGCTTTAAACGTATGCAAAAAGAAAACCAAAAGATACAAACACTTTGAATAAAAATACCAAGTCAGTTTAAAAACCCCCCAACACCATAATAAAATTCAAAAACTTACCTGTTGCAAACTTATAACAGAAACAATTAAGTGCTCTCACCATTTCTGCACTAATTATAAGCCCCTTCTAGAGTGACGCTACTATTAAAGAATTAATTTTTATGATGCATAAATATATGTCGATTGGAGTACGTACTAATTAATTCAAACACTAATATAATATCATCATATACAGGGTATTTTGAAAATGTAGATAATGGGCTTGTTTATTCTTTACACTGATTTTAAATACATATACGAGGCTGGTAATAACTACTCTGTTGGGATATTTTAAACGGGGTTAATGGCGGATTAGACAGCTTAACGAGGTTTTGATCCGCCTAGCTGGGGCTTGAGGGAAACGAAAAATAATTATTAAATGTTCTCTTTCAAGATTAATTTTAAATATATCACCCAAATACGTACAATCAGTTAAAATGTAGTTGGTCTTCAGCTACGTCATTGTACTAAAATATACCATTTAGGTCGAATGTTATGGCAGTTTATAGATATAATTTATAATTTAAAGGCGTAATTTAACGGTCAAAAGTGTTTCATACCCCCTGTATACAGATCCCATTAGTAGTAATATATGCTTGCTTTTATTCACTCACATTATACATTAATTATTTATTAAAATGATAATTACTTACAATGCAAAATTGCATATGTAATAGACCAACAATGTTGATGAAATTTGCATATAAAACCACTTCTACCTCGCGTTGTGACTCGATTTTATATGATCATTTTATTGAAAGATAATTAATTATGTATTCTGTTTTTATTGTACGATTCGGTAAACATATCCTTAAACATAATAAAATTCGAAAAAGATCTTATTTTCTCCGATATGACCTTTATATATATTACCATAATCGTGCATTTGACTTGAAAACTGCATATATTTCTGAAATAAAACGTTGCTAAATGATTACAGATGTCTTTTTATTTACGCCGATTTTTTATTCCTTTAATGTAATATACCAGGGCGGTAGTAAGTGATATTTTTATGTTATAAATAAAAAAGTTTTAAAATTGATTGATTTTCATTTAATTATGCAATCCTGAATGACATTCCGATGGGGTATTTATATGGGTATTTTTATCAATGCGATATGGGGTGAATGCTGTTGGAAGGTTTAAGATTTGTTAATAAATTGAGATCGATAATAATATATCCCTATAACCACACTTAAGGTTCTTTGTTTTACCTAGTTACTGTTGCGGACGGCTATTGCAAGATGGCCTAAGCGTATTTTCTTAAATTTTCAGTATTGGAACGGCGGTGTTGCCGTTTCGACAATTTTTATGTTGAATAAGGTGAAATATTGGTTTGGCGATGCCATTAGTACTGGTTTGTCGATAAAATGTTGAGTGCATTATAAAAGCTAGGTTTACCACCATTTTGTCATCATCGTCACACTTAGGTTTGTTAATAAATTGGTGAAGGCAATATTTGCTGATAGGGGCTTCTGGTTGCATAAGTTCAGGTAGTACCCAGATAGCGGGAGTGTGCGTGAACGTAATTATAGATGACGCCTGAAAATACTGTTTGCCAAAAGGACATACTAGATCCCGTGTTGTCTAATTACATGCCGCGCTGCCTCTAACAATGTTCATTAATGATATGTATTGTATGTATTGTTTGGTGAATACCTATATATTTTTGGTAATAAATTTGTTTGATGTACTTAACTGTTTTGTTTCTTTATCGGGGCTGTTTTCTGTGATAGAGAGGCCAGCAGGGTCTGTTCCTGGGGGAACAGGGTCTGTTCCTGGGGGAACAGGGTCTGTTCCTGGGGGAACAGGGTCTGTTCATCGGGTCTGTTCCAGGGGGAACAGGTCTGTTCCGGGGGAACAGGGTCTGTTGGACAGGGTTCATAATACGTTTAATCTGATTCCACACGGAACAGTTTATATTACAATACTTTTTTTTGTTAAATCTGATGTCTTTGTTTTTAATAATCGGCTAAAAGACTTGACGCTTCGACTAATTACTGATTTTTAGTTTATACTATCCATCTATAAGAGACGTTGCAGCCCTTTCGGGGTAAATGATTGTAAAATAATATTGAAAGCTGATGCTTGTGTTGCATAGCAGATAGGTGAATGCACAAGATTGTTAATATTTTCCTACGCTTATAATATTTATTTTTATGTGAAACACTGGTTGCCTAACTTCAGGTAGTACTCAGATATCAATTAGTTTGTTTTACTAAGTATATGTGTATGGTTTGCCCTAATTTTGTACATTAGAAAACACCATCATAACCCCACTTAAGGACCTTTTGTTCCAGCAATCTAATCAGATGTGCCCCCGTGGTTTCACGTTGTCAAACATTGTTTAGCAATTTTAAGGTATATGCTCTCGTAGCGTATTTTGCAAGGCTTTGAGGTTCGGCCCCAGAGGATTATGGTTCAATTCCCGCTGACTGCACAAACTTTTTTTCTGTTATTATTTATTCATTATGTTGTTCAATATTGATTATTTAGATAGATGTTCAGGTTAGGTACTTGGGTTGGGGTACTATTGAGAACGTGGTACGTCATCTCTCCCCATAAATATAATAACACGTGACCATGGGTCATAAAGTTGGGTTAGAATCTTGAAATAATGAGGGCTGATAATACCAGGGGGGCGCCACTTAGGCTAAGACGGGTACCCTCGGGCGATCATCGGGTAACCATCGGGTGACCACCGCTCGGGGTCGCTGACCTGCCTGAGCTAGCCTCGCGAATTATGCATAGGGTCTCGCGGTATCACCTTCGATCATCATGCGCGCTCAACGCCTGTTGTGGAGGCTTCCTCCGCCGCGGGTCTGGGGCTCGCGCCTCCGCGGGTACTTGGGTTCCATGGGGAATGCTGTTAGGTTAGAATCTTCAAATAATGGGGCCCCCTGGTAATACCGGGGGGGCCACTTAGGTTAATACGGATCCTGTATCTACTGCGAGTAGTTATGACGTCAGACACTAGATGGCTATAGTAGCTGGGTTCCACTTAGGTTAATAGAGGATGGTGGCTTCCAGGAAAAGTGCCACGCCCTAAAATGGTGATAAAACTGCAGATTTCAGGGCAATGTTATTTCTTATGGAGTTTTGGGTTGAAACACAGATAGCATTACTACTTTCGCAATATTCGTAATTTCAGGTGGAGTATTATCCAGTTCCATATCTGATTTATCCGATTTTTCACTCATTTTTTGACTTTTGTTTTTGTTTGAAATTTGTCTGAAAATAATTATTACAACGCGGCCATTTTTATCTGACACTGACAGTTTCGAAATTCATGGCAACGTATGTCGTTTAGATCAATTACAGAATATTCATTCCGTATCTGGTTATGGAATGAAAATACACGCAAAACGCATAAGAAGCAAGTGTTTCAGAATAAATATTCCAACTCAACAGCGAGAATTTTTACATTCTATTATCAAAAATGATTTTGGAATTATTGCATTCAGTAATGGTCGTGGAGAAAAATAATTTAAAGACTATTATTTAATCTTATATCTTGAGTTTTCTCGGTATTTTTAAATTTGATGGTATAACTTCTTGGTAGTATAAAAGACAATTTGCATTGAGAACGACTCGTCCAAACCGCAAATCAATATCACCGACGGTTTAAGAGTTATTTTAATTTTGAAAAAGTTATTTATTTACATTTACCTATGCCAAGAAGCAAGATAACAACTAATTTTGTGATATACTGCGTAATAAACTATAAAAGGTATAATAAAAGGCCAAGGGGCCCAATGAACATCAATAATACTGAAAAATATGAATATGAATTATTATGAATATGAAAATATGCAGAAATCCTAAAAGAAGTAATCAGCAATTTAGCGAGAAAAAAATCACAAATGTTCAAAATGTTTTCCATGATTTATTCTTCTCTTAGTAGAAACTGCTGCCTCGATTTTATTAGTTTTAAACGCCAAACATCTTATATTGGGCAATATTTTTTAATTTATATTGTCTTTTTCTATAAAAGGTATGCCGTTTACTACTGTTAATTCGATGACAATGATATGTTGAACAATTATTTTCAATATCTTGAAAATGCTGCAATTGCGCCGCGGCAATATGCAATGCGATTTCCGCAAAGAAGACACTATTCTCGAGAAGTATTCTAAATATTGAGCTTCTGTCCCTGGCTATTAATTTAATTCGGGAACACCCAAATTTTCTTTTACAGGTACTATGGACAGACGATGCCACTTTCGCTGGGGGTGTGAATTTGCACAATATGCACTATTGGTTTAAATAAAACCCGTTCGATAAGGCAAGTGGAGTATCAAAACCGCTGGAGTTTAAATGTTTGGTGCGGGAAGAGGGAAAAATTATAGGTCTCCATTTTTTTTACCAAAACCTTAACGGAGCAGGCGCATTACGATCGGAACGTACGCCAATACCTATATAGATGAAGAATAAGCGAATTGTGTAATTGGAAGAGGAAGCTTGTTTCCCTGGCCGGCTCGTTCCCCGGATCTTACTTGTCTGGATTTTTATCTATGAGGTAGGTTAAACGATCTGGTTTTCCAAGAGAGGCCAACAACCAAGGAAAACATGATGTAAGGGATAAGAAATGCCGTTACAAGCTTATCCACGGCTGAAATTAGGACAGCCAATAACTCAGTTCTTAGAAAATAATGGACAACATTTTGAACATATGTGATTTTTTTCTCGCTAAATTACTGATTATTTCTAGTTCTAAGATTTGTGCATATTTTCATATTCATTATTAATATTCACATTTTATTCAGTGTTATTGATGTTTGTTTGGCCCCTTGTGTTATCTTGTGCATTGCGGGTATATCGGATACCGGTAAATGAAAACTGAATAGTTTTTTGAAGAAAAATCAACATAACTCGTAAACCGTTGGTGATATTGATTTGCGGTTTGGACGAGTCGTTTTCAATGCAAATTCTCTTCTATACTACCAAGAAGTTATGCCATCAAATATAAAAATATCGAGAAAAATCAAGAAATAAGTTAAATTGAATAACATCGCCCTCTTATTAATATTTTATTAGGAAACTTGGGGCAATTCCTCATAAATTTGTTTAAATTCCAAGAAATTTTCTTGGGAACAAGTTTAAGTTCATGAAAATCCGTCGAAGGATAACGATATAATGACAGTTTTTTAAAAATGGCCCCCACTCCTTTATTAGGCGAGATTCGGAAAAACACCAATAATAAAAGTTGTAGTAATGTACTGATTTTAATTATTTATTTATTTTTCTACTGTTAAATGGCATTATTTGCCGTAAAATGAAAATAATTCCTTATGATATTCTAAGAGAAAAACTTCATATGAACGGGTGCACGGAGTTGCCCTTTTTTAATATACAGCTTGTTAAATTTTTATAATTTTTTTTAATATCCTTTTCCCGACTTTATAGAAATATAGTACCGTTATTCATAATGATAAGGGACTTAATTAGCCCCAACTAGATTACATTTATTAAGTCCAGTGGCGTCCCGGGGAGCACCTTAACGAATAATATTGGCAAGAAAATGTACGCCACTGAGTTTCTTTTAATTTTGATATTTCTTTTCGAATTTACTAACTCATGATACAACTTTTCTGTTTCTTGAATTGTTTTCGTATCTTGCTTCGTTCTCGAGGGGAAAAATAAAGACCACTTTATTGCATATACAAGAAAAATATCTATGATGTATTTGAAAGTTAATTAAAACATTTAAATTAAAAATATATTTTTTTTAATATTGAAAAAAATGCAATAGTTAATGAAACCAAATATTATTTTCTTTTTTCTGATAAAACGCACGATTGCGATCGTCTCCATTTATTCTCTTACACGTTCAAAAATGCCTACATTTGTTCAGGTTAGTTATCTAGTACAGGCGTTTCGTATACAAGAAACTTTAGGTGACCCCATAAATAATAGTCTAGAGAATTTAAGTCCGGACTACGAGCTGGCCGACTTTGGGGACCTGCGTGTCCTATTCAGCAATTAGGAAAGTGTTGTCGAGGTATTGACGAGCAACTAGGCTAAAATAAGCTGGGGAGCCGTCGTGCATGAACCACATATTAGTTCTTATTTGTAGAGGTACGTTTTCTAACAGAACGCCAAGTTGTTCAGATAGAAACTGCATATAGGAGTTTCTATTCAATCGAGGTGGTAAAAAGTATGGTCCAATAAGATAGTCGCCAATGATCACTGTTCATACATTCACCGAAAGTTGTTGCTGAAAACGACTTGCTCGACTTTTATGAGGATTATAGTGCGCCTAAAAATGTTCGTTACCAACTAATAGTACAACTTTTTTGTTCCTTGAATTGTTTTCGTATCTTGCTTAGTTTTCGACAGAAAAAATAAAAACCACTTTATTACATGTACAAAAAAAAATACCTATGTATTTCAAAGTTAATTAGATTATGAGGCAAAGGTAAGTTTTGATGTCTAATTTATCTAATTTACTTGTTTTGTCAATAAAAAGTCAAAAATGAATAACTTTGGTCTAGCAAATGGAAATGCTGAAGAAGCTCGGCGAATTTACCAGAGTACCGCCATGTGCCAAAACATTTAGACAGCTTCATGCAAGATTGAGTGAGACTGGGAGTTTTAAACGTAGTACGGAACTTCCTGGCAGACCTGCAATAGTAACCACGCCTAAGTTAGAAGAGGCTATAGTTCGAGAGATAGAAGATGATCCTTCAACTAGTGCCACGAAGGTAGCAGTGCAACTTCAAACATGTGCATCAACTGTTTGGAGGGTTTTGCATCTTTATCAACTATATACCCATATCATATTCAAGGTTTGATTTTAGTAGGTGGTTGCTGCGTACAGTAGCACATAACAACAAGTTTTTACCGTACATTTTATTTACTGATGAGGCCTCTTTTTCAAGCGAAGCCATTATGAATGTTCATAATGAACATTTTTAGGCGGACGATAGTCCTCATAAAAGTAGAGAAGGTCGTTTTCAGGAACAACTTTCGGTGACTGCATGAACAGGGATCATTGGCGACTCTCTTATTGGACCATACTTTTTACCACCTCGATTGAATGGAAACTTCTATATGCACTTTCTATCTGAAGAACTTGACGTTTTGTTAGAAGACGTACATCTACTAATAAGAACTAATATGTGGTTCATGCACGACGGCTCCCCAGCTTATTTTAGCCTAGTTGCTCGTCAATACCTCGACAACACTTTTCCTAATTGCTGGATAGGACGCGCAGGTCCCCAAAGTTGGCCAGCTCGCAGTCCCGACTTGAATCCTCTAGACTATTATTTATGGGGTCACCTAAAGTTCCTTGTATACAAAACGCCTGTACTGGATGAAAACGACTTGAGAATTCGAATTGTTGAAAACTAATTTAGGCATTTTTGAACGTGTAAGAGAATCGATGGAGACGATTTCAATCGTGCATTTTATCAGAAGAAAGAAAAGAACATTTGCTTTGGTCAACTATTGCATTTTTTTTTATTATTAAAAAAAAAAAACAATATTTTTAATTTTAATGTTATAATTAACTTTGAAATACATAGATATTTTTTTTTGTATATGCAATAAAGTGGTTTTTATTTTACCCTTGAAAACGAAGCAAGATACGAAAACTATTTAAGGAACAAAAAAGTTGTATCATATTAGTTGGTAAATCCGAAAAGAATATCAACATTACAAGAAAGTCAGTGGCGTACGTGCGTACGTGCTCCCCGGGACGCCAGTGGACTTAATAAATTTAATATAGTTAGGGCTAATTAAGCCACTTAGCATTATGAATAACGGTACCAAATTTCAATAAAATCAAAAAGGACATTTAAAAAAATTATAAAAAAATCGATTTTTTTTTTAAATTTTAACACCCTGTATATCAAAAACGGGGCAACTCCGGGCACATATTCATATGAACTTTTTCTCTTAAAATATCATAAGGAATCACACCCTTAAGTTACGTACTGTACTTCTGAAACACCCTTTATATTCGTAAATTAAAAATCTCTAAAAATGCTCCGAGCAACTGTAGGCGAAACTCGAAAAATATTTCAACTTTTCACGTGGTCAATCCCAAAAGCTAAAATCTCCTAAATGATGAAAGCCGTGAAAGCGTCCGTTCTATGTTCACGGCATTGCAAGTTTACCTCCGACAATTTTTTTAAGTTCTGTGGTGTTAGTCTCAATATAGTAACTGTCTTTGGTTATTTTCTCTAATATTGGCAGTGCTGAGATGACCCAGTCTTCCAAGGGGTATCCGTAAGCAAGCTGCGAAAAAAATAACGTATAAGAAATTATGTTGCATATAGATCCATTCCATACATTAATTCCATAAGTTTAACTACAAATATTTTACCATGTTAAGTTATGAACCCATATACCTATTTTAAGAAAAAGACCCCCTTAACGTTCTAACAAATAGTAGTCCATTGTTGGCAATTTTAATCGTTTAAGGTGTAAAGATGCAAATCACAATATATCATGAAGAAAGTTACAAATTCAGTTCAAATATTTTAATAAAAAAAAATGACAAGAAAAGCAGGAATGATAGTTTGCAAAACATTTGCAACATCGCCGGAATTGCACTCACCCTAGCAAAAAACGGTTCAAAAGTTCAATCGAGGTATTGCAATTTGCAACCAGGCCCTTTTAAACACAAGGGAAGATTTATTTCAGCTTTAAAATTTTCCCTTATAAGGCCTTGGAATCTATCCATACAAACGCCAAAATATATTTATCACTTGTGATCAAACAGTAAATATAATTTACCTGAGAAACCTGGTCTACATATATATTAAACACGTTCATGAGTGTAGTAACATTATCACCAGTGACGTTGGAAAAGTATTCCCAATATGCGTCGTATACGGACAGAGCTTGTTGGATTTCAATAGAATTTTCTACTTCTTTTTTCATTGTTTTAAAATTTTCACAGACTTGATCGGACCGCAGTACCTAAAAAGACACCATTTTTTAAATATATTTATCGAGAACTAACAAAATCGTGATAATAATTATTTTTGTGATTTTAACCCATATTTACTTGCAAACTGACTTAATTATATAATAATTCTAATTCGTTGTGACACAAGGGTGTCTTTAGAGAATTCTTTCTTGGGGGGATGTTTCAAAGAACAAAAAGTGTCAAGGATATATTTTTTTTTGGTAGGCGTCCTGCCTAGTTAAAATCAACAGAGTCAGAGTTGGACTTCTTTAGATGAAAGCTCCAACAATTGAGGTATCTTTCGTCAGTAAGTAATTCTTAAGAACATTTAGTGGCAAAGCTAGGAGGGGGGGGAGCGGTAGCCGCCCCGAGCGCCAAGATTAGGAGGCAGCAAAACTGTATATTGAATAATTATTATTATAGTGATTGGCTTTAAACAGGTCAGGTTATCCCAGCAATTTCTCAGCCTTTTAATATTTGCGACCCAATTTTCGATCACTATTCTCATCTAGTTGAGAAACTAATTATTGAAATTTAGGCATTAGTATCCTCTATATTGAATTTTAACAATGTTTTATTTTTATGATAAGGATCCTGGTTAGTGGTGATTTTTTTTTATTATGATTAAGCACAGCACTTCAGAATTAATCATTTATGGCGCTGCAAGCGGTAGGTGTGCGCAGAAATCGATTCACGTTAATCTTGAATCTTTGGAGATTATACACGTTGGGGAACACGGCCTTAGGAAGGTCGTTCCAGAGTGAAAGAATTTTTAAACAGTGTCGTTCGAGGGACACTAAGCTGAACCATGTAAGGGTGGGCTGCATGGCTCGTCGTGTATATCTACCATGCATCGCTCTGGGTGGTAGTGGAAGCGGACAACCTCAGATGAGCACTTGCTATGAAAATATTTGGAAAATAGACTCAAGTCGTCAACCTACCTTTGACGAGAATTTGACGTTCAAGGCTTCTCAGGTTGTTTGTCAGATCATGGTCGCCGATCAAGAGAATTGCTCTTCTTTGAATGGAATCCAGCAATCTAAGGGTATGTTTAGGAGCAGAGCCCCAAATATGCGAACAGTACTAGCGATGGTCTAATTATAATCTAATAATCACCACTTAGACGCTTGTTTATGTAAACATAAAGATTTATTGATGAATATAATGCAAAATATGTAGCAGGTTATCACTATTTACGTTAATGAATATTTAAGTAATAATAACAATAAATCGGTCAAGTGCCCGCTTTGTGCAGATTTCCTGTATTCAAATTGGGAGGAGAGATCGATACAAATCTTTTTGAACAGGATCGCGTGCATATCCTTATATCAAAAGCAGTCAGCAAGGAATTTCTTAGCAGATAAAATATTGGGCCAGGAACGAACCTCCTTTTTGTTACAAAGCATTGCAAAATAACCAAGTAAATAACAAACCCAAATATCAACAATTTAAAACTTTGTTCAAAACTACGTTGCACGTTCTACCTAAGAAACCACGTCGTGTTGTGTTTGATCAAAAGTTATTGGGGTGTATAGAGGTTCTTAGTTCGGAGAAGTATTTCAAGCTTCTGCGAGACTGTCTTAGCAATGGCCGTAACGTGACTATGCCAAGACATTTCACTATCCAAATTGACGCCCAATAAATTAATTGATGAAGTCAAGGGAATCGAGTAGAGATGTACATTGGCAGTCGACGTTCGAGCATCCAAAGTAAAAGGTGAAACAAGTGTGCTGTCATTAGCGAAGCTATATATAGGATTTTTAGTTTTTTCCAAAATATCGTTAATGTATAGTAAAAAGAGAGTGAGCGACAAAATAGAACATTGATGTTAAATATGTCTGAAAGAAATCCGTCCACCGCCACTCGCAGAGAGTGGTCTTTAAGAAAGCTTGACAGTCATAAACAAAATTGAGCCAGCATTCCGTATGCTTTCACTGTAGATAGGAGCCCCCATGCCATACTCGGTCCTTGGAAATGTCCAGTGCTACCGCCCGAGATTCCCCATGATATTCTATTGCGTTATTCCAAACGTGAGTAACATAAGCGAGAAGGTCTCCTGTTGATCTAGACTTACAGAATCCATACTGGTGGTCACTAATAATATTGAAGCCTTCTAGGTACGTTAATAATTTTTCATTGATATCTTTCTCCATAACTTTTGATATAACCGAAAGCAATGCGACTGGACGATAGTTGTTTGGCAAGATCTTCTTGCCTTTCATGGGTATGGGCTGGATTCGCGCAGTTTTTCAGCAAGAAGGAACTATTCCTTTTCTGTAAGATAAGCTAAAAATACCGGTGTCAATTCATTAGCGCATGTCTTAATTATAATTATTGGAATTTCGTCAGGACCAGAAGCTTTGTTGGTGTCAAGACTCCTCAAGATTCGTTTAACATGGCGCCAAGGGCGGTTTTAGCTTTTCAACATGGGGGGGGGGGTAATTTGAAATCGGAATTTTTTTTTTAAAAAAGTAACCAGAAAATAAGTTTGGGAGGGGGGGTCAGAAAAAAATAGC
This sequence comes from Polydrusus tereticollis, assembly GCA_963920685.1. Taxonomy (NCBI): domain Eukaryota; kingdom Metazoa; phylum Arthropoda; class Insecta; order Coleoptera; family Curculionidae; genus Polydrusus; species Polydrusus tereticollis. The sequence continues at coordinate 79,094,736 of OY987331.1, read as the reverse complement.
GGCGCAGGCGAAAAATTTTTGGGTGCCACGCCCTTTTTTCAATGATGATGCTTAAAATTCTAAATTCATGGGGGGGGGGTAATTACCCTATTACCCCCCCCCCCGTAAAACCGCCCTTGCATGGCGCTACCGGGAATTCTCGATTCTGCAGGGAATGTTCGGTGGAGTTTTCCCCTAAAAATCTTTGAATGTAAAGAGAATAGTTCCGCCAGTAAGTTTGCTTTTTCCTGTGCTTTGGTCGCAATAGTGCCATCAGAGGGTGTTAAAGGTGGAATGGTTGACTTGGTAAATTTCTGACTGACAAAATGACTTCAATCCGTTATGACATTCAAGAAGTTTGTCTTTGATCCTCTGGTTGTGTGCTTCTTTGCTTTGGTTTATCGTTTGCTTGCATTGGTTTCGTGCGTTAACAGAGATGGTACGAATTTCGGCGGTAGGGTTTTGATTATTTGATTTAACAGCTCGTTCGCCATTTTTAGAAAACCAAGGCTTGCCGTTAGCAGGGCACTTTTTTGAGAAAGTGTTGGAGGCCAGTAAGGATAACCTCTGATATTGCTCTAGCACAGACAGATGGATCGTCAGGGGTAAAACAAACGTTCCGTCAACTTGGCTGATGTATAATGCCAGATCTTGCGTGCTTTAGGAGGATGTTCGGCACTTATTGGTAGTTTGTTCAGTGCCGAAATAAGTCGGGGTTTGAAGTTAAGAAAAGGTTCAACAAACTAGCAAAGTCACCATCTCGGTCTGGAATCCGAGTTGGTTCACCAACAAGTTGGGTGAGGCCAGAGCTGATGTCAAAGGATTCGGCTTCATGACCTTGCTCGTCGGTTGTATTTGAGTATTTCAGCCAACATTATGAACGTTAAAGTCGTCAAGGATGACAACTTCGGAATTGGGATGGTGGGTTTGTAATAAGTCGCTAGTATTAGCAAGTGAGGAGAACAAGTTTCCATAATGGCTATCGCTTGGCAGCCGGTAAAGGCAGCAGATGAATTTAGTAATTCTCTGCGTTGATATTTTAAACCACATTACATCAAAGTAATTAGGCTCGAGTGTCTCCTCTAGTTAACAAAAAATATCACTGCGGACAAAGAGACACAGGCCAAAATTGCTGCGGTGATGGAAGTCGTACCCAGGATATAAATAGCTGATCGTACTAATCAATGATCTGACATTTGTTTCGATTAATGCGAGTACATGAGGTTTGGTAGATTGTAGATGTTGATGAACTGCATTGATGTTTGAGTTCAGGCTTCTTATATTGCAGAAGTCCATTTGGAAGTTGCTAATTTTGTGTCTTTTACCAACATCAGTTGTCACACCATTTCCATTTTGAATGTTGTTCAAAGGACCCGCCTGACTGTTGGAAATAATGGATGTTGTGATAACTTTGCTTGATGAGGCGCCAGGACCATTTATAGGCCCAGTAACTCTTTGTAGTGTTACTGCCGTACCGTTTACCGCTTTGCCATATCGATTCTTAAATACATGAATAAAACCACCAGAATTAATAATGTTGTCGTATCTCACTTTTTGACATCTGTCGTACTTAATTATAGCGTTGCAATTTAAAAAAATCCAATATGGCGTCAAATATGTTTAAATTGTGAACCTATATACTTTAACATTGAAAATGTTTATATTATCGCACGGGCACGTTAGTATGGGTACGGAATTCAACGAAATTCTTGTGTTGCATTTATCCCATACGTCACACCGAATTAAAATGATCCACAAGCGGAACTACGCCAACCGCCGCCGCCGAGCCGGTGGCCCGATGATGACGGGGAAGGGAGAAGGTACGAAGGACGACGAGATCAGACCAAGTCGAGACTAAACGTATGGTTTCGCTGGAGCTGTCAGCGGATGAAGCTGGCGTTCGCGATCGAGCGTAGCAATCGGCCGTCGCCACAGGGTGGTTTGGCTGGCGCGGCTGGAGCAGCGCGCTTCAGATCATATTCGTATTTTGTAGTGAAAGTGCTTATGTATGATTTATAATGAACGCCGATAACATTAGTTGCATACTGTTGTTGGAGGAAGAAGACGAAGAGGAGATGTTAGCCCAAATTCCTCCATTTCGACAGACGTCATATTAACACTTGAATTTATACTATACCATATTTAAATCAAAGCTGCAGCATACCAAGTTAACAAATCAATTTGATTAAGGCGTCAAAGAATCAAAACATTTTAAAATTGTATCATTAGTTGGTATATCCGAAAAAAATATCAAAGTTAGAAAAAAGTCAGTGGCGTACATTTTGTTGTCAATAATATCCGTTGTTTCCCGGGACGCCACTGGACTTAATAAATTTAATCTAGTTAGAGCTAATTAAGCCTCTTATCATTATGAATGACGGTACCAAATTGCAATAAGATCGGAAAAAGGATATTTACAAAAATAATAAAAAAAACGATTTAAAAAAAAAAGACATTAACACCCTGTACATCAAAAACGGGGCAATTCCGGATACATGTTCAGGTTAGTTCAGGTTAGTACTTCTGGAGCACCCTGTATTTATTCAAATACAACTGTCAAAAACACAAATATTTATATCAAAACATCGATAACAAACAATAACACCAAACGATACAATGCAATAATGCGAAAATCACCGGCAAACTAAATACAACCCTGTCGCCCAGGGCCTTTTAGTTTTATTGCCGATTGACCAATCGAAATAGAGTTACGGTTGTCATTAAGTACTGATCAATGTTTCCTTCGTATGCATCTTGGATTTGAATATGGGATAATTATAAGCTTTGTAATGTAATGCTGAAAAATAAACAGAATGGTTTTGTACACCTTACCGTTCTTCCTTACACTTGCTGCCACTTTTTTCCTTGCATTTTCTTTCATTACAACATTTTTGTAATTTTCGTTCTATAAAGGGGGGTACTTTTGCACCTCCTGTATCAAACACTCGTCAGCAATTGCCGAAAACGGTGGCACTCTGCTGAGCGATCGCGGCTGGACTGGTCTCTCTAGCAGTCCGAACGCAGCCGCTGCAATCTACGGCGAGCGCTGTGTCGCCGAGCTGCGGCAGTGAAACCGTGTACATACAAATCGCATTAAACCAGTACCGAGCTACCAATCGCGAACGTCAGCCGCGGCCGCTGACTGCTCCAGCGAAACCATACCTTAGAGGCGCGTTAGAGTTTATAACCTTTATTATACTATTTTTTATATTATGAATCATTAAAACTTATATCAACTACCTAAATATTACATTCAAATCTATGAGTTTTCGCAGATCTCAAATCTCACAATAGTCACAAGCGTTGCACTCTGCTTCGGCATTTTCAATGTCTTCCCCGGTTGCATCTTTGTAAAGGACTGTAAATTTTTTGACATTAATTCTTCTCTGTTTTCTTGAACCATGCGTTCCCATTTAATTGTTGTTGAATTTAGCTTTACATTATTGAATTAGTATGTTTTTTCGATCACGCTATGCTGTTGTGCCTGATTACTGTTGTTTATCGTGGTTTATTAGTGCTTAATAGTCCACGATAAAGCCAGTCGTTTGGGATTTTGTGTGTGTATGTTCTATGTTGATATGCACAATATAATTCCGGATGTCCCACTACAGTAATTTCACGCTGGGGAAACGTGTATCATCACGTCAAGGAAAATAGGTTTGTAAATGATGTGTGCGTGCGATTTCAATCTCTGCTATTTTTGTTTGTGACTTAACCCAGTAATTGAAATTCAGTCTAGTCAAACGCGCTTTGCGACGGGACGTGTACGACGTCAACATTAGGGCGCGAGCTTCCTATTGGACAAAATATGTTGTGACGGACTGCGAAGTCCTGATGTATTTCTAAATAAAAATGTTTCAAATAAGATACCTAAATCAATGAAAAAGAATCCATATTATCAAAGTAAAAATAATACAAGTTTATCTTTTCAAAACGTTATTGGCATCACGTTATTCGCCTGCCACAAACGTCCAGAAAAAATGACAATTACCATATCTCCACGCCCACAAAATATTTCTAACAGCTAAAGACAGCCCAGAGTCCTGCTATTTCAAAATATGTTAAATTTTTATTGGATACATCAAACCACCAAAAAATTTAAGTATTCTAATGCCTTCCCACAAAAAATGAGATCATATCGAACCAAGGTTACTCAACTCCGAAATAGAAGCTTAAAACGGAAGACGGCCATAAAAATTAATCGTTTTACATAAAATTTTATTCGATTTCACATTAAATTCTTAGAAAACAATTCGTAACTGATGATCACATACCACCTAATTCAAGTAGAAGGGACACTTCAATCCACCTCTTGAAGGCGGAGTTAGCCTTCAAAATTTCTCTTACTTACTCGGAAGGGATGGTCAAGATTCCCACTTTACACCTACGCAAATTTAGAAAAGATATAAAAACGCTAACACGCCTAGAAAAAGACAGTTCCCAAGAGTTTACTCAGTTCAGTAAAGTTCACTTCAGTATACTAAAAGTTCACTACAGTTCACAGCAGTTGAGAAGAAAACAGTGCAGTTCAAAGTAGAAAGTTCAGTTCCCTGCAAAATAATTGAAAACAAAGAAAACCTATCTACGTCACACAAGTACAGTCAAAACATCAAAAAGTAAGAGACAGTTTTATTAAACTTATAGAGTATAGTGCCGCGACTTAAAGTCAAAATTAGTAAAAACGTACCCCGCTTTTCGCAAAAGTTTAGTAACCAAGTCACCGAGAGAGAACGATTCTAAATATTCTTTTAATATAGGTTAAGACCCCGGGTTAACCAAATAAATTAAAGTTAGAATTACAGTATTTTAAAAACAGTGTAATTACCAAAAACACTTCGAGATTAGTATTTACAGTGAAGCTTTTCTCATAAACTTTCAAACTTTACAGTGAAAAATAAACTTAAACATTCGCAAGCGAAACTTATCTAAATCTTTAGCAAATTCTCAGAAAAAGGGATTATTTACGTGAAAGTACAGCTCAACGACCTATATTTCAGCCCAAAACGTTCAGGTGTGGGTTAATAACCGAGCTGTACAGAGCGAATAAACCGAGACACTTCGAGTGTGAAAGAGAAATGATAGCTTACATAATTGTGATTTACTGTTGTAAGTAAAAGTTAAATTAACCCATTTATTTGATGCATATTTCGTATTGAACCATATTTTCTAAATGTATTTTGTCAGTGACTTTGAATAATTCCTGAAATCTGCCATATATAACATTGTGATATGCTGTTACCATAATTTCTTTTAACTTGGATTGGAAATAGAATATTTTTGAAAACCCTTTTGTAGAGTTTTTATTTATCTCTAAGGAACCCGAATAACCCTGAGCGCTGCGCTACAGTAGGTCTCAAACTGCAAACTACTTTACCGTATACCAAGCTTTGCAAACCGCTCCCTTTCGTTGCCTGCTAATACCAACAAGCCGCGGGGTATAACAATGGTGTCAGGTCTGTGAGGTCTTATGCGCATGTGTAGGGGTTGTTCGCAAAAGAGAAAAAAAATTTACGAAAGGATAGGAAATAGACACTAAAAATACAAAAACCAAAGAAAATGACAGAAGAAACTGCGCCTGCTGCTGTTAATACTATATTTTGTGACATTGAAACTGTACCAAATTATGACGGTATCACCGATATTGAAGAATTTATCGAGCATATAAACACAACAAAAAGTAGCCGTTGCTACGCTCAAAATAAAAGGCTAAGCGAAGCAATATTTTCATTCAAATAACGATTTCAAAATCACTAAGGATTGGACAAATTTTATTATTCAGTTTAGGGATCAATTTAAGAAAAAATCAGTACCAGGTCAACAATTAAAGGATTTTGTGGAATGTAGACAGAGAAACAGAGAATCTTGTAGGGAATTCTTAACTAGGATAAATATAGCAGGAAATAAAATTAGGGTAACTTTCCCTGATAAAACAGCTGCTGCTGCATTAGATCTGCAATTTGAAAAATACTTGTCGAGGCATTTTGTGTTAGGTTTATTACCAACCATAAGAGATAAGGCATTATCTGTACAAGCAAAGACAATTTCGGAGGCGTGGTATACAGCAGAATTGCAGGAAATGATAGACAATTTAAATAAAATAAAAATTAAACATCCGTACGAAAAATATTGCAATTTTTGTCAATTAAGGGGGCATGATAACGAAAACTGTAGAAAAGTGAAGGAACAGTCGAGAAATCCCTATTGCCCTTTCTGCAAAATAACGGGACATACTATCGAAAACTGTAGAAAAATAAAAAACCAGCTATACCAGAATAAATTCTGCAGTTTCTGTAAAATAACGGGGCATAACTTCGAAGGATGCAAAAAATATAGGAACCAACCATACGAAAATAAATTTTGCAGTTTCTGTAAAATAAAGAGCCGTAATTTTGAAGAATGTAGGAAAAGATTACACACTGGTTTCATTAATAAATACTGTACACACTGTAATATGAAAGGACATGATATAGATAGTTGTAGAAGAAAAAATAAAAAACGATATTAGGCGTTGTTTTAATTGCAACGAACCGGGTCATTTCAAAATAAATTGCCCAAGAGTAGCGCCAGTCCACCAACGAAGAAATGAAACGGATACACGGCTACCAAGAGATAGGGTACGATCCTATGAGTCACCACGACGAGAGAACCCACAATACGAGTTTCCACGACAAGAAAATCAAACAAATTTATTTGACTACAATAATGAAAGACAGACACCTTATACAAATCGTACCATTCGTGACTATCCGAAAGAGAACTGTGTGAATCGTGATACCCCGAGACAAAATAATGAAAATTTAAATGCCTACGCAGTCACATTGCAACCACAAAATGCGGCTGCCAACGAGTCCCAATGGTAATTTCAAAAGATAACGAAAAAATAAATAAATAGAAATAAATAACAATAAAGTACGGGCATTCATAGACAGTGGCGCCTCAGTATGCCTCCTCACGCCTGAAATTGCCCAGGGGTTAAATATAAATACAAAAATAGATGGTAACTTAAAGGTATCCAAGGAAAGACAATACCTCAATATGGCAGTGTTCACATTCCTGTAAAAATAGGGACTCATACTACAGTTATGCAAAGATTTTTGATAACCGAGTCTGTGAGTTTTGACGCTGACATATTACTAGGGTTAGATTTCCTAGCGAACCACAGTGTAAAGATAGATTGGGGAGAAAATTTAATGTACATATTTAATGAAGTTATCGCTCTAGAAGAAGAAATTGACCATAACCTAGCTATTACCACAGTAAAACAAGAAATACATAGAGATGCACCAAGATGCGGAAAACAGTATTGAAAAAGAAGTAAAGCTACTCCTTAGCTCAACTAAACAAAATATGCAATGTTACTTTGACATGGGAAAAGCGTTGTCAGAAAACACTTGTGCAAAAAGTTCTTCGTTACGGCCAGTAACGACGGACTTAGGAAGTCTGATGGTTGGCCGCCATCTTGATTTTCAGGAACCAATAGACCAGTATACGACAGTAAGTCAGACAAAGAAAAGGAAGCTGCAGATTCCCAAAATATGCCAAAAAAACATAGGAAAAACCAGGAACACACAGGAGTTTTACAAAAAGAAACAGAAAAGAAAAGGAAAAAAGTTTCATAAAAGAAAACTACAAGAGTTTCACAAAGGAAACCAGAGCACAAAACTAAAGAAGTTCCACAACAAAGAAGTACAGAAGTTTTACAAAAGACAACACTTCAGGAAGGTATAGGAGTTTCACGGGAGAAAACAAAAATTTCCCAGAAGAATACGGTTTCCCAACATACCACAGAGGGACAGAAAAATAACAAAATTTTCCAAAACAAATCAGAAAAAATAAACCAGACAAACGAAAACTCCACGGATAGAAATTCGTTGACCTGTTAGGATTATGAATAAAAAACCGTATGAAGTAACCTTAGCAAAGAAAACTAGAAAAGCTTACGCATACGCAGCTGAAACAGAACAGACACCACCAAACGAAAAGCATATACACCGAATAGCAAAAATAAGTACGCAAGACAGTAATGAAATATTGGAAAACCTACACTTAATGACACCTACTACACCGTGTGAATGGCAGCTTAGGGCATTAGTCCAAGAGTACATTGACGTTTTTAAAGCTACAAATCAGAAATTATCTTGTACAACTAAAATCGAATAATAACAGAGGATGTGCCACCCATTTGTATGAAACCCTATAGATTCCTTTTCATCGAAAAAAGATTCTAGACAATTAGTTACGAAAGTTAGAATTAGACGTAATAATAGAAGAATCTGAAAGTGATTGGGGGGCCCCTGAAAAACACTTACACCCTGGAGAAGAGCCTCAATACAGGATTGTAGTAGATTATCGTCTGCTCAATAATATTACGAAGCCGATTTATTGGCCCCTCCCGAACATACCAGAGACCCTAGATAGTCTTACCGGATCAAGTTTATTCTCTACCCTCGATATGGCAAGTGGGTACTTTTAAATCGAACTAGATGAGAGAGACAGAGAAAAAAGTGCTTTCGTTACACCTGAAAAAACCTATTGAATCAAAAGACTTCCCATGAGTTTGGCAAATAGTCCCAGTACATACCAACGCTTTGTCTCTAGCATTTTTTCGAGTTTAATAGGTACCGACATACTAGTCTACCTAGATGACATTATAATCTACTCAAAAGATTCAATACCAGAACACCTATCAAAATTAAGAAAAGTTTTTGAGATAATGCGACAAAGCAACCTACAATTGAAACCAACAAAATGTCATTTCTTGAAGAGAGAGACAAAATATCTGGGGCATGTAATAAGTGAAAAAGGATGTAGTGCTGATCCTGAAAAAACCAAAATAGTTGAGACCTATCCTGTACCAAGAAAAGTCAAGGAGATTCGAGCGTTCTTAGGCTTATTCGGGTTATATAGACGTTTTGTACCCCGATTTTCAGAAATTTCACAGCCTTTGACAGCTTTAACAAAGACAAATACACGATTTATTTGGACAGACAAACAACAAGAAGCTTTTGAAACTTTAAAGACAGCTTTAATAACACCACCCATATTAAAATATCCCGATTTTAATCGACCATTTATTCTATGCACAGACGCAAGCAATACTAGCATATCAGTAATATTATGTCAAAAATATGATGACATGGAACACCCTATATAGTACCATAATAGATCACTCTTGAGTGCTGAAAGAAGATATTCTGTCATCGAAAGGGAATGTCTTGCTATCATAGAAGGTGTGAAAAAATTCAGATATTATATAACAGGCACACATTTCTTTATATATAGTGACCATAAACCACTTAAATACATTCTGAATATAAAAGATAGCAGTTCACGTTTATTAAAATGGGCCATGTTTCTAATGGAGTACAGTTTTACAATTGATTACCGCCCTGGAAAGAAGAATGCAAACGCAGACACACTTACCAGACTACGTGAGTACCAACGAGGAACCAACACTAGAGATAAACAAGGACAGCCACCAGAAAAAATGGCGAGAGTAGAAATTCACAACGAAGGTAGCCCTATGACCAGCGTAATATGGACACGCGCGGATATATTACGACAACAACAAGAAGACAAACCATTACAGGAAATTAGTAAACGTTTACCTGATGATTCTGGATATTATTACCTGGACAATGATGGAATACTCTATGCTACTAGGCAGGATTTCGAAAGGACCGATAAAGTCGTTGCGCCTCGAAGCATGATACCTGAAATTTTGGATTTATATCATAACTCACCAATGGTTTGTCATGGAGGGCAGAAAAGGACTTCAGAACTAACAAGACGAGATTTAATATGGGATGGAATGACAAGCGATATCAAACGATTTTGTCAACAATGTCATTCTTGTAGTATAAACAAAAAGACGTATCAACCACCCCATGAATTACAAAAAATACCAGTACTATATGTAACTTTTGGAAGAATTAGCTTAGACTTAGTGGGTCCCTTAAATAGGACAAGATCTGGAAATAAATATATACTGTATGGCAGAGATATGGAGCTACCACAACACCTAGGTCTTAAACCAAAACGCTGTAAATACGATCTAGATGAAAATTATGCCACTGAAATGCGACAAAAGATGACATTTGCCCTTAATGAAGCCAAAGAAAATCTGGAAATTACCGCTGAAAAACAATGTAAGCGATACAACAAGAAAACGAAGCCGAGACAATATAAAGAAATATCAGGAAAACCAAACTTAGCAACAAAACTGCGACCTTACTATACAGGACCGCATGGAGTAATAGAAGCAAAATGACCCGTTACTTATAAAATTAAAGAAGTAAATGGAAAAAGAGAAGAAGTGGTTCATTCAAATAGACTAAAAATATGCAGATGTCCAGAAAAACATTTCAAGCAACTTTAAGAAGAAACTGAAGATGAACCAAAAGCCGAAACGAGTAAAACCACAGAACATCAATCTCACTTGCATAACATTATACCAAGTCCGACAAAACTGCCCACCGCAATAACAAAACGATAATTTTAATTGCACTTGTTGCTCTAATAAGCATCACCTTTAACATATTAAACATTGTGAAAATAAGAACACAACCTGTAAGCCCCAGTACCCAGAATTACATCACAGAAGATCTAGAATTACGACCTAGAAAACCTATAACTGGACGATTTATACGATGGACGCCACCTACCAAATTCAAGTTATATGTACTCACGACCACCACAACCACCACCTAAAAAGGCGAAACAAGAATAAAACCAGTATATGGAGATGAAAAGCCCAGTATCAGGACCGTCCAGGAAAACTACCGCAAATACTAAAGTCATATATCAAAATATAAACCACAAAACTTACTATGTAATAGCCAATTACAAACTATTACAGAAACACTTTATGAAGAAATATCACCAACATAGAGAATAGAATAAATCCGATCCTGTGTATAAAGCAAAACTACCCTTGAAGGTACACTAACATAAAAATGTAATGGACTACTTTTTCCAAGTATAAAAATGTAAGCAATTTCGAGATCGTGAACCGAAGACAAAAATTCTCAGTGTGGGTCATGACATTACATTGGTTACAAAATTTCTCATTCATACAAACATATGGGGGAGACCACCTCAGGATCCAAAAAAAATGACGAAGTCGAGTTTATTAAACTTATACTCCCTTACCGTGAGAATTTTGATTACAAGAAAAATTTCATTATTCCAGAAAAGTATAAAAATCCCAGTCAGCCAAATGGGACTTCAGTCAACGATAATTCATACAACCAGAATGATTAACCAAGCCATCGAAAGTTACTTACTGTTCGTCGGGAGTTTATCCCATTTCATTCTAGCCATTCCATTATTAGAAGGTACTTTAACGGAGCTACTAAACGTCCACGAACGACTAGGAGGTGCGGCCCCGCCCACATGTGAAGTGTTCAAAAAATTAAGGAGCATCAATCTAATGCACATCCATCTTGTCCTTTTCGAGTACCTTAGACGACTAACTCAACGAGCCATCCAACATAACATACTGGCAGAGATCCTCTTACCTTGCCAATGCAACTTCTGCCGACGTTTACAAATCATAAATTGGAGAACTCAGCACCATAACGAAGTACCGGCTCATAGACAAACGCATAACACCCAACCGACTCGGGCTCCTACTCAACATACTGTCACTACCAGTACAGTTACTCAACCCACCCAAAGTTCGTCAACAACATATATACCTGCCCACACTCGTCATATCAGTGCCCTACTGGCAGCTCAAGCACCCCGGAAACCAACTCCACTAATTCCCATTAGAATACCACTCCAGACCAGAATCATCCCAGGAACAGCGCCACCAGCTGTCCAAAACGCCTCGACATCACTAGTGAACGCCATACCCCAATTCGGAAGAAAGACCGCATCCACAGCAGGACACAGTTTCAGAAAGTGTTAGTGAAATCAAGTGATTGAAACAAAAGAACCCATGGACATGCCAGTGTTGTCACCCGCAAAAATCCAATTCCGAACTATATAGAACGTTTAATAACATTATATAAGTTAATAATTTTTTTGTATGTAATGTTTATTATTAATAAATGTGTTGTTATATATTGATGAGAGGAACTTGCCAGATTTAGGTAATTTAAATGTTAATAGTGGTTTTAAAACAAGTATTAGTATGAGATCATGTGCCTTTCTTAAGTTAGATCCAATCTTTAACTTATTTTCTTTTTTCGTTCTCCTGTTGGACTTGTCATCAATATATACATATGTTTTGGATTCGGCAAATATTCTTCAAATAATTGATGTGTGGCGACAGCGTTCAAGCTGTTACTTAAATTGATTGAATTTGGAAGGTTGCTTTGACGATATTAATCCAGTCTTGGTAGAAGCCAGTCTTTCGGTAAGTTATATGTCCTGGTTGGTGGAGAATGAACGTGGGAGCCTAGATCATTTTGCGACACGGCTGTCCGCCTGTAGTAATTCGTAAGGATTTTATAAAAAAATTATTTGAGGTCGGCATTTATAAGTTACTGCAGTACGTTAGTCATCGTATGTCTAGGTACGTCCACAATAATTATTCTTAAAACTTTGTTTTGAAATCGTTGAAGTATTTTCAATTAAGTATTGTTCATAGTGCACCATATCGGAGTACCTTTGTACATATGTCTATATCCTGCTTTTCCGAGCTGACCATTCACTTTTTTCAAGTGCTGGTTTGTGTTCCAAACCATCCGCTTATAGAAGCAGAGACCCAAGTATTTGATGTTATCTCGCCAAAAAGTAAATAGCTTGAGTTTTAGTGTCGTTTAAATAATTTTCGATCTTTTCGACCATTTTTTTATGGCGAGACTACTAACCTGGGCTGTATAGCAGTGGCGGTACCTAATTGCAGTATCGTCAGCAAACAGACAAGGTTGTGTTTGGCCAAATTCTGGGATATCACTGGTATAAATATTGTACAGAGCCGGTGCAAGAGGAGAACCTTGCGGTACTCCAGCTCTGACGTGTTGCACAGTTGATACCGCATTTTCTAACGAAACTGCAAAAGTCCTGTCTGTCAAAAAAATTAATTTAGTCATACCCAACATTGGGGTTGTTTAAAAAATATCGATATATTAAAATATCGATATTTTTTGGAAAAAATATCGATTTATATCGTCGATATATTTTTAGGTCAAATACCGATATATCGATATTAAATTTGGAGTGTCCAAGTCGATATTTTTTTCATTGTCCACATATTTTCTACGGAAGTATCACCTCAATACTATTCTATTCTCAACAAATAACAGATCTTCGCCGCTGGCCATCGTGGCTGGTGCAGAATGCCAACGCGAATCCGATCAGTACCAGTACGTTGAGACGAAAATTTCAACACGCCAATGCATGAGGAACCGCCAAACGGACGATGCGATATGAAACGAAGAGCGAACTAACGACCTAACCTTACTAATCTCGCAACAAAATGCGTTACGAAACCTAATTTGAACCACCAGGCCACTAACGGTCACTATTATGTGTTTTTTTCCGATTATCCGACAAATTATTAATCTATAAAAAAAAGACAAGACAGTAGTATAGCAATGTGACTCTCAACTCAAAATCCCATAAGAAATAACATTGCGCTGAAATCTGCATTTTTCGGTGCCATTTTAAGGCGTGGTCACTTGGTCCGGCGCGAGCCCCAGAACCGCGGCGGAGGAAGCCTCCACAACAGGCGTTGAACGCGCATGATGATAGAAGGCGATACCGCGAGACCCTATGCATAATTCGCGAGGCTAGCTCAGGCAGGTCAGCGATCCCGAGCGGTGATCACCCGATGGTTACCCGATGATCGCCCGAGGGTATCCGATGTCGGTAATATAAGACCCGTTTTAGTCTAAGTGGCGCCCCCTGGTATTATCAACCCTCATTATTTCAAGATTCTAACCCAACTTTATGACCCATGGTCACGTGTTATTACATTTATAGCGGAGGAGAGATGACGTAGCACGTTCTCAATAGTACCCAAACCCAAGTACCTAACCTGAACATCTATCTAAATAATCAATATTGAACAACATAATGAATAAATAATAACAGAAAAAAAGTTTGGGCAGTCAGCGGGAATTGAACCATAAACCTCTGGGGCCGAACCTCAAAGCCTTGCAAAATACGCTACGAGAGCATATAGATTAAAACTGTTAAACAATGTTTGACAACGTGAAACCACGGGGGCACATCTGAATAGATTGCTGGAACAAAAGGTCCTTAAGTGGGATCATGGTGGTATTTTTTAATGTACAAAATTAGGGTAAACCATACACATATACTTAGTAAAACAAACTAATTGATATCTGAGTACTACCTGAAGTTAGGTAACCAGTGTTTCACATAAAAATAAATATTATAAGCGTAGGAAAATATTAACAATCTTGTGCATTCACCTATCTGTTATGCAACGCGAGCATCAGCTTTCAATATTATTTTACAATCATTTACCCGAAAGGGCTGCAACGTTTCTTATAGATAGATAGTATAAACTAAAAATCAGTAATTAGCCGAAGCGTCAAGTCTTTTAGCCGATAATTAAAAACAAAGACATCAGATTTAACAAAAAAAGTATCGTAATATAAACTGCTCTGTGGGGAATCAAATTAAACGTATTATGAACCCTGTTCAACAGACCTTGTTGGCCTGAACAGACCCTGTTGGCCTGATGACCAGGAACGGACTCTGTTGGCCTCTCTGCCACAGAAAACAACCCCGATAAAGAAACAAAACAGTTAAGTACATCAAACAAATATATTACCAAAAATATATAGGTATTCACCAAACAATACATACAGGGGTGTATTAAAAGTAGTTTTGTATAAAAAAGGAACATTTTACCATGCACAGTATTAAAAATAAATTACCTTATTATTATAACCAAAAACTTATCAGTTTATATAAAAATCTATACAGGGAAGATATAAAGTAAGTATACAGACCTTCCAGATCCCCCACAAATTCCTTAAAATATATATTCACGATGAAATTGTGGCCTTTCAAGAACACATTTAACAAAATGTTATAAACAACTGGGTCATATAATCAAAGTCATTAAATGCGTAAATTATAAGCCACACTGTATGTTTCATGAAGAAGAAAATTATACATTATTACTGTTAAATATCAATAAGATCTCGTGCTAAAATTATTCAAACAAACGGCCAACTTTCATTACTAAACACACTGTATTTTCTGCAAACATTTGATGATGTTATAGAACCCAACATTTTGACTGGTGACTATGGGTTAAGTTGCAAATACTATCGAAACACACAATCACAAGCCATTACGTAGGGGCTCAGTATCTGTTTTGTGCGTTGTACAGGCCCCACTGCATGAGGAATTAAGACATAAATGTAATTTATATTTAAATTCCAAGTACTAAACTCTCTAAATATTCTTTTTAAATTTTTGAAAAACCTCTCAGTGACATCTTAAATAGTGTAAAAAATATAATTTATATGCTCCAGAACTAAATATATTATACCAACAAGAACAAACTTATTACCAACCTCGTATAAAATAATATAAACACTTATTATTAGGAACTTATCGACAGGGTGATTAGAATTTAGCCTAATAATACCAGTTCAACAGACCCTGGTCAACATCCCCCTATTTTATCACCCCTGATCCCAACAGCATTCACTCCACATCGCATTGATAAAATACCCATATAAACACCCTAGCGGAATACCATTCATGATTGTATAATTAATTAAAAATCAATCAATTTTAAAACATTTTTATTCACAATATAATAATATCACTTACTATCACCCTGGTATATATTACATTATAGGAATAAAAAAATTTGCGTAAAATAAAAAGACATATCAGTAATTTTATACCATCGTTTTATTTCAGAAATATATGCAGTTTTCAAGTTAAATCCACTATTATGGCAATATATAAAGGTCATATCGGAGAAAATAAGACATTTTTTGAATTTTATTATGTTTATCGCCGTGAAAAACAACTTTTTGGATATGTTTTCCGAGCCAAGTAATAAAAAACAGAATACATAATTAATTATCTTTCATTAAATAATTAGATAAAATTTGACCACAACACGAGGTATAATTGATACCTTATTAGCATATTTTAATAACATTTTATGCCGATCGCTTTAAATGCAATTTTGCATTTAAAGTAATTACCCTTTTAATAAATAATGAATGCATAATGTGCACGAATGAAATCAATTAATGGGATCTGTATACAGGGGGGTATGAACCACTTATTTAAAATCAGCGCAAAAATAAACAAACCTATTATCTACATTTTCAAAATGTCCTGTATATGATGATATTATATTAGTGTTTGAATTAATTAGTACGTACTCCAATCGACATATATTTATGCATTATAAAATTAATTCTTTAATAGCAGAAATAATTAATATAAATATAGATTGAACTCCCGTTTAATGGTAAAAGTGATTAATAATGCCATCCGGTGAGTACCTTTATTATTATAAATATTTTAAATTTTAATTCGGGGTTTTTCTTTTATAGCAGCACAACAAATCATTAATTTCATAGAGTTTTTGGTAGAAGAGGTTTTTCCCGGCGAAGCGGTATGTTTTTAAAAAATACAATTATTTTTATATGCCCTAATTATGGTATTTTCAGATGATATACATATTCCACAATTTCCCTCCGGGGTTCGCCATGCCAGAAGACTTCATGGAAATATGGCATGGCCCCCTCCATGGGAGGGGGGTAATAGCCTGGGGGGACCCGGTAGAAAAAATAGTGTATGTTTATTTTTATAATTAAATGTTTTAAACTTAATTTTTATGTTTCATTTCAAAGGGGCCGTAGAAAATTAAAAAAACATTTTGAAATCCCAAGGTATAATAGCAAAAATAACTTTACAATTTAAAACGTTATATCAATTTATAATAAAAACTAATTTAAAGATATGGGGGTGATAAAATAGCGATTATAATAAAAGGCAGTTTGCATCTGAAAAAAGAACGGGCTAATGAAGTATTGAATTGATATAATATAAAAAAAAAACTCACCAGAACTTCAAAATGTCCATTATAGGGGTAGTGCATCCGTATTTCTCTACAAAATGTTTGCCAGTACGGACAAGGCCTAATTGGCTGCAACGTATGGTAGCCACTTCTGCCTCGGTTTTGGTCATCCTTTTAGGGAGATATACCATTTTATCGTCTTCTAGATAGACGATTGTAGAAATGCCAAAGGGCCCGTCCTTATTCTCGATGTCAAGGATACGGTAAAGTTTACCCTCTTCCAGGTCTAGACCGTTTACAACATCAATTTTAGCAGCCATTTTTAGTTTTTTCAGGCTCTTAATTTGAGAAAAAAAGAAATTGGTGAAGTAACTTTCCTGCAGTGTTTTCTGGTATTTATAGCTTTACCCCACCTTAACAGATAATATTCTAGAACGATTGAAAAGTAAAAATTCAAGTAGCCCCACTCCAACAAAACGTTCAAGGATTTAGCGTCACCCTAGAAGGGTTTATAAATAGTGCAGAAATGGCGAGAGCACTTAATTGTTTCTGTTATAAGTTTGTAACAGGTAAGTTTTTGAATTTTATTATGGTGTCGGGGGCTTTAAACCGACTTGGTATTTTTATTCAAAGTGTTTGTATCTTTTGGTTTTCTTTTTAGTGTATATTTCGGTGCCACCCTCAATGTTTGCGTGTCGATTTTGTGATAAACCCTTTAAGTTGAAATGTGAAGGGGAGTATGATTTTAATTATATACTATCGCTATATGGTTTTAAATATATTTATAATGACTCTGTGATAGAGCGCATTAACAAGATGACAATAGGTCTTTTTATAGTTTTATGGAAATTGAATTTATATAAACAATTTTAAAATGTTTAATTGCCATTTATGCGAAAAAATTTTTACATATAACCTTAAAAATGAGACATTATTATCGGTACCCGAGATTGATTTTGAAAATTATTTAGAGCTTTTTGAAATTTCATTTATTTATAATTATTCTATACCAGAGGGCCTAAACAAATTATCGCAAGGGTTTTCTACAGATAACTTTTTCTTAAATATTTCGTTTATAAGAAATTTAAACATCTGCTTTGAAAAGTGCATACGTTTAAAGCGTGATGCTCAAAATTGTGTGCCTATATGTAAAATCTGTATTAAAACGCTCGAAAGTTAAGGTAATCTTTTTTATTTTGAATAAAATTTTTTATAATATTGACCATTCATATTTATGCTATTTATTTTCCTAAAACGATATTAGTATACCTAGGTCATTTTTTAAAACGCCTCTCATATAGACACGCACCCATATAAGCTATTGTTTTTATTAAGAATTCACGAACCCTTCTTCGTTATTATGTAGAATACAACTACTTTATATAGGCATTTGCACCAAGTAGTTTGGGTATTAGTTTTTCAAAACAGCCCTAAAAGAAATGAAAATTGTTTTTAATTTTATTTCATACCTGTATAATAGTTTGTTTTAACATTTTATCTACAAGTGGTTTTTTATCAGTATAATATCCGACACATTTAATATTATATTGCTTTTTATATCTTTTTTAAATATTATAACTCAATTCTTGTAACTTGAGTATGTACGTTACAATATCTGTGCAATCAAACTTGCAGTTAAATAAGGCATTATTTAATAGGGCCATAGACCAAATAATCCTGCAAATATAATTAATTTTAAAACAGCTGTTCTACGCCAGTGTGTCGTAAAAGTGGCGGCAAGCTAGTAAATTACAATGGCCATAACACTCCGTCTGCATCGAAAAAGATATAGGGAAAGTAATTTATTTTACAACTTGTATAGGACTTGGAACATAGGCTGATTAAAGAAAACGGGTTTGGTATAGGTTGATTAAAGAAAACGAGGGCTCTAATAATAATAATAATATATTTTTATTAGGTTTATAATAATATACATTTTATTTATTTTTACATAACTAAAATTTTATATTACGAGATATAATCTTATGTAATAAATCTTTAAGCTGCACCAAAACGCCTACATTAGGGCAAGATATACCAAAAAATGAAAGATCCATTTTACCGGTGCGAATTAGGTCCACGATAAATTCATTATATTCAAAAAACATGTCGTTTTGAATAAAATAAAGGCGACCGTCGGTGTAACGAAATAATAATTTCCGAGATATCGACTTTTGAAAAATGACATTTATGAACTTTGACAGCGTCTAACTTTCTAACGGTACGCCATAGAGCAAAACGGCTTACATCTCCCTATCTTCCTTTTTTATTATCTTTCTAAAAATATCAACTTCCGGTTAAACCGTAAATAATTGCAGGTACCAAATGTGCGGTTAAATAAAAAAGGCATGTTATAAAACAGTACTAATTTGTCTGGAATATTGCTTATTTTGTAAAACTACTCTGAATACATTTATTTTGACAAATAATGTTAAATAAATGAACAAAAACATAATAAAAATAAGAAATAACTAAACATTCAACAAAAAACCTTTTTTAAGATGCCTGAAATGCATGCGATAGGTAGTGCCTATCGCACATCTCTAAATTCCCGTAAGGTGCTTTGCTTCCTTCACCTTTCAGAAAAAGAAACTTTTGTTTTTTCATGAATTTTTTTTTGGCAGATAAACCCTATAATATTATTTCGATTTGTCTTTTAAAGGACTATCTGAGCCTCTAATTAACCAAAATATAAGGGACGTTCCATTAAAAATAAATAATATTCTTCTGAAGTATGCTATTTTTAATAATGTATACTGACTAGCCAATTTTTAAATAAATATATTCAATGAATTTTAAAATATTTGCAATATTTTGGAGTTTGCATAAATTCAAGAACTAGAACTCAATGAAAATACACTTCTCCAAGAAATTAACGCATCACCAAAAACTAACCAAAAGTTTAAAGTAAATTTTTGTCAAAACTACTTGTCCGATTTGAATGAATTTTCTTTTGAATGACAGGTTGACTTTCCAGAATGTTAGTGTACTATTGTATTTGCATACAAAATTATTTTTGTATAAATACGGGGTGTTACAAGGGCACTTTTTGGTAAATAACAACGAACACATTTATTAAAACATATACCGGGTGTTGCATCATCGAGCGGGACATAGGAAATCCCATGTAATTTTAAATGGGGTCAATTATTGGCTTCCCTAATTATTTTAGAGAAAAATTC
Organism: Polydrusus tereticollis; assembly: GCA_963920685.1. Classification (NCBI taxonomy): domain Eukaryota; kingdom Metazoa; phylum Arthropoda; class Insecta; order Coleoptera; family Curculionidae; genus Polydrusus; species Polydrusus tereticollis. Next base: position 79,074,594 of record OY987331.1, on the reverse strand, counting down.
TATTTAGGTTTATTAAAGAGCACTAAAACCCACATTCAAAAGAATAACTTTAGATATTTTTGATGAGCCCGTTTACGGGTTATCGCCGATTTCTTTTTAACTATTTCTCCTTTTTATGGCCCCGTATTTGCGGGCACCAGGCAAGGTAAAATTTATTTTTAAAATTTGATTATACCAAGTTTTTCCAATTCTATTAATATAGACCATATTTTATCATCGTTTTTATGATTAAAATTGTCGCTCTCTAACTGTTTAAACATTTCCACTAGCTTGTTAACGTCATTATCGTAATCAAGTTCTAAATCATTCAAAGTAGGAGGAATAGTACTGTTCAATTCAAGGTTTTTGTTTATCATGCCCACTCTGCTGTTCTTTAAATAAGTCCTTTTTGGCGGAAAAAGCTTAGAAATAATGTTTGTATACTTCCAGCTTCTGTTAGAATTTATGTGATTTTTACTATTAAATCCCCTTCGGTGTGCGCTTGATAAAAGAAGGATTTCTTTATATTTATCCAGCTCTGTATTGGAATAGCCCATAGGGCGTTCTTTTGTCAATAAATTCAGAAGTCCTACAGTTAAAGTATATTTCTCATTATCAATCACTAGGGTGTTATTTTCAAATTCTACGGGCTTATTCCCAATAAACCATTCATTTTCAATCATTTTAAAACCAAAATCTAGACCGTTCGGTAAAGACAAAAGCCCTAATTTAATTTTTCGATTCGCCATCTTATCTCACAGAACTCTGACATTCGAATGACGTACTCATCAACGGAACGGGTGTTTAAAACACAACCTAAAACACAACACTAAGATAACCATATCTTAACTGAAACAAAACAGTGTCTTAACGGAAACAAAACAAACATATAACGCTTATATATCAATCACAACATCAACACTGAAAAAACAAAACAGGTCTTATATACCTATAATATTGTTTCAGATCATCTGAACACAAACAAAAACACTAATATAGCACTGATACGCTAATCATAATGATGACGCTGTATACCCATAAACAGGGTGTAGTTCTGAGAAGCCCTAATATATTTTCTAGTAAAACACTGTTTCTTTTGGGTAAAAAATGACACGTATGTAATAATATTAATACGATTGTAAATATGCATAATCTTTATTAAATACATCTAGATACACTTCTATGAATAATTTTCCTAATCGTTTTAAGTTTATCTGGAGCTTTTGAAAAATAAAAGTGAGTTGATTTTGTTTCTAGGAACTGATTGAAAATATTTAACATTTCTATTGAATCCAGGTCTGCACCCAATTTATATTCTTTATATTGGAACTTGCTAACGTCGATAGAAGGCATCATATGTTTCATCACTTTAAGGGTAGGATCATAAGGTTTTTCTTTAAACACGTTCCAAAAATGAATGTTGCTTCCCATTTCGTCAAACACATGTCCACATTTCGGTTCAACATCTACATTATATTTTTTAGCAAGTTCCCAAACTATTAAGGTAGCCGGTAGACAGGATGCGTAATATTTGTTCTGTATAAATACTCTTTCAACATTGTCGAGAATAATGTTTAATGTTTCTACCATGTTTAACACCTCGCTGTTGACTATGCAATGAATCCATTATCTTAGCTGCAGCCTTTAAACGGACTCGTTGGGTGCAGCAAAACCTTTAGCGGTAAATAATAATAATAATAATAATAATAATAATAATAATAATAATAATAATAATAATAATAATAATAATAATAATAATAATATAATAATATACTAGTTTGGGAGGGTTGTGACGTGGAGGGAATAAAATTTTTAGAAACTGTTTTTGTTATACATTTTTACGGCGATTAAACTTATCGCCGGTTTCACTTTCAGTCAGTAAAATATTAGTGTTTTCGGCAAGTAATATATTCTAAAAATAATAACGCGTAAAACTGCCTGTTGTATATACATCTACTGCATACTAAACCTTGAATATTAATTCTGAACGCTCCTTATTTTTTCAAAGGCGTGCTACTTTTCTGAACGCACCCCAACCGAGGTTATAAATAGGGGCGCATTATAAGCAGGACGCAGGAGCTCCAGCGCCCCTTCTGTCTTTGTACGTTAGAGAGAGCAGACGTATTTTGAGTCATATTTATTTTGTTACAGAGCAAAAAAAAAAATGCCGTTCCCAAGTGAGTACGTCGAGTTAATTAGGGCCCAGATGGATACCCATAACTTAACAACGGTTACCTGCGGTAAGATATTGCAGGACTGTACTCGTGCAATTCGCAATTTAAATAAACTTTTGAAACGCGCTGAGTCTGTGTCCGAAAAGTCTCATATAATAGCGTGTTTAGCCCAAATTAAGGGGTTTCAGTCCTTACTAAAGGACCGTAAAATGGGCGAGGGTAGTGGGACACGTCGTGCAGAAACAGCTTCTTGTAGAGTAAAGTGGGAAGATTAACATTCAGCATTCCAATCGAGAATCAGGACTGGTGTTATTATTAACAAGCGTCATACTGATGTGCGATCATTTTTAGAGGACTGTTTGGCAATTTTTAAGCGGCGAATTCAAAACGCATTAAAAAAAACTACTGCACTCAAAGTTAACACCACTCTTTGTGGAGATTTTGAAATTAGTAAAGCAGACGAAATTTTAAAGGTTACAAAGTACATTACTACCCCGAATGCCCCTATTTTAGGTAACACAAACTTAAATGAGTGGTTTACCGATCATGTTAAGAACCCTATTTTGGATGAATTAGACACGTTCCAGGAAAGAAATTCTGGGTGGGCACTACGCAAAATTACACATTTAATGGTATCTATTAATCATTATAATCCTCTTCGGGTCGGAACTTACATCGAACTTCCAAAACAAATAGCTAAAAGAAGGGCATGCATCAATGTAAAAAACAGTGATGAAATGTGCTTTGCGTGGTCCATCGTTTCCGCTTTATATCCCGCTTTCAAGAATTCTGAACGAACATCGTCCTATCCAAACCCTCAGTCAGTTCTAAACTTGGAAGGTATTAAGTTTCCCATGACAATTAATCAAATTTCAAAGTTTGAAAAGCAAAACCTAATATCCGTTAACGTATATCGACTACAAAAAATTGGAAAAAATTATCTGGTTGTGCCATATTATATACCTGAAAATAAGCATCCTAACCATATAAACTTACTACTTTTACAAGACAGCTACTTTTCCTCAGATGATGATATTGATTTAAGCCCTATAAAATACCATTTTGTTTGGATTAAAGACCTTTCACGCTTACTATCAAGGCAATTGAGTCTTAATAGACAGCGAAAATTTTTTTGTGATCGCTGCCTTCATTATTTCCACACGCAGATAACACTAGATAAGCACACGTCCGAATGCTCTAAAAACAAGACCTTAGTAATACCTCGGATGCCTATAGAAGGCAATAATATTTTGGAATTTAATAATTTTAAACATAAGGAAAAAGCCCCGTTTGTTATATTCGCAGACTCGGAAAGCTTGCTAATACCTGTAGTCGATGATATAGAAAAAAACACGCAAAAGGTACAAGAGCATATCCCTTATAGCGTCGGTTATTATGTAAAATGTAATTATGACGATTCTCTATCATTTTATAAAAGTTACACAGGCCAAGACTGTATGTAGTGGTTCATGCGCGAGCTTCAACAATTTGCTGAAGACGTCGAGACGGCCTTTTTATGTGATTTGCCCATGGAACCGCTTACGCCTGCTCAACAACAAAGTTTTTTAGCCGCTACTCACTGCCATATATGTGAGAAGCCATTTACGGAAAACGATAAGCGTGTTAGAGATCACTCGCACTTCACCGGAAAGTATCGAAACGCTGCACATGAGCACTGCAATCTACAGTACCAGGATTCACACACCATACCTGTCCTATTCCATAACTTGAGTTGCTATGATGGGCACATGATAATACGGGCACTATCTGAAATAGAGGGAAAGATTGATATATTACCTGTAAATAAAGAAAATTATATCTCATTTACGAAGCATATAATGGATAGTACTGTTCATTTTCGATTTATAGATAGTTTTCGCTTTCTTGCTAGCGGTCTGGATAAGCTTGCATCATACTTATGTGAATATCCTAACCTAAAAGCAGAGTTTGAATACCTGGGAGAAGAACTGAACTTACTTACCCGAAAGGGCGTTTTCCCTTATGATTATATGAACGCTTGGGAAAGATTGAATGAGACTGAACTCCCTCCTAAAGAGGCGTTTTATAACAGCTTAGAAGATGTAGCTATAAGTGACACGCAATATTTAAATGCGCAGAAAGTTTGGCAAACTTTTAATTGCCGTACCATGCAAGACTACTCTGACTTATATCTTAAAACGGATGTAATGCTTTTAACGGATGTATTTGAAGCATTTAGGGATATATCGCATAGGACATATGGCCTTGATCCTGCATGGTCGTATACCCTACCTGGTTATGCGTGGCAATGTTTATCCCTCTTAATTCATCGAGAAGATATGATAAAACTTGAGCTGCTTACTGATTTAGAGATGCTAACATTCATAGAAAAGGGAGTTCGCGGGGGGCTAAGTCAGTGTTCAAAGAGGTATGCAGAAGCCAACAACAAGTACATGCCAAATTATGATCCGACTAAAGAAGACTCCTATCTCATGTACTTTGATGTCAATAATCAATACGGCTGGGCAATGTCGCAATATCTACCTTATGGCGGCTTTAGATGGCTTTCAGAAGACGAGATATCTCACTTAAACATTAGTGAAATTTCAGATAAATCTGCCGAAGGGTTTATTTTGGAAGTGGACTTGGAAATACCTGAGAATTTGCATGATAAGTTTTCCGATTTTCCATTATGCCCTAGCCATGAAAAACCGCCCGGGGCAAAGAATGAGAAACTTTTGGCTACGCTACACAATAAAACAGAATACGTAATACACTATAGAAGCTCTAACTTTGGGGGCAAAATTGGGCAAAATACACCAAATATTAACCTTTAAACAATCTCCTTGGTTAAAATCATATATCGACCTCAACACGGGGCTGCGCCAAAATGCCAAGAATGAGTTTGAAAAGAATTTTTTTAAACTTATGAACAATGCCGTATTTGGAAAGACGATGGAAAATATCCGGAACCACTCTGACGTTAAACTTATAACAAAATGGGACGGAAGATATGGTGCTGAAGCCTTAATATCCCGGCCAGAATTTAAAAGCAGCACAATTGTTTCTGAAAATTTAGTAATTGTAGAGCTTGCAAAAACACAAATTTATTTTAATAAGCCGATTTATGTTGGTATGTGTATTCTTGATTTGGCAAAGACTACGATTTATAACTTTCACTATGAGTACATGGTTCCACGTTTTGATACCTGTAGTGTATTGTATACAGACACTGATAGTCTTATTTACGAAATTAAATCCATGATGTGTATCAGATAATGAGACGAGACTGTAACGATTATTTTGATACCTCAGATTATCCCCGTGATAACGTTTATGCGATTCCACAAGTGAACAAAAAGGTGCTGGGAATGATGAAAGATGAGAACAATGGCCGCATTATGACCCATTTTATTGGCCTTAGGTCTAAAATGTATGCTATTAAACTGCTTTATACTCCAGACGAGATTGAGCAAGAACGGGTTAAACTAGAGAATTTAAACAAAGAGCGGGCGGAAATTGATAAGGTTTTATCTAACTTGGGCGTCACCAAAAAGATAAAGGGCATTAAAAGGTCTGTGATTAAAAATAAAATCACATTTGAAGATTACGTCACCTGCCTTGAAACTTGGCTGGAAAAGCCTATTTCGCAGCGCCTAATTAGATCCCAAAAACACGAGCTACATACTATACAACAAACTAAAATCGGTCTCAGCCCTTATGATGATAAGCGACAAATATCTAAATCTTCACCCGGCACATTACCATGGGGGCATTGCTCACTTATGCATATGGATGACTAGTTTTAGTATTCACATTAATATTAGTTTTATAATTATTCATAATATTATAGCATTAACATTCATATTATCAGTACCTATTATAATTATTCATATTATTATTAGTATTAAAATTATTTTTATTACTAGAATAATCTACTAACGCACACATATTATATCCTAACCTGTATAACTTTCAAAAAGAGCCCATATTGATTATACAGTAAAAAGAAGGCCAAAATACTAACACACACATATTATATCCTAACCTGTATAACTTTAAAAAGAGCCCATATTGGTTATACAGTAAAAAGAAGGCCATAATACTAATACACATATTATAAAGTGCCCTGTATAACATTAAAAGAGTCCATATTGGTTATACAGTAAAAAGAAGGCCATAATACTAATACCCATATTATAAACTACCCTGTATAACATTAAAAAAGAGCCCATATTGGTTATACAGTAAAAGAAGGCCATAATACTAATACACATATTATAAACTGCCCTGTATAACATTAAGAAGAGCCATATATTATGTTATATATAGAACTGTTTTCTGATTTCAAATCAGTTAACGAAAAAAATTATGCCACTCTAAAATGGTTTTGCTTTGAAATTTCGTTTTTCCATAAAAATCGAATGGGGGCTTAAAGGGCCACGTTCACGTCGTGCCCCTGTTTAAACGGAGAGCCCTTTTCACACATTTTTATGTATTCAAATTTGTTATAATTTTACGTCTGAGGACTTGTTAGTAATGGTGTGTTTATTTTTATTTGTGTGTCGCTTGAAAACCAAAAGCGCCTGTAGTTGAGTTTTGGTATTATTAGGCTAAATTCTAATCACCCTGTCGATAAGTTCCTAATAATAAGTATTTATATTATTTTATACGAGGTTGGTAATAAGTTTGTTCTTGTTGGTATAATATATTTAGTTCTGGAGCATATAAATTATATTTTTTACACTATTTAAGATGTTACTGAGCGGTTTTTCAAAAATTTAAAAAGAATATTTAGAGAGTTTAGTACTTGGAATTTAAATATAAATTACATTTATGTCTTAATTCCTCATGCAGTGGGACCTGTACAACGCACAAAACAGATACTGAGCCCCTACGTAATGGCTTGTGATTGTGTGTTTCGATAATATTTGCAACTTAACCCATAGTCACCAGTCAAAATGTTGGGTTCTATAACATCATCAAATGTTTGCAGAAAATACAGTGTGTTTAGTAGTGAAAGTTGGCCGTTTGTTTGAATAATTTTAGCACGAGATCTTATTGATATTTAACAGTAATAATGTATAATTTTCTTCTTCATGAAACATACAGTGTGGCTTATAATTTACGCATTTAATGACTTTGATTATATGACCCAGTTGTTTATAACATTTTGTTAAATGTGTTCTTGAAAGGCCACAATTTCATCGTGAATATATATTTTAAGGAATTTGTGGGGGATCTGGAAGGTCTTTGTATACTTACTTTATATCTTCCCTGTATAGATTTTTATATAAACTGATAAGTTTTTGGTTATAATAATAAGGTAATTTATTTTTAATACTGTGCATGGTAAAATGTTCCTTTTTTATACAAAACTACTTTTAATACACCCCTGTATGTATTGTTTGGTGAATACCTATATATTTTTGGTAATATATTTGTTTGATGTACTTAACTGTTTTGTTTCTTTATCGGGGTTGTTTTCTGTGGCAGAGAGGCCAACAGAGTCCGTTCCTGGTCATCAGGCCAACAGGGTCTGTTCAGGCCAACAAGGTCTGTTGAACAGGGTTCATAATACGTTTAATTTGATTCCCCACAGAGCAGTTTATATTACGATACTTTCTTTGTTAAATCTGATGTCTTTGTTTTTAATTATCGGCTAAAAGACTTGACGCTTCGGCTAATTACTGATTTTTAGTTTATACTATCTATCTATAAGAAACGTTGCAGCCCTTTCGGGTAAATGATTGTAAAATAATATTGAAAGCTGATGCTCGCGTTGCATAACAGATAGGTGAATGCACAAGATTGTTAATATTTTCCTACGCTTATAATATTTATTTTTATGTGAAACACTGGTTACCTAACTTCAGGTAGTACTCAGATATCAATTAGTTTGTTTTACTAAGTATATGTGTATGGTTTACCCTAATTTTGTACATTAAAAAATACCACCATGATCCCACTTAGGGACCTTTTGTTCCAGCAATCTATTCAGATGTGCCCCCGTGGTTTCACGTTGTCAAACATTGTTTAACAGTTTTAATCTATATGCTCTCGTAGCGTATTTTGCAAGGCTTTGAGGTTCGGCCCCAGAGGTTTATGGTTCAATTCCCGCTGACTGCCCAAACTTTTTTTCTGTTATTATTTATTCATTACCCAAGTAGCATTAATAGTGACGAAAACTGATACCGCAACTTCGACCAAGTGGTTATTACGTAATGGTCACTAAATCTAAGATTTTACAGTAATAATATGTTTATTTTATATTAGCGTAGTCGCAAATACGCAATTCTCACCTCTGAAAGTCACTTCATAGTTTCATAACTTTTTGGTGGTCTGTATATGGTGCCTGAAACGTTATGAACACTAAGCGGAATGACCTTAAAATTTTCCAAACTATAGAGTGAAAACTAAAAGTAACGGCCACTACCAAATATTACTTGTAAGTAGTAATAACCTATACAGTGGGTTTAACAGTTTTAGCGACGTTTTGAAAACCTTTCACAAACCTTTAATGTGACGCCACTTGATTATATAATTGTGGAAACTATCACCACGGTATTGCTACGTCAATAAGTGATTTCCACATTTGGTATGGAATCAAACTCACTACAAAGTTTTTATTACCGTCAAAATCCACTATGAAGTAACCGGTACCCTATAGTGATCTGATTCGTACATGGACCCTCTTTCATGTTAAAAAGAAAATCCTCCGCCTCCATAGTAGTAAAGTCCTGTGGTAAATTAGTGTATTAACTTTATTCAGTGCGCGTAAAATGGTTAACAATAAAAAGCCTCGGAAAAAGAAGACTTTTCGACATTCGACAACGTTTTATAGAAAACTAAAACAACAAACCGAAAGTGCCACACTTAAATATTATTATCCTGTCAATAAGCAGCCATTACTGTCAGTACAGAAAAATCATACAAAACTTCAAGCTTCGCTTTCAACTTCACTACAAGAGAATAGTAAATCCATTGCCTTTGACGACTCTGAAGATGTTCATGATACGTCTTGTGACGAAATTGGAACTAGAAGAAATTGTGTTTATGATACTATTATTGACGGTTTGTTTGTTCCTGATGAAGATTTTGCTGACGTCTGCGATGAAGAACAACATATTGTATCTCAGATTTCACAATTTCAACAGAAATAAAAATAAAAAATGCCTTAAATTTACATGAAATATCTATGAATTCTATGATGCAATTTGGAGGTTAATGTTATATCCATCCCGCCAAGAACTCTTCTAGGTTATAACTTTGAAGTGGCGGAACGGTGTTTGCAACGTGGCCATGGCCTTGCAAGAACTTTAACGTGACGAATCAAGGTGGCCGCAGCGTTGTTGCCACTTTCTAGTGGCCGGAAAGTTATCAGATTAGTTCCATTGGCCACTTCTTTGACGAATGTAACTACAGAGTGGAATATTTTTAGTTCCTGCAACTTTAAAGTTTTCGCCTTCAAAAGCAGACATGTTTAGAAATATATTTGGGTCGCCATTATGAAAAAAATAAACATGGCAAAAAAAAAATATTATTTCTCATCTATGCTGCATTAAATTTCGTTTATTAATACATAATTATTAGTTTAAGGTAACCAAGATTGATATAAAACTATGTAAGGAACCCATTTATGCATAGTATTTGGGTTTTCGAAATTTACGGAATTTTAACTTTTCTTTAAATACATAATTTTCCAACGGCGCAAGCTTATATTTCAAATTATAACACCCATATTTGACAGTAAACTTTTAATTGTTCTAATTTTATGCCCAGGCAACTTTCTTTCTACAGGTAGGTATATGTTTGAATGTTATTTAATTATATTATAATAATTATCCAGTAAGAGTTATAGAAAATAGAAAAAGTATGGATAAATACAGAAATAATATGCAGGAAAGAGACCAACATACATAAAAATATTTAACCAATAGACAAGCGCAGTAAAGTTTCTTTTTAGTGTCGGTCACCACACCCCCCCGTTTTCGCCACGTAATCACAACGTGGCTTAAACGTCATTGTATAAAATCTGAAAACGTCGTTGGAACGTGGCTGCCACAAAAAAAGTGTTTCCCATTTTGGTGACATCCACGTAATAGAACCGTTTTTACCACGTGGTGGTGACTTTGGCAATACACATTAAAGTTACTACTTTCGTGGCCGCTACGTTCCATCCACTAAAAATGCTACTTGGGTATGTTGTTCAATATTGATTATTTAGAATTTAGATAGATGTTCAGGTTAGGTACTTGGGTTTGGGTACTATTGAGAACGTGCTACGTCATCTCTCCTCCGCTATAAATGTAATAACACGTGACCATGGGTCATAAAGCTGGGTTAGAATCTTGAAATAATGAGGGTTGATAATACCAGGGGGCGCCACTTAGACTAAGACGGGTCCTATATTACCGACATCGGATACCCTCGGGCGATCATCGGGTAACCATCGGGTGATCACCGCTCGGGGTCGCTGACCTGCCTGAGCTAGCCTCGCGAATTATGCATAGGGTCTCGCGGTATCGCCTTCTATCATCATGCGCGTTCAACGCCTGTTGTGGAGGCTTCCTCCGCCGCGGTTCTGGGGCTCGCGCCGGACCAAGTGACCACGCCTTAAAATGGCACCGAAAAATGCAGATTTCAGCGCAATGTTATTTCTTATGGGATTTTGAGTTGAGAGTCACATTGCTATACTACTCAAGACATTGTTAAAAACTCAATATAAAAACAACAAAAAAAGTATCGATAAATCGAAATATCGATATTTTTTTCGATATATCGAATTACTAAAACGATATATTTAAAAAGTATCGATACAATATATATCGATTCTTTTTTCGATATCGACATCCCTACCCAACAATATCATCTTTAGTATCAGTGCATCGTGCCAAACCTTGCCGAAAGATTTGCTTACGTTAAACAGAATCGCACCCCTGTGAAAGCGGCGACTAAAACCATTAAGGACACTTTGACGTCAGTCTTGTCGTTTAGTGCACCATGCAATGAGCAGATCTAAACCAAACTGCTCTGGTCGTAAAATGTTGTTGTCGAGCACAAAATCGGTGATATACGATTCATTAAAGTTTTTCAACAACCATGCCCCGGCACGACAGCAGGTGATTGGTCTGTAGCTGGCGATCAAAGTTAGGTCCTGCCCTGGCTTAGGTATTAAAATAACCTTGACTTTATTTCACACTTGCGGGAAGCGGCCCTTTTCTATTATAGCCTGTGACTGTGCAATGTTTACTACATTCATGGGAACATCATCAGGCAAGTCTTTTTAACGCCCTAACTTTTACACAGTCAAAGCCCGGTGCTTTTTTTGGTTTATTGAAACTTAACATATTTTTATATAAGCTCCTCCAGATTGATGTTTTGAAAGTTTTAAACGGGATGTTCTTTCAAACAAAAAATCTGGACTGTCCTGGAGACCGGCGCATCTCTCTGAGGGTCCGTCTCAAATATTCTCGATAGTTCCATAAGTTGTGTAGATAAAATTATATAGTACCTAGGTATTTTTTAAATGGTAAAGGTTCAAATGTTCATCCTAGTAACCCTTGAGGAGTGACGTTGATAGTTATGACACGAACGGTGTCGTCGGTCTGGCAGACCGGAATATAATAATAATAATAATATTCATATTATAGGTGTAATATAATACAAAATATTGTGTATATTATATTTGAAACTACTATTGTAGAAATTGGGTGTCAAAATAAACATAGGATAAAACAAAGTTGTCAAGTAATTATCCAATAATAAGCTAGAAATAATGAAATCATTAAAAATTACAAAACTTTAAATCAATACATTAGGTATTTATTGTATAATAAAATAATATTTATTATTATTCCTGGGTATTGCGAGATTCGTAGCAATTAACACAGGTAACCGTCACGTGATCCAGGCATAAGAACTTTTTGCATGTTTTGCAGCAATATTTTGTCTTCCTATTTTTCTTAGAGCCGCAAGGCACACATCTACCCAACAAGTTTCGTCTTTCTTCATATGGTTCCTGAGGTTGTTCCATCCCACATATTTCATAAATCCTTAGGCGTAGTGGTCTTGGCAAAAAGTTGGAATTGGCTCGTACTTTTAGATAACCATCGAGTAGGCTTAAACCTAGATTTTCAAGAAAATGTCGCCTTACAATTTTTTCTTCTTTATTGACAGAGCATAGCACCTGGGAGTTAATCCCCGATATGTTTAGTAAACTATAAAATACAGCCATTTGCCACCTCCTTGTTCTCCTTGCACAATTATAATTGCTTGAAAGTTGGTCAACGGTATCTACTCCACTTTTAGTCCGATTATAGTCCATAATTATTTCAGGCTTGCCCGTTTCAAAATCTACTCGGTCATCATCATGACAAGTCGAGATAAGAAGAACATTTTTATTCTTTTTGGGCATGTATGAGACGAGGGTGCAATCTTTTTGGAATCCAAACATACTAGAACCAATGGGTCGGGCATTTTTCTGTACAAATTCCGGAGGGAGTTCCCTTTTATTTGCTCGGATTGTTCCTATGGTTGTTAGTCCATGGTTAAGTAGGCTCTTTGCTACTTCAATACTGCTAAACCACCGATCTGTTGTGACATTTCTGTTACTACCATAAATTGGTTCAGTCAATCGTTCAACCAGTGACAAAGCGCTGTTACTTTGAGCAAAAGGTCCATCAGGTTGGTTACCGACATAAACTTCGAGTTTATACGTGTAGTACAACCTTGCGTCGCACAAGGCAAAATTTTTTATTCCATACTTATTTGGCTTTAGCGGCATAACAGACTGCCGGAAGCTACATCTACCACGAAATGCCTCGAGTTTTTCATCAATGGTTACCTGTTGTGATAAATTAAAGTTTGTTTCGCAATTCGCTACAAATTTTTCAAACAGTACCCTTATTGGTGCCAATTTATCCAATTGGCGTCTGGCATCTCTAGTTGCAATGTCGTCAAAGCGAATAAAACGTAAAAGCATGCGAAAACGTTGTAATGACATGGTTACCCGATAAATTTCTGGAGCAATGCCATTGGTTCTAAACAGGTTTTAAGCGTTTACCGACGGTAGCTTCATTCTTAAACCTAATATTTTTAGCTCTTGTTCTTACTTTTTGTGGGGAAACGTGCTTTTTCCAAATAGTTTTTTTATATTTTCCAGTAAAATGTGGTCCCGGACTTTCTTCAAAATCGTCGTCAAGTTCAAACTCCTGTTCGGTATCAGAACTTTCATAATTTGTCTCGACATAATCGTCTTCATTTTCATCTTCGTCGTCATAGACCAAGGTATCTGGTTTTTCATTTACTACCTCACCCATAAGGCTTTGCAGCCATTTTTGATCTTTTTCGTATTCACCCATCTTTCTACAATAAAATAAACGTTAAGACTCTACCATATAATAGCAGTATTTTATACTTTCTTACCAAAAAATTAATAAAACCGTTTTTCATTCAATTATTTGTCAAATACGTAAACGGTGACGTCGGTCCACTAGACCGAAATCGGTCGTAGAGCAAAAATTATAGTGCCTAAAAATCGACCACTCCGTAGGAACACTTACTGATAACTGGCAAGAAGGTATACGGGCGGTGGTCCAGCGCATCCGCCAATTTTAACACAATATTATATGTAAAAGTTCTTGTCGGTCCATGAGACCAGGCGTCACCACTCAAGGGTTAAGAATAAGTTGTTCTATGTCTGAAAATTTGCATTTCTACTTTTTATCTCTCCCTGTATAATTTCAAATATCCAATCTACCAGAAAAAAACAGAGCAACGTGAATTCCTCTGTAAAAACCTTAAAATCTTTAAGAATAAATAAAACACAAAGTCTACTCCACAAATTTAATAAATATCACCATAGCTTTGATAGTGTTAAAAGGGACATGTTTCGAGAGCAGTGGCTCTAATCTTCAGCCCTGCTAATATGCAGAGGGTGACATTAAGGTGAAATGAGTTTAAATCGTTAGGTACTAAAAATTAAAGGTTTTCGGCAGAATATTTTTAAATTGGGCCCCTGACATTATAGAACTATTTGTTATATTATATTTAAAACTTAAATATGTAATAAAATTAGCCGAAGTTAGTTAATGATTTGTGTTTCTTAGTTTAATTTTTTAATTTTTTGAAAATAAAAAAACTGTTACACCACATGACGCTCTCGAAACATGTCCCTTTTAAGATTATCAAATCTACGGTAACATTTATTGAATTAGTGGCGCAGACTTTGTTTTATTTATTTATAAATATTCATTCCACGTTGAGCTATGACTACTCTTCAAAATTAATATCTTTATTCGTTTGAAAATTACATACAGGGTGTTTCATTAATATTGCGAAAAAATTGGGGATAAGTTTCCCTGCTTAAAAATATGAAAAAAGTTTCTATGAACTTATGTCCGAAACTGCTTCGTTTCGGAGATACAGGGGTGTTAAAGTTTTATTTCTATTTTATTTTTTTCTAAATGACTTTTTAAATAATGTCGATATTTGAACTAAAATTGGTGTCTAGTAGTCTTTTGAAATCCGAAATTCGAATTTGATGTTAGTATGGCTCCCACTTGTAGAGGGCATCACCTACATGTATTTTTTATCTTTTGATGAGCCATAACTTTTTTATACGTGATTGTATTATATTTCTAAGCGAAAAAATAGATTTCTCTATCACTTCTACGTGAACATGACATACTTGGTAGTAGTCGCTACGAGCAACCGTTCTCTACAAAAAAAAATAATAAAAAAATAAACGATATTTATTTGCATATCGCTATGCCCATATCAGAGTTCGATAAAATTGCATTTATTTCCTAAACAAAGCCGAAATGAAAAAATTATTTAAAGGACTTCGCATTAGCCATTAAATTGCCTACATAACAGTCTTATCAAAATAGAAAACGGCAGTGGCGTACATATTTTTTGTTCCGCTTAAAAATTTTGACACCTCGGATCTCCGAAACGAAGAATTTCCGGACATAGGTTTATGGGAAAAGCTTTTAACATACAATGACAAAAAAAGTCCCAGGCCTGTCTGCAAGCATTGTATGCAATGCGCGTGTAAGGTCCCCCTGTTAACTCTTTATTAACAAATGTGAGAATAATGAAATGTTGGTACGTTCAATAGGAACTTAAATACCCACTAATGTAAATTTTTGATTTAGCTTTCAAAGATGGCAGTAGAGCGCAATTTTGATTAAAGTTTTTAAATGGAAGGTGAAGTCGAGTCATACCTCGTTGGAAAGGTATTTTAATCTACAAACGATCTCTAAGTTTGATAAGATTTTATCGAACTTTTTATAATATGTTTTTAATTTATGGACCATGACTTTATACGGTCACTGTATAGCTTATCTGTTTAGTCATAAAAGAAAGCAATTGGAATTAAAACTGTTTATTAATCCTCATACAAACCAATAACTTTTACTTGTGTAAATATAATTACAGTTTGAATTAATGTTTGCACGATAAATATAGGGAAAAAAATATTTGTCCCATCTATCGTTTGGTTTTTATATAAATTAATTTCTAAATACCCGCATAGTGATTGTGAATATACTTTTTTGCGACGAGGGTGATCTTCTAGTTTTATTATTTCTCAAATGACTCACCAAAATAATGTGATGAAACGCGAGAACGCAATAAATCATATTGTGGTGAAATTCAAGTGACCGATCATTTCCTTTCGTTATCTACAGGTCTTGTTGTAGGGGTAAAACAGTATAAATAAAATAAAACAGTATAATTACATACATACTTTACATACGTACATAACATTACAATAAAGAAATTATTTTTTTATAAATTTCATATAATCATCATACAGTGTCTTAATCCTTTAACCTGTGAATAAACATAACTATACTTGTAGATACGAGAAACTTACCTTGTCATTAGAGTAAGTTTCAAATGGAATTGGTTGCCAGTTTAACGAAGGATTAATAATCTGATTTCCAGTCGGTGGCCAGAGCCCTGCGAGAACGAGCTGCAAAGACATTTTGGTTCTATTAAAGTTGGTGCTTCTGGCTTCAGTGTATTGGATGTTCCATGTTGGACCCAAGAATGAGTTGTACCGTTCATGTAGAGTCGTTCCCACGCGGTATGCAACCTTTTTCCCCTTCTAGTTGGGAGGATTATAAATTAATTAAGTAGATGTTGACTGTTTTTGCCTATTAAAATTAAGGAGTCACACGTCGTCATAGGTATTAATGCGTGGCAATAATCTGAATGGAAAAATTAAAGGCAAAGCCTAAATACGAATTTAAATTTAAAAAATCAGATAATCATTTTACATAGATCGTAGTTATAACAGAGAGAAGGTGAAGTATCTGAGAATCATTATTGATCGACACCTCAAATGGACTGATCATATTGAATATCTTACATCTAAGATTCGTAAACTAATTCGCAAATTTTACATCATACGAGGAATTCTAAACACTGCATTAAAAATACAGTTATATAAATCCTTAATAGAATAACTACTTAGATATGGCTTAATCACATAGAGCGGCGCTTATAAAGGTAATTTAAAGTCACTTAAAACAATCCAAAATTACATTTTGAAAATTACTTTCAATAAAAACAGAAAATACCCGACAAATCGACTTTATAACGCAGATATTGAAAATTTAATGAACCCTACATTCAGTCACTATATGTTCATTTAATCATAAAAAAAGAACCTACAGATTCATATTAAACATAACCACACAACAAGACAAAATACAAGCAGGGGCCTAGCTCTTAATCCCTTAAATCATAGGACCATAAATATAAAATTTGCTAGTTTCTTGACTCCTGAATTCTGCAATTTACTATACCCAATGATATTAAAACCAAGAAAAATAATATAACTTTTACCAAGGGCAAGCAATATATATTTATTCTAACACTGATGTGTTTTCCCGGATGTGGTAGCTTTGATCACGCTGTTGACATCCTGGCACCAGTTTATCTCAATGTCATTAACTTTTAGCTTTGTTTCTCTCTTTTGGTCCAGCCTTTTGTGAAGAAAATGGGTTTTGTCTTGGATGATTCAGGTGAATTTTCCAATCCGAAAGCCATCTTTCTGGAATTTTTAAGTATCGCTGCAATCTCGTTGTTTTGAACTCACTATGTCGTCAGCAAATAAATGGAGTTTAGTAAATATATCTTTCGGAATGCCACGAGTGAAAATGTTGCACAGTACCGGAAATAGTAGGTAAGTATTGCGACACCCCCGTCCTGATGTGTTTTATTTTTGAAAATTCGTTTTCCGGCAAGACTATTTGTTAATATTTTGGGGCTGATTAAACAATATTCAATAAAAAATAACGTATTGGATCTCCTTATTTTATTTTAAGTTGATGTTGTATGATTGTTTATAAGATTGAAAATTTTTCATACGCTTTAATATTCGAATAGAGAAATGCGAACTAATAAAGACAAGAACCGCAGAAAAATTACACAAGTTTTATTCAACTGAAAATTACACTTTCTTTCAGTGTACGTTTTAAATTGTTCGTATTCTTCGATATATTAAAACTTTCTTTCAGTGTACCAATTAGGAGAAATGTAAATGCCGTCAATACGTCGGTGGCGACACGTACCTGAAAGGGGCCGACGGCTTGTGTCGCTTCTATTTCGTTTAGTTTTTTGTGGTGTGGGCTTGGAAAGCACAATTGTTGTATCATCGGCATATTGGCAGATCACCTCAGCAGAGATCCCGTCACTGAAGCTATTTACGTAAAGAAGAAATAGGATAGGCCCTGAGATTGAGCACTGAGAAACTTCCGAGAGGAACTACTGCTGCCCGCTGTCCGAAATACACACCAAGTGTTCCCACTCCGACAGGTAGGATATTATTAGTGCTGCACAGGCACCTCGCAAACCGTATCTCTCGAGCCTCTGCATCATCACATCATAGTTAATAGTGTCGAGTGCCTTTGAGAGACCAAAAAACATCCTAGAGACCTTGTGGTTATTATCACTATTGTCTACAATAAATTAAATTGCTCTGTAGACGGCTAATTCTCTGGATGAAGCTCATAAGTTAGGTGTAGATCAATCTCTAAAATTCCTTCGACACTGCCGGAAGCAGTGACACAGGACTATAATTGGAGGTTGAGTGAACTTCCCTCTTTTTGAAAATAGGCACCACCTTAACGTTCTTTAGTGGGTTGAAAAACACCCCAGTTTGGAGATAACAGTCAATACCATTATTTAAGGGTTTGCGTATGTTGGCAGTAACAAATTTGAGTATGCAGATAGGAATTTCATCGAGTCCTGTGGCAAATTTATTTGGAAAATCATTATTATGTTATAGCTTTCCTGTTCAGATGTAGGGTACAAGAATATCGTATCATTACATATTTTATATTTTGGAGCACCTTAGGCTGTAATATTAACGGAATAGTGAACTGTTCAAGAAAAGTCTGTGCTATAACAGTTGGGTCGTCAATAATTTGACCAGTGGTTGTTTTTAGTAATGTTGGTGAGGGTGAGCTTTTTTTATTATAGTGTTGATTTAACAAAGCTCACGAAGATTTGGCTTTGTTTTTAGAGTTCAAGTTTTAGTTTTTATTTATGGATTTTTTGTAAGGAGATATATACTGACAATACTGCTTCATGTCGCTTTTGTAGTGCTCATAACTTACTTGATAGTTGGTTCTCTTATATCAAGCGTATAAATCTTGTGTATAATAAGAATAGTTTTTAATTTCATTTCATTGTTGACCCAATGGTTCGATTATTTTATTAGTTTAGACGAGCAGAGTGGGAACGCCAAGTTAAAGTAATAGTTAAGAATTCGCGAAAGAGCGGAACACTGGTCATCCACTTCGGCCGAGTCAAGAACCTCCAGCCATGATTCGATGGCCGAATTATTGAGAAAGTTTAGTATATTATGGTCTGTAAAGCAGCGCTTTCTGGTAGAACTTACCCTATCAACTTCAGTATTGGAGTTAAATTTGAAAACTTAACCATAGTGGTCAGAGATTTACAAGTTGACCGATTTGTGCAAAAATTGGAAAATATATTATCAATACAGCTTCTAAAAACAGGACCCTGCCTAGTGATTCCCTCAATTCGGGCTTCGAAGTCATAGCTAGAAAAAATTTGCAAGTCCTATCCCGTGTCTGCTGTAAATGGCAGTGCTCCCTCCTCGTGACGTGGACCTTGAGTAGTAATTTTGCAGAGCATACTTCTCGAAGTAAACTGATTTTATATTATCTTCTTGATACGAATGTTCAGTCACACAAAAGATGTCCGGGGATACATCATCCAGGAGTACTTCTAGCTCCAGAATTTTGGTGTTCATACTTCTAATGTTAATATGAAAGGCTGAGTGTTCTGTTGAGTGTTAGATATCTCACCAATTCGGTAGGTGGTGGCAAATCACCAAAGCTATCATAGTATGTTACTTCAAAGTTGACTTTTCGATATGCCACCCAATGCGTCCCTACCCCCGATGCGCTATCCAAATTAACAATGGCTGCTTCATACCGTCGGGGACCACGTGCAGGTAATGAATCTCGCATATAAACTCCCCTAAAGTGAGGTATCTTTAGTTTTAACACATACTTTTCCAGATCGACATTTGATAGCGGTCTATGGGGTAGGGATTCAATTAGTTTTTTGACATATTCCTATGGTTCATAAACAATCCCATACCTGAACGATATGGTTTCAGATATAATCCATTTCCTCTTAGTTTTAAAGTGGCGCCTGTTTTTTCTGCATTTGCCTTCTTCACTTCTTTGATGGTGCGAACAATGCCGGCGACGCCACCTGCTAACGAGCCTAAGGCTGACAGACCAGCAAATATTGGTATTAATGGTAATACTCCACCAGTTTTAGGAATAGGAATAATCCTAGGTGTGCGAACTTTTCGTTTACCACCTGCTTCTTTTACTGATTTGCGGGCTGCTGTAACGGCTATTTTCGATGCATTTAGAATATTCATTTTCTTTCCACCACCTCTTAGCAATTCTGCTCGAATCGGACGTCGAACAGCAGAACCAAAAGCTACTTTCTGCACACGCACCCGCTTTCCAGCACGTCGCTTACCAGCTCGCCGCTTCCTCTTGGTAATTTTTGATCTACGACCCTTCCTTTTGCTTGATGACACACCCATACCAAAACGTTGCTTTGTTTTCATAATGTTTGTTACCAACCACGCAGCACTCTTTTCACCAACGCTAGCGTCTGCAGATTTCACTCGTTTCCAAGCACTTTGTTCCAACTTGTAATCTGCTTGATGCCGCTCACTTAAATTGTCTCTATTACGTAAGTAAGCTAAATCGTGCTTCTTACACGCCACGTCTAAAGGATTAATTCCTTGATCACCTCTTTTCACACGTTTAATCACTTTTGTTCCGGGACCACAATATTGATAACCTGGGATATGCAGCTCCACCGGCAGGTTATTAATTAAGGAGTTAACAAAGCCTCTTCCAGTCTTAGTCTGTAAACGAGACGATCTACTTCGTCCGGTGATCAGCATCTGAATGACCATTTAAGTGAAAAGTTTGCTATAAAGTATTGATTTTATCAATATGCGGATAGTACATTTGAAACAAAAATTCCCCATCGATAATCTCGATGAAAAAGTTGGGTGTGGACATGAACAGAAATTGTTAAGGAAACACGGTCCTTTGCTTCCATCATCCATTCGTGGAATAATAATTGGACCTTCGAATTGTGGCAAAACCAATGTTATGATTTCACTACTTACTCACCCCTTGGGTCTTCGTTTTGAAAATGTTTATATCTACTCCAAGTCCCTACATCAACCAAAATACGAATATTTGAGGAAAATTCTTACACCCATCAAGGGCCTTGGTTACTATGCATTCAGTGATGCTTGCAATATTGTGGAACCATCGGACGCAAAGCCTAATTCGATATTTATATTTGATGATGTTATGTGCGAAAAACAGGATGTCATAAGATCTTATTTTTGTATGGGACGTCACAAAAATGTGGATGCCTTTTATTTGGCTCAAACATATTCACGAGTTCCTAAACAGCTTGTGCGAGATAATGCCAACTTTATTATTATGTTTAAACAAGATGAAATGAATATGAGACACGTTTTTTCCGATCATGTATCACCCGACCTGAATTTTACACAATTTCAGGAAATGTGCTCGAAATGTTGGGATAATAAATATGGATTCTTGGTTATCGATAAAGATAGTGATGTAAATTCGGGAAGATATCGCAAGGGACTTGATAGCTATATATTTGTTTAACAGTGATGAATGCATTCATTTCATTGCTGTTCGGTAGTTTGTCAACACCATGAATGAAGAAATTGACTTAAAACGAAAACTAGTGGAAACGACCAATGCTGTTCGAAAAAAATTTAAGCAATTCAAGGCGGCGAAGACACAAAGTGCGCTCGACTTGGATAAATTTTACGAACCAATCACTAAACCACTAACATCTATATCTAATGTAGTAAAGCAACGCCAGCAGCAGCAGCAACCCAAAACCCAAGGAAAGCAATATAGTCGTAGTACTAGCACAATGGAGGAGCCTGAGGAAATATCCGATCACATATCATCATTTCAATCGTCTACACCGCGGATAAGCCGAAAAGCTCACATCGATACAACACCGAAACGTGATACCAATGTTACATTGTTTGAGACACCTTCCCCTTCAAGTTATACAAGTTCACCACCGCTCGACAAGATTCAAGCGTACTTAAATGGCTTAAAAAATAAGCCATCTCAATACGATACCATTTATGGTGTACATTTTGGTAAAAAACCGAATCACCTTAAAAGATATATTGGTAACCTAGAAGTGCGTTTTCCAAATGGCAAAATTTCTTTATATAAAAACGGGAAAAATGTTGGTGTATTTGATGGAACGCCTCAACTTTACGATTTGCTTTTTTTAAGAAATCCACCATTTCTAACACAACACGATAAAATCGATGATGGTGTGCTACAGAAATACACGGATATTTTAGAACTAACTAGTGCAGCATATGAAAATTATGACAAAAATATGGGTCTACGAGAAACCAGATTAATGAAATATTTGCATATTATAAAACCACTACTGATGCCGGCGGGCACTAAATCAGGTGGTGCTATTGTAAAAAATAACATCGCTGAAAAAATAAAAATACCCAACAAGAAACTACTTTCTTCCAAATCACCTCAATACATTTATTGGAATAAACCAAAGGAGTTGGTTGATCGCTTAAGATTGCTGTGGAGTTCAAAATTAGCTGGTAATACTGGGCATGACAATGAGATTATGTCAATTGTTGAGGAACTTCGTGAAGAACAAATAATATATTAAATTATGTACCTTGTTTCCTTTGCTCAGTGTCTAATGAGACGTGTTCGCTTCGCTACAAAATATGGAAGCAAGCAGGGGAAAAATTGAAATTGTTAATGAACTGCACCGGACTGCTAGAAAAAACTTTATTAGAAGGCGGACGATCATTAAAGGATACAAGGATTTATGGCAAATAGATTTAGCGGAAATGCAACAATATGCTGATGAAAACGATGGTTATCGCTACATCCTTGTATGCATCAATTGTTACTCCAAATTTGTGTACACCAGAGCAATCAAAAACAAGACCGGTGCTGAAGTGACCAATGCAATGAAGAGTATAATTGAAGAGGCATCGTATACACCAGACAATTTACAAAGTGATCAGGGAAAAGAATTCTATAATAGTCGCTTTCAAGCCCTTATGAAAAAATTTAATATAAATCATTATTCTACATTTAGCACGAAAAAGGCGGCAATTGTTGAACGTGTTATAAGAACTTTGAAGAGTGCATTATACAAACAATTTTCGACTAGAGGTTCCTACCGGTGGGTGGAACTATTACCATCAGTAACAAGCGTCTATAATAACACAATGCATCGCACCATCGGCATGAAGCCCAAAAATGTGTTAGAAGATACCCAAATTAGGGCATACGATTATTTAAAGGTTAGACCGAAGAAATATAAATTCCATCTGGGTGATATAGTTCGCATCAGTAAATACAAATCCATATTCGAAAAGGGGTATACACCTTCATGGTCAACAGAACTCTTCAAAATAGTAAAAAGCAACATCACAAATCCACCTACTTACATACTGGAATCATTAGAAGGTGAACCGATTAAAGGTTGTTTCTACGAAGCTGAACTACAAAAGACAACCAACCCAAACGTATATCTTGTTGAAAAAATTCTTAGAAAACGCCAGAAAAATCACATCGATCAATTGTTTGTAAAATGGTTGGGTTTCCCTAATCAATTTAATTCTTGGATAGATAAGTCTGATATTGTTTAAGTACTTAATGTAGTTTATAAAATATTTTTCCAGAAAATAGATAACACTTATTGTAAAATTAGCACATGTATCTTTTATTTTAATATTTCCCTTCCCAGATTGGTTTAAATAATAAGGTAAATAAACAATCAAATCGGTTTATTATCATAAAAGCATTACAATAAAGACCTTAAGAACTAAACTTAGGTGATTGCTATAACAATACAATTACCAAAGTATTTTGTTACTTTTTCCTTCTATTTATCATGATAAAACCTTCTGTCTACTTTCCGAATGTAAATTCTGGATGAAAATTTCTATCAACTTTTTCTTTAGTTTTCTGTACTTTCTCCTTTAAGTGATTTATTTCTTCATTCAATACAGCGAATCTCCGAGAAATATCTGTATTCAATCCTATGATTTTTCGCTCAAAAAATTGTATAACATTCTTACTAATTTCGTCAGCAACTTGTATGCGCAGATCTGATAATTTCTTAACAATTACAGCAGTTAGTTGTATACGCAGGAGATCACGTTGAGTGAGAACATATTCTTGAGTAGCAGCATCATTTGGTTTTTTAGGTGATGCAACATTCTCTAGGGATTTTCCTTGCATATCATACTGATCATCGAGAGTAAGCCTGAATCCATTTCCAGGTGGTCCACGTAAAAACCGACATTTTTCATTGGTTTTCTTACGTCCAAACTTTTCAACTGTGCTGTTACTTCGACTCATCCTTAACTTAAACTAAACTAATTTGCTATTTTACCTTCTACTTATATAACTTTATAAGGTTTTCATCTTACAAACGCTTATATAGGGTTTGTTATGTTGGGAAAAATAAAACAATGCTTTTACTACAAACAATTTATTTCCTATCGGTTTTATTTATATATATTAAACCATAACATTTATTTTTAAACATGACCATTATTTATAATAATATATACATACATTTATATATATTATATATTATACTGGTTTATGGAAATACAGTTCAGAACATGTTTTTACAAACAAAAGTTGTTCGAATAAGTAATTTTACTTTTCTTGATCTTCTACTTTGTCCATTATTTCACAACCATTTGCACCATCGCTGCGGATGACTACACCATCTTTTACGATATAAGTAATATCGTCGGGATCCACATAATCAACCAAATTAAATTTTGTTACCAAATCACTTGCTAGATCTGGTATATGAATGACAAACTTGGCAAGATCATTATCAATCATTTCAGCACAAAATTCACTCAGGTTTATGGATCCGTAGAGATATTGTCCACATAGATGCGCACCAGCCATAAAATTGATTGCATCACGCACATACTTTCTGTACTGACAGCCAGTTGAATCCAAACAGGAACCATCAAACATTGAAAACTGTAGTATATCTTGAGCCATACGTCTCAATTTGCATGCTAACCAACTTATATACGTATCTTGTTTTTCAGCAACATTGTCACACATCTACAATAGAATAATGAGATTGTGATTGTGTTTTCTGATACTAGGTACCTATTAAACTTTTCTTAGATTATCAATTAAAATTAAAAATACGATAAACTATATATTAAAATATTCTTTACACAACATTGTTTATTCTAAACACCCAAAATTTAATAATGCTCTAGTATTACCCCCAGAAAATACATGTGAGCTTTGCCCCAAATATGTTAGGGTAAATTTATCACATGATTTATTCATTATGTCAACAGTTGCCTCTGATAATGTTTCAGCAACACGCTTGGGTAAGAAACTTTCAAATGTTACATTATGTGTTTTATCATATAAAGTAACAACAATACTTTTACCAAAACGTGTTGAAACAAATATTATCTGTTTTATGATATAAATTTTTCCCACTGTTAGTGTTGAAATTTTTCGCTGCTCGAGAAATTCAACATCCTTGTTTATCATATTATTAATTTCAGCCAAAGTCTGCTGTGAATGACTCATTATTGAAATATGTAATAAAATACCTTTAATAACTTTCACAAAACACACCACAAACACAATATTTCTATTCAACTTTCAAGGCAACAGTTATCAATGCCTGTGTGACTATGCGGCTCTGTAGGAAAGGGACCTTTTTATAGGATAAATTTTCGAGGTAATGGAGGGGGAATAATACCACAAACAATGCACGCTCAAGGTCATGCAACATCAAGGTCATAAAACTTCAAGGTACATTTTCAAGGTCAAGGTGATACCAACACCTGCGTTCAAGGTCAAGGTCATATGACGTAAATTTTCAAGGTCAAGGTGATACCAACACCTGCGTTCAAGGTCAAGGTCAAGGTGATACCAACACCTGCGTTCAAGGTCAAGGTCATGTGACATCATTGAACACCTGCGTTCAAGGTCATGTGACGTCAGAGGAGTGGGGGGTGACAATGAAAGTGTATTAATCCTCTACTTAAGCCCCTTATCATTATGAATAATGGTACCAAATTTCAATAAAGTCGATAAAGGATAACTAAAGAAATTATAAAAATTCTACTTACTTCGCTTATTTGTCCGTAACCTTCTGGATAGTAACTCTGGTCATTTATTGGGTTTTTTGAGTAAGCTTGTGAATTAGGGACTCGATCTCCGTGACGGAACAGCTGAATAAAGGGCAGAAATAGGATTAAAGTATAAAAGGTCTTTACAAGATATTAGCAGAACTTCCTCAAGCTAAAATATAACGATTTAGCCCAACTTACCTTAGTCCAAAAGTTGATGTTTCCAAAATACAGGGCGTCAAAGATATTATTTTTTCTTAACTACTTTTCAATACACCCTGTATAAAACTTCAACACCAAAATGTTGCGGCTCCTCGACCCAGCCGCACATTCGGAATCGTTTTTGTTTGAATTCATAAATAAAAATTAAGGAGCTTGGGCCAGTCCTAAGCCTGGATAAAGTGTAAAGGAAGACAACGACGAGTTTCAGTACGCAATAAAACATTTAAATTCAATTATCTCAGAAACGGTTACTCGGAACGAAACCTATTTAGGTGCACCTTTTTGAATAAAAGATTCTTTGGAATAAGACTTAATCATTAGAAATTTATTACATCAAGGCACAAAATAGTATATTCTATAACAAATATGGAATGGATAAATTTCGCATTAGCGAAAAGTTTGTAGGCCGAGCCGTAGCCATTCAATTCGAGTTAAAGACTATACTTTCTCTAACACTATTGGAGAAAAAATAATTTATTATGTTATAAAATCAATATTTTGTAATAAAACTAACCTACCTTGAATAATCAAGCGCTGTCAAAGTCGAATCTATAACCTGACAGCGTAAAATAAGTAATCCAAGGCTATCATGATCTTCAAAATAATTTGGTGCCCCCATGCAATCTAGATGGCCGAATTGAAAATCTAGTTGACTTTGACTAGGTGATACAGAATGATTCCATTCTGTACTAGTGTGTTAGAATGAAGCCATTCTATAACACTTTTTTAGTTAAGAATAGGTATGTTGTTTCTAAAATAGTGTTAGAGAAGAGTTATGAAGTTTTAGAGGTATCCGAAGTACTTCTGGTACTTTTTTTTAACACTATTTTAGAAACAACATATTCTTAACCAAAAGAGTGTTATAGAAAAGTTATGAAGTTTTAGAGGTATTCGAAGTACTTCTGGTGGCGCCCTCTGCAGAGTACATATACAATACTGCAAAATTGCCAACCCATTTTTATACGCATCGGAAGTGTCAAAATAATTGTATTGGCACGAGTGATGACGCGATATCTCTCTCTCTTTCTCGTTCGCGAGGAAGTGTGAGCATCTGCTCAATATTATAATGTTTTCTACAAAGTTATTTTTTTATAAATATTTAAAAACTAGCTCTGCCCTTTGGGCATCTAAGTGAGCTCTGCTTTCTTACCATCTTACAACCAACCGTCATGTAAAAAGTGTCCCTAAATAAGTTCTGTAAATAGAAAGTGTATATACGTTCGAAGATTGAGTTTCCATTTTGTTTCCAAATTCAGAACATCAAAGTAGTCACGGATGTCTACCTAAACTTTTATACTTTCATTATCAAAACTGTCCCTATAAGTATTAAAGAGGAAAGAAAAATCCAAAATTCTTCACAAATATTTAATATCTCGCTCTACGCGTTCCGGTTTCTTAAACCATCTTCAAGAGCTGTATAATATAAACACAAACTTTACATTTAAGCTAGATTTATAAACTCAAAAAGTTGGCGAGGTTGAGGTTCAGTTGGTGTTGGAAATAGGAGTTTAATTTAAACTAAAGGGAACACTCAGTTCCATTTATACACTCGTTCATGTTGTTCACGTAAAGCTCATGTAAGGTTCGAAAACTTCCCGGGTAGCTCGAAATAATCAATTTTTATGCTCGGAATTCGGAATATCTAACCTCACAACTTGACCATAACTTCAACCTCACCAACTTTTCGAGTTTATAAATCCACCTTTAGGACACAAACAAGCTCACAATGGCAAGCACAGGTTAGCAGAGTTATTAAATATTTGTGAAGAATTTTGGATTTTTCTTTCCTCTTTAATATGAATAATCTTCACCCCGGATTCAATTATCCCTATAAGTATTTCACACACCGTGTCAAATAAGTGACTTAGAAATACTCTCGAACTTAGAGTTGATTTTATTTTTAATAGGTTAGATTTCCGTCCCGTACGTCAAATTTAACTGCTAACTGCAACCTTTGCTGCAACGTTTAGCGCTGAAAATTTGGGAGGCTTAAAATCTTTCTAATATCTTTGACGCCCTTTCGTATTTCGGAAACTATAAACCTTTGGAATAAGGTAATTTGGGCTAGATCGTCATATTTTAGCCTTAAGACTTTGTGCTGACATTTCGTGCAGACCTTTTTGGAGACACACTGTAAATCTACAGAGTGGTACTTAATGTTTTTGACGCCGTATTTCGGAAGCTATCAACTTTTGGACTGAGGTATGTCTGGCTAAATCGCCTTAGGAATTTGTGTTAGCATTATGTACAACAGGCCTTTTAGAGAGAGACCCTGGTTAAAAAAAGTTTTCGAAATAAAAAAAAATATTTTATATTGTTCTTATTATGATGAATATTCTTCCTATAATTATAAATTATTTAATTTAAAGACATATGCCTGGATCAATATAACATAATAATAAAATACAGGATTGTGCAATTATCCAAACCATTCAAAATTAAGGTAAAAATATTAAACTTAAAAAAAAATTAACTCTTGTTGCTTTGTCATTCATAAGCTTTTACTTATGGTTGACAAAACCGCAGACAATGAACTTATTTGATAGTTAGAAATAAACTTAGTAGTAGTTCAAGTTTTTGATAAAATTTACAGGGTGTGCCATATAAGAAAGTTGAGTTAGTTGAATCGTCGGTATAATCCAAACTTCCTCACTAAGCTTTGCCTAGTAAGTTTTTTGCTAACGTTTATTTTATAACGCTTAATAAGTCTTAGGTCGAAAAAGTCACTTATTTTTCAATTTAACGTAGCTTGGAAACAAAATTTTACGGAACTCTAATAATTTAAAAACAGTGTGGGAAAAAAGTATAGACCTGCCCGTAAATTTTTGGTTGGCATTCCAGTCTTTTTTGAAAAACGCCGCACTTATTTCTTAAATATCACACAATTTAAGCATATTATTAATTTCTTTCTTTAAATTATAAACACCATCGTCTTTTTTTTTAAGAAAGCAATATGGCTCATGTCGTGTGACATATCATCGAATAGCTCTTTTCAAAGTGAGTATATGGCTGCATTTTGGTAATTTTCTGCGAAATCATTTTCAAATGGCAGGCGCCTAAACAATAAGTCAGACTAGTTTTTTTTTAGTTTAGTCGACTTTTTCTATTATAATTTGTATGGTAGTATGTGAATGATTTTCTGCTTTCATAAGTAGTTCACTTCGGCCTCTTCAAGTCAAGTGAGAAAAATTATAATAGAATATATATTATGAAATTAATGGGCATGTAAGAAACTTAAATTTTTTATTTATTATTTTCTCAACAATAGTGCAAACTGCAAACTGGAATAGATAATACCGTCAGCCATAAAATTATGCAAAATACTTTACACAAGCAAAGATATCACCCGCCTAAAATGTTTTATGTCAAAGACGTCGTCATAGCTTTGAAAATTAACAAAGTAACTTGTTTAAGTATTTTTCAAATAAGGCATCAATACCAAATATATTTGGGTACGGCCATACTTTTGTGTTGCTTAATGCCTTTATACGCCGTCAGGTCTATTTCACTCACTCAATGTATACCGATATAAAATATAAATATATAGTAATATATACATTTTTGTCTTGTTTATTGGGTTTTTAGGTCATTTATAAATAAATAAAGGTTTGGTTTAAGTTGACGTTTCGGTTTATATTACATTAAACCATCTTCAGAACTACAATTACAGGAAAATGTGATTATTAACTAATTTTTAGGATTAAAAAGTAGACATACCTCTATATAAATCTTAGCACTATCACTTCTATTTTTGACAACTTACATAATTTTGACTTCAATAATACAACAATTTTAGACCATGAAATAAATTATAAAAAACGAAATATAAAAGAAATGATCCATATTAAAAAAAAATAAAAATACATTAAATTTTCGAACCGACACTGATAATCTTAGTACAGTTTACAGTAATTTAATAACCTAATTAAAAATTGCAAATTTTTACTACCGTTAACAAAAGAAACAATAAACCGTAATTAAATGGTTTTTCCCATTTTTAATAAATGTACCTACCCTCCCTCATAAAGAATCCCTTCATAAAATCAGTCTTGCATAGTTACCACATAGTTAAACAGTAAAAATAGAAGTGATAGTGCTAAGATTTATATAGAGGTATGTCTACTTTTTAATCCTAAAAATTAGTTAATAATCACATTTTCCTGTAATTGTAGTTCTGAAGATGGTTTAGTGTAATATAAACCGAAACGTCAACTTAAACCAAACCTTTATTTATTTATAAATGACCTAAAAACCCAATAAACAAGACAAAAATTTAAATCATAAGGTCAAGAAGAAAACTTTACTATTGTAATATATACATATACAGTGTGGCCCAAATTGGGCCTACATGTATGGGGATCTTGGAAACTATAGAAGATAGAGAAACGGTTAGATGGGGAAAGTTTTTGACAATTATATTTCTAACTGAAAACCGTTTAGTACGCGGCCCTATCTTTTTTGGTTTTTGAAATATGTTGAAAAAACCAAAAAGATGTATTTTCGAAAATATGCTGTAGATTTCTTATTATTCACTATTTTGGCAATCTGTAAAAACATTTTTAAAGCAACTTTTTAAGTAGATTTCAGTTCTGCAATTTAATTTTGAACACGACGTTCCAGTTATTTTATACCATCATCAGGTTCATTTTTTCTTATGGGCGCCATATTGTATTTTATACTTAAAAGGTAGCTTATGACGTCAGCTTTTCAACGATGTATTATTTGTTGAAAAATAAATGAAATTGACTTGAAAAATAAAGAAAATTAATTTTCGCAACACGTCAAATTTGACAACTGCACTATAACTCCCTAAATTGAATACCAATTAAAAGGTTTACATTTTGTAGTATTCACAAAACACTGCTTGCATTGTTTCAATCAACAATATTACAATAACCTATGAATCAAAAATAAAATCCACTAGCCTATGACCTTACAATAACCTATGAATCAAAAATAAAATCCAGTAGCCTATGACCAACCACTACCGTTTGAAAATGAAACAAAAATATTACTTGTCAGAACGAGTAAAAGTATAATAGTTTTTATTATTATTATCTAATAATAACGATTTATTTGTGTATTCTGAATTTAAAAGAAAATGGCATTGCGTCTTTCTCACGAAGAAAAATTTGATTTGCTAGAATATTACATTCATTGCAACAGAAATGCAAACCTTGCATTAGAAAGGTATTTTGAAAATTTTCCTGAAAGACCGCAGCCAAGTGTCAGACTTTTTCCAAAAATTGTTATGAACCTGAGAAACCATGGAAGTTTTGAAAAACCGCGGCCCAAGAGTTACGAAAAAGCAGGTAATAACGAGCGTGACGAAAATGTCAGAGCCTATTTTAATGCCGCTCCGACATCATCTACAAGAGCGTCGGCAAAAGACTTACCAACCCCGCGAAGTACCATACAAAGAGTCCTCAAGCAAAATAAATATCGACCATACAAGCCAACTATAGTTCAGGGTTTACGAGAAACGGATTATCCAAGAAGAATGCAGTTTTCAAATTGGTATGTGAATCAATGCGAACAAAATCATGATTTCAGTCGTCTTGTAATTTGGACCGATGAATCACATTTTTCCAACTGCGGGGTATTTAATAGACATAACCATCATTTTTGGGCAACAGAAAACCCTCACCAATTGGCTCAACGAAGACTGCAAACCCGATTTGGTTTTAATGTCTGGTGTGGTATGTATGGTAAGTAATGTCACCTAGCTTGCTAAATACATAGCAGGTATTAAGTAACCCAGCTTTACTTTTCTCCTTACATTTTAGACAACAGACTTATAGGACCATTCTTTTATAATCATACGTTGAATGGCCAAAGATACTTGGAGTTGTTAGAAGATCAAATATTACCGGCAATTAGAGCAAGAGTTCCTCAAGATCAATTGAATAATATTTGGTTTCAAC
Organism: Polydrusus tereticollis; assembly: GCA_963920685.1. Classification (NCBI taxonomy): domain Eukaryota; kingdom Metazoa; phylum Arthropoda; class Insecta; order Coleoptera; family Curculionidae; genus Polydrusus; species Polydrusus tereticollis. The sequence goes on along the minus strand of OY987331.1, from coordinate 79,042,534 downwards.
AAGACGGTTCTCCCGCACATAATGTTCGGGAAGTTCAAACTCTCTTAAGACAGATATTTGATGACAAATTAATTTCAAACGGCGGACCAGTTAATTGGCCTGCTAGATCCCCTGATATAACTCCTCGATTTTTATTTATGGGGTTATGTAAAAAATGAAGTGTATGAGTTTGAACCCCCGGAATCTGTACAAGAATTAGAAGAGAGAGTGAGGAATGTGTTTACGAGCATAAATGGCAACACGCTTCGCAGGGTCATCAATACTGTGTTAAAAAAGTGTCAAAAATGTATTAATAAAAACGGCCAACATTTCGAATAAGTATAGTAAGTTAGATATTTTTTCTTATTTTCTTTTTAAAACAATAATTATTATTCATTGCGTTTTTAGTTTTCTTTATTTGAAATGTTAATATGAGATTTTTAACCATAAGGAAAAAATAAAATAATGTATTATAATATTATGATATTTTAAACAAATTTAATCCTGCCTAATGTGTTCTTCTAAAATTTGACGTGTTGCGAAAATTAATTTTCTTTATTTTTCAAGTCAATTTCATTTATTTTCCAACAAATAATACATCGTTGAAAAGCTGACGTCATAAGCTACCTTTTAAGTATAAAATACAATATGGCGCCCATAAGAAAAAATGAACCTGATGATGGTATAAAATAACTGAAACGTCGTGTTCAAAATTAAATTGCAGAACTGAAATATACTTAAAAAGTTGCTTTAAAAATGTTTTTACAGATTTCCAAAATAGTGAATAATAAGAAATCTACAGCATATTTTCGAAAATACATCTTTTTGGTTTTCAGTTAGAAATATAATTGTCAAAAACTTTCCCCATTTAACCGTTTCTCTATCTTCTATAGTTTCCAAGATCCCCATACATGTAGGCCCAATTTGGGCCACACTGTATATCAACACTAATGTTAAAAATAAAAACAAATAAGTTTTGTTGATCCATCTACTTACAACATGGACCAAAACCAAAGTGTTCTCTGCTTTAGGCACTGAATCATCCATGGAATCTCTCGATGTACGTTTAGATATTGTAAAATAGCAAACTGTGAAAATAGTTACAAGAACTATAATGGCACTGGGTAAAAGGATCTTAAAAAGTGTCCTCATAACCTTTAACTTAAAGATTGCCGTTTAAACGATGACTTCTTTTAGTTTGGAACAGGTGAAATATTGGCCACAATGTGACGTACTAAGAGAAGCATCGCGATTTAAATCATTTTCTAGGCTGGGCATATGAAACCAATTAATGTGATTTGACTAATACTGTGATTTTTATGATGATATTTGAAGATTAAGACACATAAACGGATTAACATAATAAACATAGATCGTTATTGATACATATCTATATGTATATATTATAGAACTGCGATAATATCGAATGCGATTGAGAGTTGTAAACTCACGTAAATGCGTTTACAATCGTGGCTAAAAAATGTAGGGGAACGGGGAAGCGCTATACTTGGATCCAAACTGCGTTTCTCTAGACAAATTGAACTAAAGTAAATCTTATTGCAGTTAGGTATGAAATATCAAATCAATCAAATATTTCCTAAGACGTCGCTGACATGATACCATTCAACCAAATCGTAACGGTTTTGTTTGGCATATGACATAAACTTTTTTTGGATCGCAAAGTAGCTAATTGGTCATCCCTATGAGAGATATTGCTGTCGGGAAATGTAGTTTAAACTACATGAGTTTTCGCATGCTCTGTAATATGTGACAACATCCTATTCAACCCATACATGTCATTCAAGTTTAAATCGTTGGTTTCAGTAAAAGCGTTGCCACATTCATCCTCAAAAAAAATGCCGAACAATGACTAGCCTAGCCGCATACATTGCAATTCTTGTGGCTGCATTAGGTTTTTTGGACTAACAGGTGGAGTTTAACGTCAGAAGGGATATACTGGAATATAAAATCAACATAAACTTTTGCATTCTCTATTTTATTTATTTATTTATTTTACAAACACAACAGATTTTCATTCAATCATAGTGTGAGGTAGAAAATTGACCTATTGACATAAAACTAAATAAATAACACTTAAAAATGACTTCTACTCTTCTACATCTTGTTAACATAGTTAATTAGGTATTAATCTGAGTCTACTTACTCAGCTTATATATATCAAACTGCAATCGTTTTTGATTATATAATTTGCACTTTACAATAATAGGTGGATTGTTGTAGTTTGTAAGTACGAGTATTATCATTATAAAAACTTAGAGGATTTCATGTTCTATATGCTGTAACATAGAAGTTAAGCCGGGCTAATAAATCAGGAGCATTTATCATGTTATTTTAGTATTTTATGTAATAAAAGAATGACATGAACATTTCTCCCACTTTCAAGCGTTTTACTGTTATGGGCTTTCATTATATCTAATTTTGGGATATGCATTTGGTATACCCCTTATAGTGTATATATCTTAAAGATATATTTTGAATTTGTTCTATACTATATTTATGATTCTCATGACACGGATTACATAATATTGTAGAACAATATTCCAATATCCTACTCCTCACATAATGAGGCATACAAAGTCTTGACACATGCAATAATAGGCTCTTTACTATTTCTAACAACAAATCCATACATGCTAGATCAGTGGCGTAGACGACCCTACGCTCGCTCGTGAGAGGGGGCTACAGCCCGCAAGCCCTCCCCCCCCCTGGTTGCGCTACTGTTCTAGATGATCTACTGGTCATCAGGGTGTTTCAGAACTACGGTACGTAACTTAAGGGGGTGATTCCTTGTGATATTCTAAGAGAAAAGTTCATATGAACATGTGTCCGAAATTGCTCGTTTTGATATACAGAGCGTTAAACTTTTACCTCGATGAGACATGGTTTGGCACGCATGACACAACATGCAAAGGATAGTCCGATTCTTCTGGCAAGTATAAAACAAGAGCTCTGTCAAATATAGGGAAAAGAATTTTAATGCCGAGTCAGAAAACGGTTGGCTCCCAGATGCCTTGTGGCTTTCTGGAAAGAATGTTAAAGACTCCTGCGTGGACTACCATAAAGATACAATGGCAGAAGTTTTTGAAGAATGGTTAAAAAATTGTCTTTTACCAAACCTTCCTAAAAATAGCGTGATAGTTATGGTACGAGCTATCACAGTCGCCAATTATATAAGGCTCCAGGCTTCAGGTTCAGATAATACGAAATTGGAAATTCAAAACTACATGGCAGCGAACGATATAAATTTTGAAGAATGTTATCAAAAAAGTGATCTTTTAGAAGGAATTTTGTATAAAAAAGTATATGTTTGTGCCGCATTGGAGGAGGAAATGGAACATACTGTGCTACGGCTCCCACCTTATTATTGTATTTTTAATGCCATACAACACATGTGGCACCAAATAAAATCAATTGTTAGGTCGGAAAATACTTCTCCGACTTTAAGTTATTTTAGAATTAGTAAAAAATGTGATAATGATATTCCCCCAGTTAGTTGGAAAAATTCAATCCATCATGTAATTACTCTAGAAAATTCTTATAATACTTTGCATAAGAGAATTAAACCGATAGTAATTAATTTAAATGAGGATAAATACAGGTAGTATTTAAAAATTTATAACATTTAGTTTTTTTTTCATTTCATTAAATTAATATAAACACATCATACGAGTATAATTATTTACTGCATCTTTATACTTTACATATTTATTGTCCACACAATGGAATCGATCCTACATTTTTATTGCAGTTAAAAGGTCAAAACCATTTATTGTGAAAAGACCTTTACTTGTTAACTCTTGCGTATAGTTTCAGGTCATCAGCAAACAACAATTTCACAAGTTTATGCCGCCTCTGATGGTCTTTTATGTAGATGCAAAAACCAAGAACCGCACTTTCAATAGGAGTATTTTCTTCTTGGTGAAAACTGTCCTAACGCAAAAAGGCAAGAAGACCATGACAAGCGACTATCGACCAGTTGCATTGCAAATTGTTAAAGTATCTGGAAGGCATCAATATTATCAGCAACCGTCAGTACGAATTTCGAAAGTTTATACCCAAGATTCACAAATTCGGTCAGTGATTCATTCAATACCAACCACCGTGTCCTTAAAGCAGCAGAATAAAAATATTGTACAAGTAAATATTCTTTATGCATATAAAAATGTTGTCCGCTACAAATACAGTAAACTTAAGAGGCGACGTTGTCATACAAGCCGCAATCAGCTAAATGTATTTAAAATAGCACGACGATTCCAATACTGCGATTTTCACCGTGGAAAAAATAAATGTGGCAACGCACACAGGCCGAGTTCACAACTTCAAAGGTGCCAGCAGGGTTTTCGCATTGCTTGATTAATTTGTGTTTTTATTATTAACTTATCGATAGATTTTGTGAGTTTTTTTCAGTTTTCGTAGTATAGGTATGCGTCGTTTATGTAGATATTGTTTTGTGTAAATACATATTATTACATTAATTAGTATTACACAAAATATGCATTTATAATATCAATGAACAAATAACAGCCACACCCAGTAAGTAAATAAAAAATTGGAGTTATCTAGTAAAAGACTTATAAAACTTGCTATATTTCGTCCTTTGTATAGTGTTTACAGACATATAAATAGAGGGGGGTTACCGCGGCAGTGTTTTGAGACTTATCAAAAGTCTTTGACTGCGTGAGTCATGAGATACTGCGGCGGAAGCTTAGTCGATATGGTTCCAGGGGAAAAACATTTAACTGGTTTGAATCGTATCTTGGGGGCAGAAGTCAGAAAGTTTCAGGGGTTCTGTTTGTTCTAAGAGCCGAGTGATTGACTGGGTAGTCCTTCAGGGTTCAGTGCTGGGACCAGTTTTCTTTCTTCTATATATTAACAATTTGACGTCTATCGACATTGAGGGAGAGTTCACACTTTTCGCTGACGATACTACAATATTATGGGCTATGGCACTCTGACAATGCTCTTATGTTAAAAGATATTATTACTTTAGATTTGGTTAAGGTCAAAAAATGGTGTGATTCAAACTGGCCGTCTCCGTCGAAGAAACAAATGTAGTTGATTTTAAGTGTACTATGAAGGGCTTGGTCATTGGTGACTCACCCCTTGTTAATTGCCCTAGTACTAGGTCTCTGGGCCTTGTCATTGATAACCTTAAATTTGAGAATCATATCAGAGCACTGAGCAGGAAATTGGCTTCGGCATGTTTTGCGGTCAAAGTGGTAGTCAAATGAACTTGGCTCAAATATTGCAGAATCAGTTTACCACGGGCTTATAGAATCTCATCTGAGATATGGAGTTGCATTTTGGGGGTTTTCTAGTCAGCAACTGCTTGGTGTTCTGTTTGTTCTGAAGAAACGCGCAGTGAGATATATTTGTCGGACCAAACCCAGAGACTCACGTAGATCATTGTTCTTGCAAAAAAGAATATTGACTCTAACATCATTGTTTATTTTGGAGACTGCCACTTTAATATTTAAGATAAGATATAGGTTTTTGAATACTGACCCCTCCTACACGACATGACAATATCGTAATCTGCCTTTGCAAATACCATACTCAACCCTTACAAAAAAAATCGATTATATATGAAAGTATAAAAATATATTATCATTAACCTAATAACTTGAAGGACCTATAGTCACTTAAATTGTTTAAAGAATCTGTGACACGGATGTTGCTAAAGAAGGCTTACTATTGCCTGGGAGAATATTATTCCGATTTTCTCCAAGGGGAAAAAGGAAAAAAAATACTATGTGTGACAGGTCATCTTAATCTTTGTCTAATTTTTGTTGGTAATTATTTTTGTTTTTTATTAGGTATCTCTTGTTTCTTAATTCTTACTCCTAACCATGTATAGAACTAGATATATCTTATTTATGTTGTATTTAAGTGTTTCCATGTTGTTGTTGTTACACTCCTATACTTTGTTACGATTTAGCGTCAACATATCGCGCGACAATACATCGAACGACAATTTATCGTGCGACAATTTATCGCCGTATTGTTATATATATATATATATATTGTAACAATTAAAACAGAAGATATATAGACTTATATTGGTTAAACAGCGCTAACACGGCATCTAATCCACCTTTTTGGTTCCAATTCGCCTTTTTCAAGTTCACTGGGGAATATTAATTCAGGAAACCTGAACTAACCCCTTTAGAGGATTAGGTAATTATAGTATTAAGTAATTATAGTACTCGACATGACCCAAAATGAAAAATATAGAAATTATATCTGTAAAATCATTAACAGGTATCTAATTTAAATATTATAATTTTGGTATTTCAAGGAAGAGGATTAAGTAATTATGGTACTCATGAAAAATATAGAAGAATTTGCGATGAATTGACGCGCGATGAAGTGTCGTAGCGATGAATTGTCGCGCGCTTAATTGTCGGCGATGAAAAGTCGCGCGGTGAAATGTCGTACGACACCCTTTGTTACTATGATTATAATCGTGACTTACCTTTGTCAACAGGATTAACGTTCATAAGACAATAAAGGATTTTGGAATTAAATTGAATTGAAAATAACATTCTAAAAATCACAGGTTGACAAATAATTATCACTATCTACCCAAATACTTAAAAAAATGTTGGTTTTCAAACTTTACTTATCCGCGGAATTCTCAGACGAACAATTTTTGTTCGTCTGAAGCGGGATTAGTACTTTACAGTTTCGGGTGAAACCCAATAAAAAATCCTACTCCCAGCTGACCAGGCAGTCTTGCGATGCTTTTGCCTGGCTGGCTGCATTTTTGAAGGGCATGTATCACAAATTTTTAGCAAGAAATTCAAGACGAATTAAGGAGAAACTTTTGTCAACACAACACCTTATAAAATGAAATCAGTAGACAACTATTCCGATTTTATTTCACAGCAATCTAGATTTATTTTTTTTAAAACACCATATTATTAGAGTTACGCCTAAATTACACGTTTTCTATGATTATACTATTAATTTTAGAGTTTTTTTTGGTCCATTGAAATAATGAGTGGCAAACCTACACAACCATAAAGTTTAAAAATATTTTTTTGTCATGGAATGCTTGACCACGAAACTATAAAAACAATCGCTTCTTCAGTTAAAGTTTTAAAAATTATTCTTTTGGCAATAACTTTGAAACGAACGGAGGTATCGAACTACGGTTTTTACGTTTTTTCTAGCAAATTTAATCTACTTTCTCATGATATCATAATTATACCGTATGATTTAAGTTTTTGGAATAAAATCAAAAAAATCTGTTATTATTGCAAATTGCACTCTCTAGCATTTTTATTGAGAACTATCATGAACCACCGAATACGATAGTTAAAAGTACTTACATTTCTCGTCCAAGCAGTATTTAGTTTGCTAAAATCGGTTAAGTCGTATATAAGTTACAGCGATTTAAATGATTACACTTTCAACAGCTTCCCCAACTCTTATTAAAGTCGGTACGCCTAGGACCAAAATTATGCATAATTATCCAAGCTTTTTAATGGTGTTATCAAAGGTATACCTTAACATGGAACTTTCGGAGATATCTAAAATTTTAAAATTTACTTTTTAATTGTGCCCCTTGCGGCAAAATGCGGAACTTCAAAGTTATTTCCAGGATTTTCTCATAGCCACTTTAGTAATGAATTTTTTCTTGCTGCATTTGCTTGCATTTCTATGCCCAGTAGTTTCCGAGATATGGCCGGTGGCCGACCTTAATGTAATAATAATATTCATATTTTCAAAAATATCCACATTTCCTCCAAAAATTATTTTCTTTACAAATACAAAAAATTTACAGTCCTTTACAAAGATGCAACCGGGGAGGACATTGAAAATGCCGAAGCAGAGTGCAGCGCTTGGGACTATTGTGAGATTTGAGATCTGCGAAAACTCATGGATTTGAATGTAATATTTAGGTAGTTGATATAAGTTTTATTGATTCGATCATAATATAAAAAATAGTAAAATAAAGATTATAAACTCTAAAGCGCCTCTAACTCTCGACTTTGTCTGATCCCGTCGTCCTTCGTCCCTTCTCCCTTCCCCGTCATCATCGGGCCACCGGCTCGGCGGCGGCGGTTCGCGTAGTTCCGCTTGTGGATAATTTTAATTCGGTGTCGTTAGACTGCGTGACGTATGGGACCAATGCAACACAAGAATTTCGTTGAATTCCGTACCCATACTAACGTGCCCGTGCGATAATATAAACATTTTCAATGTTAAAATGCATATATCGTTTATCTACTAAAATTACACTACAACACAAATTACAGCACAATAAAGTTAATGCAACAAAACGTGTAATAAATAATGGATATGGAGAACGGAGAGGATTTCATGAATAATTATAAAAATATCTTAAAAATTGTTACTTCCGCTTTAGATGTTGAAGCGATGGAAAACATGATTGAATTAACAAATGATAAAGTAATTGCGGAACATTTAAGAGAGCATATTAAAAAGAGTCCTGCCCTAACTTATATAAACTATTCCATGCAGCAATAGCACTGCCAGTGAGCTCCGCCAATTATGAGGGAAGTTTTTCTACCATGGCTACACCAATGCGCTCAATATCAATTATGATGTGAATTATGGACAGCCGATGAAATGTTTCTGTTTCAAATATTTTATTGAGTCAAGGAATTTTATTAGTTCCGCCTCTTATAGTCCCTATCGTATTATATTTAACTATGCTGAATTATTCCGGCTATACCTAATATTCATTCAGAATCAGTACTATTTACGTTCTTTATTCAAATGAGTTTTAATGATCCATCCAGGACAAATAATTATCACTATCTACCCAAATACTTAAAAAAATGTTGGTTTTCAAACTTTACTTATCCGCGGAATTCTCAGACGAACAATTTTTGTTCGTCTGAAGCGGGATTAGTACTTTACAGTTTCGGGTGAAGTCTCAATAAAAAATCCTACTCCCAGCTGACCAGGCAGTCTTGCGATGCTTTTGCCTGGCTGGCTGCATTTTTGAAGGGCATGTATCACAAATTTTTAGCAAGAAATTCAAGACGAATTAAGGAGAAACTTTTGTCAACACAACACCTTATAAAATGAAATCAGTAGACAACTATTCCCATTTGTTTATCTCCATGAAAACCTTCCGATTTTATTTCACAGCAATCTAGATTTATTTTTTTTAAAACACCATATTATTAGAGTTACGCCTAAATTACACGTTTTCTATGATTATACTATTAATTTTAGAGTGTTTTTTGGTCCATTGAAATAATGAGTGGCAAACCTACACAACCATAAAGTTTAAAAATATTTTTTTGTCATGGAATGCTTGACCACGAAACTATAAAAACAATCGCTTCTTCAGTTAAAGTTTTAAAAATTATTCTTTTGGCAATAACTTTGAAACGAACGGAGGTATCGAACTACGGTTTTTACGTTTTTTCTAGCAAATTTAATCTACTTTCTCATGATATCATAATTATACCGTATGATTTAAGTTTTTGGAATAAAATCAAAAAAATCTGTTATTATTGCAAATTGCACTCTCTAGCATTTTTATTGAGAACTATCATGAACCACCGAATACGATAGTTAAAAGTACTTACATTTCTCGTCCAAGCAGTATTTAGTTTGCTAAAATCGGTTAAGTCGTATATAAGTTACAGCGATTTAAATGATTACACTTTCAACAGCTTCCCCAACTCTTATTAAAGTCGGTACGCCTAGGACCAAAATTATGCATAATTATCCAAGCTTTTTAATGGTGTTATCAAAGGTATACCTTAACATGGAACTTTCGGAGATATCTAAAATTTTAAAATTTACTTTTTAATTGTGCCCCTTGCGGCAAAATGCGGAACTTCAAAGTTATTTCCTGGATTTTCTCATAGCCACTTTAGTAATGAATTTTTTCTTGCTGCATTTGCTTGCATTTCTATGCCCAGTAGTTTCCGAGATATGGCCGGTGGCCGACCTTAATGTAATAATATTATTCTTATTTTCAAAAATATCCACATTTCCTCCAAAAATTATTTTCTTTACAAATACAAAAAATTTACAGTCCTTTACAAAGATGCAACCGGGGAGGACATAGAAAATGCCGAAGCAGAGTGCAGCGCTTGGGACTATTGTGAGATTTGAGATCTGCGAAAACTCATAGATTTGAATGTAATATTTAGGTAGTTGATAGAAGTTTTATTGATTCGATCATAATATAAAAAATAGTAAAATAAAGATTATAAACTCCAAAGCGCCTCTAACTCTCGACTTTGTCTGATCCCGTCGTCCTTCGTCCCTTCTCCCTTCCCCGTCATCATCGGGCCACCGGCTCGGCGGCGGCGGTTCGCGTAGTTCCGCTTGTGGATAATTTTAATTCGGTGTCGTTAGACTGCGTGACGTATGGGACCAATGCAACACAAGAATTTCGTTGAATTCCGTACCCATACTAACGTGCCCGTGCGATAATATAAACATTTTCAATGTTAAAATGCATATATCGTTTATCTACTAAAATTACACTACAACACAAATTACAGCACAATAAAGTTAATGCAACAAAACGTGTAATAAATAATGGATATGGAGAACGGAGAGGATTTCATGAATAATTATAAAAATATCTTAAAAATTGTTACTTCCGCTTTAGATGTTGAAGCGATGGAAAACATGATTGAATTAACAAATGATAAAGTAATTGAGGAACATTTAAGAGAGCATATTAAAAAGAGTCCTGCCCTAACTTATATAAACTATTCCATGCAGCAATAGCACTGCCAGTGAGCTCCGCCAATTATGAGGGAAGTTTTTCTACCATGGCTACACCAATGCGCTCAATATCAATTATGATGTGAATTATGGACAGCCGATGAAATGTTTCTGTTTCAAATATTTTATTGAGTCAAGGAATTTTATTAGTTCCGCCTCTTATAGTCCCTATCGTATTATATTTAACTATGCTGAATTATTCCGGCTATACCTAATATTCATTCAGAATCAGTACTATTTACGTTCTTTATTCAAATGAGTTTTAATGATCCATCCAGGATAATAATTTAATGTAATCCGTGATACTGCTTCTGCTTCATCATTTAACCGGCTGCAATCACTGATAAATTTTATTATTTTTAAGAATTAGTTTTAAAAGTAACATCAGATAACCAAATATGAAGTTTTGTTTCCATTTACATATGATATACGCTAACATGAAAAACGTCCGACTTTAAAGAAAAGTATATCAGTAACGGAAAGCCGACACGAGTCTACATTCCAGAAAGCATTTTAAAATTTTACATAGATCCGTTTACTTCTATAAAATACACTTTAGTTTCAAAATATGCTTTATTTCTGTACAAAATTATGCGTGTCCATGGGACAGATATATTTAGAAATCATACTGTAGTTACAGAACAGAGTATAAAATATAAAATTATAGACGTGTGCTATTTCAGGAAATAACGCAAAGGTCCTCCTCAGGAAGTAGTTCCTGGAAAAGGGCCACAAATTCGTCATAAGGACAGAAAGCTTGGCATCCAGGAATTGTTAAAAGTTTTGGTGCATTGGTACTCCAGTCGTGATGATATATCTATAATAGAAATTAAATAAGAACAAAATTTATAATCAAGCTTTTTTCCTTGCCATTTATAACAATTTCAGAATATAATGAAACTGACCGAACTGAACTAACTATGTAGTTTTAGCATTACGTCTGTGTAGTAGAAGTTTAAAGGTGACGACTGACCTATATCATTTAAGTCTACTTAATGTAACATGTTACAACTCGAGCATTACAACAGTCAGGACAGCCAGCCGAACCGCTTGATATGAGCGCCAGGTGCTCCGGTGGGCTGTCGGTTTTTCGCGAATCCCTTTGAGTTATACATTACAAGTCAGTGCAGGTCGCTGCGTTCGTCGCGAGCGTTCGTGGTTTTAAGTGGAAAGTTTTATAGTACGAAAATCAAAATGCAATGGGATAGGGAGAAAACTCTTTTATTTGTAGTTAAGTACAAAGAACGGTCGGTTCTCTGGAATCCTACACATGAAGATAATTATAGTAAACTAAAGAAAAGTGACGCATGGGTCGAACTATCTACTGAATTAAACATCAAAGTCGACGAGTGCAAGAAAAAAATTACTAGTTTACTGGCTTCGTTGAGAAGGGAAAAGGCTAAAATAAAGAAGGCAACTGGAACGGGGAAAGGTTACTGTTGTAAAATATGTTTTTATGGTAGCTGTTTAAGTAAAACTATAAAGTCGGCCGAACACAGGCTACAGGTAGTAATGGAAAAGCCATTAGGCGATTATAATTGCTTTTAGAAGAAAACAGCTTGTTGTGCGATTTGTAATAAACGTGTCCTTTACTGTTTTAAGATTTGGCAGCCGAATAACTATGCTAAGAATTCTTTTAAACATAGTATAACAGCTTTGCAATAGGTTTGCGGCTTCGAGAATATGTAAATTTGGTTTTGTGATATTTTAACCGACAAAGGGCAAAATCATTTTATGCTTCAATCTCCCTACTGGCAGTAAACGAGTATGGTCGCTAACCTGGGCGGACGCGGCCTCCGTTGGTTGGTCAAAAAGTGTTCACGACTAGAGCGCTGTAGCGCCATAAACAAACCAGTATCCTGTGAGACTTAAAATCCAGTGGATGCTCCAAGTGGCTAAAGCAATAATAGCACGTGTTTTGATCTGACATATGTGTCAGACAAAGTGATTTTCTAATGTTAAAGTAAATGATATTTTGGGGACCCGTGCTCGGTAACACAGGTTGCTATTCTTTTAAACGTGTAGTAAAGTACCGTAAATTCCGCAGTTAAAGTGAGTAGATTCTTTGTGTTTAGTTAAGACGTGCACGAAGTTGCACCTCATTCTTTTGCAGTTCGCGTAAATACGTGGAATATTCCGTTCTAGACCGAACATGTCTTTCAAATAATCCTCGTGATTAGGGTTGCCACCTTCCTTACCAACGATTCCAGAAGTCTAATGACCAAAATAAAAGTTGAATATAAATACGTTTATTTACATACAAAAAAAAACAAAAAATCCATCAAATGTAACATAAATAAAAGATCCTTCGGCATAATAGTTAACAAAATTTTAGAAAATATAAAAAATATAATCAAAGCATACAAAATTTTACAGAATAAAAGGGTTTCTATTTAATTTTAAATTTGTATTTTTCATGGATGGTGAAAAGTTTGCATAAAAGGTGCAGCGTTTTGTAAACTGAATTTCCGGGAGAAATTATATGAAACCTGGGAGACGGGAGACCGACGCTTTTTAAGGCCCGATTCCAGGAGACTCCCGGAAAACCGGGAGAGGTGGCAACCCTACTCGTGATATTCAGACGGCAACGAGGCTGTAATTAATTCAGTTTTGATTCATTCTCTACGGTAAAAACTAATGAAATCCTAACGGTATCTCGGTGCAGTGCTTTAGGGTTCTTAAGATGATGTATTCGTGTTTATCAATATAATAATTGTAATATTGTAAGGGTGGTGAAAAGTGGAAGAACAAAAAAACATAACAAAATAAGTTATGTTTAATTGATCTCGCAATAATCAAACGAGCCAACCTTATTCTGTGGGCGATACAGTGTCTATGTGAGGCCAGGGCGAACCCCTATCTAAAACAGATCCTGCCAATTAAGTGATCTTGAATACAATATTCAGCTATTTCATTACGTACTTGTTGCACCGTTCTTCCAGATCTTCGTGGTCGCTTTTGCAAAGCTTTGTGCTGGATTCGGTGTCGTTTCTCCAGTTCCCTGGTCTGACAATTCCTTGTATATCATTGTCAAAACTTCCTAAAGGCGTGTAAACATTACACGATTTGTCACTTTTTTTTAGAAAATTATGAAAATGTGTTATTGCCATTACGGTTAAGGTAGCATTTTCTGGTTCTAATAGCATCGGTTTCCTTAACAATCGGAAAACTGCTGATTTTATACCAAATACGTTTTCCACTACTCTTCCGACTGTACATTGTATGTAATTAAATGTCCTTTCTTTAGATCCTTTTGGGTGATATCCAAAGGGGAAGGCAGAAGCTTCGTCAACCAAAAAGTAATAGGGAATGTCTTGAGTTTGCGAGGGCATGGGAGCTGGTTGGGCAATATTCAATGATTTATTTTTCATTCGCTGGTAAAATTCACAGTCATTAAATACACCTCCATCTGATATCCTTCCTTGGCACCCAGCATTCACATATAAAAAATCATATTTTGCATCAACAACTGCGAATAATACAATAATAAAGAAATTCTTATAGTTATGATAATCGCTTTCACTGTTCTTTGGTGACTGTACTATTACATGTTTACCATTCATTGCGCCCAGACAATGCGGAAAATGTCACAAGGAGTCATACTCTTGCAGTGAATCTTGTCAATTGTCCTGAATTGTTGGTATCTGTAACAAATATATATTTATTAATTTTTAGCTGCAAGGTGACGAGGATCTGGATCGCACAAATCCCCTGGAGCAAATTAGTGCAACTGCAACTTCTAAGCAAAGTGTCAAACAAAAGAAAAGATAAAGTATGATCCCAGAAGATGTAATGCTTTCCACGTTTGACATTTTAAAATCAAAATTGGAACAAATTCCGTCATCAGCTACACGAGATATGGAGGAATGCGATGTCTTTGAAGCTTTTATTGCTAAAGAGTTGAGATCATATTCACAACAGACACGAATGTATGTGCAACATCATATGCCAGATATTCTGTTTAGTGCAGATCAGGGCCAATATGAATATAATAAATACACAAACTTCTCAAGAGGCCTCTTCATCAAATACCTTTCAGTCAACAAGCCCTCACCAAACTTGCCCCATGCCATTATCTTTAGAGGGAACGGTTAACACTGTTAACACCTATACGGTACTTTCACCACGAGGATCCGAAAATAGTCAACATGTCGGAATTTGTTGACATGATTCAAAAATAATTTTATTTTACTTTAATTTTATTTTAGTTCGCAATATAAGTTTAGTACTACTACTTGTACTTACCTTTATATAACCTTTCAATACTTGAACAATTGCTTTGCTGACTTCTGTAACGATGAATCCTATTCGTTGCCTGAAGATTTTAAAAATATATTGCAAGCTCGTAAATGAGTCTTCAGTAGCATAAAACCGTAGTGTAATGGCTAGTCGTTCTGTCACTGATATAGCATCTTGCTTTCCCACTATTGCATTGGTCGAATTAAATATTTGTATTAACCAGTAAATTTTTGATTTCGAATAATATTTAATTGCAATCCACCAGCTTCATTTCTACTTTTGTACAGAGTAGATATCTAATAGCGTTTCTCTTTTTTCTTTTTTTGTAAGTAACAATAATTTATTGAAATTAATAAAGCACACACAACTGCATCGCTGCCATTCCGCCTAAAAATATCGAGCACAATCGAACCGAGTATTCGATATCGAGCATTCGCAATGTCTTTAGGTATGCTGTAATGTAACGAGATCGTCGTGAGTGTTACATTACAAGTAAATGATACAGGTCAGTCGCCACCTTAATAAATTTAAGATTGTAGCTTATATCTAGAAAAATGTTTTACCTTGAATCCGTATACTTCATCAACCAAATGAAGTTCAACTAAAATATGAGTACCATATGCAGGTACTTTGTCATTATATGTACCGAGTATTAGCAAAAAATAAGCTAAGTTTCTCTCATGAGCCGAATAAATAAACATTTTCCTTCTTGTGACTCTATTGATCATCGATATAGAGTCGTTTATTATTTTCTTTAGGAGATATCCTACAATATACCAAATTTTAAAATAAATTTTAGCTTCTTATAGATATGTGACATTAAACATTTAGCACGTGGACTTCCACTAAATCACCATGCAACCAACTCTACCCAGAAAACCATTCACTCGACTTTTCCAATGGGGGAAGGGTAATGAGGAGTGAGCCAGCCTTTCGGTAGTCTGTATGATTTATTAGGATTGGAGTGGCTGTGTGATCAATAAAAACACACAGGTTATCTTCAGTACCTGCGTCTACTCTCGAATAAGATGAACGATCATATCAAGTGAAGTTATTAGGTAATATTCTGTCAATAATTCTTTCTCTTAAAAATGTTTAACGAAAACATAACTATGATGTGACCATATGGGATGAATAGTTACTTCTCGCAAGAGAGAATTTGCTTCTCTTAAGTTAAAGAATAAACGTCTAAAGAACGTTCACCAAAGTATCTATTTATACCGCTGATTCAGCAACTATACAGGGTGTCGGGATAAGGATACGGAGCGACCATATATCAGAAACGATGCGTCTCACAGATTTGAAAAAAAAGCTACCATTATAAAAATTGCCAAGATGAATTCAATAAAAATAATTTCAAGTTTCGGAAATTTCCTTAAGAGGGTGTAAGGGCTCATTGATTTTTAAAAGTTCATTTTACGGCAAGAAATGCCAGTTAATCGTAGAAAAACTAATAAATAATTAAAATCAGTAGATCGTTCACTACAACTTTTATTATTGGTGGTTTTCCAAATCTCGCCTAATAAAGGAGTGGGGGAAGCCCTTACGCCATTTTTAAAAAACTCATTATGTCGTTATCCTTCAACAGATTTTTCTGAGCTTTCACTTATTTAAAAAGGAATTTCTTTTAGTTTAAATAAATTATTCAGGAATTGTCAAAAGTTTCCTAATAAAACGATTAAGATAGCGCTATTATTTAATCTAATTTATTTCTTGATTTTTCTCGATATTTTTAAATTTGATGGTATAACTTTTTTTTTTGGTAGTATAGAAGACAAATTGAAAACGACTCGTCCAAACCGCACATCATTATCACCAGCGGTTTAAGAGTTATTTTGATTTTTAAAAAATTATTCAGTTTTCATTTACCGGTACCCGGAATACCAGCAATAAGCAAGATAACAACTAATTTTGTGATATACTCTGTATTAAACTATAAAAGGTATAATAAAAGGCCCAGGGGCCAAATAAACTGAAAAATACGAATATGAAAATATGCACAAATCTTAGAACTAGAAATAATCAGCAAAATTGCGAGAAAAAAAATCACAAATGTTCAAAATGTTTTCCATAATTTATTCTTCTTTTAGTAGAAATCACTGCTGCCTCAGTTTTAAACGTTACACATCCTACATTGTCCAACATTTTAAATTTATATTGCCTTTTTCTATAAAAAGTATGGCGTTTACTAACGTAGAAGCGTATATGTTGAACAATTATTTTCAATGTGTTGAAAATGCTGCAATTGCGTCGCGGCAATATGCAATACGATTTACACAAAGAAAACACCATTCTCGAGAAGTATTCTCAAGATTGGACTTCTGTCCCTGGCTATTAATTTAATTCGAGAACATCCAGTTTTTCTTTCACATATATTATGGACAGACGATGTCACTTACGCTGGAGGTGTGAATTTGCACAATACATTGGATGAGGCAAGTGGATTCTCAAAACCGCTGGAATTTAAATGTTTGGTGCGGGATCATGACCGGAAAAATTATAGAAGTCTCCTTACAACCGAGAACATATGGAGCCAACCTAATGGTTGTCTGGCGCATTACGATCGGAACGTACGCCAATACCTAGATGAGCATGAGCAATATGCGAATTGTGTAATTGGAAGAGGAAGCTTGTTTCCCTAGCCGGCTTACTTGTCTGGATTTTATCTATGGGGTAGATTAAACGATCTGGTTTTCCAAGAGAAACCAACAACCAAGGAAAACATGGTGCAAGGATAAGAAATGCCGTTAGAAGCTTATCCAAGGCTGAAATTAAGAGAGCCGTGTTTTCCACTGAAAGAAGAATACCTAAGTTCTTAGGAAATAATGGAAAACATTTGTGATTTTTCTCTCGCTAAATTGCTGATTATTTCTAATTCTAAGATTTGTGCATGTTTTCATATTCATAATTAATATTCATATTTTATTCAGTTTTATTGATGTTTGTTTAGCCCCTTGGCCTTTTATTATACCTTTTATAGTTTATTACACAGTAGATCACACAATTAGTTGTTATCTTGCTTATTGCTGGTATACCGGGTACCGGTAAATGGAACTGAATAGTTTTTAAAAGAAAAATCAAAATAACCCTTAAACCGTTAGTGATATTGATTGGCGGGTTGGACGAGTCGTTTTCAATGCAAATTACCTCCTATATTACCAAAAAAAGTTATACTATCAAATTTATAAATACCGAGAAAAATCAAGAAATAAGTCAGATTGAATAACAGCGTCATCTTAATATTTTATTAAGAATTTTGTGACAAATCCTGTTTATCAATTAATTAATTTAAATTTCAAGAAATTTCCTTTGGAACAGGTTTAAGTTCATGAAAATCCGTTGAAGAATAACGACATAATGACAGTTTTTCAAAAATGTCCACTCCTTTATTATGCGAGATTCGAAAAAACAGCAATAATGAAAGTTGTAGTAATCTACTGATTTTAATTATTTAAGTATTTGTTTTTCTACGGTTAAGTGGCATTTTTTGCCGTAAAATGAACTTTTAAGAATAAGTGAGCCGTTACACCTTCTTGCGGCATTTTCTGAAACTTTATTTATTTATTCTGTTGGCAATTTTTATAATGTCAGTTTTTTTTTCAAATCTGCATACGTATCGTTTCTGAGATATGGCCGCTTCTAATCCCGGACACCATGTATTCTACACAGGTTGTCTCACGGTGACCGTCCATTATAATATTTCGAAAAAAATCGCGATTTGAATCCTGCAAATTTGGATAATGGGATTATCGGAAACGCTCCCTTCACATGAAATAATAGCGAACTTCTGCGACTTCCTGTTATACCAGAAGTTGTCTTAAACCTGCTTATTTTAAATGCACCCTGTATAAAAAGTCCTTCTTCATTTCCAATAACTTTTATTACAATTTTTTAACCGGTGTCTATCCGTTTCTGAGAAAAGAAAGTTTTTCTTAAATTTATATTATACAGGGTGTTATTTAATAAATGTCCAATATTTTACAGGACGATTCCTTAGTTATTTATAAGGTGAAAAGTTCATATAAGTATGGGTCCGCAAGCCCTACATTTTTGAGATACAGGGTGTTAAAAATCTATTTTTATTTTTGTTTTTCGTAAATAATTTTTGAAATAATGTCTATATTTGGACGAAAACTGGGATTTGGGAATTTTTTATTATGAGAAATTCAAATTTGACCTCAGTTTGGCCCTTAATTGTAGGAGACGCCACCTACAGGTATTTTCTCTTTTGGGGAGTCACAACTTTTTCGTGCATGTATGTATCACATTTTCTAAAAAAACAATCGATTCCTCTATCATTTTTACGTGAAAATGGTATGCTTTTGTTAAAAGTCGCTACAAGCAGCCGTTTTTGAGATATTTTGACTTAAACTAATCGATGCGTGTGTATTCTGTGTATGTCAAAAAGTGAAACAATTTTAAAAACCTTTTTTTTAATCAACATAGAAACATTTCAAACGATAATTTTCAAACAACAATACACAACGAAATTCTGGATATGAAACTAAATCAAAATCACAATAAATGTTGGAAATGTCCACCTCCGTGCTGTATGCACGCATTCAATCTTCTTCTCATTGATTTGCGCACTCTTTGGAAAATTTCTGGAGTATTTTGAATCGTTCTACAAGAGTTAATTATTCGATTTCCTAATTATTCTTCATTTTGGATGGGTGTCTGGTAAACTAAGGTTTTTAGATGTCCCCAAGAAAAAAATCCAAACCGTTATGGTCTGGTGACCTAGGGGGGGCCATGGTTCAGGCCCTTCCCGACCTATCCAACGGTTACCGAAAGTACGATCTAAAAATTCTCGTGCTAGGATGCTAAAATGTACCAGGGCACCGTTAGGCATAAACCACATTTCATTTTGTAGTCTAAGCGGCATTTTTTCCAGTAAAATAGGCAAATCTTCTTCAAGAAAATGACGATATTTCTCTCCGTTTAATCTTCCTGGAATAAAGAATGGGCCTATTAAATAATCTCCAAGGATTCCTGCCCACATGTGAAATGTTATTGGAAATGTGATTCCTGTATCGCATGGGGGTTTTCCTCTGACCACAAATAATTCTTGTGAAAATTGCGTATAGCGTTGCGTGAGAAACTTGCTTCGTCGGTAAACCGAGCGTGAATTTTTGAAAATGTTTTTGAAGTAGGAGTGGTGCGGTTCCGATAACGCTCCTGATACAAACGTTTAGTCTCATATGCATTTCCGTTAGCAAGTCCGTATGTAAAATGTATGTCAGCATACTCAGTATTGGTGAAGTTTACCATATTTTAACAAATAATCACAATCAAGGGCGGTTTTACGGAGGGGGGGATAGGCCAATTCCCCCCCCCCCCATGAATTTTGCCTTCGCGGATATCGTGGAAACCAAGCATTGCATTTTCTTCTTATTGTTTCTGTTGAACATGAACAGCATCCGCTGCCCGGTACCATACGTCATGGCTTGTCGCCGATTAAACTTGTTTCATATTATTGCTTGATTGGTGATGTGCACAACCAATGGGCTATCGAGCTGCAGCCCCCCCCCCCCCCCCGAGCGAGCGTAGCTCGGGTCGTCTAACGACCTGTTTGCAAGAAAAATAATGGGATTTGAGAATACCCCCCCCCCCCATGTTAAAAAGCTAAAACCGCCCTTGATCACAATAATAATAAATAAAACTATTTAACTATGCGTCAAGATATTATTTTTGACATGACACAAAATAAACATCGGACTATACTTACTAGCCTACTTGATACTTTTATTTTTAAGTTTTTAAAATTGTTTCACTTTTTGACAAACATATGCATCGATTAATTGAAGTGAATGAAATGTAGGTGGCGCCCCCTACAATTAAGGACCAAACCAAGATCAAATTTGAATTTATCATTTTAAAACGTCCCCAAATACCAATTTTCGTCCAAATATAGACCATTATTTCAAAAATTATTTACGAAACAAAAAAAAATAAATTTTTAACACCCTGTATCTCAAAAATGAAGGGCTTGCAGACCCATGCTTATATGAACTTTTCACCTTACAAATAACTGAGGAATCGTCCTGTAAAATATCGGACACTCATTAAATAACACCCTGTATATACAGGCCGTTAATTTGATTGGTTGCGCCACTGCACATTACGTATCAAGCAATAATATGAAACAAGTTTAATCGGCGACAAGCCATGACGTATGGTACCGGGCAGCGGATGCTGTTCATTGTTCATGTTCAACAGAAACTAAAAGAAAATCCAATGCTTGGTTGCCACAATATCCGCGAAGGCAAAATTCATGGGGGGGGGGGTCTTATCCCCCCCCCCCGCAAAACCGCCCTTGATTGTGATTATTTGTTAAAATATGGTAAACTTCACCAATACTGAGGATGCTGACATACATTTTACATACGGACTTGCTAACGGAAATGCATATGAGACTAAACGTTTGTATCAGGAGCGTTATCGGAACCGCACCGTCCACTCCTACTTCAAAAACATTTTCAAAAATTCACGCTCGGTTTACCGACGAAGCAAGTTTCTCACGCAACGCTATACGCAATTTTCACAAGAATCATTTGTGGTCAGAGGAAAACCCCCATGCGATATAGGAATCGCATTTCCAAGAACATTTCACGTGTGGGCAGGAATCCTTGGAAATTATTTAATAGGCCCATTCTTTATTCCAGGAAGATTAAACTGAGAGAAATATCGTCATTTTCTTGAAGAAGATTTGCATATTTTACTGGAAAATATGCCGCTTAGACTACAAAATGAAATGTGGTTTATGCCTAACGATGCCCTGGCACATTTTAGCATCCTAGCACGAGAATTTTTAGATCGTACTTTCGAGCCTATTGGACAATCTTTACTGTAACCAGGGACGTGCGAATCAGGGAGGTATTAGGGTAAATTTGACCCTATTCCTCTAATGCTTCAATTTCTTGCCGTTTTGACATGAGACTATGATTTTCCTATGCCTTTTATATATAAAGGGTCCCTTTGTAAAAATCGCTAAATGTTACCGTTTCTTCGGAAATTGGCTAAAAACGAGTTAAGATACAGAAATCAATTATTGAAGTCTTGAAGAATTTAGGTTAAAAGAACAATGAGGTTCAGTACAGATATCAAGAGATAAATTAATTAGCATTATTAGTATGGTAGGTAGTACAAGAAGAAACTTAAAATAGTAGTTGCTGAAAATGCCTGCCACCACACTCGATACATTTATTGCACCTGCGCAGCTTAATAAAAATTTACCTTATTTTATTAATAAGGTAAACTCACTGTTGTCAAGAATTTGTCATTAAATTAGTGTCACGGTTGAATCACGGAACTTTCGCTGAATACGCCGACATGCTATTAATTTATGGGGAAGTTCGATCCTAGCTCTCACACTGTTTGAAAGAGTCAATCAATGGCTAAGGGAAACTCGTTCCGTAAAAATAAATCGGTTGGATAATGGCGCGCAAAAGATCATGCTAACCCCGGATTTTGAGGAAGAGGTGCTTCGGCGATTTGAAAATAATTCTTCTGTAAGTACTCGAGCAGTCGCAGATGCCATGCATGTAAATCATGTCAGTGTATGGGAGGTTGTTCATGAACAGCTTCTTCGCCCCTACCATCTTCAAAAAGTGCAAGCATTAGGACCAAATAATTTCATGCCCCACGTAGAATTCTGCCAGTGGTTTCTTCACCGGTGTACAGAAGAACCTCAATTTCCAAAATATGTACTTTTTACTGACGAGGCTGTTTTTACAAAATAATGCATTTTTAATTCACGAAATAGTCATGTGTGGGCCGAGGAAAATCCTCATGGTGTTCACATAAGGGGGTATCAACATAGGTTCTCGGTCAACATGTGGATCGGCATTGTCGGTTAATTTGACCGATCATGTTGCCTCCTCGTTTAACCGGTAGGTACTATTTATCTTATATTTTTAAGAAATGTGTTGCCAGAATTGTTACATGATCTGCCCCTAAATATACGACAGAACTTATGGTTCGAACATGATGGAGCGCCAGCTCATTTTTCACTTCGTGTAAGCGAGCACCTAAATGCCTGGCCAGCGCGCTCCCCAAATCTAACACATTTACATTTTTTTCTTTGGGAGTATATGAAAAGTCTCGTTTATGAAACTCCAGTCGAGCCACAAGAAGATTTAATGGTTAGAATTTCCACTGCGGCTGAAATAATTCAAACTATGCCTAAAGTTTTTAACCACGTCAACTTAGATATCGGTAGTCGGGTGAGCAGCGATCTTGCTCGGCAATCTAGAGGTCTGTGGTTCGAATCCCGGCTAGGGCATGGATGTTTGTGAGTGTTTGTAAAAATTTGTAAATAAATTAAAAATACGTATTAAGTTACTAATCATGGGTACTAGTACTTAAAAAGAAACAAAGAGAGATGCTGGCCAGTTGTTTTCGATCAGTGCGATTAAAAAAAAAAAAAATTAAATATGATGCGTAGGTGCAATAAATGTATCGAGCGTAGTGGCAGGCATTTTCAGAAACTCCTATTTTAAGTTTCTTTTTGTACTACCTACCATAATAATAACGCTTATTAATTTATCTCTTGATATCTGTAGTACTGAACCTCATTGTCCTTTTGACCTAATTTCTTTAAGACTTCAATAATTGATTTCTGTATCTTAACTTGTTTTCAGCCAATTTGCGAAGAAACGGTGACATTTAGGGTGTACCCTTTTATGTAAAAGGCATGGGAAAATCATAATCTGATACCAAAACGTCAAAAAATTGAAGCCTTAGGGGAAGGGTAAAATTTACCCTAATACCTCCTTGGTTCGCACGCCCCTGGTTAGAGTTAACATTGTGACTAATAGTAATTTATGTCACAAAATTGGTTGCAATAGCGGACATAGTTCCAAAGCTATAAAACGAAAACTAGTTTATGAAGGTCATCTTCAAAGGGCGCTAGCTCCCTGAGGAAGCGTTTCCGAACCCATGTTCATATATGAACTTTTTTTTTTCCATATGTTCTATCTACCTTCAAAGTTTGTAACCTGATCACATTAACATTCTGTATATCCGTAAACTAAATATCTCTGAAGATACTCCGAGCAACTGTAGGCGAAACTCGGAAAATATTTTAACTTTTCACGTGGTTAATCTCAAAAACCAAGATCTTTTAAATGATGAAAGCCGCGAAAGCGTCCGTTTTAGGCTTACGGCATTGCAAATTTACCTCCGGCCAACTTTTTAAGTTCTGTGGTGTTAGTCTCAATATAGTAAACGTCTTTGGTCATTCTCTCTAATATTGGCAATGCTGAGATGACCCATTCTTCCAAGGGGTATCCGTATGCAAGCTACAAAAAAAATAGCATATGAGAAATTATGTTGCATACAGTTCGATTCCATGCATTCATTCCATAAGTTTGACTGCAAAAATATTTTATCAAGTAAAATTATGGACTCATAAATATTTTAAGAAAAAGGCCCCCTTAACGTTCTAACTCACGTTAGATAAATAGTAGCCCATTGTTGGCAATTTTAATCGTTTTAAGGTGTAAAGATGCAAATCACAATATATCATGAAGAAAGTTTAATCAGTTCAAAAATTTTAATTAAAAAAAAAATGACAAGGAAAGACGAAAGGAATCATCATAGTTTGCAAAACATTTGCAACATCGCCGGAAACAGAAGATCGATCGAGGTGTTGCAATTTGCAACCAGGCCCTTCTGAGCACAAGGGAAAATTTATTTCAACTTTAAAATTATCCCTTATAGGGCCTTTTAATTTATGCAATTAAATATCCATACAAACGACAACATATATTTATCAATCGTGATCAAACAGCGAATATAATTTACCTGAGAGATTTGGTCTACATATATATCAAACCCGTTCATGAGTGTAGTAACATTATCACCAGTGACGTTGGACAAATATTCCCAATATGCGTCGTATACGGACAGTGCTTCTTGGATTTCAACAGAATTTTCTACTTCTTCTCTCATTGTTTTAAAATTTTTGCAGACTTGATCGAGCGGCAGTACCTAAAAAGATCCCATCTTTTAAATATATTATCGAGAACTAACAAAATCGTTGATGCAATGTGGTAATAATTGTTTTTGTGATTTTAACCCATATTTACTTGCAAACTTCTTAACTCTATAATAATCCTAACTCGTTGTGACACAAGGGTGTCTTTAGAGAACTCTTTCTTGGGGGATGTTTCAACAAACGTGTAAAGGATATTTTTTTTTCAGTATACGTCCTGTCTAATTAAAATCAACTGAGTCAGAATTGGACTTTTTAATAATAAATAAATAAATAATCTCCTTTATTACAAATCTTCCTTAACAAGAAACAAGTGAAATGACGTTAATGTACAAAATTTTACAACATGTCTTGCAATCTATCACAGTTAAAGTAATCAGTTAAGGAATATATCTCTAATTCGATTAATACTTTTTTTTATGTTTTTCTTAAACTTGCCTAAGCTACTTAGCAAATTTTATACAAGTTGGTAACTTATTACATAGTTTTAAATACATGTAATAGGGTCCTTTTTCTGTTAAAGCTAGTCGTTGTATTGGATAAACTAATTTGTGTGTCCTTGTGTAATATTCATGGACACCTTTAGAATCAAATTTATCTCTATGTCTAAATAAGAATAACAAAGATTCAATATATACAATCCATAAAATAGTCATTATGTACGTACTCAGTGGCGTAACCACAGGGGGGCGACCGCCCCCCCCCACCGCTTCTCTTGGCGCCCTTTTACTACTTAAATAGTAATTCTTAAAAAAAAAGAACGGTTTTATTTAATAAAGAAGAGCGATGCGAATAAACTTTTTGAGGCCAAACCCCCGTTTCCTAGGGAGCATAAAGAACGTGAATTCCTACGAAATTTGGGCGTGGTCCCAAAAAATTTTTGCCTGCCGCGCTTTAGCTCCGCAATCTACACCTCTTCTATAGTTCCCCTCCCCCCCCCCCCCCACTCCAAAATGCTGGCTACGCCACTGTAACTCTTAAATACACCTCGACACGATTCTCTAAATTTCATTATTTTAATACATCTAAAGAGGTTCTTTTTTGCACGATAAAAAGTGACTGCATGCTAGAGTTGCACCCCCAAAATATTATGCCGTAGGTACCTTAAAATTTACTTAAAGTCAGCAAAATAAAGAATTTTTCAAGTTTTAATATTTGTGTAGTTTGCCACTACCTTAGTTCCATATCCAATACTTCCCAGTTTTAAACTAGTTTTTTTTATGTGAGTTTCCCATTCTAAGAATTCATCTATGTGTATTCCCAAAAACTTAGTGCTCGTTACTGGTATAGTAACGTTATCTTCAAGGGTGACCTTGACTCTATTGGATTAATTTGGGATTGTCTGATTCAAAATAAAATTAAATTAGTTTTTGAATTATTTATAATTAATTTTTTCATAGTGAACCAATGATTCGGTTAAGAGAAACCAAATTCTTGTGTTTTCAATTATTTCTAGTAGATCTCTCCTTGAAATTAAGCGAATGGTGACATCCGCGCAGCTTGTTATTGGGTAGTTACTTTGAGCCATGGTCAGGTCATTTATATAAATTATAAATAAAATTGGACCAACAATACTTCCATGGGCTATCCCTGTGGTAGTAACTGAAATATTTGATTTTATATCTATTTTTCCACTATTTACAATAACTTGTTGCCGTCTATTGGAGAGGTACGATTTTATCCATTTATTTGCTCGGTCTCTTATACCGTATTTTTCTAGTTTTAATATATATATATTTATATATAATAGATATTTATAATTGGCACAGTCATATGCCTTACTTAAATCTAGGAAAAGTCCTAGGGCTAAATTTGTTTTCTCCAAATGATGTAGCATTGCATTTGTAAATTGATATATTGCCGTATTGGTTGATCTACCTATCAAATATCCATGCTGGGAAGTTAACAACAGTTGACACATATTCAAAAAATTTAACAACCTTCAACACATTACTATTTCAAAAATGTTTAAAAAAGGCTTGTAGTTATCAAGATTTTGTGGGTTCCCCTTTTTATATAATGGTATTATCAAAGCAAATTTTAGTTGATCTGGAAAAATTTATTGAATTATTAATAATGTAACATAACACTGGTGCAAGTTTTGTTATCGAAAGCCTAACAATACTTGCTGGAATACAATCGTAACCACCAGAATATTTATTTTTTAGATTTTGAGATTTTGAGATAGCGCAATTATTTCATTAATATTTACTGATTTTAGATACATCGACCTGTTATTTTCCGCTATGCTTCATTTAAATGACCTATGCTCTTGTTGGATTAGAAGATCTTGAGTAACTTTAATTAAGTGTTCATTTAAACAGTTAGCAAGAGATGTTTCATTTTTATGAAAATCATTGTCATTGTTTTTAATCCGTCCTGTCAATTCGTTGCATACTGCCCACATAGATTTAATCTTACAATCTGAGTTCTTAACCCTATATCATAGGATCTACTACAAGGTCGTCATATTCTTTTTTTGTCTTCTTGTACTGGGCTTTAAAGTATGGGCTGTTTTTAGACAACAATATCGATGTATCCAATGTAAGTAATTCTTAATAACATTCAGTGGCGGAGCTAGGGGGGAGGGGCAACCCCCTCGAGCGCCAAGATTAGGGGGTAGCAAAATCGTAAAGTGAACAACTTTTATTATAGTCCGACACAAGATAAATGGTCATGATTTTACCAGCTTTATAACGGTCGGGTGACTTTACCCCCCTCAGTAACAGGGAGGTATTATGTTTTTATTTTAATAATGTACGTATTTTAGGTATAATTAGTTATACCTGTCCACACATTAGAAATTGTCGAGTTATTATTAAATTATTTAAAAGTACCAACCATAAGCAGCAAAAAAGGGGTACTGCAAGAGTTCCTTAGACAACATGGCCTATATTTTGAAGATAATTATACAAAAAAAAAAAACTAGTTGAGGTACTAAAAACCAAATCGTATAAAAAAATATATTGCGTAGATGAGGCTATAAAAGAATCCGGTAATATACCACTTAGATTGCCCCCTACCATTGCGATTTGAATCCTAGAGAAATGATATGGTCCGAATTAGAAAACAAAGTTAGACGCAATAATGTAAACCCAAAAATGTCCGCTAATGTAATTGAAGTAATTAAAACTCAGTGTAAATTAATACCAGAGAGCAGTTGGAGAGCGTGCGTTAATCATGTACTTGAAGTCGAAAATAATTATAAAAAATTTTGGAAAAACATAAAACCTTTAATTATATCAGTATTATATAGTGATAGTATAGATTCAAACTATTGAGATGACTCATTTTACTCATACGGTTTTATACAGGGCGTTCCACGTAGAAGTTCCGCATTTTCAATCCCGTAATTACACAGATGTCAAAAAATCCTTTGCCATTCGTTTTCAAACAAAAAAAAATTATTCCGATATCTCAAAAGTTAAGAAAATAAGGGGGGGGGGGAACTTTTACGTATGACACCCTGTGTATTAAAATCTATATACTACGGCTTACTACTTTTACGCATATTAATAATTTACGTCAAAGTCAACGATACACAAAAATTTTTGTACATATACAAACATTGTTTCAATCTTCCTACTACCACCCTGGACCGAAATGGTTTATTTGCCACAAGCAAGTGCAAAGGCGTTGGTTAGTCATGACCATTTATCGTGTGTCATACTATACAGTGATTGGCTTTAAACAAAAGGTTTTATTAGGTTGGTCTATGTTTTATTTCGACCCCTTTCAACAAATTACCGCCACTTCAGACTAAATATTTTTATATTTAACATAACATAACTGTTGGGTGAGGCAATAGGAAAAGTAAAAAAAAAGAATTTGGTATAGGATTTTTCATGTAAGAAAGAAGTTAGGTGAGGTTAGAATTTTATGGCATGTATCACTCTCTACGGATTAAAGAAGGCAACCCTAAAATAAAAAGAAATTGTTGGTAATAACAGAATGGTATTCGGTATTTTATTTTACTATATTTAAGCAAATATGTTAATTCAACCAATTAATATTTTAGACATGCACAATTCTAATCCTAAAATCAGAAAAGAAAAACTACAAAAACAATTTTATTATCTACGACCAACAGCATGTTAACCATTTGGGTCCTCATTTTTTAATGTTAGATTTTTTTGGACTCTCACTATTCGCTTCTTCAGGGAAATAAGCTGGCCGAAGAAAGGTTCAAAATGTTTATTCCTATTTTCTACAGGAACACCATGAACTAAGTCCTATTAAAGTAAGTTAATTATAATTTATTATATTAAGAGACAGTAGGACTCGAGAGTTTATGAAAAATATTAAAATTATAATACAATGTACTTTATTTCACTTTTAATCAATGTGCAAACACATAATGAAGAAATTAGCTGGAATTAGTGAAAGTATATATTTTATTTAAAAAGGAACAATAATTTTTACCACAAACTCAAAATGTCAAGTTATTATGCATCAAACCAATATAATAATATGTCAGTTTGTACATTTCTTAGGGCCAGTTGTATAGGTTTCGTTTAAACTGCAAGCTACTGTTAAACAGTAGTTTCGTGTCAAATGTCCTTTGTATACCCAATTGTAACGACTCTCTGGAGTTTAACTATCAACTGACAGAGTGAACACCAGTTAAATTTCAAGCTTGACATTTTTGTGTTTCTTTTCGCCTTTTTACAATTTTTAGTATTTGCCATTTTTATGCTAAGTACTCTCATTAAGTTTTGTATTTAGTTCAGTGGTGTTGTACTAGTACCTAGTTGTAAATTGAAGACATAGATATTTTTGAAACTTTTGATGAATTTTCTGATAATAATGACGAAAACGTAATTAATATAATTATAAATCCGAGAAGAGTTCGAGTCTTTAGACCGCGGATCTATATGAATTTGTGGATGGACCAAGAATTTGTAAACAGATTTGGAATATCAACAGCATCAGTAGAAGAGTTGCTCCAGCAAATTGGTCCCTAGCTACAAAGCTACATTGAACAGTAAGTAGAACCTCAAGAATATAAATTTCATGTAACATGTTTACCTCAGACTGACGAAGTATGGAAAAGATTTACTTTATGCTAAATCTTAAAACAGGTTTTTGTGTTTTAGAAATCATGCTTCAAGTCCTGCGACACAATTATTGGTAACAATGCGATTCTATGCAACAGGAAGTATGCTGAGGGTGGTAGGAAATTTTGGAGGTATAGATTCTGGAACAGCATCACGCGTTGCTGCTGATTTATCAATATTGGTAGGTTATTTATTACTCCTATATTTATAAATGCCTCTTACCAACGCAGAATTAGAAGAAACTGAAAATGAGTTTCAGGGAGTTGCAAACTTTCGAAATGTCATAGGTGCAATTGACTGCACACACATTCGAATACAATCTCCAGGTAAAATTTTATCATCTACATAGGTTTCTAATAATAATAAGTATATTTATATTAACTACCTACTTAAAAATATCACACTGAAATATATTTTTTTATTGCGTAAATCTATTTTATCTAATTTATGGAACCCATTTATTTCTTCTTTTAGGTGGTCCAGATGCTGAAAATTATCATAACAGGAAAGACTTCGTTTCAATAAATATTCAAACCTTATTAGATTCAAGATTGCGAATAAGAAATATTGTGGCTCGATGGCCGGGCTTTACAAATGATCGATTAGTATATAAGTAGATTAAAAGCCGAAATAAATCAAGGCATGTTTGGCAATAGTTACATCTTGGGTGATTTAGGGTATACTCTGGACGAGCATGTGATGATACCGCTTGCAAATCCAGGTACACAGGTTAAAAATTTGTATACCGAATCACAAATAAGAACACGTAATGTTCCAGTTCCCTTCGATCATTCAGAGGGAGTAGACGTGATATTTTTTTGAGCTGTCAGTGTCAAGAAAAAAATTACAAATTTTAGAAATATTCGCTACTTTCGATATTTATCGATACAGTTCGAGTTCTGAGTATTTCCTTTTTGGGCTTATCCCCTTTGGGGCAACAGTATCCCTCCATGGGGGACGCAAGTGATGGAGAAATCTCTCCACCAGCCCCAGATTATCCCGATTTAAACGACGATTCGTCTATGGATTCGCAAATTATTTTTACTGAGAGTGAAAAATCTCTGGAAGAACGACACAAGAAGCTACTATCCGAAAGTGAACAGAAGTGGGAGAGACATCTCAAGGAGATTTCCCATTCATATGAGATCAAGTTAAAGGAATTGGAATGTGTAATTCTAATTCAGAAATCCGATTTGGACAGGTACGTCGAGTCAGCTCTCGTCTCCTTCAAATGTCTCAAATACTAATGCTAACATTTCACCAACTACTAAAATCACGTCAAACACAAATACGACCCAACATAATAATACACAGGACACCACTTCAATTTCAGACACTGAGATGTTATCCGTCGAAGACACCGCTGAAAACTCATCATTTCAACTCGTTAAACCAAACCGAAAACGTTCTAACAACACTATTTCTGCAGTTAACGCTAAAAAACAGCTGGTAGAAACTACGGCATGGCCTAATTTACCTGTTACTGACAATAAGGTTCTTCGAGAACACTTTGTCAATAAAATAGGCGATTCTTCAGGTACCCCAAATTCCAGCCCTGCTGTAGCAACGCCTAGTGTCACTCCAAAAACTTCTTATAATAATAGCAATGCTACAGATGGAACCTCAAAAAAGCTGCGGGTTCTCCCCTTGGTTTTGCGAAATAAATCAAAATTTAATGAAGTTACAAGCTATCTTAAAGTCAACAAGATTGACTTTGGGAAAGCCATTACTGTTAAGGAAGGAGTAAAACTCCACCCTTCTACACCAAACGATTATTCTAAAATCGTAAAATTTTTCGACGGCCAGAAAATACCGTACCACTCCTTCCGCTTTCCGGAGGAGAAGGACTTGCATGTAGTAATACGGGGCGTCATAGAGACCTGGTCCGAGGACAAGGTCAAGAAAGATTTAGAAGAGTTGGGTTTCCACCCGTCCAGAGTGATTAGGTGGAACAAGCGAGACGGCGCTCCACTGCCTCTTATGCTGGTAATAATGCCAAAGTCTAAAAAAGGTATTTTCGATCTAACAGTGTTGCATTGCCTAAAAATTAGAGTTGAAACTCAGAGATCGAAATTGAATATTTCGCAGTGCCACAGATGTCAGCTCTATGGCCACTCGCAGTTCAAATGTACGGCCACAATTAAATGCCTTAAATGTGCTAAGAATCATTTTTCCTTTGAGTGCAAAGATTTCTCTCCTGAATAACTAAAATGTGCAAATTGCGGCGGGGATCACCCTGCCAACTTTCAGGGTTGCCCCAGGCACCCACGCAACTTGAACATTAGTAATAATAGAAAAATAGAAATAATAACACTAACACTCCAAGTACCGTTAGACCGAACATACCTCCACCCACAAATGGGGCTCCCAAACAAACTCTAAATTGAGCGATAAGCCCTCAATAGAAAAACCAGCATCAGAGGCACTGGAGACAGCGTTACAGGTCACTTTGCAATCGTATTTGGGCCAATTTTCCAAAATGATGCAGCAACAAATGCAGCTGCAAATTCAAAACATGTTGTCGTCGTTTACTTTAACTAACAAGTAATGACTTTGCAGTGCGAGGTTGCCTACTTTAAGTTGGCTACGATAAATATTAACGGTTTTAAAGGTAAGAAACTTGGAATTATTGAATTTGTTGAGCGAAACGAGATCGATATTCTACTTGTACCAGAGACATGGTTTAAAGGGGAGCGCCTTACGTTCCCCAATTTCACGTTATTTAGGAATGATAGACCATTAAGGCAAAAAGGGGGAACCATGGCCCTTGTAAAGAAGAATATCATTTCTCAGGCCTTGCCAGGCCCGTGCAACTGTCCGCACATTGAGGGCACATACATACTAGTGAAAACAAAAACCAAATGGGTTCACCTGGGCTCTGTTTACTGCAGTCCGGCGGTCGATTTCGACGGCGCATCTCTAGGCAATATTTTTGATAATAATGAAACGATAATTATAGGTAGAGACTTGAATGCTAAATATCGCAGTTGGGGATGTCGGAACCAGAACAAGAAAGGTCGTATCTTGTACTACAAGTCTCCAGACTATAACTACCACATTATGCCGCCGAGGGACCACATTCATTCCTCACCGAATGAGCTCCCGGAGATTCTGGATATCTTTGTAATAAAAAACACCGACCTTTTATCCCAACCCGTGGCTCTCTGCGACCTCTCATCCGACCATCTTCCGGTCGTAGTAGAGTACGGTAATCCCCAGGAAAAGGGACAGGGGTCTATTTCAATTACTTCTACTAACTGGGCCATTTTTAGGCGACTATTGGAAACGACTGAACCGCTGCCGCCAATTCAGGCGGACGCAGACATAGACTCTGCAGTGATTCTCCATGGTTAGTGCCTCCACTACAAAGGTGTCCAGATTTCCAAGTACGGAGTCTTAACAAACGAAATTAAAGAGCAAATTAGAGTCAAAAATAGACTTATGAACCGGGCGTATCGCACTGGTGACCCGCGTATAAAGGCAGGGGCGAATAGAGCCGTTCAGCTTGTTTGTGATCTCCTTAAAGCTCAAGAGTCCTCTCTGTGGGAGAATAGAGTGGCTGGTCTTAATATTGAAGACAACAGTTTATTTAAAATGACCAATTCACTGACGAGGGGCGGCAAGAAACCAACGTCTTTTGTCAGAAACCCTATTAACAACGCTCTAATCTCCGATCCTAGGGAAAAAGTTGAACTGTTCGCAGATCCTGAGAGGGATGTACGGGTCTCCAGAACAATGCGAATTTATAAGCCTATCGAGCACCCCATACAGAATATCCGCAATATTCATATGGGTGAAGTAAAAAACGTTATTAAATTCACTAAACCTAAAAAGGCTCCGGGCTTCGACGGTATAAAAATTAAAGCGTTTAAGAACTTGCCCGACAACGTGATATCGGATGTAGTAAACATTGCACAGGCTATTATCGAAAAAGGTCATTTCCCCCAGGTTTGGAAGAAAGCCAAAGTGGTTTTAATTCCAAAACCTAAACAAGATCAAACCTTGGTAGTCAGTTACAGGCCCATCAGCCTATTGTCGTGTCTTGGCAAGGTTGTTGAGAAACTTATACTTCATCGTATTAACGAATTCGTACTAGACAACAACATTTTACCACCAGAGCAGTTCGGTTTTCGATCTGCTCATTGCACGGTGCGCCAAACGACTAGACTGGCTTCTAATATACTAGGTGGCTTTAATAGACGATTCAGCACGGGAGCGGTCTTTTTCGACGTCAGCAAAGCGTTACATAAGGTCTGGCACGAAGTTAATAAGGTCAGGAATGCCAAACTACCTAATAAAGGTTATTCATTGTTTTTTGACGGACAGGATTTTCGCGGTTTCGTCAGAGAATGCGATATCGACTGTGCGACTCGTCAGAGCCGGAGTACCGCAGGGATCCCCCCTTGCGCCGGTTCTGTACAATATCTATACCAGCGATATTCCCAAATTCGCTCAAACGGAACTATATCTGTTTGCTGACGATACCGCGATCACCGCCACCGCCAAACAGCCAAGGTTGGTAGTCTCAAAGCTACAACGCCACATAAAACTTATCGAGGCGTGGCTAGATAAGTGGAAAATTCGCCTCAATGACGCCAAAACCCAAGCTATCTACTTTTCGAGAGCCAGGGGCGCGTTCATAGTTTTCACCAAATTGGTAAATATTACCCAGGTAAAATTTAACCGGGATCGCCACACGAGGACTAAATTTGAAAAGGCCTACCGCACGAACGTCTCTTCGGGTGTAATCGGAAATCGTGATGGCAGACCGCGGGAAGCCGGCAAACAAAGACAGGACACGCATGCGATCTTTTTTCCTCTATTTGTGGCGTGGTCCGTTGTCTTTAAGAAAAAACTATTCGGGACAGTTAAGCGTTGCTAACCTAACTTCTTATATTGTGTTTTGGGATTTTTAGTAGGAACTACATTAAAATTATACAGTTTTAATTTGGTTATTTATTATTGTTAAGTTTTTAAAAGTTAGTGTACGTAATGGATGTTAGAGAAAACGAAAGAACTTTACAGAATCAGACTTGGATGTACGGCAAAACCAAAAATAAAGATTTGCAGTCCTGAATGTTTGTCGCACAACGATCCCAGAGAAGACAAAAAAGAATACTGGGGCAGCTGAATATAAAACTGTGTCAAAGAGAGGAGCCCTTTAAAAAATATTTACAAGTGGACTGCTACACAAGGTAAAAAAATCGTTTTAAAATACCTACTTGCAGTAAAGTTTTTTTTCATTAAAAACTTTTCTCAGTGGCACTAAAATAATTTTTTTGTTTTAGAAACTCAAAGAATGCAAAAATGTATGTGGAGCCAGGCAACAATATCAAATATCCTTGCAAATTTAGAGAATTTGGAAGCAATTTTATATTCAGTAATCAGGTGAGTGGCCTCGATAACATTCCAATTGTGCCAATGGAATAGGATAGTAAGGATAGGTATCATCAAGTCCTAATGGATTGTTTAATTTTTCAGGTTCTGTATAAATACTGGTGACGATTGGGCATGAACAACTGGAATTTCATTCATTCATTTCATCATTTGGAAGTCACAGTTAAAATTCATTGAAGGTACTTTTAGGGCTGTTTCAAGGCAACCACACTTCTTGCAGATTCCTAGCTGCCCGAACATCAACCCAGTGACTCTTTCTTTACAATTCGTAACGGTTGTGCTATTTTTTTTTACAGAATTATAACAACTATTAATATTAAGTTTATTACTTATCTACATGATATCCTAAGAGGTAATGGCCAATAATTAAGGAGCGTGTAGATTGGATGAAAATATAGGGTTACAAGGACATGACATATTTTGTCCGCTGTCCTCTTATTACTGATCTTCAGCTTGCCAAATTATGGCTTTTCTTTTGAAGATTGTAGAAGCGCATCTCCCTTGTCTATGGATTGTAGCTCAATAATGGGTGACATATGACAGGATAATTCATGACCTCTTGACCCTATTTTGATCCAATCCACTTGATCCTTAATTATTGGTCAGTGGCTAATTGTATTGAGTGCACCTTTGGAATATATTTTTGTTAATTGAATATACAGTGAGGGTACTAATATAATTTTAATAATTTGCTGTGAGTGTTTGTATTATTGTATTACTAATGTTATTGTATATGACATTGTTCGGTCTAGCAATTTTAGCATTAATTTAAGTAGGTTATTTATTACATTTTCCCTAA
The DNA here is from genome assembly GCA_963920685.1 of Polydrusus tereticollis. Lineage (NCBI taxonomy): Eukaryota > Metazoa > Arthropoda > Insecta > Coleoptera > Curculionidae > Polydrusus > Polydrusus tereticollis. The sequence goes on along the minus strand of OY987331.1, from coordinate 79,006,314 downwards.
TAAGTACCTATATTTCTTTTTTTGGGGCTTTTTTTTCTCTAATTATACTAATTATAGGTATGCATGGTAATTTGTTTTTTTCCTTTTTTTTTTCTGTGCATGGTTAAGCACATGCCCCTGTTGGTAAATTTAATTATATTTTCTGTTAAAACAATGTTTTTGTTTTATTTATTTTTCCCAATGTGTTAAGTACCCACTAATATTTTTTTACACTTTTGCGATACTATTTTTATGCTTTGGAAACCTTATAGCCAATAAGACTAAGGTAATTTCAAGTAACGTAAATCTGAAAGGTTCAACATGTCAATAAAAAGTCATTAGAAAACCGGAATTTCAAATGAACTTTTTTCAGCGTTGAAACGGTCTACCGACATGGTAGACCCATCAAACAGGAGTAGAATGTTCTTAAAAAGGCATTCCTGACGACCAGAGTCAATTTCAGCAATCGGCTTAAACAAAAAAATAGGCTTCTTTAAAATAACCTTCAAAATTTTTTTAAATTAGTTACAAATAGCTGCTTCCGTGTAAGTATACTGAGGAACTGCTTTTAATTGAAAGGACCATTCAATTAATGTTTGAATAAGGCCATACATTTCCTACATTTTCAAAATTCCTTGGTCGGATATAACCATAGACATATAGAGAATGGGACAGCGCCTTCCGTATCTGACGGGTTTGATCAAATGGCGAAAAAGTATTTACTTATTTTAAAACACTACAGAAATCAATTCTAAATGGTACATAAAACCATTATTAACACAATATTTGTATTATTATTAATTTTATTGGCTTGTTTAATAAATTTGAATTGTCGTGCGCTGTCCACTTCCGTACGTCATTGGTTTTTATGGATACCTGAGAACGTCAGCGTGTTCCTGCATACAAAAATTCTCTGCACGTCAATAATACCCTGTTCATTCCCAATGATCTTCAGTTTATTCTGTTCGGGGCATCTCATTGGCCTGCCCCACCGAGCGAAGCCGAATACATTAGATGAGGCCCGACGGACTTTAGGCCGTATGGAGCCATCTCATTTAACCGACGTCCATACGAAACGAAAAGATCTACTCACTGTGAACGACTCAGGCATGCGCCGAGAGCAACCCGAACAAACGTCAAACTTGTCAAATTATATTTTGCAATTTTGAAATGCGACAGCAACTAAACTCTTTTGAGCAAATTGTGGGTATCTTTTGAAATCGACATTCTCAAAAAGTTTTGGCGCGCCCAAAAAACTTTTATTTTAAAAACAACCTAACTTTTAACTTTCACCATAAACAATAAACAATAAATTTGCGCATGCCGGACAAACTTTATCCTTCTCCCGACTTGGTTAAAAAGTTGTTTCGTTCGGTAAAAGTTATCCACAACCGTGAACGAGTATAAATGTTACCCGGTACAACCGTGAACGAATTTTCCTATCGCCGTGTGCAATCGGTGCGCACCCGACGAACGTCCGACGTCAATCGTGAATGCGCCCCAGAAGCAAATTACCCCAAACCAGATTGCAAGTCAGAAATACCAGACTAGACTGGTGTAATAATGTTAAATATCTGGGTCTGTTGTTTGATAACGTGGACAGATAACGTAGACCAACGCTTAAAAAAAGCGAACGGTCAACTAGGTGCCATCTACTCACTTATCAACAGTAGAAGTAGACTAAATTTACGAACAAAGACTTTGTTGTACAAGACAATTATTCGGCCCGTACTTACTTACGGTGTTGCCACTTGGTGCACCGTAAATAAGTTAACGTTTAAAAAAATTCAGATATTTTAAAATAAAGTGCTCCGAATTATGACAAATGCTCCACGCTTTACGATGATTCATACTTTACATAATGACCTACAAATACCGACAATCACTGAACATATAGACAAACTAATTATTGCTTACTTTACTTACTTTATGTGCTTTATTGTCCAAGAAATACAAACGTACATTCTCACAGACAAAGCTTACTAAAACTAGTTCTAATCTACATAAATTACATAAATTGCTAGATGACATGAATTGCTAGATATGGCATATAAAACTACAATTAAAAAAGAGAACAAAACAACTATTCTAATAGCAAAATGCAAAGAGCAACACAGTCAATAACAAAACATGTATAAAAATGTACAGAGTAAAAGACTAAAAGAACAAATGAACAATAAAGTGGGCATGTATAAACTCACATAATATACGTAACGGGCCACCATAACACAAGGACAGGAAAGAAAGCCATAACCAACTTAGTATGCACAGCCTATGCAGGACATAAAACGACAATATATAAGATAAAATAAAAGTTAAATTTGTTAAAAATGGTCGAGATAAAATTCATCTAGACTATAATAAGCCCTAAGCCCAAGGTGATCCCTAACGGTTCTCCGAAACTGCACATACGCCAGCGATCTACAATCAACACTCAAATGATTATACATCTTTATACTTTCATACATTACAGAGTGCTTGGTACGAGCCAATTTAGGAATCGGGAGCCGGATGTCATGGTTTTGTCTCGTTTGGTATCTATTGGAAGGATTAATCGGACCATTGTTATTGTTGGAATATTTTCGATGCATTAAACATACTGTTTCCAAAATAAAAAGACCAAAAACAGTTAAGATCCGAAACCTAATAAATAGTGGTCTACAGTGATCCCGAAACCCTGACCTACACGAGTATCTAATCGCCCTTTTCTGCATGACAAACACGGACTTCAGGAGATATTGGCCACAAAATCCCCAAAATGCAATGCCATATCGTAGATGGGACTCGAATAAAGAGTGATATACCATCTTAGCCGTCGAACATCCAAGCTCCACCGCCGCCACTCTAATGGCAAAACAGCCCGATGACAATTTTTTGTTCAACTCGGAAATGTGTTTATCAAACCTCAACTTTGAGTCGATATAGAGGCCAAGAAATTTAGTTGCAGGCTTATTTTCCACGAGTTGATCATTTAAATGAAGATCATTGTATGTAAAACCAAAAGTGAGAATGTTAGTTTTATTTATATTAAAACATAAGCAGTTAGCTTCGCACCATTCTTTGATTTTCTGTAAGTCTTCATTAATGACACACTTCAATATTTCGCTGCTTTTTGAGCGCCATAAGAGGGTGGTGTCGTCAGCAAAGATGGTGAACATGCCCCGAATGTCCAGGCCCGCGAGATCATTAATATATATCAAGAACAGGATTGGACCCAACACTGAACCCTGAGGCACCCCGCACTCCACTCTCAATGGGCCAGAGCAGGCACCATCGACCGTTACCACCTGCGTCCTCCCGGAGACATAAGAAGAGAACCAGCGATGTGCCGTATTGCGTATACCGCAATGTTGAAGCTTCTGCAGCAGTATCCGATGATTCACACAGTCGAATGCTTTGGAAAAGTCGCAAAAGACTGCCGCAACAACCTCACCCTCATTTAGACCAAGAAACACCTTTTCAAGAAGTGAGAATATAGCGTCACTGGTGTTTCTTGATGCCTAAAAGCCAAACTGACATGGCGTTATAATATTATATTTTGCAAGAAACAGAAGTAGTCTGGACTTTACTAGCTTCTCAATCACCTTGGAGAGGGTCGCAAGCAGGGAGATTGGTCGATAGTTTGAGGGAACGCTAGAATCTCCTCCCTTATACGAGGGAATGACAATACTCCTTTTAAGACAAGAAGGAAACTCTCCCCGAAGAAATGAAACATTAACTGAATCAGCTAAGGACTGCATTGCCACCGCTGGCAGGTTTTCCAGTATTTTAACTGAAATGCCGTCAGATCCGGCTGAATATTTATTTCCTATTTGCTTTATAACGCCCCGCAGTTCGTCGACATCGGTCAAAGTCAGTTCAAAGTTATCTCGACATTCCGGACGGTTAAGATAATTGCAAGGATCAGATTGACAATTTAAGTTTGATGTTAATTTCTTTGCTATAGAGCAGTAAAATTGATTCAGTGTACTGGGCTCTAAAGTTATGTCAGAACGCAGAGCATTATTTTTACCTCTTAAACTGTTTATTATGGACCATTGCTCCCTGGACTTATTTCCTGCTCTTGAAATGCGCTGGTCATAGTATATATTTTTTTCGCGTTTTATGAGCTGCCTGTATATGCTTCGGACCGGTTAAAGTAGCTGACCAAAAATATATTATTTGAATAAAATTTCCTTATAGTATGAAGCGACCTTAAGTTTGCTGCAGAGTTCTTAATACCTTGGGTGATCCAGGGTTTTTTTGTTTTGGCCTTAATTTTCTTTAAAGGAAAACATTTATTAAAGACATGGCGTAGTTTTGTATGAAATGTAGTCAAGGGATCTGAGGACTGCACAACACCCTCCCAAGATACTAAAGTACATTGCTCACGAAAATTCCTGAAATTCCCCGCAGAAAATATTCTCCCCATTTTGGCTTTCTTACGAGGTCGATGAATCTGATAAGGGAAATGAGCCAATACGGCCTCATGATCAGAGAGCCCTGAAGGCAGTGTATCACAGTTCAGTTCAAAGTCAAAATTGGTGCAAACGTAGTCAATAAGAGTAGAGGATTGCTGGGTAATGCGTGTTGGCTTGTATATATGCATTTTCAGATTAAAAGAATTAAAAACATTACAAAGTGATTGTGTAGACAGTGATTCTTTATCATTAAAATTTATATTAAAATCGCCTGCTAGTACCATTTTGGAATGCAACGGAAGTCGAGACAGGAGTTGTTCTAGTCTATCCAGGAAAGTAACGGCGTCACAGCTTGGTGGCCTGTACATACATATAAGGTATAACTTAGACTTTCCATCGTAAATGATGGAAAACTTAAACTCTTTCTCCACTATCAGATTATCATACTTATTAACCGGAAGCAAACTTAGTAGTTCGCAAGTATTAGAATTCACAAGGATCATTGTGCCTCCATGAATTGATTCTCTTCGACAATAGCAGGAACCCAAAATGTAGTCAGAAATATAAAATGGTTCGTTCGGCTTAAGCCAATGCTCTGTCAAAAATATGAAATCAGGCTTTTGATGCTGTTCGAGCAGTACACTAAACTCATCAATCTTGCGTCTTAATGATTGAATATTTAACAGAAACAGAGATAAGAGTGTGCCGTTGCTTTTATTAGTTAGACTCACTGTTACATCTGGCTCTGAGGAACAAGGTTTTTGGCTAAAAAAGAATTTCCAAACATCTCATCCTGTATCTGATCATCCCTTATCAGAGCTAGTGTATTTTTACGTTCAGTATTATCTGATTGTGGAGAAGTCGAGCCGCTAGTCAATTGTATCAAATTACAAATAACTGGTTTCCTCCGGAAATCGTTTAGAGCCCCTGTAACAATTGTTGCCAGCTTCATTAAACCAGATTTATTTAAAAAGTAATTATTACTATAAAAGTGTCTAAAATAAAACCTATCACATAAATCAATTAAACCTACATTACTAGAAAATCGCCTTAAATTCAAAACAAATTTTTTAAGATCCCTGTTTAAATATTCAGCAGAAGAAACAGATCCAAATCTGCCATATATAGCTGGAGACGTATAGAATATTAAGTTAGTATAAAAACATTTATTGGCCAGCAGAGTAATATCATGCAAAGAAATTGACCGATTGCTTGAACCAATTAAAACTATCACAAAATCATCATTTGTAAGATCACTAATATAACAGTCACAATTTAAAACAATATCTGTCATTGATGCCCCTGGCTTAGAAGCAATTTGCACTACGACATTTCCTCCTAGACTCTTCTTTAAGGGTTCGCAGAAATACTTACAGTAATCATCAGTAGTGAGAAACGGAGAGTTCTGGATCAGGTGGTGCTGGTGGTGCTGGTGGTGCAACTAACCCAGGTGGTGCGGTGGTGCGTTTTACGATCTAACCCGGGTGGTTCGGTGGTGCGTTTTATGATCTAACCCGGGTGGTTCGGTGGTGCGTTTTATAACCTAACCCGGGTGGTTCGGTGGTGCTGTTTACAAAATAACCCGAAATTAAACCCGACTTTTTACGACCTAACCCGGATGCTTTCGCGAGGCGGCTTCTCATCTAACCCTAACTTGATCCTTAATATTTATGAACTGACCCGAGATAAAACCCGACTTTTTACGACCTAACCCGGATGCTTTCATGAGGCGGCTTCTTATCTAACCCTAACTTGAACCTGAATATTTATGAACTGACCCGAGATAAAACCCGACTTTTTACAACCTAACCCGGATGCTTTCGCGAGGCGGCTTCTCGTCTAACCCTAATTTGAACCTGAATATTTATGATCTGACCCGAGATAAAACCCGACTTTTTATGATTTAACCTTAGTGAAACGCCGCTGTTAAAGCGATATAGTAAAAAAAACTCGATTAAAATTTTATCTTGTTCGCTAGACCAATTAATTTCCAAATATTATAATTAAAACATACAATCACTACACTGGCGCACCGTCAAAAATCGTGCTTGCACTATCCCAACGTACAGAGCGTCCGCTTCAGAAAATACGGTGCCGTATTTTTTGCGCCGAACGCTCTGGAGGAACACACTCCGATTTGCAAGTACATACACGCTTTGTCGCGGCAAAGCTCGCCGTCAAATTACGGCCACTCTTTTGCGGTACCGCTTTGTAGGAAACCAAAGCTTTAGTGAAACGCCGCTGCCCCAGAACTCTGTCCATATTCCTCTACTGTGTTAATTTATGCGGGTAATAAAACCGACAAGGGTCGGATCGGCCTGCATACTTATAGAGGTAAAAAAAACCGCTTTAGAATGTTTTTGGTATATCTTTTTTAGATAATTTTGGGGGAAATAATTTGCCTGAGATGCCAATTAAAAAAGCCTACATTTAATTGTATTTTAGATTCTTGAATTTTGTACATGGATTAAAAATCTACTATTTCTTGAAATTGTATACATTATGTTAGATAATTATTAATATAATGTTATTAAGACTTTGTAAATATCTGTAAAAACTGTTCTAAATCGTGTCATTTCTGAAAATTGTATACTGAGTGTTTAGAATTTAGTAAAAAATTAAAAAAATGTTTTAATGTTATTAAGACCTGTGAAAATTTGTAAAACTGTACAGAATTGTATTATTTTCTGAAAATGATATACTGAGTGTTTAGAATTTAGTAAAAATTAAAAAAATGTTTTAAATTTGTTAAATCATGTGAAATCTTGTATAAAATGACTAGAACCGTTCTTAATCATGTCATTTCTGAAAATTGTTTACTGAGTGTTTAGAATTTAGTAAAAAATTAAAAAAAATGTTTTAACGTTATTAAGCCCTGTGAAACTTTGTAAAAAATGACTAAAACAGTCGCAAATCGTCCTATTTTCTTAAAAGTGTATACTGAGTGTTTAGAATTTAGTAAAAATTAAAAAAAATGTTTTAAATTTGTTAAATCATGCGAAATCTTGTATAAAATGACTAGAACCGTTCTTAATCATGGCATTTCTGAAAATTGTATACTGAGTGTTTAGAATTTAGTAAAAAATTAAAAAAAATGTTTTAACGTTATTAAGCCCTGTGAAACTTTGTAAAAAATGACTAAAACAGTCGCAAATCGTCCTATTTTCTTAAAAGTGTATACTGAGTGTTTAGAATTTAGTAAAAATTAAAAAAAATGTTTTAAATTTGTTAAATCATGTGAAATCTTGTATAAAATGACTAGAACCGTTCTTAATCATGACATTTCTGAAAATTGTATACTGAGTGTTTAGAATTTAGTAAAAAATTAAAAAAAATGTTTTAACGTTATTAAGCCCTGTGAAACTTTGTAAAAAATGACTAAAACAGTCGCAAATCGTCCTATTTTCTTAAAAGTGTATACTGAGTGTTTAGAATTTAGTAAAAATTAAAAAAAATGTTTTAAATTTGTTAAATCATGTGAAATCTTGTATAAAATGACTAGAACCGTTCTTAATCATGGCATTTCTGAAAATTGTATACTGAGTGTTTAGAATTTAGTAAAAAATTAAAAAAAATGTTTTAACGTTATTAAGCCCTGTGAAACTTTGTAAAAAATGACTAAAACAGTCGCAAATCGTCCTATTTTCTTAAAAGTGTATACTGAGTGTTTAGAATTTAGTAAAAATTAAAAAAAAATGTTTTAAATTTGTTAAATCATGTGAAATCTTGTATAAAATGACTAGAACCGTTCTTAATCATGACATTTCTGAAAATTGTATACTGAGTGTTTAGAATTTAGTAAAAAATTAAAAAAAATGTTTTAACGTTATTAAGCCCTGTGAAACTTTGTAAAAAATGACTAAAACAGTCGCAAATCGTCCTATTTTCTTAAAAGTGTATACTGAGTGTTTAGAATTTAGTAAAAATTAAAAAAAATGTTTTAAATTTGTTAAATCATGCGAAATCTTGTATAAAATGACTAGAACCGTTCTTAATCATGGCATTTCTGAAAATTGTATACTGAGTGTTTAGAATTTAGTAAAAAATTAAAAAAAAATGTTTTAACGTTATTAAGCCCTGTGAAACTTTGTAAAAAATGACTAAAACAGTCGCAAATCGTCATATTTTCTTAAAAGTGTATACTGAGTGTTTAGAATTTAGTAAAAATTAAAAAAAATGTTTTAAATTTGTTAAATCATGTGAAATCTTGTATAAAATGACTAGAACCGTTCTTAATCATGACATTTCTGAAAATTGTATACTGAGTGTTAAGTATTTTAGTTGAAAATAAGATCATAAATCATCTATACAAAACAAGCGCCCCTTATGGATTTGAACGAAAATCATAGATTCGACTATTTTCATGAAAAATAAATCTAAGTACGGAATAATGCAGGAAGATTATCTATTTTCTTGATTTAGAAAGTGATGTAGTTAAGATTTATAACTTAGGAATAAATAAATTATTATTAATCTTTTCGACCTATTTCTCTTGCATATTTAATTTCTTTGATAGTAAGAACTAATCTTTTTATTTTACAAAGTAAAAAAAAAAAGCTAAAGATCGGCGTTGTCAGTCAGGTATAAGAACTGATTTAACACGATGGTTTTTATACAAACGTTCACATACAATTGTATGCTTTTTAACCGATTGTGTCGGAAAAAATGACGATTTATAGATTAGATATTTAGACGAAGAGCTAACCTTCTCAATAAAGTATTGATTATTGCCCTGCTAGCTAGACAACACTTTTTATGTTAGTCAAAAAAAATTTTTTTTTCGGACGCTATTACAGATTTCATCGTTAACTAACAAACATTAAGACCAAAAAATTAGCGTGCAAGATGAAATGTATAGGTTCACTTCATTTCTACATTATTTTACAACTCTCAATCGCATTAAAAACAAGATCGAATAAAAAATAACTTATGACATATGGACGAAAAATGTTTTTCGGGCTATTTAGGTTAGCGACCGCATTACGTCTGAAATACTACATTTTTCGAGCTTATAACATAATTTACTATTTTAACGTTAAAATAGGGGAAATGATGTATCGAAGTGGGTACTTTTTTTTGTCGGTCACGAGATTATAGTTTCTTTTAAAATGAGCTCTAATATTTACAACACAAATTATCCTTTAAGCCACATTAGTTTAAAACTCGTCTGTCGCTTTCCCTCTATTGTGAGTTTGATTAAAGTATAGCGTAGTATATATTTAGATGAATTTCGTAAATGTTGAATACTTTCAAAACTGAAAAAGCCGCCCTTTGCAATAAATATCTCCGTAGAGTTAGGTACCCTGCAGATTAAGGGTATTTCAGCGGATAATCATATACAAATTCAAATACCTCATTTGTTTCGGAGCAGTAACCATCAACTTTTACACCATTTAAAACAGCTTCTTTACCATTAGCAGCATGTAAGATGTTGGTTTTTCTATGATTCTCGGTCCAAAGTAACCAATCTATGGCAATTTTGCTCTGCCTGTTTCTCTATCGGTATCCATTTTTTGGTATGATTCCTATAGTATTAGGCTTCAAAAAATGTCTTCTAAAAATTGTATTGCATGCTGAAGCAATAGTTGTAGCTTCAGTAAATGGACATACATTGGTAGTTTGTATAAGTTGTTCTCTAAACTTTAAACATGATTGCGCAAGGATTTCGACATCCGATACGCAGTAGTCTACCAGATCTCTTTGCATATCGAAACCATCATTTTCATGTTCTACAAACCATTTAAGAAATTTGGCTCTGTCTTCTTCTTTCATACTATCTGAGGAGTAATATTCAATTGATGGTAGAGGTCCTATATAGTTTTCATTTGCCTTTGTATTAAATAGGTGCAGGAAGTAGCCTTTTTTAAAAATATCCTCAAGTCCAAATGCCTTTGGTAGTTTGGCTTAAGGCATAGGGAAATAGTTAAGTGAGTCGATAAATTTTACATTTTCAAGTTGCATCGTAATTATTTTGGTACCTCTCATGATTAACTCAGGTGTAAAATCTGTCTTTGTCATAATGTAGTTTAATATAAACTGGTGATCAAAAGCCTGACCATTATGGGCTATTACAATAATTTCTTTAAAGTTTTTCCTCATTTGTAACAAATGGTTAGTAAATGTTCCCGCTGGGTCTATACCTCTGACTTTTTGTAACTTTAGACCACATTTTTTTACAAGTATCTGCTTCAGAATCCATACACTCATCGCAGTATTGTTTGAAAACACAGAGATTGACTTGATGTAAAAAACGTTGAATTTTCCAATAGTTTGTCTTGGCTCGTCTCTAAATCGTAGAATACAAAAAAGATCATCTTTAATCTTAGGTTTTCCCTTATCAGGCCGAATATAACATAGATGATCCTCGGATGCATGTTTATTACAAATTTTACAGTAAATTTCACCACATGCATGTACTCTTTTGGCTTTAATGGTTTTTAAACAAATAGAACATAGTTTAATTTGTTCGCATACTGTAAATTTGCCTGACGAATAATCCTTTTTATGATTTTCGTAACAGTTTTGACTTCTAAAAAATCATAGACAGTCCTGGCATTTAATTTTTATTGCTATTTCACAAGCAGAGGCTTGCTGACATGCCTGACAGCTTCCACCACATCGGTGCTCATTTTTGTGATCATATGGGACGTAACACTTTTCACAAAAATAGTTAGAGCAAAAAGCTGCTGTCAGCGATGTAATTACATTAAAATGGCTTTTGTAATGTAATAAGTTCAGCCGTTTATTGCTTTCAGTTGAACCTTCAAATATAATATTTCGTCCTTTTGATCCATAGCTATAAACAACTAATTTATATTCTTTTAGATGATTTTGAAATTGTATTAACTCGGGAATTCCACCTCCTGCCTCAGGAATGCTAATTTTAGCTCTCTCCAACAATGATCTTGTTCTTTCGGTTTGAATTTTACTAATATCTCTTCTAACCTTACTGAATTCGGGATCTCTTTTATTATGGGCAATGGCGACTACCAAAGCACGTGGTAAACACAGGTTATCGGTATTTTTAATACTTATAATACCTCATCGCTTGTCGCATTCCTCGTGAAAGCTGTTATAATTTTTTCCTCTTCCCCCACCAACAGATAATCTAATAGTTGTCACACTAAGACAAAATGATTCTGTATTAAGACCTGCTGAGTTTGACTGATAAATGCCACTTATAACACTCCAAACATCTTAAAAGGTTATGTCTTTAGCTGCTTTGAAGCGAATCCAACCTTCTCCTCGGTTGAAGTCTTTAGAGCAAAAACTAAAAGCCACACGATCTAAGGGTTGTAGGCCTTCTGTAGCGTTTTGAATAATTTGATTAATTCCTTTTTCCACCCAACCAACTGGTTCAACTCCCTGTGGAACAGGTTTTAACTTAAACTCTAGAGTGCATCCTGTAAGGTTAAATTCTCGTAACTTTTTAACAACGTCTTTAACAATAATAAACTTCTCCATCTTTCTTTTTTTTTTTGTTGTTTTATAGTCTACTATCTACCTACATAAAAAAAAAAAACAAGTATATTTTCATATTTTTATCGGTCTTAAGTTCGATTTCAAAAGCACACTCCCACTTTTTGATAATTTCACAGTCTAAGCACATAGATCTTATATTTTTTATTTACGATCAATTCATCTTTATTCGCCAATCGTCTCAAACGAGTATGCTTTTGAAAGTAATATAGCCTTAGTATTCAGAAAATATTAACGATATCGGAGCCTAAAACATCCTTAACACTAAAAAATCATTGTGTTTCCTAACAAAACCCATCATCTTGTCTATTTAGCTTGCTTTCCTATTGTTTAGCAGGTTAAATAAAATTATTATTTCGCTCTTTTTATCTGTACTGAATCGTTAGGGGAATACGATTCTAGTCCTATAAGAGAGACAGTTAAAATTTATGTAAGCAATCAGAAATCCTACACTATGAGCTACTTAGTTAAAATTTCATATTTCCTTCCTGGATCAGCTAAAATTTGTGTTGCGTCGGTCAAAATTTATAAAATACGAAAAAGATGCTAGATACATTTTTATCATGACTTTCTATCTAATACCATCTTATTTCAAGGTATAATTCGGTTGTCAAAATGAGAATCTAAAAAATCCTCGTGTTTCCTCACAAAACCCATCATCTTGCCTATTTAGCTTGCTTTTCTATTGTTTAGCAGGTTAAATAAAATTATTATTTCGCTCTTTTTGTCTGTACTGAATCGTTAGGGGGATACGTTTCTAGTTCTATAAGAGAGACAGTTAAAATTTATGTAAGCAATCAGAAATCCTACACTATGAGCTACTTAGTTAAAATTTCATATTTCCTTCCTGGGTCAGACAAAATTTGTGATGTGTCGGTCAAAATTTATAAAAATACGAAAAAAAATGCTGGATGCATTTTTAGCGTGACTTTCTATTTAATACCATCTTATTTCAAGGTATAATTCGGTTGTCAAAATGAGAATAAAATAATTTTCCCATGGTTTATGCCATCTTAAAAAAGTCAAAAGGTTATATTCTGTAGAGGGTCAGATACATTCAAATTTAAAAAATTTTCTCCAAGAAGAATTTTAAGATAGTATTATAGTAAATAAAAATTCTATACCTCCAATATTTCTTGGAAACATATCGTGTTCTAGCGACATAACCCAAAAGTACCTCTATTCAGAAACGCATCGTACTTTTCTTGTCAAACTTAACTTTGTTGTAATGTTGTATGCAGAGCACTTTGAAAACAAAAATTAGATTAGAAACCGCCGCCTCTTAAGGTATACTTTTTTAGGTCTTACATAGGGTACACTGGTATACAGAACAAATGTCATCTTTAATTGTCTCATTGTCCCATCCATTACATTATTATAATCTTAAAGCACCTGTTACCAGCATTATCTGTTTTTATGGTTTTCATAAAACATAGCGATTACCGATGAAAATTAAACGAAAACTTAATAAATAACTTTTTTTTTTCAACTGAAATAGACTGATTTTCGATGGAAAAATGTTACTTATAACTAAAAATGAATATAAGTCATATACGCAATGATATTTAGAATAAATCAATCTTTTCTAAAATTACTATGAAATATTCACAAAATCGTTTCGTTATAACCAAAGTAGCAAGGCTTGCAGATTTCGTTTAGAGTTCAAACGCGATACTGAGATAATCTTTTTTTTATATTTTTGTAGGATAATTCACCACTACGTTGTAAGTACTTGAGAGAGGACTTTCTTGAAAAATCCTCAAATTTCTCTGCAATTTTGTTCCTTCTAGAGTTAAATTCACACAGAAAACCCCGTATTCTTATCTTTCAGGTTGATATATTAAAAAGGGCTTATTAGTATGGTTTAGAAAACAAGCAATATTAATTAACGGATGTTTTTTCGTCGTATGAAGAGTTGAAAAATTTTTTTTTCCACTCCAATGGTTGCGATGCAGAGAGTCGGGTTTCATCATAATCTTTCAGGGTAGCTCAGGTTTGATTGCATGTAGAGAGTCGGGTTTCATCATAATCTTTCAGGGTAGCTCAGGTTTGATTGCATGTACTAAGGTTAGTGCTCCTTGCAATCGGTTTCAGGTTTGACGCGCCCCCCTCAGGTTTGTTCAGGTTTCTCAAGTGTTTGAGAAACCTGAACAAACCTGAGGGGGGCGCGTCAAACCTGAAACCGATTGCAAGGAGCACTAACCTTAGTACATGCAATCAAACCTGAGCTACCCTGAAAGATTATGATGAAACCCGACTCTCTACATGCAATCAAACCTGAGCTACCCTGAAAGATTATGATGAAACCCGACTCTCTGCATCGCAACCATTGGAGTGGAAAAAAAAATTTTTCAACTCTTCATACGACGAAAAAACATCCGTTAATTAATATTGCTTGTTTTCTAAACCATACTAATAAGCCCTTTTTAATATATCAACCTGAAAGATAAGAATACGGGGTTTTCTGTGTGAATTTAACTCTAGAAGGAACAAAATTGCAGAGAAATTTGAGGATTTTTCAAGAAAGTCCTCTCTCAAGTACTTACAACGTAGTGGTGAATTATCCTACAAAAATATAAAAAAAAGATTATCTCAGTATCGCGTTTGAACTCTAAACGAAATCTGCAAGCCTTGCTACTTTGGTTATAACGAAACGATTTTGTGAATATTTCATAGTAATTTTAGAAAAGATTGATTTATTCTAAATATCATTGCGTATATGACTTATATTCATTTTTAGTTATAAGTAACATTTTTCCATCGAAAATCAGTCTATTTCAGTTGAAAAAAAAAAGTTATTTATTAAGTTTTCGTTTAATTTTCATCGGTAATCGCTATGTTTTATGAAAACCATAAAAACAGATAATGCTGGTAACAGGTGCTTTAAGATTATAATAATGTAATGGATGGGACAATGAGACAATTAAAGATGACATTTGTTCTGTATACCAGTGTACCCTATGTAAGACCTAAAAAAGTATACCTTAAGAGGCGGCGGTTTCTAATCTAATTTTTGTTTTCAAAGTGCTCTGCATACAACATTACAACAAAGTTAAGTTTGACAAGAAAAGTACGATGCGTTTCTGAATAGAGGTACTTTTGGGTTATGTCGCTAGAACACGATATGTTTCCAAGAAATATTGGAGGTATAGAATTTTTATTTACTATAATACTATCTTAAAATTCTTCTTGGAGAAAATTTTTTAAATTTGAATGTATCTGACCCTCTACAGAATATAACCTTTTGACTTTTTTAAGATGGCATAAACCATGGGAAAATTATTTTATTCTCATTTTGACAACCGAATTATACCTTGAAATAAGATGGTATTAAATAGAAAGTCACGCTAAAAATGCATCCAGCATTTTTTTTCGTATTTTTATAAATTTTGACCGACACATCACAAATTTTGTCTGACCCAGGAAGGAAATATGAAATTTTAACTAAGTAGCTCATAGTGTAGGATTTCTGATTGCTTACATAAATTTTAACTGTCTCTCTTATAGAACTAGAAACGTATCCCCCTAACGATTCAGTACAGACAAAAAGAGCGAAATAATAATTTTATTTAACCTGCTAAACAATAGAAAAGCAAGCTAAATAGGCAAGATGATGGGTTTTGTGAGGAAACACGAGGATTTTTTAGATTCTCATTTTGACAACCGAATTATACCTTGAAATAAGATGGTATTAGATAGAAAGTCATGATAAAAATGTATCTAGCATCTTTTTCGTATTTTATAAATTTTGACCGACGCAACACAAATTTTAGCTGATCCAGGAAGGAAATATGAAATTTTAACTAAGTAGCTCATAGTGTAGGATTTCTGATTGCTTACATAAATTTTAACTGTCTCTCTTATAGGACTAGAATCGTATTCCCCTAACGATTCAGTACAGATAAAAAGAGCGAAATAATAATTTTATTTAACCTGCTAAACAATAGGAAAGCAAGCTAAATAGACAAGATGATGGGTTTTGTTAGGAAACACAATGATTTTTTAGTGTTAAGGATGTTTTAGGCTCCGATATCGTTAATATTTTCTGAATACTAAGGCTATATTACTTTCAAAAGCATACTCGTTTGAGACGATTGGCGAATAAAGATGAATTGATCGTAAATAAAAAATATAAGATCTATGTGCTTAGACTGTGAAATTATCAAAAAGTGGGAGTGTGCTTTTGAAATCGAACTTAAGACCGATAAAAATATGAAAATATACTTGTTTTTTTTTTTTATGTAGGTAGATAGTAGACTATAAAACAACAAAAAAAAAAAGAAAGATGGAGAAGTTTATTATTGTTAAAGACGTTGTTAAAAAGTTACGAGAATTTAACCTTACAGGATGCACTCTAGAGTTTAAGTTAAAACCTGTTCCACAGGGAGTTGAACCAGTTGGTTGGGTGGAAAAAGGAATTAATCAAATTATTCAAAACGCTACAGAAGGCCTACAACCCTTAGATCGTGTGGCTTTTAGTTTTTGCTCTAAAGACTTCAACCGAGGAGAAGGTTGGATTCGCTTCAAAGCAGCTAAAGACATAACCTTTTAAGATGTTTGGAGTGTTATAAGTGGCATTTATCAGTCAAACTCAGCAGGTCTTAATACAGAATCATTTTGTCTTAGTGTGACAACTATTAGATTATCTGTTGGTGGGGGAAGAGGAAAAAATTATAACAGCTTTCACGAGGAATGCGACAAGCGATGAGGTATTATAAGTATTAAAAATACCGATAACCTGTGTTTACCACGTGCTTTGGTAGTCGCCATTGCCCATAATAAAAGAGATCCCGAATTCAGTAAGGTTAGAAGAGATATTAGTAAAATTCAAACCGAAAGAACAAGATCATTGTTGGAGAGAGCTAAAATTAGCATTCCTGAGGCAGGAGGTGGAATTCCCGAGTTAATACAATTTCAAAATCATCTAAAAGAATATAAATTAGTTGTTTATAGCTATGGATCAAAAGGACGAAATATTATATTTGAAGGTTCAACTGAAAGCAATAAACGGCTGAACTTATTACATTACAAAAGCCATTTTAATGTAATTACATCGCTGACAGCAGCTTTTTGCTCTAACTATTTTTGTGAAAAGTGTTACGTCCCATATGATCACAAAAATGAGCACCGATGTGGTGGAAGCTGTCAGGCATGTCAGCAAGCCTCTGCTTGTGAAATAGCAATAAAAATTAAATGCCAGGACTGTCTATGATTTTTTAGAAGTCAAAACTGTTACGAAAATCATAAAAAGGATTATTCGTCAGGCAAATTTACAGTATGCGAACAAATTAAACTATGTTCTATTTGTTTAAAAACCATTAAAGCCAAAAGAGTACATGCATGTGGTGAAATTTACTGTAAAATTTGTAATAAACATGCATCCGAGGATCATCTATGTTATATTCGGCCTGATAAGGGAAAACCTAAGATTAAAGATGATCTTTTTTGTATTCTACGATTTAGAGACGAGCCCAAGACAAACTATTGGAAAATTCAACGTTTTTTACATCAAGTCAATCTCTGTGTTTTCAAACAATACTGCGATGAGTGTATGGATTCTGAAGCAGATACTTGTAAAAAAATGTGGTCTAAAGTTACAAAAAGTCAGAGGTATAGACCCAGCGGGAACATTTACTAACCATTTGTTACAAATGAGGAAAAACTTTAAAGAAATTATTGTAATAGCCCATAATGGTCAGGCTTTTGATCACCAGTTTATATTAAACTACATTATGACAAAGACAGATTTTACACCTGAGTTAATCATGAGAGGTACCAAAATAATTACGATGCAACTTGAAAATGTAAAATTTATCGACTCACTTAACTATTTCCCTATGCCTTAAGCCAAACTACCAAAGGCATTTGGACTTGAGGATATTTTTAAAAAAGGCTACTTCCTGCACCTATTTAATACAAAGGCAAATGAAAACTATATAGGACCTCTACCATCAATTGAATATTACTCCTCAGATAGTATGAAAGAAGAAGACAGAGCCAAATTTCTTAAATGGTTTGTAGAACATGAAAATGATGGTTTCGATATGCAAAGAGATCTGGTAGACTACTGCGTATCGGATGTCGAAATCCTTGCGCAATCATGTTTAAAGTTTAGAGAACAACTTATACAAACTACCAATGTATGTCCATTTACTGAAGCTACAACTATTGCTTCAGCATGCAATACAATTTTTAGAAGACATTTTTTGAAGCCTAATACTATAGGAATCATACCAAAAAATGGATACCGATAGAGAAACAGGCAGAGCAAAATTGCCATAGATTGGTTACTTTGGACCGAGAATCATAGAAAAACCAACATCTTACATGCTGCTAATGGTAAAGAAGCTGTTTTAAATGGTGTAAAAGTTGATGGTTACTGCTCCGAAACAAATGAGGTATTTGAATTTGTATATGATTATCCGCTGAAATACCCTTAATCTGCAGGGTACCTAACTCTACGGAGATATTTATTGCAAAGGGCGGCTTTTTCAGTTTTGAAAGTATTCAACATTTACGAAATTCATCTAAATATATACTACGCTATACTTTAATCAAACTCACAATAGAGGGAAAGCGATAGACGAGTTTTAAACTAATGTGGCTTAAAGGATAATTTGTGTTGTAAATATTAGAGCTCATTTTAAAAGAAACTATAATCTCGTGACCGACAAAAAAAAGTACCCACTTCGATACATCATTTCCCCTATTTTAACGTTAAAATAGTAAATTATGTTATAAGCTCGAAAAATGTAGTATTTCAGACGTAATGCGGTCGCTAACCTAAATAGCCCGAAAAACATTTTTCGTCCATATGTCATAAGTTATTTTTTATTCGATCTTGTTTTTAATGCGATTGAGAGTTGTAAAATAATGTAGAAATGAAGTGAACCTATACATTTCATCTTGCACGCTAATTTTTTGGTCTTAATGTTTGTTAGTTAACGATGAAATCTGTAATAGCGTCCGAAAAAAAAATTTTTTTTGACTAACATAAAAAGTGTTGTCTAGCTAGCAGGGCAATAATCAATACTTTATTGAGAAGGTTAGCTCTTCGTCTAAATATCTAATCTATAAATCGTCATTTTTTCCGACACAATCGGTTAAAAAGCATACAATTGTATGTGAACGTTTGTATAAAAACCATCGTGTTAAATCAGTTCTTATACCTGACTGACAACGCCGATCTTTAGCTTTTTTTTTTTACTTTGTAAAATAAATAGATTAGTTCTTACTATCAAAGAAATTAAATATGCAAGAGAAATAGGTCGAAAAGATTAATAATAATTTATTTATTCCTAAGTTATAAATCTTAACTACATCACTTTCTAAATCAAGAAAATAGATAATCTTCCTGCATTATTCCGTACTTAGATTTATTTTTCATGAAAATAGTCGAATCTATGATTTTCGTTCAAATCCATAAGGGGCGCTTGTTTTGTATAGATGATTTATGATCTTATTTTCAACTAAAATACTTAACACTCAGTATACAATTTTCAGAAATGTCATGATTAAGAACGGTTCTAGTCATTTTATACAAGATTTCACATGATTTAACAAATTTAAAACATTTTTTTTAATTTTTACTAAATTCTAAACACTCAGTATACACTTTTAAGAAAATATGACGATTTGCGACTGTTTTAGTCATTTTTTACAAAGTTTCACAGGGCTTAATAACGTTAAAACATTTTTTTTTAATTTTTTACTAAATTCTAAACACTCAGTATACAATTTACAGAAATGCCATGATTAAGAACGGTTCTAGTCATTTTATACAAGATTTCGCATGATTTAACAAATTTAAAACATTTTTTTTAATTTTTACTAAATTCTAAACACTCAGTATACACTTTTAAGAAAATAGGACGATTTGCGACTGTTTTAGTCAATTTTTACAAAGTTTCACAGGGCTTAATAACGTTAAAACATTTTTTTTAATTTTTTACTAAATTCTAAACACTCAGTATACAATTTTCAGAAATGTCATGATTAAGAACGGTTCTAGTCATTTTATACAAGATTTCACATGATTTAACAAATTTAAAACATTTTTTTTTAATTTTTACTAAATTCTAAACACTCAGTATACACTTTTAAGAAAATAGGACGATTTGCGACTGTTTTAGTCATTTTTTACAAAGTTTCACAGGGCTTAATAACGTTAAAACATTTTTTTTAATTTTTTACTAAATTCTAAACACTCAGTATACAATTTTCAGAAATGCCATGATTAAGAACGGTTCTAGTCATTTTATACAAGATTTCGCATGATTTAACAAATTTAAAACATTTTTTTTAATTTTTACTAAATTCTAAACACTCAGTATACACTTTTAAGAAAATAGGACGATTTGCGACTGTTTTAGTCATTTTTTACAAAGTTTCACAGGGCTTAATAACGTTAAAACATTTTTTTTAATTTTTTACTAAATTCTAAACACTCAGTATACAATTTTCAGAAATGTCATGATTAAGAACGGTTCTAGTCATTTTATACAAGATTTCACATGATTTAACAAATTTAAAACATTTTTTTTAATTTTTACTAAATTCTAAACACTCAGTATACACTTTTAAGAAAATAGGACGATTTGCGACTGTTTTAGTCATTTTTTACAAAGTTTCACAGGGCTTAATAACGTTAAAACATTTTTTTTAATTTTTTACTAAATTCTAAACACTCAGTATACAATTTTCAGAAATGCCATGATTAAGAACGGTTCTAGTCATTTTATACAAGATTTCGCATGATTTAACAAATTTAAAACATTTTTTTTAATTTTTACTAAATTCTAAACACTCAGTATACACTTTTAAGAAAATAGGACGATTTGCGACTGTTTTAGTCATTTTTTACAAAGTTTCACAGGGCTTAATAACGTTAAAACATTTTTTTTAATTTTTTACTAAATTCTAAACACTCAGTAAACAATTTTCAGAAATGACATGATTAAGAACGGTTCTAGTCATTTTATACAAGATTTCACATGATTTAACAAATTTAAAACATTTTTTTAATTTTTACTAAATTCTAAACACTCAGTATATCATTTTCAGAAAATAATACAATTCTGTACAGTTTTACAAATTTTCACAGGTCTTAATAACATTAAAACATTTTTTTAATTTTTTACTAAATTCTAAACACTCAGTATACAATTTTCAGAAATGACACGATTTAGAACAGTTTTTACAGATATTTACAAAGTCTTAATAACATTATATTAATAATTATCTAACATAATGTATACAATTTCAAGAAATAGTAGATTTTTAATCCATGTACAAAATTCAAGAATCTAAAATACAATTAAATGTAGGCTTTTTTAATTGGCATCTCAGGCAAATTATTTCCCCCAAAATTATCTAAAAAAGATATACCAAAAACATTCTAAAGCGGTTTTTTTTACCTCTATAAGTATGCAGGCCGATCCGACCCTTGTCGGTTTTATTACCCGCATAAATTAACACAGTAGAGGAATATGGACAGAGTTCTGGGGCAGCGGCGTTTCACTAAAGCTTTGGTTTCCTACAAAGCGGTACCGCAAAAGAGTGGCCGTAATTTGACGGCGAGCTTTGCCGCGACAAAGCGTGTATGTACTTGCAAATCGGAGTGTGTTCCTCCAGAGCGTTCGGCGCAAAAAATACGGCACCGTATTTTCTGAAGCGGACGCTCTGTACGTTGGGATAGTGCAAGCACGATTTTTGACGGTGCGCCAGTGTAGTGATTGTATGTTTTAATTATAATATTTGGAAATTAATTGGTCTAGCGAACAAGATAAAATTTTAATCGAGTTTTTTTTACTATATCGCTTTAACAGCGGCGTTTCACTAAGGTTAAATCATAAAAAGTCGGGTTTTATCTCGGGTCAGATCATAAATATTCAGGTTCAAATTAGGGTTAGATGAGAAGCCGCCTCGCGAAAGCATCCGGGTTAGGTTGTAAAAAGTCGGGTTTTATCTCGGGTCAGTTCATAAATATTCAGGTTCAAGTTAGGGTTAGATAAGAAGCCGCCTCATGAAAGCATCCGGGTTAGGTCGTAAAAAGTCGGGTTTTATCTCGGGTCAGTTCATAAATATTAAGGATCAAGTTAGGGTTAGATGAGAAGCCGCCTCGCGAAAGCATCCGGGTTAGGTCGTAAAAAGTCGGGTTTAATTTCGGGTTATTTTGTAAACAGCACCACCGAACCACCCGGGTTAGGTTATAAAACGCACCACCGAACCACCCGGGTTAGATCATAAAACGCACCACCGAACCACCCGGGTTAGATCGTAAAACGCACCACCGCACCACCTGGGTTAGTTGCACCACCAGCACCACCAGCACCACCTGATCCAGAACTCTCCGTTTCTCACTACTATCATCCGTTAAGATAACTATTTTTCGACAATTTGCAGGAGTCCTTTTTTCTTTGGATCCCTTCACCTGAATGTAGTCTGTTTGGGTACACTTTACTACAAACGGACGGACGCTTCCCAGAATCCCCTTATCACACGATCACACGTTCACTCAAACCCACTCAAACCGTACAGAATACCGAGAGATTGGCTCACTCCTCCCCAGCTTCGGCCTCCGCCACCATAGTTTTGATCCAGCAATGGCCAGACTAACGATTTAAAAGTAACCTATTCCTCGCTGACCCCCTCTCCTCCTCTACCTCAATAAAGTGTGAATTTAGAAATTTTAAATCAACCCCTCTGTTCAAGATCCGCCCAAAAGCAACTCTGTTTAAAAATTGAAATAAAGGTCGAGGACCGATTCAAGAAACGAACATGATCCTATAACACGTAATGTTGTCAAAAGACAATATGGCATTTGGAAACGACGCTTTCAGATTTTAAGGTTAGAGATGAGAGTTCTATTAGATACAACTTTAGAAATTATCGTAGCTACTGCCGTGCTTCATAACATAGCACTAGCTACGGATGATCCAGAACCACTTGATGACAATTGTGTTCAAAATGAGGATAATATAGAAGATTATGTTCAAAATCTACCCCAGGGAAATGGAAATCTAATTCGGCAAAATTAATAAATTAATTATTTTGCTAATTTAATTTAAATAAATAAGTTTTGCTCCCACCAAAAAAGCTTTTATTTTAAGCTGGAAACCTGTACTTAAATGTGTTTAGACAGGATGGTCAATAAGCAAAACTTTTTACTTTGGTCGCAGAAAAAGTAACTACCTTTGGTATAAAATGCAGAGTCAAAAAAGCAAAAGATGTTCTTTTGAAAAAAAAATATGATGGCAGAACAGAATTAAATAGCATAAAAGTCCCACAAAGATAGCTTTATTTATGGTATTAAAATTAAAAATACACAAAATTAAATTTTTTTTAATTTTGTGTATTTAATTCTAATGTAGTATTGCAGTAATATTTCGTGTCTAAAAACGTTTCTTAAAACACTAGAAAAATCCAAGGTTTCAAAATTAACAAAAATACGTGAGATTGTCAACTATCATTGTCAAACTTCTATAATGTTAACCAGAAAGTATACAAGGAACAAGTTGCAAGTTTTGGTTTAAACTTTAGCTTAAACTTATGATTAAACTTAGGTTTAAACTCTAGATTTAACGAAACCTATACAATTAACTCTTAGTCCTCCTTTCCTCCGTTTACCTTTTTGTCAGATGAAATAATTCCTTTCACTAATAGGGTTGTTTTTTTTGCTGAAATTATATTATTGTTTGAGGAAACGGATTTACAGAAGGATGAAAATAGAAAGGCACTTATGAAGCTACCTCACGTAACAATGCTCCGAAGGGCGTTTCTAAAGGCGTACATGAAGAATGAAGAACTTGGACCAGCCAAAATGCTCTACGTCTTCCTTGATGAAACAAGGATTTCTCCTGATGGGTCATGTAGGAAATCGTATCAAGATGATAATATTCGAACTGTCGGAAGGACGTCGGGGTTTTAAATTTTATTACAGAAAATTGAAAATAAAAATAAGTTAAAAATTTCTTAGAAGTTATAGTAATTGTTAGCAACAAATTATTTTCGTCTAATATTTTTGTGAAGATGCACGTGCAATATATTAATTAATTTAGTTAAATAAGACCATATCTTTTTTTATTTTTATAATTTCTTGTAAGTTCATAGTTTTACACGCCGATACTGCAAATGGATTTGTACAACGTGTATCTCTCCTATTCAGATCCAAGCAGAATTCTGGAGATTATCATGGAGAAATGAATGCGAAGAATTTCAAATATTGGTTGGTAGATAAGCTCCTTCCAAAATTGGAAGAACCTTCCATTATTATTCTTAATAATGCCAGTTACCACAGTTGTCAGACTGAAAAATTACCAACAAGAAGTTGAAAAAAGGAAGAGATGCAGGCCTCGCTGAAAACAAGAGATATTTCGTTTTCTCCCTTAGACACGGTTAATCGACTATGAAATACAGTAGGCCAAGTTCCAAAACAAGCCAAGTCATACACTGTAGATGACCTAATTAGAAATGCTGGGCACAAAGTCATACGCCTGCCTCCCCATCAGTCAGGTTAACGATGTCATGGAATGTTAGATAATGGAACTGAACAATATGGCAACTGAGCAATTGGCTAGTTATGTCGAACTCACGGACAAGCTTATAAGGGAGGCATGGGACAAAGAAAAGTGTATAATGGCCTTAATCGAGCCTATAATTATGCATGTCAGTAGAAGAAATCGAAAAAAAAAAAGAATTTCATGAATCGAAGACAAATCCTACGTATTTTTAGCCGTAAAATCTGAATCTGCAATAAAAAAATAGGGGTTCCTATTTAAGATTTCAAAGGGACCTTCTACCACCCACCTACAGGGAAGAGGGAGGGGGACTAATTTTAGCACCAATGTATTTCCTCCGCGGAATGATTCAATTTTGATTTTGGATATTTTTTTTGTATAGTGCTTATTACTTAAGATATTTTATTTGAAATTTCCTATCTCAATTGAAGCAATTAAAGGCCTCTGATGAACGTGCGAACATACCGAGTTGCCACAACAATAGGGAAATATGGCAAACCCTTCGTCCACTCGCCCCTTCAATTTTACTCCTTTGGTATATGAATATTTACAATCTTGTTACCAAGAAGGTATCCCAATATTTTTATTGATTTTTATCTATTTAAAGGGCTGTGTGTAGTATTAAATATTTAAAAATTACATAATAGTAAAAAAGTATTTAAAACAGTGAGATATAAACGTAGATTTTTACAATAAGATTTGTTAAAAACTTCAAGTCAATTTTATTTATTTAATGTAGCTATTAAACGAACGTACTAACGTAGTGTTATTATTGTAAACTACCTCTATTATTATTATTATTGCTTTACAAAAGGTAAAATTTAAGTCGAAATTTTGCTGTAAACGCAATTCAAAAATTAATAAAAAAATATAGTTTTTCTTTAAATTTGTTTTTTATTATTTAAAGTTGATTTTTTTGGACAGACGCATTTTAATTATTAAAAAGAAAAATATTAAATGTAGTCCTGATTGAACAAACGCAGGTAGGTACACCTAGAATAAAAGTAACTAGAAAATGACACCTAACATAAAAGTCTAACTTTTACTAACTTCTTACTAAAATGAAAAATACTTTGCCACTAGAATGATTGGGATTTATTTTTGCATGTCTAATTGACGTAACTGAAAAGTAAGAATTATTTAGCAAATAGAAATTAAAAAAGGACCTAAGAAAAAAGTTTTTTTATTTATTGTTATTTGTTTTGTTTTATTGTCGTTTAAAAATTAGCGAATAAAAGATAATAAAATTAATTTAAATAAAATTTTTTAAAAATCGGGTTTTTAGAAATTTACTTATAGAATATACCACCTGGTTGGTCAGGGTATAAATTTACATACCTACAAATTTAAGTTTTCGCTCATTATCTAATTACCTTTATCCCAGCATTTCACAACCTTTTATTATTTGCGACCCAATTTTTATCAATCAACAATTCTCATCGTAGTTGAGTAACTAATTATTGAAATTTCACAATCAATGAAATTTGTTGTAAAACATCGATAAAACATATTATTTACTGTAAATCAAACAATGCAGTCTTCCTCCACAGTTTAATAATTGTAAAAACAAATAAATATACCTTACATGTTTCGAACGTTTAAGAGTTTATCCTCAGGGGATACTAAAAACGACCAATAAAATATAAAATAAAAGTTTAAGTGGGAGTTACCTAACATCGAGTTTCGCTCAACTCGTTCCTAACTTTGTACTATCCTTTTTAGTATCCCCTGAGGATGAACGCTTAAGCGTTCGAAGCATGTAGGGAACTATTTATTTGTTTTTACAATTATTAAACTGTGAAGGAAGACTGCATTGTTTCATTTAGTTTACTTTGACTCCACTGAAAGTATGGATTATTTCTTCAATATTATTTACTGTCAACTAAAAGATGATGATGATATAAAGAAATAACTAAGGCATTAGTATGCTCTATATTTAATTTTAACCATGTTTGATATTTATAAGGCCCAGTAACTCTTTGTAATGCTAGTGCCTTACCGTTCTCCTCTTCGCCGTATCGATTCTTAAATACCTGAATGAAACCACCAGAATTCAAAATGGTGTCGTATCTCACTTTTTGACATCTGATTCTGTCGTATTTAATTATAGTGTTGCCATTTAAAAAAATCCCATATGGCGTCAAATGTGTTAAATATGTGAACCTATATATTTTTTGACTTTAATTCTTCTTGTTTTCTTGACCCATGCAGGCCATGTCGTTTACTCTTTTTCTGTCTTCTTTTGCATTTCTGCGTTCTCATTTAATTTTTGTTGAAATTAGCTTTGCATTATTGAATTACTATGTTTTCTCGATCACGCTATGCTATTGTGCCTGATGGCTGTTGTATATATACTTAGTGGTTTTTTAGTGCTTAATAGAGAGCCAATCGTTTGGGATTGTGTGTGTATGTTGATATGCACAGTATAAGTATAGTAAGTAGTAAGTATAGTCCTGACCAGGCAATAGCAATCACTTCCTGCAGCACGGTCTTCACCCCACAATATGTCCGTGCACTCTGGTGATCGGTAGAGCGGCAATAGCATGTTTGTTTATTATCAAAATACTCGCAGTATTAAAAATATCACAGCCGATATTTGCAATAGCTTAACTTATTTTGAAAATGATATTTTCGCATTGACCTAATAATTTTAATTTATTTCGTCGTGACAGGGATTTTGCAGCTGCTGGTTTTGGTCGTGGCGGCGGGGTGTTGCTAGCTGTGACTAGGGCTGGGCGATTATGAATTTTTACAATCGATTGTCACTTGTTAAAAATAATCGATTAATCAAAAAACAACAACTAAAAATCTCCGGGCAAGATCTAGGTCCGAGGTGGCCACGTGGCAACCTTACTTACCTTACAGCAAACAATCACAGTAAACAATAATTGAATAATATTCACCTGAAGACGACTGGAAATTTTTACCAGTTGAAACGTTGTTATCAAAATAAATAAAGGCAATGGAAGTCCAAAACAGTCATTAACCTTCAAACATAATAATAAATTTACATTATCCAGTATTTCTAACTTTTGGGAGAACAATATATCTTCTTGAATTTTGTAATATAAACTTTTTACCTATCACCGTTTCGTACTAATGTTTATAAGTTTGCAGCTATTAACTCGATGTGCGCCTACTATAATTCTAATACTTATGACTTTTTTGACTGCAGGTTAAGCGCAATCAAGAGTCACTTTTATCGACAAGAGATTTTTTGATTTTCTGTTCTTTGTAAGTGTTTTTGTTGCCTTACAGTGTTCTAATTATCAATCTTCTTTTTTTTTCATACACATATTATGTAAATCTAAATCGCTTTGTGATAAATCATATGGGTTTAATTATATAATAAAATTAGGTTAGTTCATAATTTTTCGTTTGTACATACCTGTTTTGTAATTGGGAAACTGTTAAACAGTGTATGTATAAATAAATAAATAAATAAAAATTCCGGGTGTCCCAGTACAGTACTTTGACACATTTTAAATACATGAGTTACAATCAAATAACGATTTTGAGTTGCGGTTTTCACAGAGAAGTTCACATCGCTCTTTCTTCGGTTGATTAGATATTTGTAATTAAACAGGATAGTTAGAAAAGATAAAAAGTGGAAATGATATTTTCAAGGATAGGGCAAATTCGTTATTTCAAATGAGAACCCTCTTTATTCTTTACTAGGCAGAAAATTTGAGTACCTATTTACCATTCTAAAAAAATATCTACTAGTATACCTTTATCTGCACAAGTTTTGCCAATATTCAGTTTTTAAAGTATCCTTCTATGACGAAGACTTACTTACAACAACGACGCATTTTGTCAAAATTCTGGTGTCTGCCATTCATCGGAATTTACCTTTTAATCGGTATAGGGTATAGTGTCATGAATGTTTTAATTAGCAAAAAAGGCTAAATGTGTTTGCTTTGTTTATACAGATACTAGATCCACTATGAGCACACAGCGATGATTTTGAAAAATGTTTAACAAGATTTCTCAGAGTGTCCGTGTCCTTAAACGAAGTTTGGTATAAACTATGGAATACTCATTAGTAAAAAAGTGGTTGAGGACCAGAATATTTTTCTAAATAAAACTGTTGCTTTTCAAGAAATGATGAAAGAAAATCCATCTTAATCGACGAGGAATCTATGTTATGTCGATTTATACGCCCTATTGAATGGAAAATCTCATCAGACCTCACAAGAAGCAGATAAAATTGTTCATATTTTGCACTAAATACAAAATTTCAGTGCGAAAGTTTATCATTAAGGGATAATCCGTTTCCTTTAACGCTTGCAATATTTTAATTTTAACACTTTTGTGACACTTCTATTGACGCTAATGTTTGGGTAAGTTCACTGTATCTAGATTCCTCGTCGATTAAGACGGATATTTTTCTAAATAAAGCTGTTGTATTTCAAGAAATGATCAAAGAAAATCCATCTGAATCGACGAGGAATCTAGGTACAGTGTCTTAACTTATCCAAACACTAGCGTCAATAGAAATGACACAAAAGTGTTGAAATTAAAAGATTGCAAGCGTTAAAGGAAACCGATTATCCCTTAATGGTACACTTTCGCACTGAAATTTTGCATTTGGTGCAAAATATGGACAATTTTATCTGCTTCTTGTGAGGTCTGATGAGAATTTCCTTTTAACAGAACTTATAAATCGACATACCGTGGAATTTGTAGATCCGAAAATCCACACACCTTTCGGGAATCTATAACGGAAGTGGCCGTTTGGTGGGTATCTCTACGACAAATTTATGAACCATTCATGGCAAATCCTTCTGTAAATATAAGGGCTTATGTAGACATGCCTGAAAAGAAAATCGCTGACCGAGAATCGACGCCGACGGATAGGCAGAGCAGAGCAGGCTCGATAAACTGGGCTCCTAGGCAATATCTCCTACAGTACAAGGACAAAGCGCTAATTTGTGACGTTATCACCCGGGGGCCGACGAATAAACGAATACGATATAATTTTATATGATTTTTGTTGGATTTATGATATTGTGTGATTTACCTATGCAATTTGTACCATTGGTCTCTAAGTATTTAAACTTGTATTTAAGCAACTAATGCGTTAATATGGCTAAAAACCTAAATGAAGACAACTATAAGTAGGTAGATAAAGATTTTAAGAATACGAGTTCAACTAGGTACGTGATCTCTAGGAATTGCAAGGCGCCTTTGCTTAAGTTAGTTATGACTGCTATGAGATTAGAATAGATGTTCTGTGCGAGTTTTACACTATACTTTTTCCACGACATATACAATGTAAGCAAAAATATTTGAAAGTTTACTCATGAGAAAATAAAATAAAATAGGATTATTTCGACGAAATTATTGGAATTGTCATTTTTATGTTTGTATCGAGCTTTGTATTGTCTGCGTGGTTACGGTAACTTTTTTTTGTCGACGCCACGTTTTTCAACAAAAACATACCCGTGCGTTTTTTAAACATTGTGCACTCCTTGCTAGGCAACAAAAAGGGATTAGAATGTACTACATTACAAATTATTATTAAACATACCTATAATAAAGGCATTTATTGACAGTCGTAGAAAAAGGTCCTTCCCGGACAGGATGTGGGTACACCATATTAAGTTCCTTGTTTTTTGAAAAATCTGACATAGCTTTTCCATTAATTGCATTATTGTCAGTGAGTCACAAAAAGTTTTATTAAGAAAGAATTTCTTTAATTTTGTACTTAGTGCAAGTTTATTGAATAAATCCGTAGAGCGCTTTCGGCAGTTACGCCATCATCAGTACTACTTTGTCAAAATATAACAAACCACAAAACACAACATACAAGTATATGTATAAAACTTAACACATTAAAAATTTTTTTGGGGCCTAAAGGCCGATGTAAATTACATGATGATTTTAACACTTTTAAAAACGTCCATTTTACTAAAGGGAACTAACCTTGAATTTAGTTTTATATCCGATAGATCTCTAAACGAGATATTGCTGTGGAAAGAAATGGAAAAGCAATTAATCAAAAATTTTAGATATAAGTACGGGCAATGTGAACAACTTCTTTCAAATTTGAACAAATACTAGAAATCATGAACGTATAGGTATGTAGTTTTTGCTAACAATTCATTATTACTGATGTTGCCACCACGTTTTCCCCTGTAAATTAGGGTTAATATGAATTTTATCCATTAGAAGAGAAACATATTTGTCTTGCTTGATTAAATATTTAAAAATATTTGTGTTTACAGACAAACTCGATATAGGTTCAGGATGGGGTAAAATTATTGGCCAGTGACTTCTTACATATCTGTACGCACGTGGACTGATTGTATATTATACAATTGAACAAAAGACAATATAGTTGTAGTGCAATATTTGTATCGTTCTTTTTGCAAAGTTCTTTATTTTATTTGTTCGTAGATAAATTACAGTCCTTGTGCTAAAATATAATTGTCTACTCTTAAGTTTTTTAACACATTTACAGAAGCAATACTACCCGTATTCGTGTTCTGTTGGAAAACCTGTCAGATAAAAAATCCTACTCTGTAAAATGAGACCGATATACTATACTATTCTCCCCTGGGATAAAATGGTCAAGATGGATCGTATTTCTCACTTTTTGGGAAACGAAACACGCGTACAGTTGGGTTACTTAGGTAATTACGGCATTTTAAAATAATTTATCACACTATTAATACCGACAATTCACTAGTGTTTTAACTAACATACAAACAAATCTGTAGGAAATGATTTAACATACTATTGCCACTATTTAAACCGAAAATGCACGCTATTTTTACACTAAAATAGAAATAAATTCACACGAAAAATGCCGGAAAATTACCCAAATAATAGTGTCAGCTGGTGCAACGCTGCCAGTTCGCCATTAGAGGTTAGCGTTTCACCGCGATACTTTACGTTTTCTAAAAATTGTTATTGATATTTTTTTATTTAACTCCAAAATAATCAAAATTAAATAATTGTGTGAAATTATATTGGACCTGTGTGAATAACTAAGTTAACGTAGTTATAAACAAATTACGTAAAGAAAACTTATTTTAAAGGTCATCCTACCTAGAAATTTATGGATAATCTGACATTCCTCTGCAACAAGGCTCTAAAGCCGGTACCATTGAGTTCTGTGAAAGTACATGTTGACCGCGATCGGCCTCCGGATCGTGACGTCACCAGAAAAAATCGCTTGAGCACTTTGTGCTTGTATTGTAGGAGTTGTTATCCTAGGTCGCCCCATTTAATAGTGCCTGATATTTTTTTTGGGGATACTGCAAGGATAATTGTTACAATCCAATTCCGAACAATGTTGAACGTTTAATAACATTATAAAGTATTATAATTTTTTTTTGTATGTACCTAATATGGGATATGGTTGAAAATACCAAAAATAAATGTTTTGAATTTTTTTTTATTAATAAATGTGTTGTTATTTATTGATGAGAGGAACTTGCCAGGTCTAGGTAATTTAAATGTTAGTAGTCGTTTTAGAGGAGGTAATCAGTATGAGATAATGTGCCTTTCTTACGTTAGATCCAATCTTTAACTTCTTTAATTTTCTCGTTCGGCTGTTGGGCCTGTCATCAATAGATATGTTTTGGATTCGGAAATTATTCTTTAGATATAATTGATGTGTGGCGACATCGTTCAAGTTGCTACTTAAATTGATTGAATTTGGAACGTTGCTTTGACGATATGAATAGGGTCTTGATAGAAGCCAGTCTTTCAATAAGTTATATGTCCTGGTTAGTGGAGAATGAACGTTGGAGCTTATAATCAGATCATTTTGCGACACGGCTATCCGCCTATAGTTATTCGTTAGGATTTTATTAAAAAATTCATTTAAGGTCGGCATTCGTAAGTCATTGCAGTACATTAGTCATCGTATGTCTAGGTGCGTCCGCAATAATTATTCTTAAAACTTTGTTTTGAAATCGGTAAAGTATTTTCAAATAAGTATTGTTCATAGTGCGAGTACCCTTGTCCGTATGTCTATATCCTGCTTTTCCTGTTTCCCTGTAAATAGATAGCACCGAGCTGACCATTCGCTTTTTTCAAGTGCTGGTTTGTATTCCAACCCATCCGCTTGTCGAAGCAGAGTATTTCATGTTATCTCGCCAGTTTATCCCGGTGGATGGGTAATCGAATTTCACTCTGGACTGGAAAGTAAATAGCTTGGATTTTAGTGTCGTTTAAACGATTTTCAATCTTTTCAACCATTTTCTCAAAAGTTTTATATGACGTTGCAGCTTTGAGACTACTAACCTGGGCTGTTTGGCAGTGGCGGTAATCGCAGTATCGTCCGCAAACAGACAAAGTTGTGTTTGATCAATTTTCGGGATATCACTGGTATAAATATTGTACAGAGCGGGTGCAAGAGGAGAACCTTGCGGTACTTTGGCTCTGGCGTGTTGCACAGCATTTTCTGACGAAACCGCGAAAAGTCCCGTCTGCCAAAAAAGAAAATGGATGACCTTTATTGGATAATTAAGCATACCTAACACTATTTTATTTAGTATTAGTCCATTGGGCCAAACTTTGTCGAAAGATTTGCTCACGTTGAACAGAGCCGCACCCCTGTGAAAGCGGCGACTGAAACCCTTAAGGACTCTTTGACGTCAGTCCTCTGTAAAAACCGTAACTTAAAACCTTTCAGAATAAATAAAACATAAAGTCTGCTCCACTAATTTAATAAATGTCACCATAGCTTTGATAGTGTTATAAGAGACATGTTTCGAGAGTAGTGGCTCTCATCTTCAGCCTTACTAATATACCTACAGTGGGTGACATTAAGGTAAAATGAGTTTAAATCATAGAACAGAAAAATTTCTCGGCAGAATATTTTTAATTTAGGCCCTTGACATTATAGAACTATTTGTTATAAATTTAAAATTTAAATATGTAATAAAATTGAATGATTTGTGTTTCTTAGTTTCTTAAATACTTTTTCTGACTTTTTGAAAAAGAAAAAACTGTTACACGACATGGCTGCTCTCAAAACATGTCCCTTTTAACACTATCAAAGCTATGGTGACATTTATTAAATTAGTAGAGCAGACTTTGTGTTCTATTTATTCTTAAATATTTACTCCACTTTGAGCAATGGACTTACTTCTTCTAAATTAAAATCTATATTCGATTGTAAATTACATACAGGGTGTTTCATTAATATTGCGCAAAAATTCCCTGCATAAAAATATGAAGAAAAGTTTCTATAAACTTGTGTCCGAAACTGCTTCGTTTCAGAGATACAGGGTGTTAAACTTTTATTTTTATTTTTGTTTTTTCTAAATAATTTTTTAAATAATGTCGATATTTGAACTAACATTGGTATCTAGTAGTTTTTTAAAATGCGAAATTCGAATTTGATGTTAGTATGGCTCCCACTTGTAGAGAGCGCCACATACAAGTATTTTTAATCTTTTTATAAGCCATAACTTTCTTATACGTGCTTGTATTACATTTTTAAGCAAAAAAATAGATTTCTCTGTAATTTTTACGACATGAAAAAGGCATACTTGGTAGAAGTCGCTACGAGTTCTCGAGAAAAAAATAACAAACAATGTAAGTGACATTGATATCGCTATACATATCAGAGTTTGATAAAATTGCAATTATCTCTTAAGCAAAGCCGAAATCAAAAAATTATCAAAAGGTACTTCGCATTAGCCATTAAACTGCCTACATAACAGTCTTATCAAAATAGAAAATAGCAGTGGCGTACATATTTTTCGTTCCGCTTAAAAATTTTAACACCTGCTATCCTTCGAAACGAAACATTTCCAGACATAGGTTTATGCGAAAAATTTTTAACATACAAGGATTAAAAAAAGTCCCAGGCTTTTTGCAAACATTGTATGTAGTGCGCGTATAAGGTCCCCCCCTATTAACTTTTGTTTACCAAATGTGAGAATAACAAAATTTTGGTACGTTCAATAAGAACTTAAATACCTACTAAATGTAAATTTTCGATTTAGCTTTCAAAGATGGCAGCAGGCCGCCATATTAATTAAATTTTTTAAATGAGAGGTGGGGTCGAGTCATATCTCGTTGGAAAGGTATTTTCAATCTACAAGTGATCTCTAAGTTTGATAAGATTTTATTGAATTTTCATAATATATTGAACACCTTTGATAATTGAATCAAAAATGTAGACTTAAAAAATAGTATTTTAGTTTTTCTAGAATGTACAAAAGTTTCACTATTCTCACATTTGTAAACCAAGAGATAACAAAAGGGGTTGAACT
This sequence comes from Polydrusus tereticollis, assembly GCA_963920685.1. Lineage (NCBI taxonomy): Eukaryota > Metazoa > Arthropoda > Insecta > Coleoptera > Curculionidae > Polydrusus > Polydrusus tereticollis. The sequence continues at coordinate 78,971,697 of OY987331.1, read as the reverse complement.
TTATACGCGCACTGTATAGCTTATCTGTTTGGTCATAATAGAATGCAATTGGGATCAAAAATGTTTATTTATCCTCATGCAAACCAGAAAATTAAATATAACTTTTTCTGGTAAATATAATTACAGCTTGAATTAATGTTTGCACGAAAAATAAAGGGAAAAAAATATTTTGTCCCATCTATCGTTTGGTTTTTATATAGATTAATTTCAAAATACCCGTTACGTGATTGTGAATATACTTATTTGCCATGGATGTGATCTTCTAGTTTTATTATTTCTCAAATGACTGGCTAAAATAATGTGGTGAAACGCGAGAACGCAATGAATCGTATTGCGGTGAAATTAAAGCGACCGATCATTTTCTTTCGTTATCTACAGGTTTCGTTGTATGGGTAAAAAGCAGTATAATTTTACAATAATGAAATTATTTTTTATAAATGTCATATAATCATCATACAGTGTCTTAATCCTTTAACCTGTGAATATACTATACTTGTAGATACGAGGAACTTACCTTGTCATTAGGGTAAGTTTCAAATGGAATGGGTTGCCAGTTTAACGAAGGATTAACAATCTGATTTCCAGTCGGTGGCCAAAGCCCTGCGAGAACGAGCTGCAAAGACATCTTGGTTCTGTTAACGTCGGTGCTTCTGGCTTCAGTGTATTGGATGTTCCATGTTGGACCCAAGAATGAGTTGTACCGTTTATGTAGAGTTGTTCCCACGCGGTATGCAACCTTTTTTCCCTTCTGGTTGGGAGGATTATAAATTAATTAAGTAGATATTGACTGTTTTTGCCTATTAAAATTAAGGAGCCACACGTCGTCACAGATATTAATGCATGGCAATATTCTAATTTCTTACATTTTACACAGACCGTCGATATAAGAGAGGTTAGGAAGGTGAAGTATCTGGGAACCATTATTGATCGACACCTTAAATGGACTGATCATATTGAATATCTTAAGATACATCTATGATTCGTTAACTTATACGCAAATTTTACATCATACGAGGAATTCTATACACTACATTAATAATACAGGTATACAAATCCTTAACAGAATCACTACTTAGACATGGCTTAATCCTGTAGAGCGGCGCTTATAAACGTAATTTAAAGCAACTTAAAATAATCCAAAATTAGATTTTGAAAATGGCATTCAATAAAAATACACTATACCAGACAAATCGACTTTATAACGCAGATATTGGAAATTTAAATAGATTCTACATTCAGTCACTATACCGGGTGATGCATGGCTTAATTGAACATAGGAAATCCCATGTAAATCTTGAGGTGGCTAAATATTGGCTCCCCTGTACATTTTAGAGAAAAATTGTATTAAAATTATTTGAAGAGGCCGATATAATAAACCCATATGCCAAGTTTGAATAAATTCTAATAAGCAAATCCTAACTTATTCAATTAAATGTGATGGCAAAATTACGAATATTTCATATAAGTTTGGGTAATACAGCAAACAACAGCAAATTATTATTTGGCATTACAAAACGAAAAGTAGCGTCAGTGACAACATTTTCATTATAATTATTTAATTATAGCTAAATATGAGTTATTCCATTAAAAGGAAAAAGTAACTATATGACTAAGTAGTATTATACAGGAAACCGTTTAGGAGCAGTGTCTGAAATGTTTTCAGTTCAATTCCCTGATAAGCCTATCCCTTCCGTTTCATAAATTAAACTTATCATTAGTAAGTTTGAGTCCAAAGGCACTGTAATAAACTACTGTAAATGCTCAACTCAGAATGTCAACAGAGCTGAAGAAAGGGATAATTGAGATTTTGATATTTTACTGTACGTGGAGGAAAATAAAATGATTAGCACGAGGATTCTCGGGCAAGCCGTAGGAAAACATGAAACCACAGTGTTGCGCACTTTTAAAAAACATAAATATTTTCCTTACAAGTATGAAAAACATCAAGAGCTACGGCAAGGTGATTAGGAACGGAGAATGGTGTTCTGTTTTGAGGTAATGGAAAGACCAAAATATTAATAGGGATTTTTTGAGTAATATTTGTTTTACCGGTGAATGTACATTCACCCTCAACAACGAACCAAATGTTTAAAATTGCCGGTATTGGAGCCAATAAGATGAACATCGTCTTGTTCATACTCGAATGCAATATCCACAAAAAAATAAATGTTTGGGCGGAATTTGTAGGACATCACATTATTGTACAATTTTTTATGGAAGGCAACCTTGCAGCAGTAACCTATTTCGACTTATAGCAAAATCGAAGTGAACCCGCACTAGAAGAAATTGTACGCGAAAATCAGGAGAGCTGGTGACAAATGGATGGTTTGTCCTGCCCATAATTCTTTCATGGCTAAGGAATACTTGCAAAATATTTTGAACGGAATAATTATTGACCCACGGCATCTAATCCTTTGGTCAGCCAGGTATCCTGACATTCCGCCAAACGACTTCTTTCTGTGGGGTCGCTTAAAAAATTTTATTTATAAAGATGTAAAATTGCAAAATCTAGACCAGCTAAAAAACTGTATTCCATTAGAATGTAACAGAATTTCTCAATATCAACTCAGTAATGTAAGAAATGAATTTTATGATCGGTTAGGATATTGTTTAGCTGTTATTGGAGGGTTGTTTGGACATTTAATTTATTAATATTTTTGTGAAAATCTGTAGTCTTAGGTATGTTATGTTAAATTAAAGGCTTAGTAAGAAAAACATAATGGCGTCTTTTATTTTGGATGTGTGATTGCCGGATTGGTGAAACGAAAATGTGTTTATCTACTTTCATTTAGTAATATGAATTTTACAGTTCTGTAAATCGTTTTGTAAGGGCATCTATTACAGCACTAGTGCTGTAATAGATGCCATTACAGCACTAGTGCTGTAATAGATGCCCTTACAAAACGATTTTTAATAGCAGGTGCATTTTTATTTTTAAAAATGCCTTTTGCCAAATATTTTTATTCATAGATGAAAGTAGATAAATGTGTTTTTAATGCGATTTATTCGTTAAGTCCAGCTTTACGTCAATTTTTGACAGTAGCGTCATAGAAATTATTTGCTGGTGTTTGCTGTAATTGTATTACCTTCCTAAACTTTGAAAATTTCGTAGTTTTGCCATCACACTTAATTGAATAAGTTACGATTGGCTTATTAAAATTTATTTACACTTGGCACATGGGTTTATTATATTGACCTATTCAAAAAACTATTATACAATTTTTCTCTAAAATGTAGAGGGGAGCCAGTATTTAACTACCTCAAAATTTACATGAAATTTTCTATACGTTTAACTAAGTCATGCATCACCCGGTATGTTTGTTAATTCATAAAAAAAAGGACCTACAGATTCATATTAAACATAACCACACAACAAGACAAAGTACAAAGAGGTATCATTATCTGAATCCCTCAAATGATAGAACCATAAATCTAAAATTTGCTAGTTTCTTGACTCCCAAATTCTGCAATTTACTACTTAATGATGTTAAAACCATAAATAATAATATAAATTTTACCAAGGTGCCTTGCCTCTCGTTTGTCTTTTTTTAAAATTTTTTTTTTCTCTTTTCTGAATCTTTTTAGTAGTATATTTGCTTATATTGAAGGTGGGTAATGTATTGAAGTCCTTAAACAACAATTTTAAAATAGCTTACAAATCAGTAAACAATTTACGTAGCTTATTCTCGATAGTAAAGGATTTAATAAACGTGATTGACAAAAGTGGGGTATATTTGTTGTCCTGTAATTCATGCACAGCTAAATATGCTGGACAGACAGGACGTAGTTTTATTATTAGAATAAAAGAACATTAAAGGTGTAGCAAAACCCAATACCTACGCCCCTGGCGAAAGGTGGATCTCCCACCTACAACCGCCGAGTAAAAAAGCATTTCACTGGGTCGCGGCAAGAGGGATTTTCGGGGGACAAAGGTCCGAGTAATACTAAAAGCGAAGTTCGATTAAAGTACGATCGTTTAATTTAAACCGAACCTTCGGGCAATTGTTTTGTCAGTGCTTCGGGATATCGCGGGAGTTACTGTGAGCCTGATCGGGTTAGGTAAGTCGGGATATCTTGAAATACTTTTGGGTTGTATCTTTGCCAAAACTCAGAAAGTAATGATATGTATTTTTTGTGTTAGATTAAGACGTAGAAGACGGAATATAATTGACTCCTCCCAAAGAAAAGCTGTTTTCTTTATTTTGACCACCAGCAAACCCACTGATAGTTTCACTGCAAAGGTGTGCGCCCACATGGGCGAAGCGTGGCGAAGAGAAGCGTCGCTTAGGTATTGTCCGCCCACTTAGGCGACGAGAAGCGTAGCGAAGAGTCGCATTGCACCCCAATAGTAAACAAACACACCGTACAGTTGGGTTAGGACCGACAACGATAGGCAACGAATAACAAATATGTCGGATCTTCTCTTCTTTTCGCACCGCTCATTAGCGCGGCGCGAAGCGTCGCGTCGCGTAAAACTTCGCCTGGTTGCACTCATAAGACTTCTCGTGCGTCGACTTACGCTTCGCCACGCTTCGCGCCTCGCAAGTGGGCGAGTATATATTTACTTACATGTAACTTTCTCATGCGGAAAAAATACGCATCGCGACGCGACGCGCCGCTTCGCTCAAGTGAGCGGGCACCTTAAAACTCACAGAAATTGCCTAATGACAAGAGATCAGCTTTTGGCCTACATTTAAGCGAGAATTTACATAATTTTAATACTAAAGACAACTTTAAAATGCTACATAATGCGAATAAAGGCCATAAGCTGAGTTTTTTAGAAAATATAGAAATAGCCAAATTAGAGATTAATAAAATCAGGTTGAGTGTTTGAACGATACTGTCAACGCCCACTACAGAGAAGCAGCGAAAATTGTAAATGAGTTTAAGTACTGAATGTTTGTTTAAACAATCATACTTCTTTTTGTGTAACCTAGATGCCGCTCTGGTTCGGTATATTTTATTTTATTTTTTTAAATGTTTTTTTGGTCTATTCCGTTCATCCATTTTATATAGTTAGTTAACCTGTCTTCGCCATGGTGAACTTGTTTGTGTCCTTAATGTAAAGTTTGTGATTATATTATGTAAGTAATACCTAATAATTTTGATTTTGAATTGAGAATAATTTATAAATGAACTTTTTAAACAGCACTCGAAAATGGTTTAAGAAACCGAAACGCGTAGAGCAAAATATTAAATATTTGTGATTGATTTGATATTGAATTTTTCTTTCCTCTTCAATATTTGCATATTTCCATAATAATAATGATATATTAACTTGAGAAACTGGTACATATAGGTGCATTGTAGCACCTAGGTACCTAGCATACACTAATGTATTATAACAATTAGTTAGGTAATTAATTAGATATTTGACTTCCTGGCACCAGTTTATCTCAATGTTATTGACTTTTAACTTTGTTTCTTGTCTTTTGGTCCAGTCTTTTGTGAAGCAAATGGCTCTTGTCTTGGATGATTCAGATTCCAATCCGAAAGCCATTTTTCTAGAATTTTGATGTATCGCTGCAACCTCGTGATAATCAGTCACGGTTATTTTGAATTCGCAATGCCGTCGGCAAATAGATGGAGTTTAGTTAATCTACCTTTCGAAATGCCAGGAGTGAAAATGTTGTACAGCGTCGGAAAGAGTGGGTGCGTGGGTAAGTATTGTGGCACCCCCGCCCTTATGTGTTTTATTTTTGAAATCTCGGTTTCCGGCAAGACTATCAACTCCATTTTCCAAATAAGGGATTATATTTATCAGGTAGTTTGGCATGCGAGACAACAATTTTGAGTCTCTATATGTTCCTATTGATGGTAAAAGTATAGAACAAACTTAAGCTGTTAAATTTCTTACAGTCAAATTTGATAATGGTCTACAGTGGGAGGAACATGTTGATTCTGTTGTTAGTAGAATAGGTAGGGCAGCGTATGTCATTCGTTTTTTGCGTCACCCGGTCGGTCTCAATGTAATGAGAATTTTCTATATGGCTAGTGTTCAGCCTATAATTTCGTATAGTATAATGTTTTGGTATCATGCTTCTAATGCACATACCAATAGAATGCTTGTAGCTCAAAAGCGAGTAGTTAGGATTATTCTTGCCATTTATTTATGCTTGTGCTCTATGTTTGAGATCCAACTTCGATAGGTTTGTTAGAAATGGTGATGTCTCTTGTACGTTATTACTAGAGGCCTAGGGGTAGAAATTACTTAAGGGTGCCTTTTCATCGAACAGCTCTTTTTCATAAAGGTATCCTCAAGCTATAATATAATTATTTGCCAAGACTATTAAGTCTATTCAGAGTATTGAACTATTTAAGCATAATATGAAAAATCTTGCTCTCTTATCAGCATCAATAGGAACTTTGGATCATCCTCATCAGTCTCCCTGCCGCTACTATCGCTCATGATATTATTGTAAAATTTAATAAAAATTGTGTGCTGTGACACTAACACTTTACTTGGCAAAACGTTGTTTTCCTTTAAATCCCAAAGTCGAACATAGGCCAATGTTAGAGTTTAAATCATCAGGGATCGAACCGGTCGGGCCATTGGTTTAAAACCACCAATTTACTGATCCCGGAAATTAATATTCAAATAGTTTAAAATATAGAGTACGCAAGACACCAGTATTGCTAAAAAATAAGTCTTCTCCTAAACAGCCAAAACAAATTTTACTAAAATTACCTGATAAAAGTCTGATTTAAATTTCGTTCCCAAAAATGGGGTCCAAATATTGATTCCATGATATACAGGGCGTTTCAGAAGTACGGTACGTAACTTAAGGACGTGATTCCTTATTACATTCTAAGAGAAAAAGATTATATGAACATGTGTCCAGAGCTGCCCCGTTTTTGATAAACAGGGTGTTAAATTTTTTTTTTTAAATAGGTTTTTTATAATTTCTTTAAATATCCTTTTCCCGATTTTATGGACATTTGGTACCGTTATTCGTTGTGATAAGGGGCTTAGTTAGCCCTGAGTAGATTACATTTATTAAGTCCAGTGGCGACCCGGAGAGCTTCTAACGAATATTATTGACAAGAAAATGTGCGTCACTGACTTTATTCTAATTTTGACATCTTTTTTTTCGAATTAACCAACCAATAATACAACTTTTTTGATCCCTGAATTGTTTTTGCGTCTTGCTTTCTTTTCGAGAGAAAAATAAAAACCACTTTATTGCATGTACAAAAAAAATACCTATGAATTTCAAAGTTAACTAAAATATGAGGTGAAGGTAATTTTTGATATCAAATTTACCCGTTTTGTCAATAACAAGTCAAAATTGAATAACTTTACTAACGCTGAAATGGCCCAGATGCATTTCAATTATGGCCTAGCAAATGGAAATACTGAAGAAGCTCGACGAATTTATCAGGAACGTTATTAAGACAGGGTACTGCCATGTGCCAAAACATTTAAGACAGCTCCATGCAAGATTGAGTGAGACTGGGAGTTTAAAATGTACTACGGAGCTTTCTGGCAGACCTGCAACAGTAGCCACGCCTGAGTTAGAAGAGAGATAGAAGTTAATTCTTCAACTAATGCCAGAAAGGTAACAATGCATCACCTGTTTGGAGGGTTTTGCATCTTTATCAACTATACTCTTACCATATTTAACGTGTGCAAACTCTGCTTCCCCGTGATTTTCAGTCAAGGTTTGATTTTAGTAGGTGGCTGCTGCATACAGTAGCACATAACAACAATTTTTTTCCGAACGTTTTATTTACTGATGAGGTCTCTTTTTCAAGAGAAGCCATTATGAATTTTTATAACAAACATTTTTGGGCTGACGATAATCCTCATAAAATTAGAGAAAGTCGCTGTCAGCAACAATTTTCGGTGAATGTACAGGCAGGGATCATTGGCGACTATCTTACCGGATCATACTTTTAACCACCTCGATTGAATTGAAACTCCTACACGCAATTTCTATCTGAAGAACTTGACGTTCTGTCAGAAGAAGTACCTCTACAAATAAGAACTAATATGTTGTTAATGCACGACGGCGCCCTAGCTCATTTTAGCCTAGTTGCTCGTCAATACCTCGACAACACTTTTTCTAATTGCTGAATTGGACGCGCAGGTCCCCAAGGTTGGCCAGCTCGCAGTCCGGACTTGAATCCTCTAGACTATTATTTATAATGTCTCTTGTATGCAAGACGCCTGTACTAGATAAAAATGACTTAAGAATTCAAAATATTGAATGCCTGCATTATCTCGTATCCAGTGGCGTAACTTAGGGCATGTGCGCCCCCCCCCCCCGCATAATTTTGAAAGCACCCTGCTATTTTGAACCTGTCTGAATCCTTCACACTTACACTATAGTAAAAAAGATTGTCATCTGTGAGCGTTGTTTAATATAGCAGGATATAAAGTATTGTAGTTGTCGATTTTCATTAGATTTATTATTTTCATCAAGGAACTTGAGAGCGCCCGTGGCTTTGCTACGCCCCTCCGCAATGCGGGGCCTGCGGTGGCGGTTTTTACGCCACTGCTCGTATCGCATTGCAAATAGGAAATAATGCAGGCATTTTTAAACGCGTAAAGGTGCCCGCTGACGTGGGCGAAGCGTCGCGTCGCGAAGCGTGGCGAAGAGTCGGATTGCACCTCAATAGTAAACAAACAAACCGTCCAGTTGGGTTAGGTTCGACAACGAATAACACATATGTCGGATCTTCTCTTCTCTTCTCAGCGCTCATTAGCGTGGCGCGAAGCGTCGCGTCGCGTAAAATTTTGCCTGGTTGCTCTCAAGACTCCTCACGCGTCGACTGACGCTTCGCGCCTCGCAAGTGTGCGAATATGCATTTACTTACATGTTACTTTCCCATGCGGAAAAAATACGCTTCGCGCCGCTTCGCCCAAGTGAGCGGGCACCTGTCGATCGTAACCCAACTATACAATGTGTTTGTTTACTATTGGGATGCAATGCGACTCTTCGCTACGCTTCCCGTCGCCTAGCTGTGCGGATAATACCTAAGCGACGCTTCTCCTCGCCACGATTCCCGACGCAACGCTTCGCCCAAGTGGGGCGCACCTTAAGAGAATGAATGGTGGACTGGTGAGACGATTGCAATCGTCCGTTTTATCAGTAGGTGGCCATTTTCAACATTTGCTTTGAATAAATGTTGCATTTTTTTCTGTGTCATTATTTAAAAAAATTATTTTATTTTTAAATTAACTGTTTTAATTAACTTTGAAATTCCGAGGTATGTTTTTTGTACATGCAATAAAGTAGTTTTTATTTTTTCTCTCGAAAATGGAGCAAGACACGAAAACAATTTACGGAACAAAAAGTTGTATAATTAGTTGGTAAATCCGAAAAATAATATCAAGATTAGAAAAAAGTCAGTGGCGTACATTTTTCTGTCAATAATATTCGTTAGGTGTTCCCCGGGACGCTACTAGACTTAATAAATTTAATTTAGTTACGGCTACCTAAGCCACTTAGGTATCATTATGAATAATGGTACCAAATTTTAATAAAATCGGGAAAAGGATAATTGAAAAAACTATAAAAAAAACTATTTTTTCTGAAAAACATCAACACCCTGTATATCAAAATCGGAGCAACTCCGGACACATGTTCGCATAAACTTTTTCTCTTAGAATATCATAAGAAATTACCCCCTTAAGGTACGTACCGTACTTCTGAAACACCCTGTATTATGCCGCGCGAAATATTTAGGTAAGTACCTATTTTTTTTTTTACGACTACGATAGGCTATTTTAATAAAATTATGTTTTATATTATAAGAGTCGAAAAGTCAAAAACCAAATTCCTACTTACTTCGCTTATTTGTCCGTAACCTTCTGGATAGTAGCTCTCGTCATTTATTGGGTTTTTTGAGTAAGCTGGTGAATTAGGGACTCGATCTCCATGACGAAACAGCTGATAAATGGCAGAAATAGAATTAAAATAAAGAAGATGTTTACAAAATACACAACTTCCCCAAGCTAAAATATGAGGATTTAACCCAACTTACCTTAGTTCAAAAGTTTCCAAAATACAGAGCGTCAAAGATATTATTTTCCTAACTACTGCTCTTCAATACGCCCTGTATAAAACTTCAACACAAAAAGTTGCGGCTCCTCGACCCAGACGCACATTCTGAATCGTTTTTGTTCGAATTCATAAACAAAAATTAGGGAGCTTGGGCCAGTCCTAAGCCTGGATAAATTGTGAAGGAAGACAAGGACGAGTTTCAGTACGCAATAAAACATTTAAATTCAATTATCTCAGAAACGGTTACTCGAAGCGAAACTCATATCGCTGTACCTTCTTGAACAAAAGTTGCCTTGGAATAAGACTTAGTGATTAGAAATTTATTACATCCAGGCACAAAAAAGTTATGAAGTTTTGGAGGTATCCGAAGTGCTGCTCGTGGCGCGCTCTGCAGAGTATTTCAAAAAAACCCCCAATACCACATTTTGTGCAAATTCTGCCTGTATTAAGCTAAATTAAAAATAATGAATAATAGGGAGATTTTAAGCCACCGAAACTCTTAGCGCTTAACGTTTGCAGTTAGCAGTTATTTGACGTATGGGGCGAGAAATATATCCGATATGTCAAATGTACTGTTCTTCTACTCTCCATATTCAACCTGCCTTGTGCAACTTCTGGGATATTCTTTCAAACTTACGAAATCCGTATACCGGGTGATGCATGACTTAGTTGAACATAGGAAATCCCATGTAAATCTTGAGGTGGCTAAATATTGACTCCCCTGTACATCTTAGAGAAAAATTTTATAATCGTTTTTTGAAGAGGCCGATATAGTAAACCCATGTGCCAAGTTTGACTAAATTTTAATAAGCCAACCCTAACTTATTTAATTAAATATCATGGCAAAATTACGAAATTTTGATAGGTTAGGTAATACAGCAAACACCAGCAAATTATTATTGGGCATTGACAAAACGAAAGTAGCGTCAGTGACAATATTTTTATTGAAGGCGCTTTAATTATAGCTAAATATGAGGTATTCCATTAAGGAAAAAGTAACTACGATTAAGTGGTATTAAACAGGAAACAGTTTAAGAGCAGAAATGTTTTCAGTTCAATTCATTCATAAGCCTATCCCTTCCATTTAATTAATTAAACTTATCATTAGTAAATTTGAGTCCAAAGGCACTGTAATAAACAACTGTAAATGCTCAACTTAAAATGTCAATGGAGCTGAAGAAAGGGATAATAGAGATCTTTTTATTTTACTGCACGTGCAGGAAAATAAAATGATTAGCACGAGGATTCTTGGGCAAGCCGTAGGAAAACATTAATTAAACCACAATGTTCTCCACTTTAAAAATACAACCATATTGTCCTTACAAGTATGAAAAACATCAAAAGCTACGGCAAGGTGATGAAGAACGGAGAATGGTATTCTGTTTTGAGATAATGGAAAGAGCAAATAATGATAGGGATTTTTTCAGAAATATTTGTCTTACCGAATAATGTACATTCACCCTCAACAACGAACCAAATGTTTAAAATTGCCGGTATTGGAGCCAAGAAAATGAACATCGTCTTGTTCATACTCGGACGCAATATCCACAAAAAATAAGTGTTTGGGAATTGTAGGACATCACATTATTGGACCATTTTTTATGGAAGGGAACCTTACATCAGTAACTTATTTGGCCTTACTACAAAATCGAATTGAATCCGCACTAGAAGAAGTTGTACGCGAAAGTCAGAAGATCTGGTATCAAATGGATGGTTGTCCTGCCCATAATTCTCTCATGGTTAGGGAATACTTGCAAAATATTTTTTTACGGAAATATTATTGGCTCACGGCATCTAATTCTTTGGACAGCCAGGTCTCCTGACCTTTCGCCAAACGAGTTCTTTCTGTGGGGTCACTTAAAAATTTTATTTATAAAGACGTAAAATTTGAAAATCTAGACCAGCTAAAAAACTGTATTTCATTAGAATGTGACAGAATTTCTCAATATCACCTCAGTAATGTTAGAAATGAATTTTATGATCGGCTAGGATATGGTTTAGCTGTTAATAGAGGGTTGTTTGAACATTTAATTAATTAATGTTTTTGTGAAATTTGTAGTCTTAGGTATGTTGTGTTAAATAAAAGGCCTAGTAAGAAAAACATATTGGTGTCTTTTATTTTGGATGTGTGATTGCCGGATTGGTGAAACGATAATGTGTTTTTAACGTAAAATAATCTTTATTCTTGGAAAGTACTCCATACTTACAGTGGAGTCAATGTAATGTAAATGAAACAATGCAGTCTTCCTCCACAGTTTAATTCTAAAGTAAATTTTAAGTTCCCAACATGTTTCGAATGCTTAAGCATTCATCATCAGGGGATGATATTACATGATTGAGAATGAACAGTGAATCTAAAATAAAGTTTTAGGACTTACCTAACATCCAGTTTAAAAGCGAGGTATGTTGTCTCAAACTAATGAGTACAACTTATAATGTGATACAGTAATATGTGAAAGTTGAAGACTTGGTATGAACTAGCTACTTAGTTTAACAAATTTAATATCATACAATACAAAATAAAACTTTTTCCTTCATATGCTTTAAATTAATTTACTGCCTCATTAAAATGCTTCTTTTTCTATTAAAATCTCACATTTCACTCAAATTTTTATCTTTACATTAATTTCAACACAACTAGCTAGTTCATACCAAGTCTTCAACTTTCACATATTACTGTATCACATTATAAGTTGTACTCATTAGTTTGAGACAACATGCATCGCTTTTAAACTGGATGTTAGGTAAGTCCTAAAACTTTATTTTAGATTCACTGTTCACTCTCAATCTTGTAATATCCTTTTAGTATCCCCTGATGATGAATGCTTAAGCATTCGAAACATGTTGGGAACTTAAAATTTACTTTAAAATTAAACTGTGGAGGAAGACTGCATTGTTTCATTTACATAATCTTTATTCGTTATGTAGCTTTACGTCAATTTTTGACAATGGCGTCATAGAAATTATTTGCTGGTGTTTGCTGTATTACCTAAATTGTGAAAATTTCGTAATTTTGCCATCACATTTAATAAGTTAGGATTGGCTTATTAAAATTTATTCAAACTTGGCACATGGGTTTATTACATCGGCCTCTTTAAAAAATTATAATTAAACCTTTTTGCATCACCTGGTATAAGACGAAGATAAGAGTTTTGTACTTTTTAAATTCTATCTCTTTGGGTTTATGCAAACAACTACCGTAAACAACATCCCCGTGGCGAGCACAACTCTCTTAAGTTGCACCAGAGAAGATAATAGCTACGCGTATTATTTTCTTTAGTTGCATTGACAGGTCATGACGACTAGAGTAGAGCAACCTTAACGTACATATGGAGGACTTGAAGTAGGAGGCCGATCGGCAACAGCAGTATTTTAAATTTCTGTCCCCTTTTATTGATCAATTCGCTAAGTATAGAATTTTTCTCGTTTTATTGATCGAAATCACTTTTTTATTAATTTTTTTCGTAATATTATTGATAATGAGTAATCGTAAATTATATAAGAGTAGAGTTTGCTTTGTGCCGGGGTATAAAACAGGATATTTTTCCGATAAGAATCTCAAGAAAGAACTGGGTGAAGACAACCAAAACCTCTTCCTAGCTCCAAAAGTACTTAACCCGTAACTGGTGAGGTGAATTTTTTGTAACGCAATTGGTGACGTTGGGTTATAGATACCCAGTATTTTTCCAGGCCCTGCTGCGCAACTAGTTTGAAAAAATTTAAAAAAATTATTGAAAATCAAAAAAGTTGCTTTTGCTTATGGTGCTAAGAAGTTTTAATTACAAAAAATTTGTAAAATGAAACAAAAAAAAGTAAAGTGCCCACTTATGCACAAAATGAAAAAAAAAATTATTAACCTATGTTATTATTATCAAATATTTTTATAAATTCTTATTGTTTTTTTTTTATGTATCGTTAAACTTATATTATAAAAAGGCAAATCCTTAATAAAATGTTTTTGTTGTGTATATAGAATGTAACATAAGGTTAAAATGCAAGCCATCATTCGATGCATTCGCGGCACATGGGAACTATGCAACTTCCGCAAATCGGCACCTTGCATGTATTACAAATTTTCTTAGTCTTTCTGTCAGAGCCAGGTGGACACTTCCTGCATCTTACTTGTTTATCCAGGTCCTGTCTGACTTCTTGTGGAACAGATTTTTGCAATATTCTACTAATATTGAGTCGCAATTCACGGAGGAGACGTTTGTTTAGAAGTCTATGATTCAGATAACGCTCCACAAGTCCTTTGGCAAGCATTTTTATATATTTCAGCCTAGTTACATCTGGGTTTCCAGGACATGCAGAGTAAATAATGTAAGAATTTACCATGCTAATGGTCATCAGTGTGAAGAATATGGCCATCGGCCACCGTCTTGTACGACGACTTGTCGAATAGACTGTACACTTCTCATCTAATGCGTCGACCCCACCTTTCGTGCTGTTGTAAAAAGCAATGATCTCCGGCTTTTGGGTTTCCGGATCGGTTGCTTGAGTATGGTGCATTGATGATACAGGAAGGACAGCCTTACTCTTCTTTAGAACGACAGAGACTAGTGTTATGTCGTTGGTAAAACCATAGAGAACGTCTCCTTCTTCTCTTTGTTTTGCCGGTAGAAATTCTTTAGGAATTTCTCTTTTATTTTTACGCAGAGTTCCTACGTAAGTCAAGCCTCTTTTGGTTAGCTCCTGAACAAGCAGGCGCGGTCATACGGGGGGGGGGGGGGGGTGGCCATGGGGGCCATTGCTCCCCCCCTTGGCGTCGATTTACATTATAAAAGCCCTGCCTCCATAAATTGACCAATCGTGTCAAACCCTTAATTTTTTAAAAATATTTAAACGCAAAAAATATTAATAAAAATAATTAAGTAAGTAGGTATAATATAATATAGGTATCTATAATTTTCTTAAAATTTACTTAGCCGTTTTTTGCGTATTTTTCCTACTTGAAAACCAAGAATCATCAACAAAAAAGGGCGTGGCACCAAAAAATTTTTCGCCTGCGGCGCTCAGACTTTTCCTACCACCGCCTCTCTAAATTGGCATAAGCCGCCACTGCATGGCCCCCCCCTCAAAATGTTGATATGACCGCCCCTGTGAACAAGACCTATTGAAGAAAACCAATTGTCAGCCGTTATATTCCAGTGAGTGTCGACAATCGGCTCAATTAGTTGCAGCACTGCCTGTGTTGGTTTGGGAAATTTTCTTTCTTCATCGGTGAGTGTTCTGCCATCACTGTCCTTTCCGGAATAGATGTATGCATTCAGCAAATAGTGTGTTCTTGCGTCTGTTAGTGCCATTATTCGTCAATGCAGGCATACTCTCCAATTGAGTAGCAATCACGACAAATTTTCAGGAACTTTCGGAATACCCATGATATGGCAGCCGTTGCGTCATTCTGTTTTCGCTCCTCTCTATCTGAAGCATCATTAAAACGTCAGTACCTACGAGTATCATCAGACAAAGTTTGTCTGCTTATCAACAATTTTTCATTGGTTCGTCGTATGATTTCGTTTAAAATTTCCTCACTAAATAGAAGTTCCCATGGAGACTGTGGCATACAAAGCTGACCGAGGGCTCTTGCAGGACCAATTCTTCCCGGAAGATGGGTAATAATATTGTGCCTTCTTGTACGAGTGTTTAAAGCGGGTGCTTGTTTTGCCCATACGAAGCCATTTTCCCATGGTATTTTAATTGTTTTCGTAGACGTTTTTGCCTTTTTGCAAGCGGTTCGTCGTCTTCTGATAAATATGGGCTATCTGTTTCGTAGTGTTGCGATAATAGAGAGCTTCATACTACAGATAAAGGATTACTTAAAGTACCAGTAATACGACTACGTTCGTCTTCATTGTCAGATGCTTCTTGTTCTGATTCACTGTCATGGTCACTATGAAAACTTGGGTCTGTGATGTCTCCTTCATTGCCACTGCACTCACTTTCAATGTCATCAAAAACAGACGTAGCCCACTCACTAAATCCAGGTTCATTTCATTTCATACGCAGCTTTTTAGACGCCATAGCAAGTAAAAATAAAAAACAGAAAAAGCAGCGAACTGTTACTTAACTGGTGAGGACGGGTAAAAAATACCCCGGTTTTCGGAAATTTGCTAATAAAATCAGACACAGCTCTATTTGCGGGACGCTTGCACTCTGTGCCGACCGGCGGTAAACTGATTTGAAGGTACCTGAGTAAGCAGCGTCCTTGGAGTCACAGTTTGTTGACAGTGGCGCACTAAAATTCTGTCTGGGTATTTAATACCCAACCTCACCAGTTACGGGTTAAGTTAAAATTAGCTTATAAGCCATAACAATTAAGTAAACGATATCAAACTCATGAAAATATTATGATGTCGATTAGTTATATACATATTTTTTTCACTACACTTATTACAGTTATAAACTTTGCACAAAGCATATCCTAAAAAATATATTAAATCAAAGATTTATACATGTATGTAATTATTAATTAAATATCTCTTTATATAAGGAATCCTGAAAAGGTGTACTCTCAAGTTGTTCACCATGCAAATTGAGTCATGAAAGCAATAAAAATAAAACTATTATTAAATCGTTTATATTAAGAGGGCGTGAAACATTAAAAGGAGCATGTATGTTGTGTTACCCGCCATATTTTAGGATTAAAACAGAAGGTAATTTTCTATTTTATGCCCATACAACTTTTTTCGTAGATCACTAAGCATATAAAGGATCTATATCACGCTTACCAAACGCTTAACGAGAAGCAATAAGGACCTGTTTCGCTGCAGCTAAATTATTTTAAAAACAGATGTTATACGCTTCCCTGGATTTATGAATGTTTATTAATAAGAATCAAGGTGAAACAAGTTTATGAACATTTACGAAGTCACAAACTTTTGCCACTTCCTTGCATATAGATATACACTTTAATTAAATATATTGTATAATTTTTGATACAATATTTACACCAGTTTGAGCGATTGTTTATACTTTTAAAATTGTTGAATATTATACTTATACCTTTTATCGTAAAATATAAAATTTTAGGTTTAAAAATATTGCACATAACACTATACCTAAGTGCAGCAGTCTATGTGATATACAGGGTGTTTCAGAAGTACGGTACGTAACTTAAGGAGGTAATTCCTTATGATATTCTAAGAGAAAAAGTTCCTATGTACATACTACATATGTATGGAGTTGCCCCGTTTTTTATATATAGGGTGTTAAAGTTTTTTTTAAAAAAATCGGGTTTTTATAGTTTTTTTAAATACCCTTTTCCCGATTTTACTGAAATTTGGTACCGTTATTCACAATGATAAGGGGGTTAATTAGCCCTAACTAGATTAAAATTATTAAGTCCAGTGGTCCAAGGTGGTTTTCAGCAACAATTTTCGGTGAATGTATGGGCAGGGATCATTGGCGAGTATCTTATTGGACCATACTTTTTACCACCTCGGTTGAATGGAAACTCCTATACGCGGTTTCTATCTGAAGACTTGACGTTCTGTTAGAACACGTACCTCTACAAATAAGAACTAATATGTGGTGCATGCACGACCGCGCCCCAGCTATTTTAGCCTAGTTACTCGTCAATACCTTGACAACACTTTTCCTAATTGTTGGATTGAACGCGCAGGTCTCCAAGGTTGGTCAGCTCGCAGTCCCGACTTGAATCCTCTTCCTCTAGAGACAATTATTTATGGGGTCACCCAAAAGTCCTTTGTATACAAGACTACAGGCGTTTAGATGAAAACGACTTAAGAATTCGAATTACTAAAAGTTGCAATGTGATACGAAATAATGCAGTCATTTCTGAACGAGTAAGAGAACCAATGGTGAGACGATTGCAATCGTGCGTTTTTTCAGAAGTTGCTTTGATTAACTGTTGCATTTTTTTTTGTATCCTTATTTAAAAAAATAATTTAATTTTCAATTTAGATGTTTTAATTAACATTGGTATTTTTTTTTGTACATACATGCAATAAAGTGGTTTTTATCTTTTCTCACGAGGACGAAGCAAGATACGAAAACAATTCAAGAAACAAAAAGTTGTATTATTAGTCTGTAAATCTGAAAAAAACGTCAAAATTAGAAAAAAGTCAGTGGCGTACATTTTCTTGTCAATAATATTCGTTAAGGAGAGCACCTCCGGGACGCCAGTGAACCTAATAAATTTAATCTAGTAGGGGCTAATTAAGCTTCTTATCATTATATATAACGGTACCAAATTTCAATGACACCAGGAAAAGGATATTAAAAAAAAATTATAAAAAAACGATTTTTCTTAAAAAAACTTCACTACCCGGTATATCAAAAACGGGGCAACTCCGGACACATATTCATATAAACTGTTTCTCTTAGAATGTCATAAAAAATCACCCCCTTAAGTTATGTACCGTACTTCTGTATTAACCTGTATATTAGGTATACAGAGTGTTCGGTATGCACCTCCTAATTTCTGGGAAGCTTACAGAGGAGGTCAGAATAACCCTAATTCGTTATAGAAAAAAGTTATTAAAGTGCCCCGTTACGTAGATACGGAGCCCCAATTGAATAACCAACGATTTATTTTTTTGCCCTAACTTTTGAACCGGCTTGTATAATTTAATGAAATTGTAATAATTTATAAAGGCAATAGAGAGTCAATAAACCATACTACAGTAGTTGTTTTACATCGTCAAGGAAGTCATGCAGGAAGGGACTTGCCACCGCACTCGTTGGTCCATAATTTTGACCGGTGTCATTTGACAGAGCTGAAAACTGATTTTTTCAATACTCTGGTCATTTCGCTTCATAAGAGGTACTTTTAATTTATTTCGATAAAACTGGCGTTTTTGTTAAGATTATGATAAAATATAAAAATAGAATGAACGTTCATAAAACAATCCTAATCACTACGGACAACCTTGCTTTCCAGCTACTGATGTGTCAGCAAAATCTGTTAGCTAGTGAAAGAAAGCTTAAAAAAAATAAAATGAAATTGAGTTTAGGAGATTACATTTTTAACAGGTTAGTTAGTGGGTAAGTGAGTTTAAACAAAAATGCTTGACATATTTCAAAAATAGTACTATGGTTACTAATTCTAAACACGAAAGGTAAAAATAAAATACGCAGGGTATGCTGATGTGCATTTCATTTTTGGGAAGCGCTTTCCAACTCTCTAAAGGCAAGAAGACTTTATGCTTTATTTTTTTTATACAAGTCGGTTTAAAAGTTAGAGCCAAAAAACTAAATCTGGGTACTCCTTTGGGGCCCTGTATCTCCGTTAAGGGTCACTTTAGGATTTTTGTTTCTATGACAAGTTAGGGTTATTTTGACCTCCTATGTATGCTTCCGAGAAATTAGGAGGTACTTACCGGACACCCTCTATATACCTTATTTAACAACTGTTAAAGTTTGTTGAAGTTTTGTATGAACTTCTAGAATTAAACCTTATTCAATAAATTCCGTACAATGGGGCATGTGTACATATTTAGTAGATTTAGTCAAGACCAAATCCTAAAGCCCTAACTGGGTAGAAACTTTGAAAAATATAATTAAATATATTTTTTTATACTTAGTTTGTTTTTTTTGGTTCTAATAATATACCAAATATCATTATATTAATAGTAGTAAAGTTGTTTGCTTTTCAAAAACAAAGTTCTTTATAGTAGAATGTTTAACACTCTGCATTTTAGAAACCACATGTCCTTGTAACTACATACAGGCCGAGTTCTTCAACAAGTATGTCACAGTAGCTTCAAATTCAAATAAAAATCGTTATTTGTTCCCCAAAGAACTAATTTAAATAAAAATAGTTATCGCGCCCACTAGAAGCCATGCATTTTTAGTATTGCTTCGAACATTGCGCCCCTTACGGTGAATTCGTAAAGCTGAATTACCGATGCTAATTTAAGACGGCAACCAATGCATTACGTTCGGCCTCCTAACCTCAAGTCGTAATTTTCGGTAATGGTGTTACCAGAGCTCTCTTCCACTCACAAGGGTAAACAGAGTTTTGAAAACAAAAGTTGTCTTAGTGCGTTATGTATGGAAGAATAAAAGGACAGCAGAGAGTAATTATATTTATATTGACATCGTCGGCGTCGGCTCCCGAAGAGTTGGATTTGATTTGAGTAATAGTGTTCAAACATCTATTTCCGAGACCCGGTCGAATTTGAGAAATGTTGTTACAGTGTCTTTAATGGTACTTGTATAATATTCAACCAAGTATTTACAGTCAACGCTAGTCTGAGGTAT
This sequence comes from Polydrusus tereticollis, assembly GCA_963920685.1. Lineage (NCBI taxonomy): Eukaryota > Metazoa > Arthropoda > Insecta > Coleoptera > Curculionidae > Polydrusus > Polydrusus tereticollis. The sequence continues at coordinate 78,951,463 of OY987331.1, read as the reverse complement.
CGAAGCTCTTAAAAAGAGTATTTAATTCATTAGGTTTCTTTAAGGTTTAATCCTTTTATCTACGGATAGCGCTATTCGTCGAATAATATCTATGGAAACAATTGTCGACACAACTATAGCAATTATTCTGAGAATAAAGATATTATCGGACGTGTAAGCACCGGGCCTAAGCGTTCTGGAATCTCAGGTCAGTTCTTCTTTCCTCAGTCAGTATTCACAGTCACGCCAAACATTATTTGATGCGGTTAATTTGGCAGTTAAAAATGTCTTTTTTCATTTTTAATTGTCACATTGGTTAAATTCCAAAGAGACTTAATGGCCTTGTCCCTAAGCTTCATAAGCTTTCTTATGTTTTCTATAACCATGGTTGAAATCGTTTTCCTATTGTCTTACTGTTTTATGTTGCGCGTGTAAATCCAGCAATTTGTTTAAATTATCATTGATAAACTTAACTTTATCATTATTTATATTATAGATATGAAAAATATTTCGCCATGGTATTAATTATAAGTAGACTATACGGCAAAGTACTTAAAGCCAGAATAGAACAAGAATTTGCCGCCAATGAAGCCGAAGAACAAGCTGGATTCCGGGCAGGAAGATCTACAGTGGATCACCTTTTCTGTGTAACACAAATTCTAGAGAAAATGTCAGCTTTTAACAAAGAAGTACACCTATTATTCGTAGACCTGAAAAAAGCTTACGACAGCGTTCCAATGGTTAAATTATAGGAAGCCCTGGAGACAACAAACATCAATATAACTATAATCAACGCCATCAGGGAAATCTACAAAAACTCTCATATAAAAATAAAAGTTGGAAACACACTCTCCAACGGTTTCTTTACAAACAAGGGCTTAAAGCAGGGATGTTGTCTGTCTCCTACACTATTCAAAATATTCTTAGAAAAAGCGCTACTACAATGGAAACGCAAATGTAGCAATATGGGTATCCCGCTTAACGATAACACCATCTATACCTTAAGCTTCGCAGACGATCAAGTGATAATGGCACAAGACATGGACGATCTTGAATATATGACCAGAAAGCTAGTGGAAGAATATGACAAATGGGGACTACAGGTTAACATATCTAAAACCGAATACATGTGCGTCGGCGGACCCCAACAAAACCTACCACTGGAAAATGGCCAAACTATTAAGGGTTGCGAAAAATACAAATATCTGGGAGTGAAGATGTCAAATAGTGGAACGCTAGATGAAGCTATTAAGGAGAGAAATACCCAAGGAAGAAAAGCAATATCTATGCTAAACAGTGTTCTATGGGACAACCATATTTCTAAAACTAACAAACACCGAATATACAGCACAATTGTGAAAAGCATCATCTCCTATGGAAGCGAAGTATGGCAGCTAAAGGACAGAACCATACGTACCCTCGAAGCGACAGAAATGGATTTCTGGAGGCGTGCCGCAGGTAAATCTAGAGCGGAAAGAATAACTAACAACAGAATTCGAGAAATCATGGGTATAAATAGGACAATTGTTGACGACATAAGAACACAACAGCTAAAATGGTATGGCCACGTACAAAGAATGCCTCGCGAGAGACTGCCAAAACAGATCCTAGACTGGAAGCCAGCAGGAAGACGAAAAAGGGGAAGTCCAAGAAAAAGCTGGAGAGAGGGAATAGACAAGGAGATAAGCGACCGGGGACTGGAAGAAGATCTCTGGTTGGATAGAGATCAATGGCGACTGGGCATCGGAAGACGTCGAAGAACGTTCTAAAACCGATATATATATATTAATTATAAATTATATGTAAATTGTCGCACGTTAACATTTTTTTTGTCTCTTAATTCCAAATACTTAGTGTCTCTTTTTGGGTTAGGATTAATAATTCGCAAAAAATAAACATTCTGTAGGGGCATAAATGCGTAAGTAGCAGCCCCGCTTAACATAGTGGTTAAGGGGCCTTCCATAAATCTCGCGACGCTAAAATTCGCTAAATCTGACCCCCTCCTCCCCCTGTGACGGTAGCGTGAAGCTTGACCAGACCCCCCCCCCTAATAATTCCCTAAACGTCATGTGACGGTGACCAGACCCCCCCCCCCCCTCCTTCATGTACAATGCTCGATAACCAGAATAAAGAATACATTTTTAATAAATCATAGGTTTATTTCTTTCCATATTGGTGATTTTAACATGCAAATTTGAAAACAAATTAGGAGTACTTATATATCGAACGAAAAATTAGTCAACTAATAATTAGACATTCGTCAACCACAAGGCATATTCTCAAGCCAAATGAGTTTTAACCTCAATTCACCACGCTGTGCGCTGATTGGGTGTTCGTTCCAAGCGCATTGTCGTATCAACCGTTCGACTTTTTTTGCGGGCAATTGAAAAAATCGTCGTTTTTTAAAATCGTCCCATGACGATTGAAGAAACCTTCCCCCCCTCTCCACTGTGACAAAACGTGACGCTTGCCCTGAACCCCACCCCCTCAGAGCGTCACGAGATTTATGGACGGCCCCTAAGGATTCTAAAGCTAACTATAATCCCTGTGTCAAATAAATGGCTTAAAAATACTCTCGAGCTTAGAGTTGTGCTAAGGGATAGGGTCGTGCCATTCTATCACGACATAGATTTTATTTTTAATAGGTTAGATTTTCGTCCCGTACGTCAAATTTGATTGCTAACTACAACGTTAAGCGCTGAAAATTTTGGAGGCTTAAACTCTTTCTAATATCTTTGACATCTTTGCGTATTTCGGAAACTATAAACTTTTGGAATAAGGTAATTTGGGATAGATCGTCATATTTTAGCTTTAGGACTTTGTGCTAGCATTTCGTGCAGACCTTTTAGAGACACACTGTAAATCTACAGAGTAGTACTTGTTGTTTCTGACACCGTATTTTGGAAACTATCAACTTTTGGACTGAGGTAAGTCTGGCTAGATTGCCTTAGGAAGTTGAGTTCTTTTTAGAGGCCATGGTTAAAGAAAGTTTTCGAAATAAAAAAATATTTTATATTTTTCTTATTGTAATTTAACAATTCCTATTCTAATATTCTTCCCATAATTATAAAAAATTGAATTTAAGGACTGCCTGAATCAATATAATAAAATACAGGATTGTGCAATTATCCAGACCATTCAAAATTAAGATAAAAGTATCAAACTTACAGAAAAAATAATTAACTTTGGTTCCTTTGCCATTCATAAGATTTTGCTTATCGTTAACAAAGTCGCAGACAATGAACTTATTTGATAGTTAGAAAATCACTTAGTAGTAGTTTATACTTTTGATAAAATTTACAGGGTGTGCCATATACAGTGTGGTCCACTAAGTGTGCAACAAATGGGAAACTTCTTTATTATTGGTTTCTCAGAAAATTTTATTCTTAATAAAAGTTGTTGCATGTCCGATAACCATTTCAGGTGTACCTACTTAAAATGGTTTCAAGTTAAATAGGATACAGATTAGGGCAAAAAATATAAAAATCGTTCAAGAGTAAAGTACCCTTATTTTAAAAAATAGGGCAAAAGGGCATGAAGAAAAGTTGTTCAAAATAAAAAGTTATACTCAGATTTAAAATCATAGTCTCCTATCTCAAATATAAAATGTTTTAGGATAATTCGATGTAACCCCCGTATTATTGCTATTTCTATTATTCAACTTAGGTCCATATTTAACTTAAGCAAAATAAATCAGATATGCCTGATTTTTTAAATATTTTTCAAATCAGTATTAATTTAATTGAATTTCTATGTTTTTTAAGCAACCCCAGACTTTACCACTGTTGCAAGGATATTTATTCTTACTTTATATTTTAATATATGATATTTACTCGAACATAATTACTTCATTAATAAAACGCCTATATCAAATATTTTTTATCTAACGCCCAAAAAAGTATTTTTCACTTTCTTATTGAGCTATCATATAAGCCAGGTAACACAATATTGTACTGTGCTAAACACCCTTTGGCGCAGCAGGCCATGAAAATTCTAACAAAAACAAAAAGTTATTTGACAAGCTGTTTGTTCTTATGTCAAAGAAATATTGATATTGTAAGTTGAATTAAATTTTTTATTGTATTAAAATGCCCCCAGCGTTTCATCTTACATTAGTTGAGAAGGCAGAGTTAGTTTTAATATGTGGAGAAAATTACAAAGCTATGCGTGAGGCTGCAGATATTTTTAATGAACGCCATCCAGACAAAATAATTCACTACTCAACCGTAAGTAGGATTTTAGGTTTTTTCAAACAGACGGGTTCATTGGATTATAATTACAAAAAAGAACGTGTAAAAACCATGTGCACCAAAGATAGGCAGCTTGATGTACTTCAGGCAGTAATCGAAGATCCTACAAGATCCCCCCAAGAAGTTTTTGAATATACAGGAGTGAAAAAAACATCTGTAAAGCGCATACTTAAAAAGAACAAGTATCGTGCCTACAGGCCTAAATTTGTAGGTACATTTCAAGAAAGAGACTATGATTTGCGTTTTGATTTTTGCATATGGATTCAAGGAGAAATAGAAGAGAGGAGAGATTTTCATCGGCACATACTTTTTTTAGACGAATCCACTTTTACTACAAACGGTGTTGTCTCGTCGCAAAATTGTAGGTGGTGGTCAGAAGAAAATCCTAATTTTGTAATTGACAATATAAATCAGTATTAGGTACGAAAAAACAAATGTTTGGGGTGGGATACTAAATGACAAGTTAATTTTTCCATTCTTCTTTAGAGATAATTTGACTGGCAGTAGATATTTAAATTTTCCTCAGAATGTATTGGGAAACTTTATAGATAACTTACCGTTAGAAGAACGACACAAGCTATGGTTTCAACATAATGGGTGCCCTGCACATTGTGCTAGGGCAGTTACGCATTGGTTAAATGAGGTATTTGGAAACAAATGGCTAGGACGAAATACCGATCCACGGTGGCCGCCTCGTTCGCCTGATCTTACACCCCTAAATTTCTTCTTATGGGGACACTTGAAACAAAAAGTGTATAAAGACCGACCTTTCAACAGCGTTGAAGAATTGGAAAATTCTATAAGGCACCATTGCCGTAATATCCCTGCCACGGTATTGCGATCTACTCTTAGGGAATTTTATGAGCGGACGAACAGATGTATTGAGCGAGAAGGCGGACATACAGAGACACTTCGTTAGTTAATTCTTTATATTGTATTTTATCATTGTAACTGTTAGTTACAATTATTATAGTTTCATACATCTCTATGGCTGTATTTCATTTTTTAACTGCCGATATTGATATTAATAAACATAAATTATCTTTGATATTTCAATAAAAAAATAAAATATAGTTTTTTGGGCGATAGATAAAAAATATTTGATATAGGCGTTTTATTAATGAAGTAGATATGTTCGAGTAAATATCATATATTAAAATATAAAGTAAGATTAAATATCCTTGCAACAGTGGTAAAGTCTGGGGTTGCTTAAAAAACAAAGAAATTCAATTAAATTATAACTGATTTGAAAAATATTTAAAAAATTAGGCATATCTGATTTATTTTGCTTAAGTTAAATATGGAACTAAGCTGAATAATAGAATCTGAGTATATTGCTGCATTTTGGTTATTTTCTGCGGAATCATTTTCAAATGGCAGGCGCCTAAACAATAAGTCAGTTCGACGTTTCCTATTATAATTTGTATGGTAGGATGTGAATGATTTTCTGCTTTCATAAGTAGTTCACTTCGGCCTCTCCAAGTCTCTCCATTCTTGTCGATTTTGGGGTAATTGTGATCAATTTCAATTATATACAATAAGAAAAATTATAAGAAAATATTAATTATGAAATTAATGGGCATGTAAGAAACTTAAATTTATTATTATCTCGACAATTCAAAGAAATCCGTTTAGTGCAAACTGCAAACTGGAATAGATAATACCACCAGCCATAAAACTATTCACACAAGCAATGATATCACCCTCTTTTTTTTTTTATTTTACTTTTTTACGGTTCGTCGGCGTATCTGAGGCCATCTAGAACCGGTCATCGACCGTACGGTTTTTAATCGTGCGGTCTACCGACTGGGGAGTGTGAAACGGCGCCTTCATCCTACGAGATATCCGATCTCATCCGGCCTGTCCGGCGTGAATAGGATGGTTTTGATGTCGATTCATTTTGCACTCTTCCTTAAGACAAGAGCACGCGGTGTTTCCCAAGCGGTCACCCATCCAAGTACTAGCCGCGCTCGACACCGCTTAACTTCGGTGATCTGACGGGAACCGGTGCTTTAGATGTCGCTAGGCCCTTGCCTACGATATCACCCTCCTAAAATGTTTTATGTCAAAGATGTCGTCATAGCTTTGATTGAAAATTAACAAAGTAACTTGACCTGTTCAAGTGTTTTTCAAATAAGACATTAATACGAAAAATATTTGGGTAGGTCCATACTTTTGCGATGCTTATTGCCTTTATACATCGTCAGGTCAGTAGAGGAAAACGGACAGTTCTGGCTCAGGTGGTGCTGGTGGTGCTGGTGGTGCAACTAACCCGGGTGGTGCGGTGGTGCGTTTTATGACCTAACCCGGGTGGTTCGGTGGTGCGTTTTACGATCTAACCCAAGTGGTGCGGTGGTGCGTTTTATGATCTAACCCGGGTGGTTCGGTGGTGCGTTTTATGATCTAACCCGGGTGGTTCGGTGGTGCGTTTTATGACCTAACCCGGGTGGTTCGGTGGTGCTGTTTTACGAGACCAGTGATGCTGGTGGTGCTGTTTTACGAGATCAGTGATGCTGGTGGTGCTGTTTTATGATCTAACCCGGGCGGTTCGGTGGTGCGTTTTATGACCTAACCCGGGTGGTTCGGTGGTGCTGTTTTACGAGACCAGTGATGCTGGTGGTGCTGTTTTACGAGATCAGTGGTGCTGGTGGTGCTGTTTTATGATCTAACCCGGGCGGTTCGGTGGTGCGTTTTATGACCTAACCCGGGTGGTTCGGTGGTGCGTTTTATGACCTAACCCGGGTGGTTCGGTGGTGCTGTTTTACGAGACCAGTGATGCTGGTGGTGCTGTTTTACGAGATCAGTGGTGCTGGTGGTGCTGTTTTATGATCTAACCCGGGCGGTTCGGTGGTGCGTTTTATGACCTAACCCGGGTGGTTCGGTGGTGCTGTTTTACGAGACCAGTGATGCTGGTGGTGCTGTTTTACGAGATCAGTGGTGCTGGTGGTGCTGTTTTATGATCTAACCCGGGCGGTTCGGTGGTGCGTTTTATGACCTAACCCGGATGGTTCGGTGGTGCTGTTTTACGAGACCAGTGGTGCTGGTGGTGCTGTTTTACGAGACCAGTGGTGCTGGTGGTGCTGTTTTACGAGACCAGTGGTGCTGGTGGTGCGTTTTATGATCTAACCCAAGTGGTTCGGTGGTGCGTTTTATGATCTAACCCGGATGGTTCGGTGGTGCTGTTTATGAGCTAACCCGGGTGCTTTCGTGAGGCGGCTCTGTCAATATCTCTCTACTGTGTTAATTTATGCGGGTAATAAAACCGACAAGGGTCGGATCGGCCTGCATGCTTATAGAGGTAAAAAACCGCTTTAGAATGTTTTTGGTATATCTTTTTTAGATAATTTTGGGGGAAATAATTTGCCTGAGATGCCAATTAAAAAAAGCCTACATTTAATTGTATTTTAGATTCTTGAATTTTGTACATGGATTAAAAATCTACTATTTCTTGAAATTGTATACATTATGTTAGATAATTAAGGAATAAAAAAGATGAAAATAGCAATTATAATTAGAAAAAAAATATTTTAATGTTATTAAGACTTTGTAAATATCTGTAAAAACTGTTCTAAATCCTGTCATTTCTGAAACTTGTATACTGAGTGTTTAGAATTTAGTAAAAAATTAAAAAAAATGTTTTAACGTTATTAAGCCCTGTGAAACTTTGTAAAAAATGACTAAAACAGTCGCAAATCGTCCTATTTTCTTAAAAGTGTATACTGAGTGTTTAGAATTTAGTAAAAATTAAAAAAAAATGTTTTAAATTTGTTAAATCATGCGAAATCTTGTATAAAATGACTAGAACCGTTCTTAATCATGGCATTTCTGAAAATTGTATACTGAGTGTTTAGAATTTAGTAAAAAATTAAAAAAAATGTTTTAACGTTATTAAGCCCTGTGAAACTTTGTAAAAAATGACTAAAACAGTCGCAAATCGTCATATTTTCTTAAAAGTGTATACTGAGTGTTTAGAATTTAGTAAAAATTAAAAAAAATGTTTTAAATTTGTTAAATCATGTGAAATCTTGTATAAAATGACTAGAACCGTTCTTAATCATGGCATTTCTGAAAATTGTATACTGAGTGTTTAGAATTTAGTAAAAAATTAAAAAAAAATGTTTTAACGTTATTAAGCCCTGTGAAACTTTGTAAAAAATGACTAAAACAGTCGCAAATCGTCCTATTTTCTTAAAAGTGTATACTGAGTGTTTAGAATTTAGTAAAAATTAAAAAAAAATGTTTTAAATTTGTTAAATCATGTGAAATCTTGTATAAAATGACTAGAACCGTTCTTAATCATGACATTTCTGAAAATTGTATACTGAGTGTTTAGAATTTAGTAAAAATTAAAAAAAATGTTTTAAATTTGTTAAATCATGCGAAATCTTGTAAAAAATGACTAAAACAGTCGCAAATCGTCCTATTTTCTTAAAAGTGTATACTGAGTGTTTAGAATTTAGTAAAAAATAAAAAAAATGTTTTAAATTTGTTAAATCATGCGAAATCTTGTATAAAATGACTAGAACCGTTCTTAATCATGGCATTTCTGAAAATTGTATACTGAGTGTTTAGAATTTAGTAAAAAATTAAAAAAAATGTTTTAACGTTATTAAGCCCTGTGAAACTTTGTAAAAAATGACTAAAACAGTCGCAAATCGTCATATTTTCTTAAAAGTGTATACTGAGTGTTTAGAATTTAGTAAAAATTAAAAAAAATGTTTTAAATTTGTTAAATCATGTGAAATCTTGTATAAAATGACTAGAACCGTTCTTAATCATGACATTTCTGAAAATTGTATACTGAGTGTTAAGTATTTTAGTTGAAAATAAGATCATAAATCATCTATACAAAACAAGCGCCCCTTATGGATTTGAACGAAAATCATAGATTCGACTATTTTCATGAAAAATAAATCTAAGTACGGAATAATGCAGGAAGATTATCTATTTTCTTGGTTTAGAAAGTGATGTAGTTAAGATTTATAACTTAGGAATAAATAAATTATTATTAATCTTTTCGACCTATTTCTCTTGCATATTTAATTTCTTTGATAGTAAGAACTAATCTTTTTATTTTACAAAGTAAAAAAAAAAAGCTAAAGATCGGCGTTGTCAGTCAGGTATAAGAACTGATTTAACACGATGGTTTTTGTACAAACGTTCACATACAATTGTATGCTTTTTAACCGATTGTGTCGGAAAAAAATGACGATTTATAGATTAGATATTTAGACGAAGAGCTAACCTTCTCAATAAAGTATTGATTATTGCCCTGCTAGCTAGACAACACTTTTTATGTTAGTCAAAAAAAATTTTTTTTTTCGGACGCTATTACAGATTTCATCGTTAACTAACAAACATTAAGACCAAAAAATTAGCGTGCAAGATGAAATGTATAGGTTCACTTCATTTCTACATTATTTTACAACTCTCAATCGCATTAAAAACAAGATCGAATAAAAAATAACTTATGACATATGGACGAAAAATGTTTTTCGGGCTATTTAGGTTAGCGACCGCATTACGTCTGAAATACTACATTTTTCGAGCTTATAACATAATTTACTATTTTAACGTTAAAATAGGGGAAATGATGTATCGAAGTGGGTACTTTTTTTTGTCGGTCACGAGATTATAGTTTCTTTTAAAATGAGCTCTAATATTTACAACACAAATTATCCTTTAAGCCACATTAGTTTAAAACTCGTCTGTCGCTTTCCCTCTATCGTGAGATTGATTAAAGTATAGCGTAGTATATATTTAGATGAATTTCGTAAATGTTGAATACTTTCAAAACTGAAAAAGCCGCCCTTTGCAATAAATATCTCCGTAGAGTTAGGTATCCTGCAGATTAAGGGTATTTCAGCGGATAATCATATACAAATTCAAATACCTCATTTGTTTCGGAGCAGTAACCATCAACTTTTACACCATTTAAAACAGCTTCTTTACCATTAGCAGCATGTAAGATGTTGATTTTTCTGTGATTCTCGGTCCAAAGTAACCAATCTATGGCAATTTTGCTCTGCCTGTTTCTCCATCGGTATCCATTTTTTGGTATGATTCCTATAGTATTAGGCTTCAAAAAATGTCTTCTAAAAATTGCATTGCATGCTGAAGCAATAGTTGTAGCTTCAGTAAATGGACATACATTGGTAGTTTGTATAAGTTGTTCTCTAAACTTTAAACATGATTGCGCAAGGATTTCGACATCCGATACGCAGTAGTCTACCAGATCTCTTTGCATATCGAAACCATCATTTTCATGTTCTACAAACCATTTAAGAAATTTGGCTCTGTCTTCTTCTTTCATACTATCTGAGGAGTAATATTGAATTGATGGTAGAGGTCCTATATAGTTTTCATTTGCCTTTGTATTAAATAGGTGCGGGAAGTAGCCTTTTTTAAAAATATCCTCAAGTCCAAATGCCTTTGGTAGTTTGGCTTAAGGCATAGGGAAATAGTTAAGTGAGTCGATAAATTTTACATTTTCAAGTTGCATCGTAATTATTTTGGTACCTCTCATGATTAACTCAGGTGTAAAATCTGTCTTTGTCATAATATAGTTTAATATAAACTGGTGATCAAAAGCCTGACCATTATGGGCTATTACAATAATTTCTTTAAAGTTTTTCCTCATTTGTAACAAATGGCTAGTAAATGTTCCCGCTGGGTCTATACCTCTGACTTTTTGTAACTTTAGACCACATTTTTTTACAAGTATCTGCTTCAGAATCCATGCACTCATCGCAGTATTGTTTGAAAACACAGAGATTGACTTGATGTAAAAACGTTGAATTTTCCAATAGTTTGTCTTGGCTCGTCTCTAAATCGTAGAATACAAAAAAGATCATCTTTAATCTTAGCTTTTCCCTTATCAGACCGAATATAACATAGATGATCCTCGGATGCATGTTTATTACAAATTTTACAATAAATTTCACCACATGCATGTGCTCTTTTGGCTTTAATGGTTTTTAATCAAATAGAACATAGTTTAATTTGTTCGCATACTGTAAATTTGCCTGACGAATAATCCTTTTTATGATTTTCGTAACAGTTTTGACTTCTAAAAAATCATAGACAGTCCTGACATTTAATTTTTATTGCTATTTCACAAGCAGAGACTTGCTGACATGCCTGACAGCTCCCACCACATCGGTGCTCATTTTTGTGATCATATGGGACGTAACACTTTTCACAAAAATAGTTAGAACAAAAAGCTGCTGTCAGCGATGTAATTACATTAAAATGGCTTTTGTAATGTAATAAGTTCAGCCGTTTATTGCTTTCAGTTGAACCTTCAAATATAATATTTCGTCCTTTTGATCCATAGCTATAAACAACTAATTTATATTCTTTTAGATGATTTTGAAATTGTATTAACTCGGGAATTCCACCTCCTGCCTCAGGAATGCTAATTTTAGCTCTCTCCAACAATGATCTTGTTCTTTCGGTTTGAATTTTACTAATATCTCTTCCAACCTTACTGAATTCGGGATCTCTTTTATTATGGGCAATGGCGACTACCAAAGCATGTGCTAAACACAGGTTATCGGTATTTTTAATACTTATAATACCTCGTCGCTTGTCGCATTCCTCGTGAAAGCTGTTATAATTTTTTCCTCTTCCCCCACCAACAGGTAATCTAACAGTTGTCACACTAAGACAAAATGATTCTGTATTAAGACCTGCTGAGTTTGACTGATAAATGCCACTTATAACACTCCAAACATCTTAAAAGGTTATGTCTTTAGCTGCTTTGAAGCGAATCCAACCTTCTCCTCGGTTGAAGTCTTTAGAGCAAAAACTAAAAGCCGCACGATCTAAGAGTTGTAGGCCTTCTGTAGCGTTTTGAATAATTTGATTAATTCCTTTTTCCGCCCAACCAACTGGTTCAACTCCCTGTGGAACAGGTTTTAACTTAAACTCTAGAGTGCGTCCTGTAAGGTTAAATTCTCGTAACTTTTTAACAACGTCTTTAACAATAATAAACTTCTCCATCTTTCTTTTTTTTTTTTTTGTTGTTTTATAATCTACTATCTACCTACATAAAAAAAAAAAAACAAGTATATTTTCATATTTTTATCGGTCTTAAGTTCGATTTCAAAAGCACACTCCCACTTTTTGATAATTTCACAGTCTAAGCACATAGATCTTATATTTTTTATTTACGATCAATTCATCTTTATTCGCCAATCGTCTCAAACGAGTCTGCTTTTGAAAGTAATATAACCTTAGTATTCAGAAAATATTAATGATATCGGAGCCTAAAACATCCTTAACACTAAAAAATCATTATGTTTCCTAACAAAACCCATCATCTTGTCTATTTAGCTTGCTTTCCTATTGTTTAGCAGGTTAAATAAAATTATTATTTCGCTCTTTTTGTCTGTACTGAATCGTTAGGGAAATACGATTCTAGTCCTATAAGAGAGACAGTTAAAATTTATGTAAGCAATCAGAAATCCTACACTATGAGCTACTTAGTTAAAATTTCATATTTCCTTCCTGGATCAGCTAAAATTTGTGTTGTGTCGGTCAAAATTTATAAAATACGAAAAAAATGCTAGATACATTTTTATCATGACTTTCTATCTAATTCCATCTTATTTCAAGGTATAATTCGGTTGTCAAAATGAGAATCTAAAAAATCCTCGTGTTTCCTCACAAAACCCATCATCTTGCCTATTTAGCTTGCTTTTCTATTGTTTAGCAGGTTAAATAAAATTATTATTTCGCTCTTTTTTGTCTGTACTGAATCGTTAGGGGGGATACGTTTCTAGTTCTATAAGAGAGACAGTTAAAATTTATGTAAGCAATCAGAAATCCTACACTATGAGCTACTTAGTTAAAATTTCATATTTCCTTCCTGGGTCAGAAAAAATTTGTGATGTGTCGGTCAAAATTTATAAAAATACGAAAAAAATGCTGGATACATTTTTAGCGTGACTTTCTATTTAATACCATCTTATTTCAAGGTATAATACGGTTGTCAAAATGAGAATAAAATAATTTTCCCATGGTTTATGTCATCTTAAAAAAGTCAAAAGGTTATATTCTGTAGAGGGTCAGATACATTCAAATTTAAAAATTTTCTACAAGAAGAATTTTAAGATAGTATTATAGTAAATAAAAATTCTATACCTCCAATATTTCTTGGAAACATATCGTGTTCTAGCGACATAACCCAAAAGTACCTCTATTCAGAAACGCATCGTACTTTTCTTGTCAAACTTGACTTTGTTGTAATGTTGTATGCAGAGCACTTTGAAAACAAAAATTAGATTAGAAACCGCCGCCTCTTAAGGTATACTTTTTTAGGTCTTACATAGGGTACACTGGTATACAGAACAAATGTCATCTTTAATTGTCTCATTGTCCCATCCATTACATTATTATAATCTTAAAGCACCTGTTACCAGCATTATCTATTTTTATGGTTTTCATAAAACATAGCGATTACCGATGAAAATTAAACGAAAACTCAATAAATAACTTTTTTTCAACTGAAATAGACTGATTTTCGATGGAAAAATGTTACTTATAACTAAAAATGAATATAAGACATATACGCAATGATATTTAGAATAAATCAATCTTTTCTAAAATTACTATGAAATATTCACAAAATCGTTTCGTTATAACCAAAGTAGCAAGGCTTGCAGATTTCGTATAGAGTTCAAACGCGATACTGAGATGATCTTTTTTTTATATTTTTGTAGGATAATTCACCACTACGTTGTAAGTACTTGAGAGAGGACTTTCTTGAAAAATCCTCAAATTTCTCTGCAATTTTGTTCCTTCTAGAGTTAAATTCACACAGAAAACCCCGTATTCTTATCTTTCAGGTTGGTATATTAAAAAGGGCTTATTAGTATGGTTTAGAAAACAAGCAATATTAATTAACGGATGTTTTTTCGTCGTATGAAGAGTTGAAAAATTTTTTTTTTTTCCACTCCAATGGTTGCGATGCAGAGAGTCGGGTTTCATCATAATCTTTCAGGGTAGCTCAGGTTTGATTGCATGTAGAGAGTCGGATTTCATCATAATTTTTCAGGGTAGCTCAGGTTTGATTGCATGTAGAGAGTCGGGTTTCATCATAATCTTTCAGGGTAGCTCAGGTTTGATTGCATGTACTAAGGTTAGTGCTCCTTGCAATCGGTTTCAGGTTTGACGCGCCCTCCTCAGGTTTGTTCAGGTTTCTCAAACACTTGAGAAACCTGAACAAACCTGAGGGGGGCGCGTCAAACCTGAAACCGATTGCAAGGAGCACTAACCTTAGTACATGCAATCAAACCTGAGCTACCCTGAAAGATTATGATGAAACCCGACTCTCTACATGCAATCAAACCTGAGCTACCCTGAAAAATTATGATGAAATCCGACTCTCTACATGCAATCAAACCTGAGCTACCCTGAAAGATTATGATGAAACCCGACTCTCTGCATCGCAACCATTGGAGTGGAAAAAAAAAAAATTTTTCAACTCTTCATACGACGAAAAAACATCCGTTAATTAATATTGCTTGTTTTCTAAACCATACTAATAAGCCCTTTTTAATATACCAACCTGAAAGATAAGAATACGGGGTTTTCTGTGTGAATTTAACTCTAGAAGGAACAAAATTGCAGAGAAATTTGAGGATTTTTCAAGAAAGTCCTCTCTCAAGTACTTACAACGTAGTGGTGAATTATCCTACAAAAATATAAAAAAAAGATCATCTCAGTATCGCGTTTGAACTCTATACGAAATCTGCAAGCCTTGCTACTTTGGTTATAACGAAACGATTTTGTGAATATTTCATAGTAATTTTAGAAAAGATTGATTTATTCTAAATATCATTGCGTATATGTCTTATATTCATTTTTAGTTATAAGTAACATTTTTCCATCGAAAATCAGTCTATTTCAGTTGAAAAAAAGTTATTTATTGAGTTTTCGTTTAATTTTCATCGGTAATCGCTATGTTTTATGAAAACCATAAAAATAGATAATGCTGGTAACAGGTGCTTTAAGATTATAATAATGTAATGGATGGGACAATGAGACAATTAAAGATGACATTTGTTCTGTATACCAGTGTACCCTATGTAAGACCTAAAAAAGTATACCTTAAGAGGCGGCGGTTTCTAATCTAATTTTTGTTTTCAAAGTGCTCTGCATACAACATTACAACAAAGTCAAGTTTGACAAGAAAAGTACGATGCGTTTCTGAATAGAGGTACTTTTGGGTTATGTCGCTAGAACACGATATGTTTCCAAGAAATATTGGAGGTATAGAATTTTTATTTACTATAATACTATCTTAAAATTCTTCTTGTAGAAAATTTTTAAATTTGAATGTATCTGACCCTCTACAGAATATAACCTTTTGACTTTTTTAAGATGACATAAACCATGGGAAAATTATTTTATTCTCATTTTGACAACCGTATTATACCTTGAAATAAGATGGTATTAAATAGAAAGTCACGCTAAAAATGTATCCAGCATTTTTTTCGTATTTTTATAAATTTTGACCGACACATCACAAATTTTTTCTGACCCAGGAAGGAAATATGAAATTTTAACTAAGTAGCTCATAGTGTAGGATTTCTGATTGCTTACATAAATTTTAACTGTCTCTCTTATAGAACTAGAAACGTATCCCCCCTAACGATTCAGTACAGACAAAAAAGAGCGAAATAATAATTTTATTTAACCTGCTAAACAATAGAAAAGCAAGCTAAATAGGCAAGATGATGGGTTTTGTGAGGAAACACGAGGATTTTTTAGATTCTCATTTTGACAACCGAATTATACCTTGAAATAAGATGGAATTAGATAGAAAGTCATGATAAAAATGTATCTAGCATTTTTTTCGTATTTTATAAATTTTGACCGACACAACACAAATTTTAGCTGATCCAGGAAGGAAATATGAAATTTTAACTAAGTAGCTCATAGTGTAGGATTTCTGATTGCTTACATAAATTTTAACTGTCTCTCTTATAGGACTAGAATCGTATTTCCCTAACGATTCAGTACAGACAAAAAGAGCGAAATAATAATTTTATTTAACCTGCTAAACAATAGGAAAGCAAGCTAAATAGACAAGATGATGGGTTTTGTTAGGAAACATAATGATTTTTTAGTGTTAAGGATGTTTTAGGCTCCGATATCATTAATATTTTCTGAATACTAAGGTTATATTACTTTCAAAAGCAGACTCGTTTGAGACGATTGGCGAATAAAGATGAATTGATCGTAAATAAAAAATATAAGATCTATGTGCTTAGACTGTGAAATTATCAAAAAGTGGGAGTGTGCTTTTGAAATCGAACTTAAGACCGATAAAAATATGAAAATATACTTGTTTTTTTTTTTTTATGTAGGTAGATAGTAGATTATAAAACAACAAAAAAAAAAAAAAGAAAGATGGAGAAGTTTATTATTGTTAAAGACGTTGTTAAAAAGTTACGAGAATTTAACCTTACAGGACGCACTCTAGAGTTTAAGTTAAAACCTGTTCCACAGGGAGTTGAACCAGTTGGTTGGGCGGAAAAAGGAATTAATCAAATTATTCAAAACGCTACAGAAGGCCTACAACTCTTAGATCGTGCGGCTTTTAGTTTTTGCTCTAAAGACTTCAACCGAGGAGAAGGTTGGATTCGCTTCAAAGCAGCTAAAGACATAACCTTTTAAGATGTTTGGAGTGTTATAAGTGGCATTTATCAGTCAAACTCAGCAGGTCTTAATACAGAATCATTTTGTCTTAGTGTGACAACTGTTAGATTACCTGTTGGTGGGGGAAGAGGAAAAAATTATAACAGCTTTCACGAGGAATGCGACAAGCGACGAGGTATTATAAGTATTAAAAATACCGATAACCTGTGTTTAGCACATGCTTTGGTAGTCGCCATTGCCCATAATAAAAGAGATCCCGAATTCAGTAAGGTTGGAAGAGATATTAGTAAAATTCAAACCGAAAGAACAAGATCATTGTTGGAGAGAGCTAAAATTAGCATTCCTGAGGCAGGAGGTGGAATTCCCGAGTTAATACAATTTCAAAATCATCTAAAAGAATATAAATTAGTTGTTTATAGCTATGGATCAAAAGGACGAAATATTATATTTGAAGGTTCAACTGAAAGCAATAAACGGCTGAACTTATTACATTACAAAAGCCATTTTAATGTAATTACATCGCTGACAGCAGCTTTTTGTTCTAACTATTTTTGTGAAAAGTGTTACGTCCCATATGATCACAAAAATGAGCACCGATGTGGTGGGAGCTGTCAGGCATGTCAGCAAGTCTCTGCTTGTGAAATAGCAATAAAAATTAAATGTCAGGACTGTCTATGATTTTTTAGAAGTCAAAACTGTTACGAAAATCATAAAAAGGATTATTCGTCAGGCAAATTTACAGTATGCGAACAAATTAAACTATGTTCTATTTGATTAAAAACCATTAAAGCCAAAAGAGCACATGCATGTGGTGAAATTTATTGTAAAATTTGTAATAAACATGCATCCGAGGATCATCTATGTTATATTCGGTCTGATAAGGGAAAAGCTAAGATTAAAGATGATCTTTTTTGTATTCTACGATTTAGAGACGAGCCAAGACAAACTATTGGAAAATTCAACGTTTTTACATCAAGTCAATCTCTGTGTTTTCAAACAATACTGCGATGAGTGCATGGATTCTGAAGCAGATACTTGTAAAAAAATGTGGTCTAAAGTTACAAAAAGTCAGAGGTATAGACCCAGCGGGAACATTTACTAGCCATTTGTTACAAATGAGGAAAAACTTTAAAGAAATTATTGTAATAGCCCATAATGGTCAGGCTTTTGATCACCAGTTTATATTAAACTATATTATGACAAAGACAGATTTTACACCTGAGTTAATCATGAGAGGTACCAAAATAATTACGATGCAACTTGAAAATGTAAAATTTATCGACTCACTTAACTATTTCCCTATGCCTTAAGCCAAACTACCAAAGGCATTTGGACTTGAGGATATTTTTAAAAAAGGCTACTTCCCGCACCTATTTAATACAAAGGCAAATGAAAACTATATAGGACCTCTACCATCAATTCAATATTACTCCTCAGATAGTATGAAAGAAGAAGACAGAGCCAAATTTCTTAAATGGTTTGTAGAACATGAAAATGATGGTTTCGATATGCAAAGAGATCTGGTAGACTACTGCGTATCGGATGTCGAAATCCTTGCGCAATCATGTTTAAAGTTTAGAGAACAACTTATACAAACTACCAATGTATGTCCATTTACTGAAGCTACAACTATTGCTTCAGCATGCAATGCAATTTTTAGAAGACATTTTTTGAAGCCTAATACTATAGGAATCATACCAAAAAATGGATACCGATGGAGAAACAGGCAGAGCAAAATTGCCATAGATTGGTTACTTTGGACCGAGAATCACAGAAAAATCAACATCTTACATGCTGCTAATGGTAAAGAAGCTGTTTTAAATGGTGTAAAAGTTGATGGTTACTGCTCCGAAACAAATGAGGTATTTGAATTTGTATATGATTATCCGCTGAAATACCCTTAATCTGCAGGATACCTAACTCTACGGAGATATTTATTGCAAAGGGCGGCTTTTTCAGTTTTGAAAGTATTCAACATTTACGAAATTCATCTAAATATATACTACGCTATACTTTAATCAATCTCACGATAGAGGGAAAGCGACAGACGAGTTTTAAACTAATGTGGCTTAAAGGATAATTTGTGTTGTAAATATTAGAGCTCATTTTAAAAGAAACTATAATCTCGTGACCGACAAAAAAAAGTACCCACTTCGATACATCATTTCCCCTATTTTAACGTTAAAATAGTAAATTATGTTATAAGCTCGAAAAATGTAGTATTTCAGACGTAATGCGGTCGCTAACCTAAATAGCCCGAAAAACATTTTTCGTCCATATGTCATAAGTTATTTTTTATTCGATCTTGTTTTTAATGCGATTGAGAGTTGTAAAATAATGTAGAAATGAAGTGAACCTATACATTTCATCTTGCACGCTAATTTTTTGGTCTTAATGTTTGTTAGTTAACGATGAAATCTGTAATAGCGTCCGAAAAAAAAAATTTTTTTTGACTAACATAAAAAGTGTTGTCTAGCTAGCAGGGCAATAATCAATACTTTATTGAGAAGGTTAGCTCTTCGTCTAAATATCTAATCTATAAATCGTCATTTTTTTCCGACACAATCGGTTAAAAAGCATACAATTGTATGTGAACGTTTGTACAAAAACCATCGTGTTAAATCAGTTCTTATACCTGACTGACAACGCCGATCTTTAGCTTTTTTTTTTTACTTTGTAAAATAAAAAGATTAGTTCTTACTATCAAAGAAATTAAATATGCAAGAGAAATAGGTCGAAAAGATTAATAATAATTTATTTATTCCTAAGTTATAAATCTTAACTACATCACTTTCTAAACCAAGAAAATAGATAATCTTCCTGCATTATTCCGTACTTAGATTTATTTTTCATGAAAATAGTCGAATCTATGATTTTCGTTCAAATCCATAAGGGGCGCTTGTTTTGTATAGATGATTTATGATCTTATTTTCAACTAAAATACTTAACACTCAGTATACAATTTTCAGAAATGTCATGATTAAGAACGGTTCTAGTCATTTTATACAAGATTTCACATGATTTAACAAATTTAAAACATTTTTTTTAATTTTTACTAAATTCTAAACACTCAGTATACACTTTTAAGAAAATATGACGATTTGCGACTGTTTTAGTCATTTTTTACAAAGTTTCACAGGGCTTAATAACGTTAAAACATTTTTTTTAATTTTTTACTAAATTCTAAACACTCAGTATACAATTTTCAGAAATGCCATGATTAAGAACGGTTCTAGTCATTTTATACAAGATTTCGCATGATTTAACAAATTTAAAACATTTTTTTTATTTTTTACTAAATTCTAAACACTCAGTATACACTTTTAAGAAAATAGGACGATTTGCGACTGTTTTAGTCATTTTTTACAAGATTTCGCATGATTTAACAAATTTAAAACATTTTTTTTAATTTTTACTAAATTCTAAACACTCAGTATACAATTTTCAGAAATGTCATGATTAAGAACGGTTCTAGTCATTTTATACAAGATTTCACATGATTTAACAAATTTAAAACATTTTTTTTTAATTTTTACTAAATTCTAAACACTCAGTATACACTTTTAAGAAAATAGGACGATTTGCGACTGTTTTAGTCATTTTTTACAAAGTTTCACAGGGCTTAATAACGTTAAAACATTTTTTTTTAATTTTTTACTAAATTCTAAACACTCAGTATACAATTTTCAGAAATGCCATGATTAAGAACGGTTCTAGTCATTTTATACAAGATTTCACATGATTTAACAAATTTAAAACATTTTTTTTAATTTTTACTAAATTCTAAACACTCAGTATACACTTTTAAGAAAATATGACGATTTGCGACTGTTTTAGTCATTTTTTACAAAGTTTCACAGGGCTTAATAACGTTAAAACATTTTTTTTAATTTTTTACTAAATTCTAAACACTCAGTATACAATTTTCAGAAATGCCATGATTAAGAACGGTTCTAGTCATTTTATACAAGATTTCGCATGATTTAACAAATTTAAAACATTTTTTTTTAATTTTTACTAAATTCTAAACACTCAGTATACACTTTTAAGAAAATAGGACGATTTGCGACTGTTTTAGTCATTTTTTACAAAGTTTCACAGGGCTTAATAACGTTAAAACATTTTTTTTAATTTTTTACTAAATTCTAAACACTCAGTATACAAGTTTCAGAAATGACAGGATTTAGAACAGTTTTTACAGATATTTACAAAGTCTTAATAACATTAAAATATTTTTTTTCTAATTATAATTGCTATTTTCATCTTTTTTATTCCTTAATTATCTAACATAATGTATACAATTTCAAGAAATAGTAGATTTTTAATCCATGTACAAAATTCAAGAATCTAAAATACAATTAAATGTAGGCTTTTTTTAATTGGCATCTCAGGCAAATTATTTCCCCCAAAATTATCTAAAAAAGATATACCAAAAACATTCTAAAGCGGTTTTTTACCTCTATAAGCATGCAGGCCGATCCGACCCTTGTCGGTTTTATTACCCGCATAAATTAACACAGTAGAGAGATATTGACAGAGCCGCCTCACGAAAGCACCCGGGTTAGCTCATAAACAGCACCACCGAACCATCCGGGTTAGATCATAAAACGCACCACCGAACCACTTGGGTTAGATCATAAAACGCACCACCAGCACCACTGGTCTCGTAAAACAGCACCACCAGCACCACTGGTCTCGTAAAACAGCACCACCAGCACCACTGGTCTCGTAAAACAGCACCACCGAACCATCCGGGTTAGGTCATAAAACGCACCACCGAACCGCCCGGGTTAGATCATAAAACAGCACCACCAGCACCACTGATCTCGTAAAACAGCACCACCAGCATCACTGGTCTCGTAAAACAGCACCACCGAACCACCCGGGTTAGGTCATAAAACGCACCACCGAACCACCCGGGTTAGGTCATAAAACGCACCACCGAACCGCCCGGGTTAGATCATAAAACAGCACCACCAGCACCACTGATCTCGTAAAACAGCACCACCAGCATCACTGGTCTCGTAAAACAGCACCACCGAACCACCCGGGTTAGGTCATAAAACGCACCACCGAACCGCCCGGGTTAGATCATAAAACAGCACCACCAGCATCACTGATCTCGTAAAACAGCACCACCAGCATCACTGGTCTCGTAAAACAGCACCACCGAACCACCCGGGTTAGGTCATAAAACGCACCACCGAACCACCCGGGTTAGATCATAAAACGCACCACCGAACCACCCGGGTTAGATCATAAAACGCACCACCGCACCACTTGGGTTAGATCGTAAAACGCACCACCGAACCACCCGGGTTAGGTCATAAAACGCACCACCGCACCACCCGGGTTAGTTGCACCACCAGCACCACCAGCACCACCTGAGCCAGAACTGTCCGTTTTCCTCTACTCAGGTCTATTTCAGTCACTCAAAGTATACCGATATAAAATATAAATATATACATATATATCAACATTAATATTAAAAATAAAAAGAAATAAGTTTTGTTGATCCATTTACTTACAACATGGACCAAAACCAAAGTGTTCTCTGCCTTAGGCACTGAATCATCTATGGAATCTCTCGATGTACGTTTAGATATTGTAACATAGCAAACTGTGAAGATAGTTACAAGAACTATAACGGCACTGGGTAAAAGGATCTTAAAAAGTGTCCTCATAACCTCTAATTTAAAAATTGCAGTTTAAATAAAACAGGTAAAATATTCGCCACAATATGACGTACTAAGAGAAGCATCGCGATTTAAATCATTTTCTAAGCTGGGCATATGAAACCAATTAATGTGATTTGACTAATACTGTGATTTTAATGATGACATTTGAAGATTAAGAACATATAAACGGATTAACATAATAAACAAGACAGTTATTAATATATATACATATTATAGTACCGCGATAATAGCGAATGCGTTTGAGAATTGTAAACTCACCTAAATGCGTTTACGATCGTAGCTAAAAAATGTAGGGGAACGAGGAAACGTTGTACTTGCACCCAAACTGCGTCCTTCTCGCCGAATTAAAAGCATTTGGATGTTATGGGCTTTCATTATATCTTATTTTGGGATATTTATTTGGTATATCCCTATTTCCTTATAGTGTATATACTCTAAAAATTTATTTTCAATTATTTCTATACTATATTTATGATTCTCATATTTATTTATAGAACAATATTTCAATATACTCCTCACCTATGAGACATACAAAGTCTTGACACATACAATATTAAGCTCTTTACTATTTCTAACAACAAATCCATACATTCTAGATGACCTACTAGCTATATATATGACTTCTGAATGTCAGCTGAGTGTCAAGGGTCACTCCAAGATCCCGCATTTCCACAACCCTAGTCAGTGCCCTTTCATTCATTTTGTACTGACTATTGAGTTGCGTTCTCCTCCTATTGAAACTGTGTACAAAACATTTGTCAATATTAAATTCTAATTTGTTTTTAGTTGACCATAGGTATCTTTGTCGAAGTTTTGGTGGATTGGGTGGTAGTCATCGTAAAGTTATTTTCACGAAAAATGTTTCTGATTTAATGACTGCAATAAAATGGGTGCCAAGTGCGGTCGTAAATACCCGGAAATTCCCAGTATTTATTTTCGGGGCCGGAATATATTAATTTCTAGGTAAGGTTAAATTAAAATAAGATAATTTTAAATGTTTAGAAATCCCCCTATAGCAGGTATTTTCAGAGATTGAGTGTCAATCTTTATTTCTCACGAGAAGTGTTCAGTTGTATTGTAATATAATTTTACGGAATATCATATTATACGTATAAAACAGCATTATGTGGCGTCTGTGGAAAAACATTGATAGAGCTTCTTCAAATGTTCCGGTGAAGAAACAGCATTTATCACTCGATGCTAGGAACATGCTGCCTTGCTAAGACAACTTGTCCTAACTGCAAAAATGTCGTTTTTTGGGTTAAGCTACATTGTATATATTTAGCAATTTTCTGTACGCTTACTTAGCGTAAAAGTCCTATCTGCATTCAAAATACTAAAAATACATATATTTACCTTGTCCGAACTGCTTAATTTTCTACCTTTCCTAAGTAAAATCATCCTATGTAGCTTTAACTACGTAAAACAGTCCTATCTGTGCATATAGGACATATTTTTGAGCGAGGTAGCTGAATTCCTAAGTCTAATTGTCCTTACTTAATAAGATAGGACAAATATCCTTAGCATGACATTTCTTTCAACAGTGACAGACATTCCGCCAAATTGAATAAAACCTAACCTAAAAAATGTAGTTTGTTCTTTTAAAGTAAAGTTCGTGTTTTAATACGCTCTTGTAAGAGAGTTTACGTTTATTTCCATATATTCTAATTAAAGGCATACTTGTTTAAGGCCAGAATTATTGTCTTAAACTATTATTAATTACAATATTGTAAAAATGGTTTTGGTACGACGCTAATTTCATTATAATACAGATCAGAATCTAGACTTTGGCTGCGTTGTGGATCTTGGCTGTTATATTTTTACTGTTGTAATCTTTTAATAATTACTTGCAAGATTTTTGATATTAGATACCTACTTAACTAATACGCGAAATTATTTTCTCTATGCAGATGTCGAACTCCAGCAGCAGTTCTAGATCAAAGCGGATGCTTACACTTGCGCTAAATAAACAACTTCAAGATAACATGTGTTCCTCCCGGGTACCTATAGTAAAAAAAAGGAAAGCGACCCTGACTATTTTCCTGATAACTTATCTAATTATAGTAGTGGTAGTGGTGATAAGGACGTTCCTCCTGTATCTCCAAAAAAATTAAATTATGTCGAAAGCTCGGAAAAAATTCACATTCTGCAAAGCGTTGTTTTATGTCCAGCTGACAAAGCTCCCATTATCGAGGATGCAATGCCGGTTAAAGAATTTGTTGCAAACATTCTGGATGAAATGATAACTACAGCAATTAATTTAGCTGACAGCAAATTTTACAAAAAAGATGGATCTTCAAGAAAAAGAAAAAAAGTGAACTAACCTGTACAGCGAAAAAAAGGAAAGAAAGAGAAGTACGCAAAAAAGCATTTTGTACAAAGAGCTTGTAAATGCCAAATGAAATGTATAACCAAAATAAAACATCAGAGGCAGATAAGCATAAATCGGCAATTTTGGCAAATGTCAAAAAATGAACAAAATATTTTTGTAAACAATTGTATTAAAAAATCCTTTAAAAATAGGCATACATCTAAGAATAATGATTCCAAAAGGACATATACTTACACATATTCTTTAACTAGCGAACAGGGTGAAGCCATAAATATTTTCAAAATATTTTTATTGGCAACCTTGGGTTTTAAGAAAGAAAACGACAGCATCTTAAAAACAGTAAGAAGTATAAATCCTTCTGAACTAAAACCCAAACCTGATAGAAGAAATCACCCTTCCTCCAAAAAAATTGACAGGACAGGAATAATTGAACACATCAATTCTTTTGGGCCAACAATATAACACTATCGCAGGGAACATGCGCCAAACAGAAATTACTTACCAAGCGATATTTCAATTTCGTATATGTTCGAAGATTTTAAAAATAAGTATGACGCAAACTTTTCTTACGAATTATATAGGAAAGTGGTTGGTGAGATGAACATATATTTTGCCAATCTGGGCAATGAGGAATGCTGGACTTGCGAGGAATACCGTATTCACAAGGAATAAAAATCTCATCCTGAAAAGGAGCTTGCATGCGATATATGTAGGAAACATATCCAAGATAAAGAAAAAGCAAGGTAAGCTAGGGGAGAGTACAACAAAGACTCAAGAAAGCTCAAGTGCACAGAAGAACTCATTATATCTGCAGACCTGCAAAAGATAGGTATACCTATTTCATTATATTTATTTTAAAGAAATATACCCCCCTTTAAAATAGGAAATAGAAACTAAATACCATATTAATTATTAATACAAATTTTTACTTCAAATAAAAATATATTTTTAGGCTATAATGTTGTTGCGGTTGGATACTTTTAAGGAAATCATTTTCACACCACGAATCATTGCCTTCAATGAAAGTTATGTTCCTGTCGGTAGCAAAAGTGGCTTTGATCCATGGGCTGTTATATGGCACGAAGGAACCGCGGGACGATCAATGCACGACATTATTTCTACCTTGTATGCTTTTCTTTTGGCTAACAGAGATTTAAAAATAATAGTGATATGGTTGGGCAACTGTTCAAGTCAAAATAAGAATTGGACAATTATATCCTTTTTTATATATATTTTAAATTCCAATGAAGTAGCTTTAGAAAAACTTGAACTGAAATATTTTGTACCGGGTCACACCTTCATGTCTGCAGACACATTCCACCATCAGGTGGAACTATCTCTTAAAAAACAAAAAAAGGTGTATGACTTTGCAGATTTTAAAGACTCTGTTCAAAATGCAAATTCACGAAAAGTCAATGTCTTGGAAATGGGCTTACATAATTTTTTAAATTTTACTGATTATACATCAAAACAAAAACTACAGAAGATTCGTGATCGTATTTACCTAAGAGATATTTGTCAAATCAATTTTGAGAGGGGCTGCAAATATTTTTTTTACAAAAATTCATTTTTCGGTGCAGCCAAACCGCTAAACGATATATTTCTTGCTAAGTTTGTAAAATATGAATTAACTAATCCGAAGTTAAGAGACTCTCCCGAAGGAATCACTTTAATTAGAAAAGACAACTTAATACATAAATTAGAATCTCATATACCCCCCAATAGACTTTTATTTTGGGAAAATCTTCCTATTTCGGAATGCAGCGACATCACTGAAGATGAATAAACTTAGTTAAGAAACACACCCTATTATGTTTTCGTTTATTTTTAATAAAGTTATGTCATAATATATTATGTTGGTTTTACTTAGGACATTTTATCTTATCAATATAAATTTTTAACTAGTTCATATTGTCCTATCTACTAATATCTTCCAGATTATAATTAATACGAATATTTATAATATCAAAAATGATTACTCCTTATTTTTAAAATTATTTGACAAAAGGCCACTTTTCTAGATAAATTCAGAAAAAAAGTGCATATAGAAATAACAAAATGTTTAATTATTAGGGCAAGTTGTCTTGGTAGGGCAGCATTGTAAAACTGTTTATAGTTCTTTACTAAATAGGGAACTTAACGCTAGTGCTGCTGAGAGTGAAACTAGTAATTTGACTAAGATACCTCTGACTACAGTGAAAACAATCGTGTCAAATCCCATCAAATTAAGAAAGAAGCGTAAAGATACCGGTTCCAATAAATGTTTCAACGAAGCCGACAAGGACTTGATAAGTCGGAAAGTCTTTACCATGTACGAAGAGCAATGCGTACCTACATTAAAAACTCTGAAGCAACGGCCCACTAATGGCGAAAACCAAATAAACTGTAGCATCACTAGTCTTTGGAGAGTTTTATTTAAAATGGGCTTCAGATATCGTACAATTGACAACAATCAACTTTAGAACTTCCTTAGGAATGGTTCAAAAATTGTCTTTTACCAAACCTTCCTCAGAATAGCGTGCTAGTAATGGTGCGAGCTATCACAGTCGCCAATTATATAAGGCTCCAGGTTCAAATAATACGAAATTGAAGATTCAAAACTACATGGCGGCGAACGATATATATTTTGAAGAATGTTATAAAAAAAGTGATCTTTTAGAAGTCACAAGGGCATTCTGTATTGTATTTTTAATCCCATAGAGCACATGTGGCACCAATCAAAATCAATTGGTAGGTCAGAAAATACTTCTCCGACTTTAAGTTATAGTGTTGTAGAATTAATTTTAAAAAAATATATTCCTCCTGGTAGTTGGAAGAATTCAATCCATCATGTAATTACTGTAGAACATTATTATGTTATTTTGCGTGATACAATTAAACCGATTATAATTAATTTAAATGAGGATAGCGACAGCGAAACAGAACTAGATATATACTAACATTATGCATATAAATAAATATAAGCAATATTTAAAAATTTATAATATTTAGGTTTTTTTTTTCATTTCATTAATTTAATATAAACACATCATACGAGTATAATTACTTAATTTTCTTAGTCCGACCCTTGACTGCAGCTTTACTTTACATATTTAGTGTCCACACAATGGGATCGACCCTTTAGTTGTATTGCAGGTAAAAGGTCAAAACCATTTATTGTAAAAATAACTTTACTTGTTAACTCTTGCGTATAGTTTCAGGTCATCAGCAAACAACAATTTCACAAATGTATGCCACCTCTTATGGTCTTTATGCAGGTGGTTTTTTAAAATTGAGTAATGACATATGAACGAATAAATTACTGTGAATATTTAGAATTTACTTGGTTCATTCTTTATATTATTATGCGCATTTACGCAAAAATGATGGTGGGCCCTTGATTTGTCAACAATCACTAAAAATGCAAACTTTCATTAACGTTCACACAACGCAAACGGCGAGTTATTTGAATTCCTAAAGTTCAACTTGGATCCACATCACGTATTTCCCATTCGTTGTTATTCTAATTTTATTTTCCATTATCTCATTTGAGATCATGCTGTCCGAAATACGGCGAAAAGTAAATATAAGCAAAAACCAAGAGCCGCACTTTCAATAGAAGTATTTTCTTCTTGGTGAAAACTACCCTAACGCAAAAAAGGCAGACCCTGACACGCGACTATTGACCAGTTGAATTGCTTTCGGTTATACCAAAAGTTATGGAGAAGGATATTAACCAAAAATTATTAAAGTATCTGGAAGGCTTCAATATTATCAGCAACCGTCAGTACAGATTTCGTAAGTCTATACCCAAAATTCACAAATTCGGCCAGTGACTTGAATACCAACCACCAAATCTATGAAGCGGCAGAAAAAACATATGGTACAAGTGAATGTTTTTTTGCATCGTCGCTTACATAGATATTGTTTTGTGTAAATACATGTTTTACCTTAATTAGTATTACACAAAATATGCATTTATAATGTCAATCAATAAATAACAACCATACCCATAATAAAAAATTGGAGTTATCTAGTAAAGAACTTAAGATGGAAAGATACGGTATAAAGTGCGAGATTTTTTACCTGCACGAGAAAACAAACCAATAACATTCTAAAAATCATAGGTCGACAAATAATTGTCACTATCTACCCAAATACTTTTAAAAAAATGTTAGATTTCAAACTTCACTTATCCGCAGGATTAGCATTTTACAGTTTCGTGTGGAGTCCCAATAAAAAATCCTACCCCCAGCTGACCAGGCATTCTTGCCTGGCTGCAGGCAGGAGGTTGTACCTATCGCGAGTAAGATCTTTATAAATCACTACCAGAAAGTTTTTAATGACGTAGCTCTGAAAACACTATTAATAGGATAACGTAAAAAAAAAGAACGAGGGGAAATCTATTCCGACTAGGCCATACGGACTTGTGATCTTGAGGATTGCAATAAGTTAGCAAATCTCATCTAAATTTTTCGTTATTAATACTATAAATGAAGTTGAGCAGGCCCGTATCCAGAAATTCGTTTCGGGGGGGGGGGGGGGTGGGGGGCTCAAGGACGAAAGTCATTAAAAAATGTGGACTTATTTTAATTAATTCAGAGCAAAGCGAATCACACATTAAAACTTAAATCATTATGTGACGTTTAATCTATTATTATTTATAGTGCAATAAAAAGATGCAGTACAAGATGCACAATAAACAGCTACTATGTTTGAAAGAAGTTTGAGCATTTTTAATGTTTAACAACAAATACCTGTTAATAACGAAAGTTAAATCAGTACTAATAAAATTTCTATGAAAAACCTCAAATGGAAAAAAATTTCAAATTTCCGCCCCCCCCCCCCCTGGATACGTGCTTGAAGTTGCGTTAAAGTGAAAAAAAGAAACGTTGGGTTAGTTTTTTATCTTCAAGTTGAGTTAAAGTAAAGAAAAGAAACGTTAGGTGCAGGTTTTAAAGATGGGGTATAAATGTACAAATTTATCACTTTTCTGAATAGTAGCCCGCTGGTGAGCTGCCGTGGGCACCAATCAGATCGTTAAACTTCAGAGATAGGAAGATTGATGCATCGAGAGACTGGTATCCCCGTGTACGTGCGACCATAGATTTTGTTTACATTTGTGAACTGAATTCCTTTCTCTTATTAAAAACAACCCCTGCTCGAATTCTTCAAACCATTTACTAACCCTTTAAACCACCCCAAATTCTCATTCCTTTTGCATTATTCTTTACTCTTTACTCCTTACCCTTTAACAACAATAATAAAACCCGATTTTAGATATTTAAATTAATTTTACAGTTAAATTCCTTTCGCTTACCCTAAAAGTGTGACTTCTTGTCCCATATCTTCAGGCTAGGAATATAAGTTTAACATATTTTTTTTAACTTTTATTACATGTGGATTAAAATGTGTTTTGCTCTAGAGCCGGTTAAAATAAAAAATATTCCGTAAAAAAAAATAATCTTATTTATTTTATTACAATGATTACATTTTTTGGAGAGAAGGGGACTCGCTTGCCCTACTAGAGGCTCTCCTAACTAAAGTAAAAGCTTACGGTATGCTGGTACATCACACTTGTTTCATCCATTACTGTGGATGCTCAAACATTGACTGCCAATGCATACATTTATTGGCAGCAAGAAGTCTCACACCTCGACCTGGAAGAAACTTTGTCTTGCGGTGACAGTAAACCAAATAAGAATAACTGCTGAATTGAATTCTAAAAAATAGGCGGCATTTGTTTCTAAAAAAGTAAATATTAAAGAACCAGACATCATAGCAGGTATCTTAAAAGTTCCCTTGGCGTCATCAATTAATTTATAATATTGTATCTTGGCATAGTCGCATTGCGATCGTAGCTAAGTTACCTTAGTTAAATTGTGCTGATTACTTTATACCTCGTAACTTCCTTCTTAATTATAATATATAAAAATTGAGTCTCAGGTGTATAATGGATTTTTTATCAAAAGGTTTGTTTCTGCTTACTGAAGCTACCAATGACGTTGCTTTGTCATCATTAGAAACTACAACCGCGCAAAGAAATATTGTTAAAAAAGCTGATTTCTTGTTTCGGGAGGCAAGTGCTATTATACTTAGTGCTTATCTGGTAGCACACAAAGTTTCCCTCTAATTTATACCAAACGATTTGCTTTTATCTTTATATTATGTTAAGTACCTCCATATAAATACGCCATATATTTTAATCCCAGCAATTTTTTTTATTAAAAATATTGGTAAGCAAAAGTATTTATATCTAGATTGCACTAAAAATAAAATAATGTAAATATAAAGTTAATAAATGTAAGTATTCGGATACAAGAATCTAACCATTATAGGTATATAGGTATTAATTTTTTGTTATTTTCTATGCGTGTTTATTTGAAGATTAACTAGATTTACTTAACTAAGTGGTCACGCTTGTATTTTGTAATCAAATATTTTTTTATTAAAGTTGATGTAAATTAAGGGAACTAAAAATGAAAATAGGAGTAAATTCTTTGCCATCATATCTATGCATCTATGCTTGTAGGTACAGGGTTATTTAGTGTGTAATTCTTTTATATTTTATAACTTGAAAAGGAACATCAGAAAATAATTCGGGTTAGGTTTGCTTAGGCTAGTTGGAATAGCCTGGGTTTACTCGTTTACCTTATTATATGATGAGGCAAATCTAACAAATTTACATATTATAATTATACACAAAAAATTAAGAAGTGTCTAAATAACAGCAGTTTCGAAAAAAACAAAACACATTTTTAAGCGTAGTAAATTTACCAAAAGAATTATAAATACCATCAAGATAATCTCTATTATGGTATGTGCAACATCTAATGTAAGAGGAGTGGCGAATAAGAATAAGTATAGTGCGGAACTGCAGACAATTTAATCGCTATATATTGTTTAGAAACTGGATATGTGTGGAGGGGGAGGGGGAAGCTATACAATTCCAGGTTAGCAATAGCTTCGAATAATCTTTATCACAAGATAGTTTAAATTATTTTTTGTAATTTTTATATTAAAAACGAAAAACATAATATTTAATGTATTGTAATATATAGAACAAAACTTAATTATATTGAATGAAACATAATAACCCAGCTATATTTCTATTATATCTGCAGGAGAACATTTTAGTCCTGATTAAAATGTTCTCCTGCTGAGCCATTTTCTTTCTTCTTTGCGCTGATTTGAACTAACGCCTTTCGTAAAATTTGTCTTTATTGCGTCATTAACACAATTTATGAAATAACCAATATAACCATGTTTCCCTTATTTGCGCAGCCTCGCTGTAAGTATGTGAAATTCAAATACTCAGAGATTTATGGACAACTTGCCCAAAATGTTCCGCCTGCATCATTTTTTTTAAGCAATTCAAGATTCAATAAAACCTATTTTATTTTAGACGCTTGCTGGGCGTGCACTCAAATTAATCAAGTTGCTTAGACAAGGGTATATGCCTATAGGCATTAATATTCTAAAAAAATTATTTTTTTCTACCAGTTTAAGTAAAGAAGTAAAGTATAAAGTTACATTTTTAATTATTTAAATTTATTGTGTGCAATTAGTTAAATTATTAACGGGCTCAGTAGAAACAATATTTTTAACCCTTGGTTGAATATTTGACGTAATGATCCCCTGTGCAGCACTTGAAATTATGAAAGAGGACTGACTAAAAGTATAGGTTTTTTAGGGATTAAAGGGAAGAAGGAATTGTCCCATCCAACGAAGGGAAATCTCTCGGGACGTACCCCGGTGGAATAGGGAACTTGACCGACTAAAGGCTAAATGTTAAAGGCTACATCCCGAAAAGCCTTCAACATTGCCAATACTACGGGCAACTGGGACAATTACTATGGAGTACTCACAGGCGATGCGGCGATGCGTGTGCGCTGGAAACGATTCACGTCTTTAGAGATAATAGAGAACAACGGCCAGACACAATCGCAAACACGTAAACGTATACGATTCTTCTTTTCATACGTCATTTTACACAAAGAAATAAGTACGGGATAAGAATTACGACACCGACGCGCAAAAACCTTGACCGACGCGTACCGACCACACACACAAGTGAAAATGACAGCCTGCCATTGGTATCTTCTGATTGGCCAGGTCTAGACAATCGACCCGGCAAATTTGATCTTCGGTACCTCTCGCAACTATTCGGGAGGACTCAGCCCTACACGTCTCGGTTCATGTCACGTATACGGGGTCCGTGAAGAACCGTCACTCTACGTGACACGCAAACGTGCGGGATATGATGCGTATCGAAATTTGCAGACTGAGCATGCGCACGTAAACGTTTACGTGTTACTTTTGCTTTTTGCTGCTTGCGGGTTTGCCGTTGTTCTCTAATACTACTTGGCGAACACGGTTACAGGGAGGTCGTTCCTGAGTGATAATAGATTTCATTTGATTATTTTTTTTTCCAGATGAACGATTTTTTATACAGTGTCATTCGAGGGACACTAAGCTGAACCAAGTACGGGATGGGCAGGCGTGTATTTCTACCATGGGCCGCTCTGAGTAGAATCAAGCGGGCAACTTCAGTTCAGTACTTGCCACGAGAATATTTGTAAAAGAGGCTTAAGTTGCCAACCTGCCTTCGATAATACTAGCTCTTACATGGTTTAGGAGGCTGTTCGGCACTAATTGGTAGTTGGTTCTGTGCCGAAATAAGGTTGTGGTCAGACGTTCCTAAAGCCGGCCACAGACACAGAGAGATGTCTGCGTGCATCTCAGTGCGTGCCGAAACGCGCGTTCATTAAACGAAGCACTTTTTATCCACACACGGAGAAAGATATTTTTGCAGTTTCCCAGTTAAAAAAATGTCTTTATACGGTGATCATAAATTTTGTTTGTTGATAGTGGCGTACGCTTGTTTAATAAAACATAAAACACAAAAACTAATAAATTAGGCCTGACTTAAATAAGAATATTGTCACGCCCTGCGTTTGGGCTGCGACTAGGGGCGTAAACCTAGGATCGAAAAGAGAAACTAAGATTTAAAAAACAGACAATTCATTTATTCAGTATCTATGTGCAAAATCATGTGTCTTTCATTTTATAATAAATGTAATAATTCTTAACTCCAATTCAAACTGAATTTGTATCCATATAACATTACAATAGTTTGTCAGATGCTCATGGTTGCAAATACTTATCGGGGGCTGAATATTGATTTGTACTTACATTGAAATACCTATTTTCTTGCCCTTCATAGCACACCGTGTACCACAAAAGAAACTCTTGTTACCCCGTCGACCGAACTCCTCACTCTCTCGACGTCGAATCCCCTGTTTTTTAATTTTGTCCTTTTCGGGAAAACTGACTCGACTCAAGCGTCGGTCAAGTACCTCGATTTCCGCTGACTTGATGAGTCGGCGTCATTCGCTTGTTTTGAACTTATTGATTTCGCTTAGGTGAAATATAATACTCCATAGATTCCATTTTCAAGTTTGTTTATTAAATCGACTACCGGATTTAATTTACCGGGTAAATGACTTTATTTTATTAAAAGGGTGCAATGAACTATTTTACTTGAATATAAAAGTATGGAATACTATTTTTTAATTATTTCTTTTGTGACGATATTCACAGCACTGACCAACAAGTAAAATTTCGCCACAAACTTTCATTCATCAACGCGCATTTATGGTTGCCCATCGATGATTTTAAGCATTTTCTGAAGAGATTAATGACGAACTTCCTTGAACGCGCGCGCATTATTTACATCCACAGACAGGCATAGATGCACGCAAACATCTCCCTGTATCTGTGGTCGGCTTTACGGTGACCGTGTACAAGTCGGGGTTTGAATTATGATGGAAAAGATACAACACCCTAGCAAAATCACAATCTCGGTCTGGAATCCGAGTTGGTTCGTCTACGAATTGAGTGAGGTTAGAGCTGATTTCCAAGGATTCAGGTTCGCGGCCTTGCTCGTCGCTTGTATTTGAGTATTTCAGCCAATTGACAAGTTGACATTATGCCAAGGATGACAACCTGGTTATTGGAATGGCGAGTCTGCAAAAAGTTGGTAGTATTTGCAAGTGAAGAAAACAAGTCTCTATATTGGGTCTGGCTTGGCGGTCGGTAAAGGCAGCAGATAAATTTAGTAATTCTCTGGGTTGATATTTTAAACCACATTGCATTAGAGCACAGAAAATATAGCTTTGCGTAGCTATATTTTCTGTGATCAGAGTCTTTTGGCTTGAGTGTCTCCTCTCGTTGACAAGAAATATTGTTATCCTATTATTGTTAATACAAGGTGTAGTTTACTATTTTTTTTATTAATTCAGAATTATAACAACAGAAGGTAACAGAAAAAATCATATACACATTCTACTGGAGTGTAGTGTTACAGGTTTGATGCAAATGACAAAATAAAATGATATGAAGTGCCTAAAGATGATTTGAATAATCAAAATAACGTTTGGTTTTTCGTAACACCCAGGATTTCTAGTAAAGAGCCGTCACTGCTCGAAAAATAGCTTGTAGTTAGATATCATAAATATACAGTGTGGCCCAAATTGGGCCTACATGTATGGGGATCTTGAAAACTATAGAAGATAGAGAAACGGTTAAATGGGGAAAGTTTTTGACAATTATATTTCTAACTGAAGCCCGTTTAGTACGCGGCCCTATCTTTTTTGGTTTTTGAAATATGTTGAAAAAACCAAAAAGATGTATTTTCGAAAATATGCTGTAGATTTCTTATTATTCACTATTTTGGCAATCTGTAAAAACATTTTTAAAGCAACTTTTTAAGTAGATTTTAGTTCTGCAATTTAATTTTGAACACGACGTTTCAGTTATTTTATACCATCATCAGGTTCATTTTTTCTTATGGGCGCCATATTGTATTTTATACTTAAAAGGTAGCTTATGACGTCCGCTTTTCAACGATGTATTATTTGTTGGAAAATAAATGAAATTGACTTGAAAAATAAAGAAAATTAATTTTCGCAACACGTCAAATTTGACAACTGCACTATAACTCCCTAAATTGAATACCAATTAAAAGGTTTACATTTTGTAGTATTCACAAAACACTGCTTGCATTGTTTCAATCAACAATATTACAATAACCTACGAATCAAAAATAAAATCCAGTAGCCTATGACCTTACAATAACCTATGAATCAAAAATAAAATCCAGTAGCCTATGACCAACCACTACCGTTTGAAAATGAAACAAAAATATTACTTGTCAGAACGAGTAAAAGTATAATAGTTTTTATTATTATTATCTAATAATAACGATTTATTTGTGTATTCTGAATTTAAACGAAAATGGCATTGCGTTTTTCTCACGAAGAAAAATTTGATTTGCTAGAATGTTACATTCATTGCAACAGAAATGCAAACCTTGCATTAGAAAGGTATTTTGAAAATTTTCCTGAAAGACCGCAGCCAGGTGTCAGACTTTTTCCAAAAATTCTATGAACCTGAGAAACCATGGAAGTTTTGAAAAACCGCGGCCCAAGAGTTACGAAAAAGCAGGTAATAACGAGCGTGACGAAAATGTCAGAGCCTATTTTAATGCCGCTCCGACATCATCTACAAGAGCGTCGGCAAGAGACTTACCAACCCCGCGAAGTACCATACAAAGAGTCCTTAAGGAAAATAAATATCGACCATACAAGCCAACTGTAGTTCAGGGTTTACGAGAAACGGATTATCCAAGAAGAATGCAGTTTTCAAATTGGTATGTGAATCAATGCGAACAAAATCATGATTTCAGTCGTCTTGTAATTTGGACCGATGAATCACATTTTACCAACTGCGGGGTATTTAATAGACATAACCATCATTTTTGGGCAACAGAAAACCCTCACCAATTGGCTCAACGAAGACTGCAAACCCGATTTGGTTTTAATGTATCGTGTGGTATGTATGGTAAGTAATGTCACCTAGCTTGCTAAATACATAGCAGGTATTAAGTAACCCAGCTTTACTTTTCTCCTTACATTTTAGACAACAGGCCTATGGGACCATTCTTTTATAATCATACGTTGAATGGCCAAAGATACTTGGAGCTGTTAGAAGATCAAATATTACCGGCAATTAGAGCAAGAGTTCCTCAAGATCAATTGAATAATATTTGGTTTCAACAAGACGGTTGTCCCGCACATAATGTTCGGGAAGTTCAAACTCTCGTTAAGACAGATATTTGATGACAAATTAATTTCAAACGGCGGACCAGTTAATTGGCCTGCTAGATCCCCTGATATAACTCCTCTCGATTTTTATTTATGGGGTTATGTAAAAAATGAAGTATATGAGTTTGAACCCCCGGAATCTGTACAAGAATTAGAAGAGAGAGTGAGGAATGTGTTTACGAGCATAAATGGCAACACGCTTCGCAGGGTCATCAATACTGTGTTAAAAAAGTGTCAAAAATGTATTAATAAAAACGGCCAACATTTCGAATAAGTATAGTAAGTTAGATATTTTTTCTTATTTTCTT
This sequence comes from Polydrusus tereticollis, assembly GCA_963920685.1. Classification (NCBI taxonomy): domain Eukaryota; kingdom Metazoa; phylum Arthropoda; class Insecta; order Coleoptera; family Curculionidae; genus Polydrusus; species Polydrusus tereticollis. The sequence continues at coordinate 78,914,080 of OY987331.1, read as the reverse complement.
TTCAAAACAATAATTATTATTCATTGCGTTTTTAGTTTTCTTTATTTGAAATGTTAATATGAGATTTTTAACCATAACGAAAAAATTAAATAATGTATTATAATATTATGATATTTTAAACAAATTTAACCCTGCCTAATGTGTTCTTCTCAAATTTGACGTGTTGCGAAAATTAATTTTTTTTATTTTTCAAGTCAATTTCATTTATTTTCTAACAAATAATACATCGTTGAAAAGCTGACGTCATAAGCTACCTTTTAAGTATAAAATACAATATGGCGCCCATAAGAAAAAATGAACCTGATGATGGTATAAAATAAATGAAACGCCGTGTTCAATATTAAATTGCAGAACTGAAATCTACTTAAAAAGTTGCTTTAAAAGTGTTTTTACAGATTGCCAAAATAGTGAATAATAAGAAATCTACAGCATATTTTCGAAAATACATCTTTTTGGTTTTTTCAACATATTTCAAAAACCAAAAAAGATAGGGCCGCGAACTAAACGGTTTTCAGTTAGAAATATAATTGTCAAAAACTTTCCCCATTTAACCGTTTCTCTATCTTCTATAGTTTCCAAGATCCCCATACATGTAGGCCCAATTTGGGCCACACTGTATACAGTGACTCACAGCTTAAATGATGCAGTTGCAATAAAAACTAATTTTTTCCTACCTGAGACAAAAAAAAACTTTTTAGCGGATTTTAAGTATCTCAAATATGTATTTGCGAGCTTCCTAAAATATTATTACTTCATTTTGACCAAAAGTTAAACACATAACATAATTAAGTGTTACAATATAAAATATGGATGAATATTATGTTACAGCTTAAATGATGTAGATTATAAAAGTAACAAAATTAATAAGAACAAAACAATTATATTTATTGAAAATCAACTGCTAGTATTTTGTCGGTCCTCCTTCATTGTCAATTACATATTGTAGGCGTCTAGGCATTGACTCGACTAAGTTTCTTGTATATTCCGGGGACATTGTGTTCTATTCTGCCGAAATTTTGACTTTCAATTCATTTTTGGTAGATATGGGGACACTGTTGACTTTCTTTTTAATATTAACCACAAGTTTTTAATAACATTTAGATCTGGTGACTGAAGAGGTATTTTAACCACTTGTGGGCAGTTATAGAGCAACCAACTATGGACCCGGTATGCCGTGTGCTTGGGATGGTTGTCATGATAAAAGCGGCAATTGCCATTAATACCCAATTTTTCAGCACTAGCTCCAAGATGCTGCCCCAATATATTCAAATACATGTATTGGTTCATACTCCCTTCAATAAAATGTATGTTACCGACTCAAGCAGATGACATACAGCCCCATAACATCACTGCACCTCCACCGTGCTTTAGCGTGGCTTTCATATTTTTTAATTTCAGTTCTTCATTTGGCTTTCTCCACACTGAAATTTTTCCATCCGATCCAAATAGATTTATTTTAGTATCATCAGTAAAAATTACTGAATTCCAGAAGTCCAAATCTTTGTTAACATGCTCCCGAGCAAACTGTAACCTTTTGAGCCTATTTGTCACTTTTTTTTTTGGATTATTGGCGATTTCTCTAACAATCCATAATTCTTCTCGATCATTGAAAATTTTATTTGGAGCCACTCTCGATTTATTCGCGACTATATTTTCGTTATTATAGCGTTCAATTATATGCTGCACGGTTGATGGACATATATTTACCATTTTGGCTGTGCCCATTTCTAAAGTGAGAAATGATTAAATTTCTTTCTTCAATTGTAGTTCTACGAACCATTGCTAAATGCAACGCCTGCTTCATAAATTTTAAGCTGATAACTTTTGTACTGGTCTGTTTTATCTGCATCATTTAACTGTGACATAATATTCATCCATATTTTATATTGACACACTTAATTATGTTATGTGTATAATTTTGTCTTATAATAAGCTAATAATATTTCAAGAAGTTGACAAATATATATTTAAGATACTTAAAGTCCGCTAAAAATATTTTGTGTATTCTTGGCAGCACATAATTAGTTTTAATTGCAACTGCATCATTTAAGCTGTGAGTGACTGTACATTTGGGTAAGGATTCATATCATATATGTACAGCAAGTAGTTCAAGTTCATAGCAGTATTTTGAGTCAATCAGTTGGTTTTAACTGTTTTTTTTTTAAACAAAGATTATATTAGAATATAGATTCAAAAGTATGCTATTATAAAAGTCAGTTTTCATGATAAATAACGGTAAATGTATAGCTGTTTACATTTTAACCACTTGACTGAACGGTTCAAGACAAAATTGTAGCTAGTGAGTGATATGAAAACCATTATTAAAGAAAATAAACATTAACTTTTTAACAAAAAGGAATAAGAATTGATAACCCAACAATTAATTTAAAACAAGGAAATTTTAACTTTACTTTACTTGCGTTTTAATGAAACTTAGCTCAGCTCAGACATCTAAGACAAAAATACGGGTGTCTTAGTTGGGGGAAGGGGAGAAGTATGATTCTTACTAGATATTAGATATGGCAAAACGGACAGGCATCTTAGTCAATTTTGAAAGTTGAAGTTTACTTGTGACCTGTCCGTACCGCACTGCCGTTTTCGTTTTCCAAGTTGTCGTATTCCGATAAACCATATCAGATTTGACTCTTAGGTTTTCGGCCTATTTTTCTTGAGTCGTTTGTGAAGCCTATTTGAGGGCCATTGGCAGTATTAGAAGGAAACAAGGAACCATCCCTTAAGATAACCAGCCACCTCTACGAGAATTCTGATAAGTAGGTAAACCTTCCTTTTTTATTCGTAATTAACTGCAAATATCTAGCAATTTGTCTTTATCCTATACGTACAGTCACATATAGCTTCATGCCTCCCTAAAATTATGTAATTTTCTTATTTGTTTAATTCAAATTCAAATTCAAATTATTTTATTATTGTTATTCCAATATACTGTATTGTTTACACACGTCAAAACAAAAAAGAAAAAAATAACAAAATATCCATCAACCCTACACACTAATATATTAAGTAGTCAACAATTAAAAGTAAGTATTTAAAGAAAATAAAAATTTCAAACAATTTCAAATTTATCTGAAGAGAGTACAATATAATGCAGATTCGCTCCTATGCTATGCACAAATTGTTTACGCTGGCAGAAGAAAAATATAAACAATATACAGACACATTAAAAAATTTTAAAATCAGATCATTAAAAATATTGGACGTTAACAATTTATAACAAATTAAAACTCGATCTAAAATATTCCTCTGTGCTGTAAAATGCGCTTTCTCTAAAAATGATTTTACCTTTTTTTGAACTTTGGTAGAGGGAACTCCCTCACTGTTTGCGGTAACTTATTCAGTAAGTTTATTGCCATAAATTCCGGTCTGCTCTGACACCTTCTCAATCTACAATGTAGTGGAACATAATCTGTCCGGTTTCGTGTGTTGTGATCATGGATATCCCGATGTGTCAACAGACCATCCTTCTATCTCACAAGCAACAAAGATTCCAGAATGTACACGGAGGGAAAAGTAAGGATCCCCAGAGCGACAAACGCACCCCTGCAATCCTCCCTATATCCCAACCCACTGATCAGCCTGATTGCCCTTCACTGTAACCTGAAAACTCTAGCAGCATGACAGGAATGTCCCCACACAGTCACACCATAAGACATGACGCTATGAAAAATTGCATAGTGGGCAGTTTTCATTGTGTCCTCTGAAACACAGCCGCGCAAGTTTCGCAGGACAAACACACTGCTCCTAAGTCTGCTACATACATTCTCCACATGCACATCCCACTTCAAGCCTGTGTCCAACCATACTCTCAGGAACCTAACCGAAGACAGAGTACGATCAGTGTCAGTGTGTCTTAGTGTAAACATCAAATTTTGGTTTTTTTCTTGGTTCAATACAAGTTTATTTGACAAAAACCATTTCTCCACTACCATCCTTGCCTCACTCAAACCTTGAATGGCAGCATTCTCTGTCTTACTGTATGTGAAGATTGTGGTGTCGTCAGCAAACAGCACACAGTTATTCAATTTTTGACAGAGAGGTAGATCGTTTATAAATATTAGAAATAGAAGTGGTCCTAGGATTGATCCTTGTGGGACTCCAATGTCTACCGTTGCTGGTGCTGACGACACTCCATTTGCCCTTACTATTTGACACCGATTCCGCAGATATGAGTGGATTAGACTGATACTATTCTTACTTAAGTTATAATATTTTAATTTTTCAAGCAGTAGGTCATGCGACACACAATCAAAAGCCTTACTTAAATCGCAAAATAAGGCAGAGAAGTACAACTGATTTTCAAAACAATCCATTATGCTGCCTAGGAGATCCAGGACAGCATCGATGGTATTCCTTTGTTGTCTAAAACCGTACTGATATTTTAAGATGAGATTGTTCACCTCAAAGAAGTCTGTTAACTGAGTCGCCATTACTTTTTCAAATATTTTTGAGATTATTGGCAATAAAGAGATAGGTCTGTAATTATTTACAAGATCTGCGTTACTTTTTTTAAAAACTGGCGTGATTATAGCCTTTTTAAGAATGTCCGGAAAATTATGCTCTTGAATGCATAGATTAATAAGTTTTGTGAGAGGTATAATAATTAAGTTTTTTATAGATTTAATGATTGTTACAGTCAAACCATAAATATCGGAGCTTTTTTTGTTTTTCAACGAGTTAATAGTGTCCCTAACGTTATTATAGCTCACTTGCTGAAAATTGAATTCCTCACAGAGGATGGGTTTTTGTCTAAGATAATGGCAGGGATCTAAATCTGTTGTGTGGAGATCCTTTATCAGGTTCTCTGCAATGTCTAAGAAAAAGTCAATAAATTCCTGGGCCGTCACATGACCACCCGGTTTGTTTTCTTGGTTGCTCCTTTTTTTGTTAATAATATTCCACATACATTTTATGGGATTCCTTGCGCTACCTATAGCCCTATCATTTAACAATCTCTTTGCATCCTTTATGGCAGTTCTATATTGTTTTTTAAATTTCCTTTCTAACCGATCACTCGCTCTATGATACTTCTTACATACCTCATTCAAAAAGTTTAAATGCTCTCTCATTCCTTTTAAATCATCATTAAACCAGCCCACCTCACTAGGTCGATCTGAGTGGCCTGTATACGTCTTCTCAGACGATGCTGATATGCTTTCTCCAGCATGGACATGAAGATGTCAAACCTTCTGTCAGTGCTGTATGTGTGGTCGTCAATAAAGTCCCAAGAAAAGCTCTCCACAGTATTGAAAAGACCCCCAATCCTTTTTGTGTTATTGGTCGGAAAGTAGTTTTAGTTGTTTCAACCTTTTCCCCGACAACATTAAAGCAAACAATTTGACCAGACTGATCCGAGATATTATAATCCACTACGCGAGCCAGAAAGGAGTCATGAGCAAAGTTTGCAAAAACATTGTCCAGGCAGGCCTCTCCACGCGTTGGTTCAGATATAAGCGGTTTAAAACCATAGGACCCCAGGAAGTCAAGCAGACCAAGAGAATTCTGACAACCCGCTCCAAAGGACACATTAAAATCACCGGCAAGTACAATCCTCTTTTGGTGTCCTATATGGTTAATCAAACTCTCAATCGTTCTTAGAAAGGTGTCAAAGCATCCAGTTGGCGTTCTGTAAATACAAACGATAAAGATATTTAAGTTATTTAAGAATACAGCACAGAGTTCTATAAATTGTTTATTGCTAAAACCATTCATATCTGGAGTAGGTGTATATTCAAGTGTCTTGTTTTGAAGTATTATTGTTCCCCCACATCGTGATTGGGAACGACATGTAAAATTTGCAACATTGTACCCTGGTAGACTAAACGCACTCATCTCCTCACTTGTCAGCCAATGCTCAGTAAAACATAGATGTTTAAATTTTCGTCCATTAGTGTAGCTTCGATTTCATGTACCTACTTTGTTTCTTATTGATCTAACATTGTAGTGGAGAAAAGCAATGTTTACAGTTGATTGATTGGAAGTATCCTCATGCGACTCTGACGATTTAAAAAATGGTTCACAATGACACCGTGGGGCCAGAGATCTGACGACAGATATTTGTTTCGGTTAGAGTGTTGCACCGCAAGTTTAAATGATGCCTGGTATTTATCTCTTCTTGTATGGATTCGCTCGCATGAACAACCTTTTTCCAACTCATTTTGTTTCAGAAATTCTAGAATTTCGTTATTTATTACCTCTGGGGCTAATCCTGATATGAATAGGAAGGCTTTTCGTTGGGCTGTGCTTAGATTACCCGCATTTTCATTTCGACCTTTTAGGGGCTCTGGTCTTTCTGATTTTGCCCCGTTCTGGCGTTCTTGGGGCAGAATGGGTTTGTCTCGGTTATCCGGAAGAGTTTTCGTGTCTGTTGTACTTAGGAAATTCCCATGTTCCCCCATTTTCATTGTTGTTTTGGGAATCGGAATCGTTGGTTATGTTGTTGAACTTGTTGACTTTGACGTCGGATTTGACAGATTTGTCATCATCGTTGCTCTTGCCAATGTTGCAATTTTCCTGTGTACAGTTTTTAGGCTTTACAGTGTTGTCAGCAGCATTTGGACTTTTGAGATTTTGGATTTCGGTGTTTCTCCCATTGCTTTCTTGGCTAGAGCTATCTGGTGGCTGGGGCTGAACATGGACCGGAATACAGTTTTCCTTTTTTCTGCGTTCTGCCGTCTTATCATCCCGAACCGGTTCGTCGCTGTGGGGGCGGTGAGGAGGAGAGGGACCACTGACAGATGGAATGCGGTGTGGTATGATTGGAATGTTTGGCATGTTTTTGGTTTTCTCTTCTAGGGCTTCATACCTTATTTTCCAGTGGCAGGCATTTTCTTCCAGCAGAGTGATTTTCTCTTCCAGCTCGCTCACCAGCCATTTTAGGTATCCAATTTCCATATTTGGCGATAAATTGTCCTTAACCTCACAATCAACCTCGCAGCATGTGAGGCGAGTTTCATCAATGAACTTCACTAAATTTCTAAATTCTTAAAACTGGCTCTTAATGCTGCACATCTGGCGGCGACTCCTGCAATAATGACCGGCTCGTCTGGTCTTTGCAGGAGTTCCGTTTGTGACTGATTCTTGTCGGACGGGCCAGGTGATGCATTTGATTGCCAAGAGGTGTCGCTCGAAAGCTACATCTGCCATTCTAAAAATGTATGTAACAGGACCAGTTGGAATTACTCAGGGCTCTGTCACTACATTAGATTACATTTGTAGCAATTTCGACATAGTCAAAATTTGTATATAGACAAAAACGAGATTCGTCGCCAAATAAAACATTGATAAGGTGGGGCTGTGCACACCTTTTTGAATTAAGAGGGAAACAATAATCGTTTTGTGTATTAAGTGTATAATCTTCAAAATTTAATAGTTAGGATAGCGCTTTCGGCCATATGCCATCTTCAGTGCTTCTTAGTCAGGAAACACTTCATTGATAAATGAATTATCTTTCTTCATTAAGTGGGTCATCAACACCACAGTTTTAACATTGTGGTGTTGATGACCCACTTAATGAAGAAAGATAATTTATCAATGAAGTGTTCCTATTTTCTGACTAAGAAGCACTGAAGATGGCCTAGGGCCGAAAGCGCTCTGCTAATTATTAAATTTTGAAGATTATACACTTAATACACAAAACGATTTTTGTTTCCCTCTTAAATAAAACATTAGCCCATTCATCTTCGCCCCACGGCAAATGCTCTTGAGCAAACTGCAATCGTTCAGGTCGGTAGTGAGGTTCCAGCTTTGGACCTATCGCTGCCTTGGGACTTGCTGTAAATCGCTCCCTAACACATGGCATTCTAACCAAATAAAATTATAGCTACAATTTGTTTAACTAAAAAACCAGAGCACTTATCAAAACAAAAATAAATCCCATAGTTAGTGGAAAAATAAAGAAATTTTATAGATTGCAATCACTTCTCGAGCATGCGCAGGGAGGCTAAATAGTCAATTAAGGAGGACTATATACCGGGTGTTGAATCGTCGAGCGGGACATAGGAAATCCCATGTAATTTTAAATGGGGTCAATTATTGGCTTCCCTAATTATTTTAGAGAAAAATTCTATTTAGGTTTATTAAAGAGCACTAAAACCCACATTCAAAAGAATAACTTTAGATATTTTTGATGAGCCCGTTTACGGGTTATCGCCGATTTCTTTTTAACTATTTCTCCTTTTTATGGCCCCGTATTTGCGGGCACCAGTCAAGGTAAAAGATGACTGTCAAATAAAGTTGTCATTTTAAGGAATATTTGAACATCTTCTTAAATCCTAAAGTTCTAACAATTTAATAGTACCTACCTATTAATTAGTAAAATATTGAAACATGTAAAATGTCATAATTAACCTTGTAATTGGATACTTTATTTTAGTTTTATTCAGATTAATTTGTACTCATAAATACACCTTTAATATTTTCGATGTACGAGTTTTTATAACAATAAAGCACACATTTCAAAATGACAACTTTATTTGACAGTCATCTTTTACCTTGACTGGTGCCCGCAAATACGGGGCCATAAAAAGGAGAAATAGTTAAAAAGAAATCGGCGATAACCCGTAAACGGGCTCATCAAAAATATCTAAAGTTATTCTTTTGAATGTGGGTTTTTAGAATTTTTCTCTAAAATAATTAGGGAAGCCAATAATTGACCCCATTTAAAATTACATGGGATTTCCTATGTCCCGCTCGACGATGCAACACCCGGTATACGTGACAGAAAAAAAAATTTTAATACAAGAGTTTTATACTTTGTCCCGTGTTATCTATTAGACTTGTCAAGAACAAAGTACGCGCATCGCAAAGTTGAGAAACAATAATTGCAGGTTCTCTCTTTTTAAATGGAATACCCTATGTATTTTCCGCTAGGACGAAAGAGCTCTTTCCCCTGATTTCAAAAATGCCAACATTTAGTTCAGCCGTTTTTGAAATATTTGAGTTAACAATTTTGTTAAATTGAATTGATGATAATCGAGTTGCCGAAGCGTTCCGCATACGTGTTCCATTTAAAAAAGAAAACTTACAATATTTTTTTATTACATTTTCTGAAAGGTTTTGTTATTTTAGTGCGAACTGCAAATAATTTTAATTTTCTGTCGGGTCTAAAGCCTTCAAAATAATTTACGAATATCGACTCGCAGAAACCTACACAGAAAAAAAGCTAAACTGGATTGAAGATTAATAATATTGAATCAACGGTATGCTAGTGTCCCCATTCCGCAACTCTAGTTATACTTATTTTCAAGAAAATCTTATTCTTGTACGCTAAGAAAAGTTATATTTTGTTCAAGACTTAACTAGTATTGAAATCAAGAGTATAACTATACTTTAAACAATTCTAGATACAATCTTGTTCCGAGTATTACTTATACTTATTTGTAGATTAGCAAATTATAGCATCAAGTATAAAAATTCTTCACGTGCATGTAATACATATTTTCGTCAAGTGTAATATCATCTCCTATGAAATACATATTTTTATTATTTTTAGTTTAGTTATTATCGTTACAAGAGTCTGCTATAGGTACTTGAAAAGAGATTAGTAAGTTTTGTATCAAGAATTGACTTATTTCATATAAAACTTTCTATTTTCTAAAAAATTATACTTACTTAATCTTTATCTAAATTTACTTTATTATTGTTTCGAATGTCTTCTGGTATTTCTTCAAATACAGGGTGACTCGGATCTAAATGTACATACATCACCAGGAGATAGTGGACATCTTGGGGGTTCTAAATAATCTATCTTTAGTGGGTCCATCTTTCCTCGTTACTTAGATACAGAGTGTTTTATAAGGTTTGGCTCATTTTTGTTTTCGCCATAATTCTTTTAGCACCTGGTATAAAATGTTCATATTCGGTGGAAATATTTTGAGTAGCTATCGCTTCAAAATGCCGTATGAAAATTTTTTGAAATTCAGGTCCGGACTTTAAAAACAAGACTGATTTCATTTTTTTAAATTCAACACCCTGTATATCATATTTTTGTAAATTTTATTTTTTATTTGAAAAACACATAAAAAACTAATTCTAATGACATACTTATCAAAATCCGCGCACTCGCCGCTCAGCCATAATAAATTGCTCTTCTTTAGATGTTGAAACACATACAAAATAATAACTGTTTTTATAACGACAATAATAAGAAATAAACCAAAGTAATAAAATAGCGGCGTGTTAAAATTTGAAAATTTTCAATTCAATTTGACTCCATGGCTCGGCACCTCAGAACAGCGAAGTATTGGGAGGCAACAAAACATAATAAGTCATTGTCAGTTGTAACCTGTCAGATTTTTGGGCATTACGAGGATATTTTTGTTAAACATTTACTTCTCGTTTAAAATGCCCTATCAATTTTCATACCAAGAATACGCTGATATAATATTTGTATATGGATTTTGCGATGGTAACGGGCGAGCCGCTTCTCGAGAGTGTGAATTAAGGTTTCGATAACAGATATTAGGTCATATTAGGTATCAACTTTTTATTTACTACCTGCTGAGAACCAAACTACCAACACTCTCTAAGAGGCAGCCTACCTAATAAACTAAATATAGGTAGAATAGATTGATCTCATTTTGGTGAAAATATGGACGTATAAATTCAATTACTTTTTTACGTATTCCATAATTAATGAATACGTATTTGTGAATTTAGCAGAGTAGAGTACCTTTACAATTTTGTTACCCTTTCAATTTTACAACAGTCATCACTCATCACCCATCATAAAGCAAGAAAACTGTAAAGGTGGCTTCAGTCTTGTCACAAAAACTGTTTTCCTTTAATTTCTTCAAAAAGTAAACCCAGCAGTGTTTCTAGTGTGAAGCAATTTAATAATATGCAAATATTTATAACATGCTAGTATTCTCGATTTATTGGTCTATTATCTAAAAATTATCAGACGAAAAAGTATTTTTCATTAAATCACGTTACTATGTCTTGCCATGCACGTGAGTAAACCCTAAGCCCTAAGCCCTAAGCAAATATTAGTTTACAAGTACTTTATTATTTTATTGAATTTAATCTTCAATTTTTTATTCTTTATTTTTAATCTAAATTATTTTGTGACATTCTCAATTATGACTTCCTGGATAATAGGGGAGAAACAAGTAAAATGATACTTATTGTCCATTGAATTTTTGCAAAGTCCTTAATATCTTTATCTTTATCTCGAAAAATCGGTCAAATTAACCTTCTTTTCGATATGGCCGCTCACAAGACATCTTTCTGAGAATACAGAAGATTCTCTTACTTCTTTGTATCTTTATATATTTCTTAAAATGTGGATTTGTAGAACTGCACTTTCTCATTTGTTGAGACTTGAAACAGCCAGAGAGGCGAAACCATGCTTCGTCGGTATAAAAGGTTTTTTTTTTTCAATTGGTAGGCAAATTATTCACTCTGAAATTGAATTCGCAGCTGATTGTTATTGGGTTATAATTCTTGAACTGAGTTTAGACGATAAGCATGAATATGCAAGTCACATTTCAGGATTAATTTGCATGCTTCCGCCGAACAAGAGATTGTTTGGGGTGTTCGTTAACAATTGGCCTCAATTCTTCTACTTTTTGTGCAGTGCGACCTTTATGTCTCCCACTGTCTTCTTTTCTATTTACACTTCCTGTTTCTTTAAATAAAGCCACAGATATAGTCAAAACTTGGCAACACTGGTCGAAATCCATGACCATGCGTGGATATGTTTGGAAATCCTGAATGGCGTCCCGTGTTGAATAAACCTACTGGCTATCAGCCCGTCTACCATTTCTAAAGTAAGTTTCGATCATAAAGGGATTTTGTTCTGCTGTGATTACCATGTTAAACTTTTTTAAAAATAAAAACTTCCGAAGTTGACAGTTCTATTTTTCTTTACCGTTTACCAGGTTACCTTTCCAGGGTTAAGTGATTCCACACAGTTTTATTTGGCAACAACAATTCCATCTATCAAGTTGTCGCTGAACTACTATCGTGGAAGCAAAAATTATTATCATCAAAGTGTGCTTTGCATCTAAGGCCATTAGAGCATTGGGTGTTAGTAAATACCAGCATTATCAATCAATAAGTTATTCCGTCATCTTTAACAGTCGTTACAAGTAATTTAATTCATCGCTAATTTATCCAATTTCTTAAAAAATTCCCGCGATGGGTTTTACGAAACAGCACAAAACATGTATGTTTCAAGCATATTTTCGAAACGGGGTTCGAGTAAATGGTGAGTGGCAAAACAACCAGCGTTTGTGCATGGACGAATTTTGCGAAAAAATGTCCTAACGTCGCTTTTACTGCTGAGGATTTTTATCATTACCTGAGGAGAACCGTGGCTCTGCTTAGGGAAACAGGTTCTATACAACATAAAAAAAATGCTGGAGGACCATCTATAAAAACAAAAGAACTTGTTGAAAAAGTTCGTGAAATAATGCAAAATACGCTAACAAAATGTGTAAGACGCCTGTCTTAAGAAATGGAAAGATCTTATGGAACATGCAGGACTACTCCTATAAAACTCCTTATAAAGTGCAAGATCATTTCAAGAAATAGGAACTGCAGATTTTAAAACACGCAGGCATTACTGCCTTTATTGGAAACAAATTATTTATTAGACCTGACATTTTTTTCTGATGAAGCCTGGTTCCACCTCACCGGTTATGTGAATTATCAGAATACACGCATGTGGACTAGTGAAAATCCCCATTTTCTTGTAAAGTACACATTGCACCCTCAGAAAATTGGAGTCTGAAGAAGAATAATTGCTGGTCCTACTTTCTTCCATGACACAGTTACAGCACAGCGGTATAGGGACAATATTTTGATTCTATTTGTGAAACAATTACTTGACGATGAACTACGTTTTGATTATTTTCAACAGGACAGTGCAACCGCCCATACATCCGCCGAAACTATTAACTACTTACGCAATTGATCAGACAGATTGATCAGGTTTCGAACAGACATTGAATTCCCACCCAGATCACCTTGTTTGACGGTTATGGATTACTTCATTTTTCCTCATTTGAAAAATAGCCTACACACCCGGGGATGCCAGGGGTGCGGGGCATACGGGCGACAAGTCAAGGGAGCAGCAATAGCCGCTTGTTTAAAAAAAATTGTTTTAAAACTAATTTATTAGTAAAATAATCAATATAAAAATATTAGTATTATACTAGGTAACTACTTAGAGTTACAAATGCATTTTACAAGTATAACTGTAAATAAGCAAAACAACATCAGTTTTAAAAACGCTACTCCGCGTCGCAACCAGTTGGGAAATACATTTTTGGTTTTTGTTTCAACCCATAATCTCATCAAATCCCGTCGCATCTGCGGCATCGCGTCGTTGCGAGCGGCTTTTGTCAGGTTGCAGGAAAACACTTATGCTCTGAGCCTATAAATACACGCACCGGGATAATTTCAACCAATAAATATTTTGAATTTTAAATGTGTCAATTCAACAACTGAAAACTACGAACTCGAACAAATAAAACAAAATCACACAGTTTTAAATTTTCTCAACGACCTAAATAATTTCCTTAAAACTAAAAAATCAAATAGGTATACAAAATGTAAATATGTGGAAAGTTTGTACATGATCCATCTAAAAATGAAAAAAAAATATTATAGCTGAAGATTTACGCGATGAAATTGACAACGTCGCACCCTATATTTCCCCTTACAAATAACCTCATCTATCTGATTCCAAATTTAGTGATTGCCATAAGAATTTTTTAACATTACCTGTGACTGTGGCTAGCGGGGAAATGGAATCAACAATGGGACAAGAAAGGCTTTCAGACTTATCTTTTGTTAGTATGGAAAAGGACAATTCGGAAGATATAGATGTATTAGATATTATAACAGAACAATATATATAACAGAAGAATTATAAAAGGCAAGAAAAGCAAAGATTATTTAAGGGCTACGATTCTCGGTAGGTTTGCTTGGGAGGCTTGGACGGTCGCGGCGAGGACCGAAGCTACTCGTCGTGGTGATAGACGGTGACATAGGCTTCCAGGGCCGATGTTCCCGCGTGCCTATTTTGCTAGCTTATGCGTTTCGATTCGCATTCACTGCTTAGTAATCATTTAATTGTTGCGGGCGCGGATGCATCGATAAGAAATTAGCACTTACGATTTTCAATATGGTAAATTATAAATATGTAAGAAAACGCAATATACGTTTGTCCTTTAACGGGAAAATAGGTTTTGCTAAGAGAAGAAAAAATGTTAAATTCAATTACTATGTTTACGAAGATACTAAATAATAATCTTATGAATAAAAATTCTATTCTTATAGCACAAATAAGAAGAAACCTGTGGTTATAGTAACACCCAGATGCTATTTAGTCACAAAAAAAAAACAATAAATTAGATTAGTTTTAAAAATATTACCCGAAAATAACATTCGAATTTTCGAGAGAGAATAAAAATCCATCATTTTTTGCAAAGTTTTTTTTTTAATAATTTTCTCAATTTCTTTAGAAAGTTTATAATAAAAACAAAAAGAATTTAATAAAAACAAATGATTTATTAGAGCATTTTTCACATGTTAACCATTTTTACTATTAAAAAATCTCAGAGATTCAAAGTATATTAATTTTCTAAATAGGCAATGGTTGCTGTTTTATTTTTGTCTAGTAGTGTGTAGTAGGTAGGTACGTATTTTGAGCCTCAAGGCATGCCGCATAGAGCCGGCATTTTTTGCTGGAGTTTTTATGCAGAAGAAAGAAATTTGAACAATTATGTTATATTTGTGGCGCTTACTTTACCTAATACTGCGAATGTCCCTGTTACTTGTTTTCACTGGCACATATTATATAGACATAATATTATAGTAATAGTAATTTAATTATTAATAATATTTTAATTGTGACACTAGTCCAACAAAATACTATGAACGTACCTAAACATTATTGTTGTGGTGTTTTCCTTAATATATAATTGCACAGACAGCATATTATTATCACTTTATTTATTAGGCAGGTATGTAAATTTTAAAAAATGAGAACCATAGTTTTGAACGATTGTCGTTCTTTAACGGACGGTTTGTGAAAATTAAGACTCAAAGGTCTCAGACTGATATAATATTAGTAGTCTCTATACAATAATAGCTGATAAACTTTTGACATAGTTTGGGCATATCGCATTTAAAATATTAAATTTGCTTGTGTAATAACAAAAAAGTATATTATATCATATTATATGGGGACGAAAGGAAAATCCGGTGGAGAAAGACTTTTTGCTTTCGTCCCCATGTACTTCGAACTCCACTTTGAGCATGGGCTATTTCTTCAAAATAAAAATATATACTGTAACGTAAATAAAGGTTATTTCGTTACATTGGAATTTAAAGTATAATCTATCTTTAGGTATTGCCGCTGCTATCTATGGATAACTCTGCATACTGCAGTTAATATCGATTCTTTAAGTTTGTATATACGAAGAGACCAACTGTAAATTTGCCGTTCCATAACATAGATTGGTAGGGTTTCTTTAATATAGATTATCGATTTCGTACATTTAATTTAGTTTATATTGGCTCCGTGAATAGAAAAAGGCCTCAGATTTTGTTCGTCTGAGAAAAAGGCTCTAGTCAGGGAGGCTGATTTTTGTTTCGACTTGACTTTTGGTTTTGTCCTGATACAGTTATGTCACGCTAACTTTGAGTTTCACTAAATTTATATTTTGTTTAATAATAAGTATGTAATAGAACCATAAATATTCCTTACTAGTAAGCCATGACCTTTTAATCTATTTTCACACGGATTGAATTCCACATTTTTATGTTTTAACAAAAGAAAGACGTGCCGGCCATAATGGCGTCATAAATTAGTTTTTTCATTCATCTCATTCATCCTTGTAAATTATAATGTTATTAATGATCTAAAAGCATCATCCTAACAAACAGCAGACAGTAATCATAATATTTCTTGAATAAATGTGGATTTCAATCAATATTTTCATAATTTCCATAATGGCGTCATAAATTAGTAATCTGCATTCATCTCTTTCATCCTTGTAAATTATAATGTTGTTGATGATCTAAAAGCATCATCTTAGCAGACAGAAGGCAGTAATCATAATGTTTCTTAAATAAATGTGGATTTCAATCAATATTTTCATAATTTTGCATTAAATTTAAAATCACTTTTTTTTTCATCATGAGGTCATGGTTTTGTTCGTTTTTCGTGGTCCAAATTCTCAATTTAACTTTTTTTTTCGGGTCTCTGTCGTTTTTTTTACGTTTTAGCAAATATCGTTGGCCAGTTGGTAGTTTATTTGAGTTCTTGACGAACATTGGTGAGAACCAGATATAGAGTAAACCTGACTGGACCATTCTCAAGGAAACCGACAGATCCAGGCTCTACAGAACTGATTACTGACAGAATATCCCAGTAAGCTGATTTCGAGGAAAGCAGGTGAGTTTTTCTTTTGTTTCTAAGCTTTGAAACCTAAATTGAATTTGTTGAAGAACTCACCCCATTTCTCTCATTGATATCTGTCAGAAATCAATTATTCTGATTTAACGTTTATTTTCTCTTAAACTTCTAACTCAATTGGCGCGACATACTTGTACTGGGTGGATAATATCCTAAGTCACACTGTATATACAATTTCTCTTGTACCGTATCTTGAATTTATCTTGTTCGTATCTTACCTTGGGTGCCATAAGACATTAGTCTGGTACACCAATATCATGTGGTGACGAATGCCTGTAGCTCGTTAAACCACATTTATCTATCTTGCAAACGATTGCCTTTTTGCTCGTTATGCCTATCGAACCTGTACAAAAGTTATAGATACTTTTAAATGCAGTATTTTCTACTAGTTTTAAGCATCAGTGTAATATATTTGTACATTTGTATAGTATATGAATTACTTAATTGTTATCTTGTTGGCACAAGATGCTTTTCCTGGATTAACTTAAAACTTAAATATCTTTTAAGTCAATTAAATCATTTATTTTTCTTACTACTTAAACACGAAAGAAATTTTGTTGTTGACCTTACGTAATTAAACATGGAAATTTCATGTCTAAATTTAAAACTTTAATCATTTTCACTTGAGTAACAGGGAGTAAAAACATCCTGTAACTATATTATAGAAATTTAAGTTACATTTGGTACTGTTTAACATAAGTATTCATTTTTAAACCTTTTATTGCAATATTATTCGCTGGTCTAACTCCACCTTTCTAACATTACATGTAAACAAGCAAACCTGAGGCTGGCATAAGCTCATCTGATGTCATTGTTCCAATCAATCACCGTCACAAGCATTCCAAGTATAATCAAGTCCTGACGTCTCCATTGCTGAAGTTCTATGCATGGAACGCCTCATCGAGACAACTTCCAGGTGAAGAGGACTGAATCTTGGACACACTTCATGGATGACAATGCAGAGCTAAGTATTTGTCAGTTAGAAGGATAACTTTGTAAAGACCAGCAGACCATTGTTATATTTTCATTTTAATTTTCACCTTTTCGTGTAAAAACTGTTTGTTCGGAAACCAGTAACAAGAATCATTGTTAAGCAAGTTTAGTTTAATAAACTACCAAGTGTTTGTAAAATTTTGTATTATTTCTGGTAGGATGGCACCCTAAAAAATTTGTCGGATAATAAGACAAACCCACACCTAACAAAAAAAGTCTTCTTGGCCGAGGCAACTCCACATTATTTGAATGATTATCAAAACCATTACAATTCGGATATATTGTTAATTTATTATTATTCATTATGTTTTTTTTTTTATAAAATACAAAAGCAATATAAAATATACTGTTGTTTTTTAAATTTATTTTTGGTGTATAGTAACTATACCTACTTTAGTAAATATACCAAAGCAAAAAATTAATTTTATTCAATAATATAATATAATTACAATAAAATATCCAACAAACACTTAAAAACGTCCCATGTTCAAGGCGGAATTCGAACCCGGGACGTCTCGATCGCCGGGAGAAATCTCTACCACCCGACCATGGAGGTCGACTAGAATTGCCTTCAAACTTGATACCTACTGCACCGTTCGGAAGTAGAGATTTTATTTCGATTCATCGATGTTTAAAATAAACATCGATGTTATCAAAAACAGATCGAAACTAAAACATCGATGTTAATATTTCTTTAAAGTAACACATTATAAGAGATACATGCATATAAAGATTAATAACATTTTAAACAGAACCCGCTTCACCCCTACCCGCAGTGTTTGCAACTGTTACCAAACCACTGAGACAACACTCCATACACCCTTTCAAACTTACATCAGCAGAAACACCCGCGGGTCTCTCGCCAATTATTTGCTCGATAACACCCCTAGAAAGGGTGTTTTTGGCTTTTTAGGGGTGACCTCCCACTCAGATCGAACTGGGACGCTGCCCATCAAGTTCTGCGTGAAAAATTACCCTTACCTTGATCAAGTTTGGCCACCAACCTGCATAATTTGAGTGGAATATGATATCACATTATTATGGTAAAAATATACATTATGATATTCATTTATACCTAAAATATAGATTTAGAAACTAACCATGGGTTTTTATTGACCGTACCAAAATATCCGCCCTAACTAACCTATCTACTAAAATGGTGGATGATAGATGAAAGGTTAAGACACTGTGCAGAAAGGAAGTATTTCAACACAAGGCAATTTGGTTTCAGAAGGGCCAGGGGCACCATAGATGCGTTGAAGGCCCTTAGCGGGAAACTAAAGCGGTTGAGGGAACAGGGCAATCACTCATTGGTGGTGATCCTTGACCTAAAGAACGCTTTCAATACGGCATGGTCAGTATATGCGGATCGAATGAAGGGAATGTAGGGAATGAAAGGAGTGGGGAAAAGACTGAGGGATATATATTGGAGTTTAATGAATGGGAGAGTGATGAAGAACGAGAAAGAGGAATTGTCAGCAGAAACAAATAGTAAACAAACATATATTGACTACTGCAAGAGGGTGAGGCAGACGGCTGAGGGATTAGTTACAAGGATGGTGGCGCTATCGAAAAATAAGAGAAGGGTGGATAAGGGAGATGTAAGACGCATTTACAAGGGGGTTGGTTAGCGGGCGGTGCTCTAGGGGGCAGAGATATGGGGCGCGAGAGCACTAGACTCGAGGGTCATCAAACCGTTGGAAGCGTACCACCGGATGTTCTTGCTTGCGGTAGCGAGGGCGTACAGATCGACTGCGACGGCCTCGCTGCAGGTGATCGCGGGAATGACGCCATTGTATCTATTGGATAGAGTGGCACATTTAGAATGGCAAAAAACAAAACAAGATAAGATAAGGGATTGGGTTGAGAAGGAGGATTTTGTAGAACCACAAGAAAAGATGGGATTGAGGGAATATGTAAGGAGTGAGGCCCTAAGGGACTCCTTGGATTGTAACGTTAATGGAGCGGAGAGAAAATTAGGGGTAGGAGTGGCCTGGGAAACTAGGAGAGTAACACTCATTCAGGCGAACATCTATGAAAGGGAAATTGGAAGCTATAGGGGTAGGGATAACGGCAATAGAAAGGGAAATAAGGGGGAGAGCAAATAGAGAAGAGAGAAAGGGCAATTCTTCTTCTTTATGTGCCATGCTCATTCGAGCGTAGGCGACCTCTCGCATATACCTGTGATGTGTGCCTTTTTCAGATTTTTCACAGGTATATGGGACCTACAGTTTATCGCCGGTTTCGAACGGCACTATTTGAGAGGTTGTACTAGGCAAATTACTACGTGGTGGTTTGCCATTGCCTTCCACGAGGTGACGACCGAATAAATAAAGATCGATGCAAAGGGCAATTACAGGGGTGTAATTGTAGTGACCGACAATGAGGGAATTTGGAGGA
Source organism: Polydrusus tereticollis (assembly GCA_963920685.1). NCBI lineage: Eukaryota > Metazoa > Arthropoda > Insecta > Coleoptera > Curculionidae > Polydrusus > Polydrusus tereticollis. The sequence continues at coordinate 78,894,240 of OY987331.1, read as the reverse complement.
TGGTTAGTAATTATAAAAGCGCTTATTCAGGGTTGGTAGAGGTCCAAGATAGGTTGGTGAGGGGGGGGGGGGATAATGGTTCGACATGAAAGAAGGCGAGTCGAGGGAGTGCTGAGAGCAGATAGGGAGGCAAGAGTAGCAGCGGAGGATAAATGGGAGAGGGAGTGTGAGGTATGGAGAATAAGTGGGAAGAGAGGAAGAAAAAAAGTAAGAAGAGAGGAAGGAAGGAAGGTATGGCAAGAAAAGTGGGACGAAGGAGTGAATAAAAGGGAAGTACATAGATTCTGCAGGGAGGTGGGGGATGACAAGTTGGCTCTATCCTTTAAAACTACGCAACTCCTCACAGGACATGGAAGCGTGAAGGGCTACCTGCATCGTTTTAAATTGGGGGAGATGGAAAGTGTGACTGTGGACAGGAGATAGATAGTATAGAGCATGTAAGAGAGGAATGCCAGAGTGCGAGGAGAGTGGAAGGGAGTGGCAGATTCAATAGAAACATGGGATATACAGTTAAAAGAGGGAGGCAAGGAAGTAAATGAGAAGGTGGCCATCTGAAACCAGTGGGCAGAGGAGGTACTACTATCGGAGGAAGAGTGAAACGAATAGATATGGGAGAACATATAAATCCACCCTGTCACAGGATTGTAAGGTTAATAGGTAAGATAAGTTAAGGTTAGGAGGTTAGGATAAAAACAAGCAGAATATTAATAAAAATAGGTGTATGTAATATAGGGCAACTAGTTTATAAGATGTATATAAGAGAGTAAGGTACTTAAGATTGTAAAAATAGGAAGTGAAATATGTACATAAAGACAAAATGCAATATAGAAACAAAATAAATTAAAATGTATAATTTAAAATGTATAAGGGATAATTGTAGCACTGTGCCAACATGTCTCACGAATTTGTAGAAAATGATGTAACCAAGGGCCTGGGGAATCGGGTCGAACTGAGTTGAAAGTTTTTAAGTTCTGTGGAGTTGACTGTCGATGTTGACCTACGGTTCAGCGTCGCATACGGTGATTAGCGCCGCGATATCCTGGCGGATTGCGGCTCTCGAATCTCGGTTCAGTTAAAATAAAAATTTGAAAAGATTTCCTAACCCGACGGAGCGGAAGATTGAAGCGTATATTTGTGCCTTATTGTGGGTTGCGCTTGTCCATTATATTATATATTATATATTTTTTGTGGGTGAAATAGTCTTAATTGTATTAAATTAAGTTAATTATTGTGAGATTCTATATAATCAAAACTAAAACAAATACAATATAAACATAACATATGTTAAGAGGTCCATAATGTAAAAAATAATTTGACTCGTTTTTGAACTTCTACTTCTGAGTCTACTTCCTTATCTGTTACTAACTTACTATGTAGGTATTTGTCCATTTGTACTTAACTTTGAATTCGTTCACATGGTACGACTGATATAACCATAAGACAGATAATTTTTTTGATCATTTCATACAGTCTTGGATATAAGTTTTTCCTCTGAAACAATCATATTTAAGGATCTTCGTCGATAAGGGGATCATTTAAATATTTGTAAATATATTCCATAATTCACTCCTTTTTCTTTTATATTCTAAAATGCCATTTTTATTCTATAAATAATACTATTTGGAAACTATACCGGGTGTCTACGAAAGGTGACTCGCCCCTATAATTTTTTTGTTTTTAAAGATAATGGAATGAAATTTGGAGGATTCGTATGTGACATAAAACTGCATTTTTTGACGAGTGATTCAACTTTATAAAACTTCCGGTTTTACCGGAAGTGACATACACTTTCGATTTTTCAATGAGACACCTGGTATATTTCGGTTTTGGGGCCTGTGCTATTCTTGTTGTTTGTAAACCCTCTACCAAAAGATCTATTATATAGTAATGTTGTAGCCTTTGCTGATGATACTTCAGCAATTGTTAAAAATAATCAGCATGCTTCAGTGGGGGTGTCGACGGATGCAGCCCTTGAAGAGTTGAGCAATTGGTTTGTGGATTACAATCTTTTTCTGAATCTAACAAAAACTCTTTTCATGATTTCTGACACCAATCAGACTAGATTGAATTTGGACTTGGAATTATGCTGACATAATACACAAATAAAACGTGAGACTTCGGTTAAGTTTCTCGGTGTTACCCTCGATGACACGTTATCATGGGAAGTGCATGGCAGGGATTTGACCGCTAGGTTGCATAGTCTTTGTTTTGCGCTTCGAAATTTAGGTTCAGTTTTGGATCAACAGCAGCTTTTAGGTGTCTACTACGCTACCGTCCACTCGCGCATTTTATAATAATATGGCATTCAATTTTGGGGTACTTCGTCCCAGGCTGGGAGAGTACTTATTGCACAAAAACGAATTATTCGATGCATGGCCGGTGTATCAAGGAAATCTTCCTGTGTGCCATTTTTTATAAATTTTAGAATTTTAACTGTGCCGTCCATTGTAATTTTTCAAATATGTCTGTTTGTGTTTAACAATAGATAAATATTTGTAAGAAATAGTGAGTTTCATCATTATAATACGCGCTTTCAAAACCAGTTTCAAATACCAAAGAATAGGTTAAGTAAATCCAAGATGTTTGTTACGAATATAGGTCCAAAAATATTTAATAAGTTACCATTAGAAATACAAAACTGCCAAACCGTAATTGGTTTTAAAAAAAGGTTAAATTTATTTTTCGTGGAGGTAAATCGTATGCTATGTTATTAGTTCATTTATCGATACCAAACTGACATTTTGTAGACAATAAACTTTCAGCCCAGGCCAAATCCGACTGATTTTGGTACCCCGGACACATTTAATCGATTTTTTATAGACAGCGTACCATTCACTGTTACAAATAATGAGACCTTACTTCAAGACAATTATAATGGCCAACAACACGGAAACTTTAGGGACGAATTTCATTCTCAGTAGTTACTGAAGCACAAGTCCAAAAAATAACTAACCTTTCTAAAATCCAACGCAAAAGAAACTCATGAAATTGATCTTAAAATGCCCACCCTAATAACTCCATATCTATTTAGTTAGTTAACCTCTGATGATCTATACAAGGCGTATGACAGGCCTCAGCATGTTCTCGTGGGTAACTCGGCATCTAACTTTTGTACAATAGACAAGGGCGTCTGACGGGGTCGTATTTTATCCCCTCTATTGTTCTCGGTATATACGTCTGATTTGGGTAAATTCTTAAAAACCTGCAGTTCACACCAGTACGCGGATGATACGCGGATTTATTACTAATTTCATCTTAAAGACAGCGATAATGTATCTACTGCTATTAATGGAAATCTTCAAAATATTGTTTAAGATATTTCCTCGAAGCGCGAAAATACGATCACATAACACCATTATATAATGCTACTAAATGGTTAAAGCTAGACGACAGATTTTTACTTCATCTTGCAACTCTGATTCATAAAGTGCTGAACTTCGGAAATCCTGCTTATCTTAGGAAAAACTAATACATGGATTTAATGTTCATGGAAGGGATGCTAGACAGTTAGCTGTAATGAGGCATTCGACTGCCATGTTTCAGAGATGCTTCTAATATAGAGCGCCAAAAATATGCAACAAAATACCCGGAGATGTTAAATCAATTCGTACAATTCCAGCCTTCAAAAATGTCTTTAAACATTGTATTTCATAGGCTCGTTAGCTGAGTATAATGGAACGTACCTGCATAGTTATACGGATTTTCATTTTTCTTTTTTCTTTGGTATTTCAATATCTTTATTTTTATATTATATTATATAAGATATTTGGTAATATATTGATTGCCATTTTCCTTCAGAATAAATGTATACAATTTATTTTAGGCGGTTAGATAGAATAACCTGGTTAGATCTCGCCGCCATTTAATTAATTTTATGGATTCACAAAATATTTGGCAAAGTGCAAAGCGCATAGTCTGCGTGCATCGCCTTTTGTGTGGAAAGCTCTGAAGATTCTCAGCCTGGCATAGCCTTTGACTTTTGAGAAAATTTGTCAGTTCAAGAATAGTTTGCTCAAAGGAGAGAAGAAAGTTTGTTGAAATTTTCTCAAAAGCCAAGGGCTATACCAGGTTGAAAATTTCCAGGGATTTTCACACAAAAGGCGATACACGCAGACTTTGCGCTTTACACTTTGCCGAATGTTTTGTGAATTTTCATTATTTTTGAAAAATTCTGTCATCCAACTTGTCTAGTGGTAATTTTCACTACTGAAGAGTCGAACCATAGACGAAACGAGCTTGAGAGCGCCTCAGTCAAAATTAGGCTTATCTTAATATGTATCGAAAAACTCATTGACGAACCAAATCCGGTTTCCCAAAACACTTTTTGATTATAGGGTAACTCATAGCTTTCGATCTTTCTTGGAACTTATCAGTAGGACGAAGAAGTCCTAGAGCTTGCTAATTTTACATTAAATTAATTATATGTATTTATATGTCATGAACACAATAAAAGACATGTATTATAACATACCTAATAGAAATACAGTGGGAGACAATATGCATGGAATCTTAAAATGAAAATGAAAATTTAGGGCTAGTCCGATACAAGCATTTAATGACGGCTGCTGTATGTGTTGGAATAATAATAAAAAATCGACTTTTGGCTTTATGACTATCAACCGATATTGTCGCTATTACTACCATGGTGAAAGTAGCCAAGCTTATTGATCCTGGGCAGCAGTTGTGTTTTGCACATAGAATACGATTGGAAAAAATTGACGTAATTTATAAAAAAGACGTTGATTTTGGAGCATCCCTTAACCCTAGGCTAGAAGGTACAGAATGTAAGAGCGATTCTGATACTGATTTCGAAGTTTATTAAGACAGCTTACAGATTTGCGAAAATTCCAAATACTAAACGTAGGAAGTACAGCCTTAACTTAAGGGCTACGACTCTCGGTAGGTTTGCTTGGACGGTCGCGGCGAGGGACGAAGCTACTTGTCGGGGAGTAGGCGCGGTGACATATTCTTCTAGGGCTGATTTTCTCGCTGTTTGTATTTGGCTTGGCTATTAGTGTTAATTAATCATCTTATGGTTACGGTTTAATGCGAGTTTAATTTAATGATATAATAATATGTGACATTGTTCTTAAATTTTGTTTTGATTTTAGTCCAACAAAAAACTATGAAAGTATGTATGTCAATATTAAAGGAGGTTAATCTGTATATGATTTTAAGACAAAAAGTTTATGTAAACTCCGTTCAACCGTTTTTTAAAGTTGCGTTTGACTGTTTAGCCACTTAGACAGATTCGAACCCGGGACCTCTCGATTGCCGGGCGAAATCGCTCTCTACCGACCATCGAGGTCGACTAGAATTGCCTTCAGATTGCATAGATTTGAAAATCAACCATGGGGTTTTATTGACTGTACCAAAATATCCGCCCTAACTAACCTCCCTACTAAAATCAATTTTTGTCTATTTACATTACACACTAGGAATTAACATCCAAGCTTAAAATCGAAAATTTGTGACACTCGTAGGATATTAAGCAGTATCTTTGAGTCTTTAAGTACAAACTGGCTATTATAAGTGACAATGGCGAGAGATATGAACATACCTTTATCATTTTTACTAAAAATCAGCTGTTTTATAAAATTTCTATATTCTTCTCACAGAAAATTAAACCAAAAACTGCAACATGTAGAGATTGACAAACCGTATGATACTACTAACTTTGGAAACATAATTAAAGTTATTATTAAACACGCTGCAATACGACTAACCACCGATAATTACATTTAAGTTTCAGCATAAAATAATTAATAAACGCTCCGAAATCCCCAAGTCCGTCCGCACATAGTTGGCTCCGCCTTCCAGCGTGGAACGTGCGATTGCGGTAAGTTTCGCCTCGAAATCCGCAAAAGGTCGGTAGCCGATGGCCGTATTTTAAAAAGGAAGGGAAAATGATTTAGACACATTTAAAATTTTTCAAAAAAAAACTTGTTACGTTATAAAAAAAATTGTAATAGCCATGCCGCCGCGGAACGTTTTTAAATTTTTTTTTACAGTTTATGAAAAAAAACTGAGTACCTACGTCGGCCCTAGGTCATGGTTGAAAGAACAGCTTTTACTTCGGCTCAAAAAACCCTCGCTTCTTGTTATAAACAATGCAAAGTACCATTCACGGCTCAGCGAAAATGTGCCAAATGCTTCAACGAGAAAAGCTGATATCATTTCCTGACTACAAAGCAAAAATATCAATTTTATGGAAAACGCACTTAAACCCGAATTGCTACAAATAGTAAAACAATACAAAGCAAAATTAGGATATGCCGTGGATGAATTAATTTGTACTATGGGTCATCAAGTTTTGAAATTGCCGGCCTACCACTGTATTTTCAACGCTATTGAATTAATTTGGGCCATAAGGAAAACATGAAAAGAGGCATTACATACCATTACCCCCGAAAATTGGTCTGATTGTGTTTGCCATACAAATAATGTTAATAAGGGATTATTGGCAAAAAGAACACATTCTGGATGTTCAGTTTAAGCCACTGATAATTCATGGGTCAGATTCTGGTTGAGATTCTGAAAGTGACATTGCTTTATCTTCAGATTCAGATTAACTTTTTCGTATTCGTATGTTTATTTCTTTATTTTTTTTTTAAATGTTATAAATATAAATATGAAATATATTTTCGTTTTGTTCTTTTTTTTTTCTTTTTATTATATTTATATTTAAAAAGTATTAATTAATGTATTTTTTAATGTACATAATTTAAGATTTGCTTGCTTTACTTTTCTCAAGTATATTTCACAACTTAGAACAAGATACAATAACTGATTATGATGCAATAACGTTGAAGAACTATGATTTAATTCAATCTTTAAAAGCAGATAGATGATAAACGACAAAAAAATAAAGTACCTATTTAAGTTGGCAAGGAATTAAATAAATCTACTTAATCCTTAATTAGCCCAATAAACGATTACCCAAAGACTATTGTTTTAATTTGAAGTATAGGTAATTGAACGGATTAAATCAAATTAAGTAGAAAAAAATTACGTTATCGATTTATGATAAAAAACCATGTTTTTAATATAAAAGCGGTAGCAACCTCTTCAAATTTAAGCATTCCTAATGAACTGCCTCGTCCAAATTTTTGTGCTCATCTCGGCTTTTGGCTATTTTAATATAGCTAGTAGCCTACCATCCAGAGATGACACGTTAGTACTGGTCCATACCGTAAGTAGTTCCCGTTATTAACTTAACTAGAAATATAAAAGACATAAACAGAAAAAGCTTAAATTTGTAAGTATTTTAAATACAGTCTTTTAGAGCCTCGATTATAATATTGTGTATACATAGATTAAATAATTTTTTGGCATACAAGGTATTTTTCAAATTTTGAAGTTATTGTTGTAAAAGTAAGGTTTTTCTAAAATATTCTTTGTAAGACATTTTTATATTTTAATGAAATATCAGCTGACCGGGGCGTAGGGAAAAGAGGGGGAGAACCCCCCTGTTCGATTATTTTCTAAGTTACAAATTTTAAGGATACATTCTCAAAAACGGCAAATAAAATATTTCATCTTTACCACAGTACAGGGTGTCAATTTTTCGATGTAATTGCAAAGTATCTCGGTAACTAGTAAAGATAGAGACTTACGGTTTTTTTCTACTTTTTCGTAAAACAAGAAGTGCCGCAAATAGAATCGTCATAGCTTTCTTAGATTTTAAGCTCGAAAATGTTTGCTTTTTGACCCCCTATTATTTTATCCTTAAACTTATAAAAAAATTGAAAACTGTTTCTAATAGAGTTTTTTAAGTAGAATTCAGTGGCGACTTATTTCTTTTCTGAAAGTCTTACTTTTCGAGATTCAAGGCAAACATATGTTTTTTTTTTAAATGGGACACCCTGTATATTTTTCTTATATTTGATTGGGCTATTTTAAGCTTTTCAAAAATATCTAATAGTCGATAGTTACTAGTAACAATAAACGCATAAAACGAAAAATTTTGAAAATTAGGGTAGTCCATGCATTAAACCATTGAAATAAACAAAAGAATATCTATTTGTGATGTCTATGTGTCAAAATGTATTGGCAAAAATAATGCCTTGTTAAAATACCTATAATTATTTCACTAAAGTTTTAAAAAAATGGTTAAATGCAGTATAGTATATACGAAGTCAATCGGAACAGCAAAAAAACCGAGATTCGGGTTATAGGCGGCAACTTCTTTCAGAAGCATGGGCGGCGTGCAACACTATGGATGAAAAATATTTTACCACATTAATTAATTTTTATTTTGTGTATACAAAACCAATTGGAAGAACATGAAAACTATTGAGGTCGGCATTGTGGGGCAGCATTTAAATTATTTCCAACTTATTCCCAATAATTTTCATATAAGTACACGGATCTATTTTTTTTTAATTCACATCATATACACTTAAAACCTGTTTATCATTATATTTTACTTTATGCGAATTTGATAAAAAGTCAAAATTCACTTTCCGAATTTCCAAAGCTTGAATTCGTATTTTGGGATATAATAATGGGATCAATTGCCGGTAAAATACAATATTTATCCTGCTTCTCTATGACTTGCTGGATACATTGTATCCATATATCACTGTCGTTTACTTGATCAATAACTATGCTTATATTTTCAAGTACAAAAGCATTGTCAGTTGACGATTGGATATATTTTCTCAGTTTGTTCTTGACTGCAGCCCAAATCATCTCGATTGGAATAAACATACAATAATAGGGGGGGGGGGGAGGCGTAAAATAGTATGACCATGTGTTTCGCATACTTTGTCGATAACATATTCATTTTTAAACTTCTCTTTTTTTATAGCTTCCAATAACATCTTTTTTCTAGCATTTTGAGGAATTTTCATGTTTCTACTTTCCAAGAATTTCATCCTTCTTTGTGCTACTCTTAGGAGGGGGGGGGGCGTAAAATAATGTGACCATGTGCTTCGCATACTTTGTCGATTACATATTCTTTTTTAAACTTTTCTTTTTTTATAGATTCCAATAACATCTTTTTTCTAGCATTTTGAGGAATTTTCATGTTTCTACTTTCCAAGAATTTCATCCTTCTTTGTGCTACTGTTAGGAAGTTTGTTATGTAGAGATATCAATGACAGAATTGGGGGATATATTTGGCAGTAATTGTACAATAACTTCAATAAACCATTTTTTGAATCGACTGGCGGTCATATCTTTACGGTAGTCAGCCGATGAGTGCTTATTATATTATATAGTATATTTTTGGCCAACAACAATAAAGTGTTAGGAACAAAACCCTTAGTATTGCCTGCGTGTAGTATGATAACTCGTTTACCGCGAGATCAAAGTCCATTTAGTGTGCACTTATTACTATCATCCACCCAACCATATACACTATCTCCCTTATTAATTGGCGATATACCTTAATTTCACGTAAATATTCTTGCCGCCACGCTACGATACGAGACGATTCCATTATACCATTCTTTTGTTCAATTTTTTGAAGCCACAATCTAGCAAAATACTACGTAAGGTGCCCAGAGATTCATATTCACAATCAGAATAATCCCGTAACTTATCCCGAATCATTTCTAATGTCGGGACTTTGTTTTTCTCGTCAAATTGACATACAACTTGGTGTATAACTTGTTTGTCACCATCATCAGCTTTTTTAAGCTTCTGATTAGCTCTTTTTCGCTTTACGAAATGGTCGATAATAACTCCTGCTCTAATTACTCTGTGAATTGTAGTTCGAGCAAGTTTAGTGAGCTCACAAATCCTTTTTAATATTTCGTTTTGGGAGGTCCCAGGACTTCCACTTTTTAAGCAGGTGCATGTAAATATTTAAAATAGGTGTCTGAGTTGAAACATGTAAATCTTTATTACAACATTCCAACGGCTCCGCCATGGAATCGGCTTCCACATTGTTCGTTTCATTATCAGAAACATCAAAAGGTCTTCACAACGCCATCTTGACTAAATATTTAAATGAAAACAATATGAACAAGAACGGTAACAACAGCAACGGCAACAACAACAAAATAACTTAGAAAACACTACACTCGGGCTACTCGGGCACACTCTTAAGATACTTTCTAAAATTTCCAATAACTAAGGAATAAAAGAATAAACTGAATTTACTTCCCCATATTTTAATAATTAAACTACACCACTGTCAGGGGCAATAGGTAAAAAAACCCAGTGGAACAGACATTTTTTAGGCATCATTTTATTTTTTTTCCACCAAAATTATTTCATCAACCAGAATCGGCCGGCGGAGAACGCGTGGGCGAGAAAAAATTCATACGCAGTCTAATCATCATAAAATTAGGTCATTTTTATTTAAAATTTATTGGTAGACTTAGCAGACCCGGTACATGACCCTTTTTTTCAGCTGTTCGAATTGACTTATAGACTATAGTATGAAAATTTTGAAAAATACATCATATTTAAAAATCATATGTTTGCTCTAAATTTCAAAAAGTAAGGCTTCCAGAAAAAAAAGTAATCACGCCACTGAATTCTACCAAAAAAACTGTTTTAGAAGTTAAATCAGTTAAAGGGTAACCGAAATACAGGAGGTGGTCAAAAAGCAAACATTTTCGAAAACACCCTGAAGCTTAAAAATTAAGAAACTTATGATAATTCTGTTAGCGGCATCTTTTGTTTTACGAAAAAGTAGCACAGTAATGTAAAATCCGCAAGTCTCTATCTTTACTAGTTACCGAGATACCCTGCAATTACATCGAAAAATGGACACCCTGTACGTCATTGCTTTTCTTAAAGATGCATATTTTTATTAGATGAAGCAGTTTAACAGTCAAGTTTCTTAGTAATGAGCTTGTTCGTATCATGGTCTAATTAGGTGTTTTTGACAAAAAATATCAAATTTCAAATAGTCATACCCACGCTAATGATGGTTGTTAAGTTTACATAATTTTGTTTTTAAGGGGTTTGAGGGTTTTGGTTATTTGAAATATACGAAATTTGTTATATGAAATAAAATTATCGCTTAAGGTCCTTATATCTCTTTAACTATTCTTTTAAAATTTTACATCAAACCGTACAATAAGGAGTTAACCACAATAAAATTGGAAGCATTGGGAATGTGCGCCTTAAAGCCAAACGTAAAGGCACCAAAATTTAAAAAAAAATAATTCAGTAATAACGAAAATATAAACTTGCAGCCATTACAAGTGGGACACCCCGCAGAATTTATGAATTTTGAATATTCGCCACACATATTTATGCTTCATATATATCTTATTTTAGGTCTTCCGTCACGGAAACCGAACCCCCAACTCTAAAGCCTATACAAACAACCCTATCAGTAATGAAAGCTTTTATTCAGAAGGTTACGGACAATTAACTAATGTAAGTACCTATTTTATTACCAACATTGTTAAACCTATATAAATATATCTATCTACCTACATTTTTTTTATTTTTCAATATCTCGTCATTGTAGTCGCGTGAGCGGTCCTCACGGGATCAGTTGATCCTTAAGAACTAATTGACAATATTATTATATTGTCAATTAGTCTTTGAGGATATTATCAATAGATTGATGAAATTTCGAAATCCTGAAAGCATTTGTGCGTGCGATATTGAAAATATTTGCCTGAGGTATCCAGTAACCCAATATATTGAAACTCGATTTCCGGGCACGTTATATTTATAAATCTTAGCTATTTAAAAACTACATATAATAATTTTAACCTTTTTTATCCTAGGAAGGGAAGCGGACCGAATACCGCATTGGAACGACTCTACGTCAACGATACAACCGATTCTTGGGTCCGACATGGAACATCAACTATATCGAAACCAGAACCACCAGCCTAAACAGAACAAAAATGTCCTTGGAGCTTATGTTGGCCGGACTATGGCCACCAACCGGTGAACAAAGATGGCACCCTTCGTTGAACTGGCAACCCATTCCATACAATTATTTAAGTAATGACAAGGTAGGTAGATAAGATACTATAATAATAAATTATTATAGGGAAAGGAAATATCTCCACTAATTTAATAAAAGAGCAATCAAGAGCTCAATTTTTTCATATTAATAAGTCTACATGTTAGGTAGTGACCTTCATCCTCAGGAGAAAAAATAAATGTTGTTGTTAGTATTAGCAGTAGAGAAAAATATTGGTGGAAGGTGACGTTGATGGAGCTTTAAAATTTGTAGAATGTATTAAGCAGTACCCCCAAAATTTTGAAAATTTTTTTTAAACCTTCATAAATGTGACTTCAACAAAATGGAAATCGTACTTAAATTCTAACAAAATCTTTCTTCCATTCTATTAAACAAATATGATGATATGAATTAGAATGTTCCACAAACCCTCTTTATATATCCCTTCATAAAAACCTTCATAGGAAGAACCTCATTTTCCTTCATAAGCTACTAAGGGTGACAAACCTTGTACAAATAAATTTGAACTAAATTTTATCTAACGTTTCGGTATGCTGATTGCTTTCATCAAGTTTCGTTCACTGCTTAAGACATTTTACAAGTTTTAAAGCTCCATCAACGTCACCTTCCGCAAATATTTTTCTCTACTGCTAATACTAACAACAACATTACTTTTGTCTCCTGAGGATGAAGGTCACTACCTTCGAAACATGTAGACTTATTAATATAAGAAAATTGAGCTCTTGTTTGCTCTTTTATTAAGTTAGTGGAGAAAGACTTTTTGACTTCCTTTCCTTTCCCTATAATTTCAACTCCACTTTGAGAATGGACTATTTCTTTAAAATAAATTATTACTTAAAACAAGAAAAAATTCTAATGTTAATTTACTCTGCCATGTTTATTCTGTATTTAATAATTATCTCGCTAGGTTCGCAAGTAAGTCTGTCGACCTACAGGTGGTAACGGTTATACCTCATTCCAAGCCTAAGAATTTGCCATCGAAGGCTTCTTCAAATCCGTGTAGTTTCTAAGTAATCAATACTTTATGACGACCACATATTACAATCTTCCCAAAAATATCCAGTAACCGTATAAAATAGATCAGCAAACAACCTTAAAATCCAAGACAGGTTGGTTAGTTGAGCCTCTTTTATAAATATTTTCAAACCAAGTGATGTTGCACCTTCGACTTCACCAGTAGTACATGGTACAAGTCCACGTCGAATCACTGCCGCCCATCAAAAATTCCTTCATCTGAAGAATATCATCAGTCTGAAATGGCCTTCCTGAGGTCATACCGCCATCGAATATAATCTCTAAAAGTTCCAAATCAATGTGCATAGTATCCTCCGTATGCGTACCGCTCGCAAAGCGCCATAAATAATTTTTCCTACCACGCTTGTTCCTGACCATAAAGAAGCTATTTAATTCTATGGATGTGTGTTATTACTTACAGTATTATATTTCAGGAAATCAGTGGTACCAACATCTGCACTAACTATAACACGTTGGAAACTGAAGCATTAGAATCTGATGAAATTCAGGAAGCTCTTTCTGTATACAAGGAACATTACGAATACATTTCACATCATACTGGTGATGATTTCACTGGCCCCGATGATGCCTTTAGTCTATATTTTGAACAGATTGCTCAGGTAAGGTGCAAGCAAATTTCGGCGAAAACAACCCGAATGCCCTCCATTGACGTCTAAGTTTTTTATGCCCCTTTGAATATTTTTTACAGGAAGATTATGGATACCCACTGGAAGATTGGATAAAACCAATAATCCCTCTTTTGGAGAAAATGACCAAGGACGTATATTATATTGGAACCAACACCACTGATCTTAGGAAAATTGCTGGAGGTAAGCTACGACATGCTATGTAAAATTATGATTTGAGATGCATATAAAAAAATGTGCGACCTATATAATTATACAATGATCGGCCATAATTAAAATCTGCACTGATTTTTCCGACAGGTTTTTTACCAAATTTGAATTGTTTTGTCACAAAGATATAACTGTTATGAATATCGTAATATGTATTACCAAAAAAAAACACATATTAAGGTTGTTCTTTGACTGATCAATAACAACCTTTAATGCGTTAGCTTGTTTGTACTCTGGTTTCCTAGATTACCGGATTTGTTTGCGTCTAAGTGACCTTTTTGGTGGATTTCTTCTTTTCCAATCCTTCTGCTGGTAAAGCTCTTGTGAAAGTTCAACAATAGTCTTCCATCACGTTTGCAAGTAAGTTCTTCGTTTTAGGGGTGATAACAGTTATACCCTTCCCAAGTCAAATAATTGCTAATGCCTAAGGCTTCCCGACATTGATGAGGACATAATCAACTAATCGTTGAACCCTATAGGGTTTTATCCTCATACACTAATGTTCCTTGCAAGGCAGCAAGCCTACGCTGGCTTCGTTGCTGCTATGGTTTAGAGAGCGAATTCTTCTATACTTCCCAAGACGTGCAATTGTCGTCATCCGCCGGGATTGTCACCATATAATGATATGGCCGAACTAGAGGACGTTCTTATAGTGGCATATCCCCACTCCAGGACCGCGGATTTAATGATATGGTGAAGGCATGTTTCGGCTTGCTGCTAAGTTGAAGAGGAGGTATTCTATTTCGCGTCCTGGCATCTCTGAGTGACGGCATATTTTGGCTCTCTGATCGTCGCTCTGGCCGGTCAAATTTGCTTTATCACCATTGGGTCGAAGTATGTCCCGACCTTGCCAAAGCAACGGTTGGACCACATAAGGTTATATGTATTCACAGAGCTCGTAATATCTTGTTAAAAATAGTATAGACTATGAGAAATCTGACTAAACATAATATCACTAAAGTTATAAAATAGTAAAAAAAATAATAATTTTACACTCTCCACAAATTAGAGTTTTATTCTCGACATATTTCTTACAATTCATAAATAACATACATAATAATATAAAATTTACAATAGAAAAAGAAATTGACAAATCTATCAACTCTCTAAACTTAACTATCAAAAAATCCGATAATAAACATGATATTTCGATTTATCATAAACCTACTCATACTGACACTTCTATATACAATAAGTCTTGCCATCAAACACAACATAAATTAGTGCCTGTCTTTAGTATGATACATCGATTAGTAACATTACCTTTAAACAAAACCAACTTTCAAAAAGAATTAAACATCATAAAGCAAATTGCAGTAAATAATGAATATTCCACGAAAACAATAGATAAAGTACTAAATGAAAAATTGTATAAAAATTCCATAAACTAAGTTTTTCTAACTGTAAGAGAGAATAAAAACAATTATAAAGTTATTTAGTACATAGGTCACAGAAATAGTGAAATAAGAAATTTTTTAACAAATTTGAATTTTAATATTGCTTTTAAAACTAACAACAGTTTAGGGAAATACATGAAAATAGCAAAAGTAAACTGAGCAAAGAAAGGAAATCTGGTCTTTATAAATTGATGTGTAACGATTAAAGTTTACATAGGACCGAGCATAGGACAAACAGGCAGAAATTTTGAAAAGCGTGTCAATGAACATTTTTATTCTAGTTTTTAAAAAATTAAACTGATTCAAATTTCAACCACTTAATAGAACAAAACCACAGATTTAATAGTATATACGATATTTTACATACCGAAAACAAAAGTATAAAATTGAACTTGCTTGAATCCTTAAAAATAAGCAAGCTTAGAAATTACAATATTCTCCTTAATTATCAGTTAGATTTAAGCGCATCACTCCTTTTGAACCTTTTTAATTAATTTGTAAATATTTGTTAAAACTGGTATACCTGCAAATTTAAAATGTATACCCTTTATACCTTTAAAATGTCAAAAAGCAACAGTGCTGGGAAGCTTGTCGAGTTTTTAAATAAAACCTTAATTTGTGGAAAGTGTAAAATCATTATTTTTACTATTTATTATAACTTTAGTGATAATGGATTTTCAACAAGTAAAAGCCGAATCAATTCAATTAAACATAATATGTTTCCGCAGGAAACGTTATTACTGAAGACAAGATTAATTCATGTTTTTTGCTAAGAGAGACAGAAAACCAAATCTAAATATTTAAATAGGTATATTTATTTTTTAACCTTTTATTTCTAAATTGTCTTTTAGTATGTAATACATTACAGGCTATATTAAATTACCTAAATTGATACCATTCAGTCATTTATACAAAACCGCATTTTCAAATTGACACCCAGCATATACAGTAAGTCCCAGAAGTAATATCTAAATTCATTTAAAATTCAAACAAAGCGTTGGGACCCGTCGATTTTTATTTCTTAATGTGTTTTTTTTATGGTAAATTCATGTATACAGGGTAGCCGAAAAATAAGTTACGACCATTAACTTCATTTTTTCAAATAAAAACATCTATTTTTTATTTCATTTTATACAGACAATACTGTATATTGTATATATTAATATAATTACAGGGTTGCGGGGCCAATAAAAAAAACCAAGCTCGATATTTCATATTTTATCGTTACTTTAAAAAAAAATCGCTCCAACACGTCCATTTTGTTTTTAAGGGGCACATGGCACATCTTTTGCTAATATTATGAAACCTGTAACTTCAACCCTTAACGGGGCTGGCTGCCCCCCAAATAGGTTAATGGGATCAAGGGAGTCAATAAATACCTCAATAATTTAAAGGTCCTTTAATTCTCTGTTTGACCCTGCCTATAGTTTTTTAAATTGGGTTCAATAGTTTGCAAGAAAATGCTTGTGAAAAATGTACTGGGTGTCACGTGATATTCTTAGACCTTCCTTAACTTCTTCGTTTTTAATCATAAAAGAAAATTTAAAAACCCCACTAAAAGGGTAAATTTGAAAAAAAAAAAGAATCTGGAAACACATTTTTATTAACATTTGAAATGTAGGTACAGGGGCATTCCATTAATTTAAATATTTTTATTGGAACGCCCTGGATATAATAACAATTGAAGATAAAGATATCAAAAGGGTATTTCTTAAAAGCTCTTTTAATGAACTTTAAAATGGCTATAAAATATATAAAATATACAAGGGAATTATATTAAAAATATTTTTATTTATTAATACACCTTTCTAAAGATATTAATAGTATGTTTTTAAATTTAAATATACCCTTTTAGTAAGTTTTAACCCCCTGTGATTTGCTGATCCTGTTACCATACAATAACAAAAAAAAAATTTAGGAGCTAAGGCAAAAAATGTACCTATTGGATTGTTTTACAGTTCATGCATTTGCCAAATAATTAGAAAAAGTGCAAAATATCTCAGGCTTTTAAAATGAGGGGAGCAACGTTTAACAAAAAAAAAATAGATACGATTTTAAGAACGTTTTTTAACGTTTTAAAGAATTTACAGGCTAGTCTGACAACGAACATTATGGGAAATGTAAATTCGTTACGACCCTAAATTGTTTGTTAATTTAGTTTTCGGTCAAAGTCGATAAATATACGTTTGTCTGGTGGCAAAATGAGTATTTTAAATCCTTTTAACCCCTTAATATGTATCCGTTTCAAGTTTAAGCATTTTAGTTCTAATAGAACGGTGCCGAAAATTAGGTAGAAAAGTTACCATGTAAAACCTTATGGCTCGTCTTAAAAGAAATGCACGATATAAAATAATGAAAATATCCTATAGAAACAGAAACCAAATTTTATGTTCCATTGGAATCTTGATACCCTCGCCCTACGATACCTACCTTTTTAATGTTTTTTTTTTTATTTTGAATAGGATTCCTGTTGAGGAAAATCATAAACGATTCTAAAGCTAAGATAGATGGACTTTTAAAACCAGATACCAGAAAAATGTTTATTTATTCAGCCCATGAAAGAAATATAGCTGAGTTTTCTTTAACACTCGGCGTGTACAATGACAAAATCCCCGCCTATGGTTCTCACACCATTCTTGAACTTCATTTGATCAGAGGAGTATACGGTTTTAAGGTAAATATTTTTTTTCATATAAGTACACTTTTTTATGAAGGACATAATGTTTCCATATAGTAATAATATAGGATGATGCAAGCAATTTCCAGGGCGAGTCCTGTTAACGTACTTTCCGGATGTGTAACGTACAATTTTTTTCTTCAACCAACACAAGGCCAGCGGCGTACGAAAAAATATGACATGGCTTACTATATTGGTATATACAGGGTGTCCTAAAAGGTATGGTCAATAATTGAGGATCGGGTAGATCGGAACAAAATAGGGTCCGAAGGCCATGTAGCATCTTGTCCTATATCCCCCTATAATCGAGCTACAGGTATTCAAAGGTGAGACTCTGAAGATGTCGTTTTCTAAATGTTTTCGAAACTAATAAAGATACAAACTTAAAATTTAGGTATTCTAATAAGCTTTATCGTATCATTGAAGATTAAGTCATTTTTATATGATATCTTTATTAATAATTATTAACATCATAAACGTACAAAAACCTACATAAAACCTTAGTTACTCATAATACATTAGTTACCATAGTTTAATACGTTAGTTACGAAAGCATAATACGTTAGATACCAAATAATATTAGAACTATTTTTCATGAACATGTAAAACAATATTTTGACAGTTTTCAAATTTGATGGATACGCCTTTGTCTTTAACGTCCACGATCTTAGGTATGCCCTCTGAAGACTGATTAATGACCGAGAAAGCACTCCTTTCGATTTCGTGCGGTTCCCCAGTGCCTAATCCACTGCCGGAAACATCGCCGATTTGAATTTTGCGAGCAATAGAAACTTTCTTGGTCACACTTTCTTCTAAATACCCTGTAGCAACCTTCGCCGATTCCCATCCACCAAGTTCTTGTAGATCTAATATATCTCCTCCAGCATTAACAAGAAAATTTGCCGAAGATCTTCTAACGCAGTGACCAGTATACAAATTAGGATTTTCAAGTGAGAGATACTCAGCTATTTTTTGAGGTATTTTAGAGAAGAAATGAATGCCGCAGGGCTGTACCGTACATTTCCCTCTTCTATATGATACTAACAATCTTTGGTGAGTGACATGGTCTGGCCTTAACATTGCATACTTTTTAAATAAAAGCACAGGATTGACTTCGCCGTCAAATATCACAGCGAAAATACGTTTCTTGTGGGTTTTTGAGTCGGGAATAGTAACAATCAGCTTGTCCTCTAAAACGTCAACATCTTCCGTGGTCATCTTCGCTAATTCATTAGTTCGACAGGCTCCTCCAATTCCAATTAAAAAAGCCACTTTCATCATTAAAAACTTCTCGTCTGAGGCAGAACACACAAATTCGTTGAATTGTTCTCTTGTAAATACTTTTGATTTTTTTGCTCTATATCCAACATTTTTCTTCTTGATGAAACGTATTAAGGCGCCGTATTTGTCGATTTCCACTCTTTCCTTTACTTCTAAAGTCGCTCGTAACATGGAATATTTTGGGCATAAGGATGAAGCAGAGTATTCCTCAGAGAGTTTTGCTAAATACGCCAGCAATACCGTTTCTTCTGCACCTTGAACATGTACTTTGTTTCGCCACTCACAAAACTGCCGATATTCTTTTTCATAATGGATTTTAGATTTGTCCGGAAGCAAGTTCAACCTTATAATGTTGGCTTCAGCTAATATATCGTCAGGAATATCAAAATCTTGCATGATTTTAATGATTACTTTTTGAAATGCCAAAATGAAATGACAAAACACCTTGTTTTTATTTTCGCATCGCCGTTGTCAATGATACGATAAAGCTTTGAATATAACTCGATTATTAGCGATTTAACACCGTCTCGGACATTGCGGGTGACTCGGCTGTCGCCTCGTCACCTAGCAATGTCCTCGACTATTATAAATCGCATAATAATCTCGTTATATTAATAGCTATTACATTATTGGAATTATTGTAGTTAAAATGTAAACAATCTAAAAGTAGTGTCAGAAATAGGGGAGGGCGGAGTCAAAAACCATACCAAACTTTTTTTTTATATTTACTTTCATACTTCTTTATCTTATTTTAGAAAATTATAACGTTGTTTTTGCGAAAAAAGCTACTCGTAGTAAGACACGATTTCAAGCATCGTTTTCGAGATTAATCGATTTAAAAAGTACCTCGCATGCGAAAAAAAAATCATAATCTTAATTACCCACATTTTAATATTTTTCATATCATTTATTAATGTCAGTTACTAAATTCCAGCTACATAATGTTTCTCTTAAAAAATTGAGATTTACTTCTTTGATCGCTTTTTGACATTCGTATTTTTTACACCAGCTAAATACAATAAGTTTGGCATGCAAGATAATTTTTAAATCGATTTATTTCGAAACGAGGCCCAAAATCGTGTCTCACTAAAATTACCTTTTTTTCGCAAAAAATATTGAATTTTTCTAATTTGACATAAAAAAGTATTGAAGTCAATATGAAAGAAAGTTACGGTATATTTTAACTCCGCGCTTCCCTATTTCTTACGCTACTTTTTAATAGTCGACATTTTAGAAAGAATAGTTCAATTCTCCCTTTAAGTTGACGCGAATACCTAAATTTCAAGTTTGTATCTTAATTGATTTCGAAAATATTAGGAAAAAAACATCTTCAGGGTCTACTCTTTGCAAGGCTGTAGCTGGGTTATGGAGGGGCATACGGCTAAATGCTACATGACTTTCTCACCCTATTTATTGACTATACCTTTTAGGACACCGTGTATAGTTTTAGACAGTTGGAAAACTCTATAGTTTGGAAAATATTTAATAAACTGAAATATTAAGGTCTCTCTTTTTTCGTTTCTAATCTAGAACGGTAAAGTGATAGTTTCCGGTAAAAAAATTATCTAGAAAGTGCTTGCTTTTTAGTCGATTGAAATAAAAATATGTATGTTACAAATTTTCAAATAATAAACTTGTTAATTTTGCAATTAGTAAATACTGTATCCCGGGTGATTCCGGAGTTTTTCTTAGACCATAAGTTCTAATAAAATATGGTCTTTAACACCTTCGTTGCGAAGATATAGGGTGTTCAAAATAAAAAAAAAACATAATATCTCATATTTTCTAAAGCTCTTAAGGTTTTTTTTTTGTAGAATTTGAAATAGAAAAACATTACTAAAACACGATTGTTTAAAAGTATCATCCAATATCGTCGGTAAGAGGTTGTGCTTTTATTTTGTTTATTCATTCTTTGCTAAAGTGGCTTATGAATGCATAAATAATTTTTTTGAGGTAACCGGGTAAAATAATAAGAAAATATTGAAATTTTAGTTTAAACCCTGTTTAATTTAATAAAACGAAATACGAAAAAAGTGAGGTAACCAGGTAAAATAATAAAAAAATATTGAAATTTTAGTTTAAACCTTATTTAATTTAATAAAACGAAATACGAAAAAAGTGTTTGATAACAGCTTAAAATAATATGTCACTTCAAAAAACCTTAATTATTTGTGCCAATCCTTCGGATTTACTTTCAGCTTAATCAACAAATTCGCATGTGAAAAACTGTTTGTTTTTTGTAGCCATTCCTTCATCCATACTCTCCTTCAACTTTTCTTCTGTTAGTTTTGGATTGATTACTTACACTTTATAGCAAGTAACTAAACGGCATCAGTGACGCAGGTACAGGACTAAATAGAAAGAATTAAAAACGAAAAAAAATATAATATACAGGTTGCTTCATTAATATTGCGAAAAAATTCAGGATAAGTTTCCCTGCTTAAAAATATAAAAAAAAGTTCCTATAAACCTATGTCCGGAAATGCCTCGTTTCAGAGTTACAGGGTGTTACAATTTTTAAGCGGAACCATAAATATGTACACCACTGCCGTTTTTTTTTGATAATATGTAGGCAGTTTAATGGCTAATGCGAAATAACTGATAATTTTTTTGATTTCGGCTTTGTTTAGGAGATAAATGCAATTTTATCAAATCAATCAAATATTGACATTGTTTCAAAAATTATTCAAAAAGGACAAAAATAAAAATGAAACTTTAACACCCTGTATCTCCGAAACGAAGCATTTCCGCACAAATGTTTATATGAACTTTTTTTCACATTTTTATGCAATTTTTTCCCAATATTAATAAAACACCCTATATATAATCGCACACCACACAGACATATAAATTTAAACTGATTCGTTTTAATTGTGCGATTGCACTGAAGGTTAAACTTCAAGGTGTGGGCACATGGTCAGATTAGTTCAAACTGATTCGTTTTAACTGCATGATTTCACTGAAGGTTAAACTGATAATCTGTGGGGCCCTTAAAAGATAGATCAGCTTTCCTGTGCTATAGATTTTGCTGGAACCCACATAAGTTTGCCGTGCACAAAGGGTGCTGTGCTTCGACGGCCCTATTAAAGATTTTTCTCGAACATCTCGTAAACCATTATTGCTTTTACAACTAAAATGACTTTTCCAGAGTGTTCGGAAATAGCGTTTAGGTTTAGGGGAAACTATGTTAAAAAGACTAAAAAAACGTTTTTCTTCTGATGTAAGTCATTAAAAAAGATAATAAAGTCGTTGTGTTTAATGCACATTTGAGGAATAGAAAAACAAAGTTTTGTAACAGAAATAATTATTCTCTCTTACAAAATTACAGCTGTATTTGTAAGGCCCCGACGTCGCTCTATTAGTATACCTACAGTTTTTATCTGAAATAAAAAAAAAATAAAAACTATTTTCGTTTTTTTTTTGGCTTTAGCCATTTCGCAGTACAGCCAGTCACATAGTAAAATATTATATATTTAAAAGTTGTACACAAACATTTATGCCCTAGCCTGGATTCGAACCAGGGACCTTTCGGTTGCCAGGCAAGCTGTAGGCTCTACTCAAACAGTTATATAGTTTGTATGTCTTTGAAAAAGAAATTTCAACAAATTATTTATGCCGGATATTATAGGTTCCGATTTCTTCCAAGGTTACAGTTTAACTCGAGAACACCTAAACATTAAAAATTATTATTTAATTTGTCTTTCCTTAATGCGCAACTACATTTCCAATCAAAAAATTAGAGTTGGATTGGTGTGCAAGCAAATGTTCTGACCTAACCTTATACATATAAAATTATTTCTAATTTATAGGTTTACCATCAAGACTGGAGTACCAGACAACCTGTATTGTTAACAATCCCCGGATGTCGGGCTTTCTGTCCATTTGACCAATTTGTGTCGCTTTTGGAAGAAGTAATTCCCGAAGATGATTTGTGCAAAACATCTTGAAATGTTTTTCTTTAAACATTTGTGATAATCCAGTAGGTAATAATGTTTTAACTCTAAGTACTATCTGGAGACAATTAAATTTGTATTTTAAGAAATGAAGAGTGTTTCATTATTCTCCTTGTTTTAGAAATACCTTCTTTTCTTGTGTACCTACAGTTTTTAGGTAGATATATTACATTTTTTAAATCTGTGTTATACAGTGGCGCAACCAGGAATATCCCAGGTGACCATTTTATATGGCAACTATATCACAACAATAAAATTATGTTCTTTGGTTTTATCACAGAGAAAGCTAATGGCTCATTTATATAGCAGAGACATCTCAGAGATGCGAAAATGTCCTGCCCTAGGAGAGTGTTCCTTTCCGTGTGACAAAACATATCTGTAATCGAGACATCGCCCCAAGCTCTGTTATAATAAGAAAAGCGCTATGCGACATAACTGATACATCATGGTGACCAAACATATATAGCACAGCTTCATATTTGCTATGTAAAATATATATTCGTGTGCTAAATATTATCTATCATTGCCACAGTGATTAAACATAATATACCGGTCGTCAAAAAAGTCTGGAATATTGCAAATATTTCAAAAATTACTGAATATATTTTTTTGGAAATTTTCACGTCGATATAGTTAAGAAACTATTTTATCATTACAAGGTGTGCCGTTTTTAATTATGTCGAGTTGCCATTTTCCAAAACAATATATTCAGTAGTTTTTGAAATACCTCCAGACTTTTTTTGACACTGTAAATATAATTCAGCAGTATTTTTGTTTTAAAACCCTTTAATCTAGGTAATAAAAAAATACACTAAATGTACAGGTTACTCATTATATTTCGGCATGTCAATTGATCAAACTTCAAGGAAAAAAACATTTATATATTATATAATAGTTATTTTTCCACTACTAACCTATAACATCGTCATTATTGACCGATTATTAACGTTAGAAATCGTTTTTCTCTACCTTATAAGTTATTATTGACCATGGTCAATAATAAGCCATTGAAATCCATTATTGACCGATCTTCAAGAATTTATTTGAACGCAGGTAACTTGATTAAAAAAAAAAACGGAAAACTCGTGAAATCTGATGACATAAATGAACAAAAATTGACATTGACATTGACAAAATATTTTGCCAATTCCAAAGCGCAGGTAACTTGATTAAAAAAGATACTTACACCTACCTATAATTTTTTATAATTATTAATACTATAAAGATAAATGTCTTATAAAAGTTTGTAGTAGTGGAAAAAATATTATATTAACCACGGTTTAGACAGCTTATAGCCCTCGCGTCTTAAATCCCTCGTCGCTGCGCTCCTCGTGATTTAACCTTGCCGCTCGGGCAATAATGATGGCTGTCTAAACCTTGGTTAATAATATACTATTATGTATCTAGGGAATTATAATGGTCTTAATCACGAGGGCAAAGTTTACGTCCCGAGGGCCTTTGGCCCGAGGGACAGCAATTGCCCGACGTAATTGAGACCCTTATAATTCCAGTAATACATAGATAATTTTTTCCACTACTAACCTATAACATCGTCATTATTGACCGATTATTAACGTTAGAAATCGTTTTTCTCTACCTTATAAGTTATTATTGACCATGGTCAATAATAAGCCATTGAAATCCATTATTGACCGATCTTCAAGAATTTATTTGAACGCAGGTAACTTGATTTAAAAAAAAAAAAAACGGAAAACTCGTGAAATCTGATGACATAAATGAACAAAAATTGACATTGACATTGACAAAATATTTTGCCAATTCCAAAGCGCAGGTAACTTGATTAAAAAATATACTTACACCTACCTATAATTTTTTATAATTATTAATACTATAAAGATAAATGTCTTATAAAAGTTTGTAGTAGTGGAAAAAATATTATATTAACCACGGTTTAGACAGCTTATAGCCCTCGCGTCTTAAATCCCTCGTCGCTGCGCTCCTCGTGATTTAACCTTGCCGCTCGGGCAATAATGATGGCTGTCTAAACCTTGGTTAATAATATACTATTATTTCTGACCGATTTTAGTAACATTTTGTTCATTTTTAAAGTGGAATAAATGTTTCAATAGATGACAATCAAATTGACATTAGATGTCAATCGTTTGATTTTATGTCAAATTTTTCTTAATATCCCAATCCAGGAAAAAACTACACCGAACATTCCCCTAGTAGAATCGAGAATGGCCGAGATTGTTTTCCTGCAGCGCCATGTTAACGAATCTTGAGGAGTCTTGACATCAATAAAGCTTCTGGTCCTGACAAAATTATATTCATCGTAATTAAGACATGCGCTGATGAACTGACACCGACATTTTGTAGGTTTTCTAACTTATCTTACAAAAAAGGAATATTCCCTTCTTGCTGGAAAACCTCGCGTGTTCAGCCAATACTCAAAAGGCAAGAAGACCTTCCCAACCAACTATCGTCCTGTCGCATTGTTTTCGGTTATATCAAAAGTGATGGAGAGGGATATCAATGAAAAGTACTTGGAACGCTTCAACATTATTAGTGACCGCCAGTATGGATTTCGTCTAACAGGAGACCTTCTCGTTTATGTTACTCAGGTTTGTAATAACGCAATAGAACATCATGGGCTGTCCCGGACGGTAGTACTACATTTCCAAGGCCTTTGACCGAGGATGGTATAAAGGGCTCCTAACTAAAGTGCGAACTTACGGAATGCTGGTTCAATTCCACTCATGACTGTCAAGCTTTTAGATCGTTCTCTGCGAGTGGCGATGGACGAATCTTCTCAAGAACCTTATAATTCCCGCGTAACTAAGACGTTATAAGCTAATAATATACCGGTCAGAAATAAAATTCTTAATTCTATTTTTCACATATAAATTATTACGAATAAAAATACAGAAATGTAGGGTCAATTTACTGTTAAGTTTAGGAAATAAAGTTGGATTTGCAAAATTGTAATTTGCAATCTAGACACTCTATACAGGGTCCTGCATCTCACTCCCATATTTTATAGCTAATTTATTAATAATAACGTAAGGATTTTGACATTTCTTTAGATTATAATTTGCCATATATGTTCTGACTTACTTGGGTGCCTCTTATGGTTACCTACATACCCCTATACAGGTAAAGTCTGCAAAATATCAAAACTTAGTTAATCACTAAGCTATAGAAGACGTGAAGCGAGATGCTGGACCCGGAATAACTAAATATTTGGATCCTTTTATTATTCTGAACATTATATTATATATTTTTTTTTCTATTTAACCTACTGTCTATACAGAGCGAGTCGGAAAGAATGGACTACACTCCAGAAGTGTACCTATTTGTAATAATGTACTGAGACTCATGTTAAAACATACAGGTTTTTTTTACATTATTTTTACGTGTACAATATACCTTGGAGTTTAGTCTATTTTCCGGACTCACCTTGTATAATTGGATAATTATTTTTTAATGAAGTATTTTTTTATCAAGAAAAAAAGAAGAAAGGAGAAACGTTTTTGTTCTATATAAGAAGAATTGAGCCTATTTAAATTTGTTCTTAATTTTTCTTAGTCGGATGTCACTACTTCCCCTGTATAATCCATCGGTCACTTGAGATGGTTTCGAATCTTCCTCTAAGAAAGCACTGTCATTGCATACAATTTCTAAAATGTGAAAATGAAGGTTAAAACAACATTTTGACAAACTTATAACAAATCACTACGAATGAATGGACGTATCAACAAACAACCCACATACATGACATACAAATACTTACGGGACTGGCTGCCTTAAACACTCAGCAAGAGAGCTTGTTATGTTAACTCTGCATCTTCCAGATCCCCATCAAATTGATTGTCTTGGAGTAATTAGATATTTTTCAATATTTACTAGAAATCAGGCTCTTTTAATTCAATTGATCTCGTTGACGTTGAAGTTGTAGACATGCTATCACTGGATATCATAAGTTTTCATCTAAAAATGTAAATAAATCAGTTTACATGGTATTTCAATATTACCTGTTACTGTCACGAATTGTTTAAGTATCTGGTGGTTTTAGATCAGGGGAAAAAGACGGTCTTGAGATCTAGAAGGATTAACTACCTATAGAAGTAATTTTTCTTGGTCAGTACTAGAAAACAATGAACTCTCTGCGGTTTGCGAATCTGAATTATATTGAGAAATACCTAAATTTGATAAAAGTGCCTCAGCCCTTGGGTTTACATTTAGTATTCGATATTATTCGCCTTCGCAGATGACGTATGGAAATTATTATAGACGCCGTGGAGACATCTCTAAATACTTTAAAATTAATTAAAATACTTATTTACAGTTATACTAGGTTACTACTTACTTGTTATCACTAAATCAACACTTCACAAGAAAATCTTTTCCAAAAACACGCTTGTCTTGGGCTTGGCTGACAGTTCACAACGTATTCCAATGACCAATGACATTGACTAATTTAACTTTTTAAACGATACACACGACAGTCATCCATAATAACTATATGTTTACATATTACATATGACAACAAGGAGAACAGAAAGGGAATAATAGTATATTATTAACCAAGGTTTAGACAGCCATCATTATTGCCCGAGCGGCATAAGCTGTCTAAACCGTGGTTAATATAATATTTTTTCCACGGCTACAAACTTTTATAAGGCATTTATCTTTATAGTATTAATAATTATAAAAAATGATAGGTAGGTATAAGTATATTTTTTAATCAAGTTACCTGCACTTTGGAATTGGCAAAATATTTTGTTGTTTTGTCAGGTGGCTTTGTTAATGTCAATTTTTGTTCATTTATGTCATCAGATTTCACGAGTTTTCCGTTTTTTTTTTAAAATGAGCGAAGAAAATGTTAGTGATATGACTGATATTATTATGTGTACACCCCCAGAATTAAGGATAGAAGCAGAAAAAATGTTGATTGTATCGATACTTTACAATATCAAGTAATCTAATATGTATTGATAATTATCTGGTTGCCTAACCACATTCATGTTTATGAATTCATGTTGTAGAATCAAAAAATCAAGTTACCTGCCTTTAAATAGATTATTGAAGATCGGTCAATAATGGATTTCAATGCCTTATTATTGACCATGCATGGTCAATAATAACATATAAGGTAGAGAAAAACGATTTCTAACGTTAATAATCGGTCAATAATGGCGATGTTAGATATAGGTTAGTAGTGAAAAAAAAAACGATATTGTCAACGTTGTCTGGAATCATTAATTTGACCTCTGGGGGGGGGGGGGGGGGGTTAGTTCAGTTAAACATAAAAACTCCCTCAGGTCTTGCGCAAGATTCCGGAATTTAACTAAATTGTAACAATACAACAACTGATACAACTTATATTTAAACGCAAACAACATATGCAGTCACCACGGTGGTTCTTTGCCGGTGCATCATTACTTCCACGTGACTAAAACCATATGAATCTAAGTTCATAAACGTCAAAATTTTCGTGGCTAATAATAATAGCAAATATCCATAATTACTTACCGCCAGCACGAAAGCAGGAAACTAACCTGAAAATAATATTTTATAGGATTAAATTGAACTTCAAGGCACAAAAACGTTTAAAACAAATTAAAGTTGACATATTAGAACGATGACTTTGACATCAATGGACAACTCTCCAAATATCTTTGTCTCTGCCTAGCACGTTGCTTGGAATTCGAGACTTATTGCGCAACCCCGGAGACGCTCTATTATGTTTTTATTCACTTTTAAGGCTATAATAAATAAAGATGGGGAGTTGTAAATCACGTTGTCTCCCGATCGTTGATTCATGATGCACCGGCAAAGATCCACCGTTTCGACTGTACCCATAACATAAACACAGTGACGGCTCGTGATGTTAGAACCAGGCAATGCTGCATACAGATCCAGTAAGAAGGACATTTTCTTCTAAGTTATTACAGAAAGCAACATTTTTTTTGCAACTATCTACTCTCGAAATAGATACAATAAAACGGTATTTACTTTCCAAACTGCCTAAAACGCGAAAAGTATATTTTAATAAAATATAATTAACGTTCATTCTTAATTTTTTAACAAGGTAAATCGAAATTTACTATTCTTGCATTTTGCGCTTTAATTCTGGAGGTGTATTCTTAAATTGACAAATATAATCCTGGATAAAAAAGTATTTTTATATGGTAAATCATCAAAAATAGTAATCTTGGTTCAAGAATACATCCACCCAGCGCGAACAAGTACAGTACGAATCTCAAGGAATCATGGCACTCTGATTGGCCAGCTTAAGGCCAAATTCCCATACCGCCGCTGAGTTCTATTAGGGATGACCTTAAAGTTTCTGCTGTGAACGATCAGATGACCCGCATATGACGGTGCAGTTCAACAGCGAGAATGAGGTGTGCAAGTTAACATAGCAGACGAGCTCCTACGTAAGTATTAAGAATACATATTATTGTAAAATGTAAAAAATAATTATTATTTTAGGCAGTACTGCAGCCCTTATTTAAAAGTCGCCACTGCATAAACACTATTACCAAATATACAGTAATGCATACAGATAACGACAACAAGTTCCAATTTGTTAATCAATCTAGAAAAGAACATATATCAACAATACTATAACCAAAAATGCAAGAAACAGTAATTATCCGCCTCTGCCTAATACAAATAACGAGAGTCTACACGAAAGCACTTAGATTAATGAATCAAGCCGGTTTTAACTTACGGAGCACCTTCTTGTAGTCACATGAGCAGAACGGAGCTGAATAAGTTCCAGGTAATATAGACTAGAGCGCTTAAGCTGATCGCAAATATTCCCAGATGCGCAAAACCGCGTGCTACACAACGATTTTCGTATCCCAACTGTGTACCAATTTTTCTTAAAAATAATAACCGACTACTATAAATGGACGGACATATCGACACAAGGACTAGCTCCCTGTTCGCCCAAACCGATATTAGAAAGGCACTAAAAACAGTAGAGACGCACTATCATCACTGTCATTAAGACAGAAGAAGGCGTCAATGAAAGCCGCAAAACTTCGAAGAACACACACACACGACCGCAATCAACCAAGCTCATGCCGACAGCACGCAAAATTAAATGTAAAAAACTAGAAAGCCAACGACACCACAAGAGAAGTCAAAGGTGCTAACATAACTTAAAAACCCAAAGAAGAACCCAAGTTTAATAATATATCAGTCAAACCCACCCCTCCATAAGTCATGCAGTATCATCGAATTCACAGACACGTTTATCTAAATCCTCTCAGTCGAGCACACAACCGAGGGAGCTGCAGTGAAAAACCTATGGGGTTTCCCAGTCGGCTTGCACGATAAAAGTAAGTACAGCCACGTTACTGTTTTTTCAAAGTTATCAAAATTGACTTTACAAAAAGCCATCACTGTTGAGGAGGAAGTAAAGTTCCACCTCTCGACTCCAAATGATAATTCTAAATTAATCAAATTATTCGAAGACCACCAAACTCCGTACCACTCCTTCCGTTTCCCGCAAAAGAAAGTATTACATATCGTACTACTGGGCTTTATAGTGGCCTGCAGCTTCATGAAAGTTACTTTTTAATTAAAAAGCACCCCTTTGAGTCGAACAAAGTATGGGATACTGTGTTGATTGGGGGTGGCAAACATAGCGTATCCTAATCTCCCATGAAGACTTTTCAATTTAAGACATTTTTTACCAAATCGCAATTACATAATTATGCATTAATTTTCTACGTAACGTCGAAAAGCTGGCTTAACTAAACCGACTTAACTATTAAAACTGGCTTGCCTTCACTATTATTGTGGGCCCCTAATTAAGTAAGTATACGGTTGGTAAAGTGCTTAAGAAAAGGGGATCTTAAAGCGGCTTTCTTTATAGGCCAGCTTACAATATTACGGAGAATACGGGCATAAAAAAATATATTTTACGAATTGTCATCAAAATATCAAAGTTGCTACATCCTAGTAAAGGCGGCACCACCGCATGGTCGAAAATATTTCAGCCGGATAGAGCCTAACGCAAAAAAAATCAAATTGTTAAACCGTCGCGTTGACTGGTTTGCCATAAACGTCTAACCTGTCATCCACAGTGAATTGTGAATTACCCCGTAAATTTACTGTAAAGTTGCACTAATTTACTGCCGTCTCGTTCGAGACGGCAGTGGTTAATCCCAACCTATACAATTGGGCCTTAAAAACTATAAAGCTAATTATCTCAGAAAGAAGAATCACATGCATGAACTATTCTACTTTTCGGACCCCCTAAGTTAATAGTTTTCCTTTTCGCGTGACAATAATTTTGGTAACTACAGTATACCTACAGTTTTCTGTCAATTTTTCAAATTCTTAAAAACCTTTTTTACTAACCTTTTAGGACGCTATTCATTACCAGTATCAACACCAAACCATCGGCGAATTAAAAAAAAAATATTTTTTTATTTTTCATCAGAAAAAGTGTAAAAGTAAAAACTGAAAATTTGAAAATTCATTATCTGATTAAAAAGCATTAACCATGTTTCAATTTCACCAGGTGAATTAATCTGAAAGGTGAATTGGAACGCGGTTAGCGCTTTTTAATTTTTCTGATTTTATGGTAAAATATATATATTTTTAGAATCCTATAAAAATACAAAGATTTTATATTGGATTCCTTAAAAAATATAATCATATTTATAATCCCTATTTATTTTCATTTTTATTTATTATTATTACTAATATTTTTTTTAAATATATATATGCTTTTAGATGTTTGTTAAATGTTATATTATTTTATTTCCTTCAAACTTTGAGGAATTTTGTTGTATTCAATTAATCCATTATGAGTTATAGTACTTTTACTCCTTGTTGTCCTCGTAGAATTAAAAAAAAAATAATTTTTAAAACGATTATAATAATTAATTGTGTATACAGTGTATTACAAATTGGAGGCTAAGTACAGGGATCTCCGAAACTATAAGAGATACAAAGTCGGTTAAATGGGGGCAAAGTTCCAGAATAAGGAGCTCAAGAAAATGCCGTAATAAAAATTTAAAATTTCCGACTACCTTCGGAGATATCCGAAAATAAACGAAAATTAGCAAATTCGTTTTTATTTTTTCCTGATTACATTTGTTAAAATAATTTCAAACAAATGTCACATTTCCATTGCCACTTTTTCTCTTCTACAAGATAACATAATTAGTTTTTAATTCCGACGTTTCGTTGGCGGGCCACCATCATCAACTTCATTTTTTCAAATACGGACCTGGAATTTAAATTGCATATTTTTGATCATTATACCTCTAAAACCTAATATTTGATGTCTTCTAAATGTTATGCAGACGTTTCGTTTCCCAAAAACGCATCAGAAGGGTTTTTGGATTTTTAAAAAATACTATCCTGATGAATCAGAACAAAAACAAATTCAAATTAGACAAACTTACTTAAATAAAGGAATTAACGAAATTGCAAATATTGCTGAGGTGTATTCATACACTGACTGAATAATTTTGGCGTTGAACCATATTTATCTTTTATCATTATTAAATTCCAACATTTGAAACAGCAAGTATGTGTAAAACAAACAAGAGTACCATGAAAAATAAAAAAACTAATGACATTTGCGTCACTGCGGTGATAAGGTTTGTGGATTTTTTATTTTAATGCCACAAAATGCCATTCTCCAACCAAGAAAAAAGTTATATGCTTCGCATTTACTTTTTATGCCAAAGAAATTGTTATAGATCCACTCAGATGTATTTTGAGCAATATCCGGAAAAACCTCAACCACACTACACATAATTTAAAAGGCTGGAGTTTAATATAAAGGAATATGGGTCATTCATACAACCACGAAAAAAATATGCCCATAAATTCACAAATGGGGAAATTGATACAGTTCTAAACCAAGTTAGTATTTTTTATAAATTATAATAATATCTATGCTTTTTAATAAATACTGTCTATTGTACCTATAGGTAAACCAAAACCCTGCTGTGTCCACCAGACAAATTAAGTCGGAAGCAAACTTGCACACTTTACATCATATTAAATGTTGGCAAATATTAAAATCAAATAACTTCAAGCCCTTTAAAATTCATATTTCTCAAACATTACATCCTGGAGATGCCGAGAGAAGAGTTACTTTTTGCCAATGGATAAGAGATCAAGCTACAATAAATCCAAATTTTTTAAATCGCATTATCTGGACGGATGAGTCAAAGTTCACAAACTGTCGTTTACTTAATAGAAATAACGAACATGTTTGGGCTGTAGAGAACCCCAGAGAAAATAGAGAACTTCGTACTCAAATCAGGTTTTCCATTAATGTTTGGGCAGGATTGTGTGGGGACAAAATCTTGGGTCCATTTTTATATGACCATAATTTAAATGCAGATATGTATCTTAATTTTTTAAACAACCAATTTGAAGATTTTTTAATTAATGGATGTCCCGTTGGCAACCCTTCCACATCTCTGGTTTTAACATGACGGAGCACCTCCCCATAATGGTCGAGATGTGCGTGCATTTTTACATCGAAATTTCCCAGAAAAGTGGATAGGAAACAGAGGTGTGGTGGAGTGGCCAGCGAGATCGCCCGATCTGACACCGCTAGATTTTTTTCTATGGGGTGCAATAAAAAATAAAGTATATAAAAATGGCCCTGTTGAAAACTTGGCAGAGTTACGTCAAAAAATTTTAACTTCATGCCGATCTTTACGCAAAAGATCAATTTTAAGGGCAGTAAGAAAAGTAAATACCAAAGCATTAAAGTGTTTAAACGTAAACGGCAATCTGTTCGAACATTTGAGATAAGTTTAAAGGATACTCTTACCTTTTCTTAATTTTTTTATGATAGTATCAGTGCCTTAATCCTGTTTTAATGTGGCGTGTAGGTTATTTAAGTAAGTTTATCTAATATGAATTTGTTTTTGTTCTGTTTCCTTTACCAATAATTTATTACATTTATTATTATTAAATAAGTATTTTAAAGACAAAAATATTTTAATTTTCCCTTATACACCGCTGCTCAATTTCAAATAAATACTGTTATTTTCATCAGGATAGTATTTTTTAAAAATCCAAAAACCCTTCTGATGCGTTTTTGGGAAACGAAACGTCTGCATAACATTTAGAAGACATCAAATATTAGGTTTTAGAGGTATAAGGATCAAAAATATGCAATTTAAATTCCAGATCCGTATTTGAAAAAATGAAGTTGATGATGGTGGCCCGCCAACGAAACGTCGGAATTAAAAACTAATTATGTCATCTTGTAGAAGAGAAAAAGTGGCAATGGAAATGTGACATTTGTTTGAAATTATTTTAACAAATGTAATCAGGAAAAAATAAAAACGAATGTGCTAATTTTCGTTTATTTTCGGATATCTCCGAAGGTAGTCGGAAATTTTAAAATTTTATTGCGGCATTTTCTTGAGCTCCTTATTCTGGAACTTTGCCCCCATTTAACCGACTTTGTATCTCTTATAGTTTCGGAGATCCCTGTACTTAGCCTCGAATTTGTAACACCCTGTATCTGTTGTTTTAATAAAGCTGATCTTATCAAAATAAATTTGATGAGTTCAGTATTTATATCATATGAATAATTATTTAATACTTTAATGATTTTATTTTGACATCTTTGCAATTTCTCTAAATTATATTTTTTAGTATCTCCCCATACAGTGTCACCATTAAAGTCCGCACCATATGGAACTTTTTTTTATTAATGAGGTTAGTTAAAATTAAATTTGGGCAATCGTTTTTGCTTCAAATTAGATTAAAAATAATATAATCAAATGTCACCATCTGTCATTCGGTATCTGTCAAAAATTACATTTTAATCAAAAAATGCTGAAAAATGGCATTGTTTTACCGAATTTCAATAGAAAAAGTTGTTTCTAGTACAATTCTTGGCCTAAATACAAAGTTTCAGTTTTCTAGCTCAAAGTTGATTTTTTTGCCATTTTTTCTAATTAACTTTTTTTTTATTTAATGTAAGTTCGCTTAATGGATATTAAACTATTTTCTTATACCATACTCAATATTTTATTTAGTTTGTATGAGCTTTTTTTTACGAGAATGCCATTTTTTTTTCGAAATTTAAAATTAGAGGCAAAAAAATTTGACACAGGTGGTGCAAAGTTATCCTAATTTAAAAATTTTAACAGATAGACGTCAGATATTCCATTTTTTTGATAGTACATACACCTAAGAAGTTTAAAAAACTTATAATAAAATTCTCAGATATCAGATTAGTTCAAAATTTAGACACATTTTCTCTTTATCCACAATAAAATATCAAGGCAATTTTGAATTTTATAAGTAGGCTATGGGAAAAAAAACGAATTAGAGTGCCGAATAAATAAAAGAAATGTCATAAATTTGAATATTTTACCCAAGTTATAGTTTTCAGTGTTATCACCAATGTTGTCCATTCAAGAAAAAATATAAATTGTCTTAATTTGTGTAGAGAATATGCCTCACCGGCAAGTATCTGCCATTTTTAATGAGAGGCATCCAGAAAAAAATTTGCAGCATAGCACTGTTTCAAGAATAATGTCAAAATTTAGAGAAACTGGATCTGTTCAAAATAATTTTAAGAAACCTCACGCGGCAAGTAAATACGATGAAGCAGCACAACTTGATGTTTGTTTAACTGTTATTGACCACGGTCAAACTAGTGTAACCAAGATAAGTGATTCAACAGGGTGCAAGAGGGAAAGCGTTAGAAAAATTCTTCAGAAAAATCGATTTCGGGCATATAAACCCAAGTTTATAAACACATTAAAAGAACGCGATTTTGATATCCGACTTGATTTTTCGTTTTGGTATCAGGGACAATATGAGGAGAATATTATTTTTCCATACAAGATATTATGGACAGATGAAGCCACTTTCTCTTCGAATGGTACCGTGAGCTCACAAAATTGCCGATGGTGGTCCCAAGAAAATCCTAACTTCACAATTGAATGTCGCGACCAGTATCATTTTATAACCAATGTTTGGTGTGGAATTTTGAAAGATGAGCTTATTGGACCATACTTCTTTAGAGTAAACTTAACTGGTGAAAGGTACCTGAATTTTCTTGATAACGAGATTACCGAAGTTTTGGATAACATGCCCTTACACCATAAACATAACTTATGGTATCAGCTTGATGGTGCACCCATACATCAAACTGTAGCAGTGAAAGAACGCATAAACCAATTATTTCAAAACAGAGTTATAGGGCGTGATAGAGAATGTCACTGGCCACCCAGGTCGCCTGACATAACCCCACTAGACTTTTTTCTGTGGGGTTATCTTAAGCAGAAAGTTTATAAGAATCGACCGTTTAGAAATATCGAGCATTTGGAACAAACGATAAGATAGTGTTGTGCCGATATAAGACCAAGCTTTTTACAAAATGCTGTCAAAGACGTTTATAGACGGACGGGTGTTTGTATAGAGCGAGAAGGACGTCACACTGAAATGTGAAATTTATATTGCTTTTGTGTTACCTATTTAAAATGATTAAAGTTCCTTTTTGTTCCTTTTAATAATAATGATAGTTTTAAGTATAAAATAAAATTTTTATCAAATATTTAGATGTATTTGTCATTTGAAAAACGAAACATCTGACGTATATCTGTTAAAATTTTTAAATTAGGATAACTTTGCACCACCTGTGTCAAATTTTTTTGCCTCTAATTTTAAATTTCGAAAAAAAATGGCATTCTAGTAAAAAAAAGCTCATACAAACTAAATAAAATATTGAGTATGGTATAAGCAAATAGTTTAATATCCATTAAGCGAACTTACATAAATAAAAAAAAGTTAATTAGAAAAAATGGCAAACAAATCAACTTTGAGCTAGAAAACTGAAACTTTGTATTTAGACCAAGAATTGTACTAGAAACAACTTTTTCTAATAAAATTTTTTGAAATTCGGTAAAACAATGCCATTTTTCAGCATTTTTTGATTAAAATGTAATTTTTGACAGATACCGAATGACAGATGGTGACATTTGATTATATAATTTTTAGCCTAATTTGAAGCAAAAACGATTGCCGGAATTTAATTTTAACTAACCTCATTAATAAAAAAAAGTTCCATATGGTGCGGACTTTAATGGTGACACTGTATAGATGCTATGCGGATTTCAATAATAGAAAATTCTTCTAAACATGCTACAAAACCTATTTAATTTACTTATGATTTGATTAATGTGTTTATTAAAATTTAAATCACTATCAAGAATAACCTAAATACTTAAAATTTTTAACTGTTTTAGCTTTTTTAAGTTATTTATTTCAATATCTGGTAAATTATTATTTTCCAGTCTTCCTATTTTTAAATAGAAACATTTATTCTCATTTAAAAAGAAATCATTATAATTACACCATTTTTCAATCATTTTTCATAGATTCAATATTGTTAATTTCATCACCATTATAAAAAATACCAATATCATCTGTATATAATAAAACTTTACCAACTAAATTTAAATGAATAATGTCATTTATATAAATTTAAAATAGGAGTGGTCCCAAGACTGACCCTTGAGAAACCCCATATTTTATTAAATTTCAACTATTTCGATTCCTTTAATTTGCGTAATTTGATATTTCTATTGTAAATAATTTTGAAATAATTTAAAACAATTTTCTTTTACACCTACATTATTCAATTTTTTAAGAAGAATATTATGGCTCAATACATCAAAAGCTTTACGAAAATCTAAAAATAAACACCTAATAATTTTTTTCTTATTCAGTTCGCTATAAACTGCTATTTCCGTATTTTTTCCTTTTGAAACCCATGTTGATTCTCGCTAATAAAATTTATGTTATTTAAAAAACATAATAGCCGTTCATATAAGATTTTTTCAAAAACTTTTGATAATATTGGTAGAACACAAATAGGTCTGTAATTATTTAATTCACTTTTATCATCAGATTTATATACTGGGGTAACTCTAGCAATTTTTAATTATATATAATATTCCAGACTTGATGCATTTATTAATTAATAAAACTATATCAGGGCTAACAGTATTTTCAATTATTTTTAATTGTTTTGGTTTTATACCGTCTAAACCAGGTGCTGAATTTGATTTTAATGAATCAATAATTTCCAAAACTTCTATCTTATTAGTTTTCCTTATGTAGGTTCATACTTGCTAAATTATTTTCCTTAATATAATTTTTTTTTAAATTTATTTATTGGGCTGTTATATTTAATAATAATCTTTTTAGCCATGCTAGTAAAACGGTCATTAAAAAGATTTGCTTGTTTTGCTTAATCTGATATTTTATTATTATCAAACTGAATGTACTGATGAGTTTCCCTCTACATTTTTCAGTCTAATTTCATAAAAATTATTTTTATTAAATTTTACTACATTTCTTACTTTAATTTTTAATTTAAATAATGTATTTTTTAAATAATTATTTAGTGGATACTTTTTCAACAATTTATATATTTTATTTCGTTCTGAAATAAGATCTGTAAGTCCTTTTGTAAACCAACCTTCACTTAAATTTAAACAGTATTATTTATACTTTTTTATAATTGAATTGATGCAATAATTTTAATCTATCGTTAAGTGTTTGTAAATTTTGTAAATTTAACTTCACATATATCTGTTTTAAAACCTTTTGTTTTAAAGAAAAGTTAGCAATGTTTATAAATATTATTTTATGGTCCGATAATATATGATCTTCAAGTTTTATATCAACAGACAATTTATAATTACTAATAGTGTGGTCAATAATTGAAGTTAATTTATTTAAAATTACCCTAGTTGGTAAATTTAAGTCATTTAATATTTTAAAACCATTACTATTTAACATATTTATATAATAAATATTTGTATTATTTTTTTCTAATATATTTATACTCATGTCACCCAACCTAAATAACTTTTTTATATTTATCCAAAATTGA
Source organism: Polydrusus tereticollis (assembly GCA_963920685.1). Taxonomy (NCBI): domain Eukaryota; kingdom Metazoa; phylum Arthropoda; class Insecta; order Coleoptera; family Curculionidae; genus Polydrusus; species Polydrusus tereticollis. Next base: position 78,855,267 of record OY987331.1, on the reverse strand, counting down.
ATCAAAATAATTCAAATCTGGTCGTTATATTGTCAGTTTCTTAAGTTAGCCAGATTTGGCTTTTACTTTTATTCGTTATTCGTGTCTTCCTTTTCGGTGACTCTTGAAGCTGGGTTTGGGTGTTCTTTTTTCATTGTTCTTCCAGATGTTTATTGCTTCTTTGTTTATTTTCATTATTTCTTGAGATTAATTTGATGTCATTTTTGAATTTGTTCTATTTCATTTAGTTCAGCTAGGGTGGGAGCCAATCTTTGGGGAAACCATATGAGTGTAGAGGATTTGAGCGTATGTGTGAGTTTGTTATAAGTGGGTTGGTCGATACGTCTGTCCGTCTATGGTAGTTTGTTATTAGTTTAGTCATGTGTTGTTCCATTGTCTCTAAGTTTGCATCGTTATGAAGTACTGTCACTGGTACATGTCTTTGTGAGTTAGTTATTATTCGTAACGTCTTATTTTGCATTATTTGTAGTTTTTTCAGTCTCGTCTTGTTTACTGTGCACCATGTTGATGCTCCGTATGATAGGACAGGTCGTATTATTGTCTTGTATATTGTGAGTTTTGTCGAGTTGTAACTTTACTACTTCTAGATATTAAAGGATACACTGCCCCCATTTGCTTTTGAGCTTTTTTCAGTCTATCATCAATGTTATCATTCCAGGACATTTTCTTGTCGAAGACAAGGCCCAGATACTTAACTTTGTTGCTCCAATTAATTGGTATATTATTGACTTTAACCCTGGTCTCGGGTAGTCTTAGCCTTGCCTTCGAGAAGTAAATTGCCTGTTTTATCTTCATTAAGTTTGAGCTTCCATGTTTCGAGCCACTTCTGCAGAATCAGAATATGGCGTTGCAGACGTGAAACCACTCTAGAGGGCGCTCTTGAGGTGGTAGTCATGGCAGTATCATCAGCAAATCGCTGCAAGGGGCGATCCTTCAAATCTGGTAAATTTATAATTATAAATTGATTATTTTCAGATATTTTAATAGATTTTATGTTAAAATTTGTATTACTTTTTTAAATATATGTATTGCTATACCTCCACCTTTAGTTTCACGACAACAGTGTTCAGGGCTGTTAGAAAAAGAACATCAATGTTATTTTTTAAAAGCAATAATTCCGCTTCATTAATTTTTTGTCTGAGGCTTCATTAAAATAAATTATTTTTTTCTCACCTTCTATAACTAATTCATTAGAAAATACTGTGCGGACTCACGTTTGTAACAATAAGCTACACAAAACTTTAACCTGTATCTCCACAAGTCGACTTGTTCAAATTTGTTGAGAAATTGGAAAATAAAATCCTTTTTGAATTTTACTGCATTATTTCTTTATTAAACGATTAATGACACTCCTCTCTTCACCCTAGCACGGGCTGCAATAGATAACAACTTTCAACGTGATGGCTTTATCCACTCACGTAGCGGCGACTTAACTCTGTAGAATTCCACCTGACACTTTACTAACAATTAACTACTTTTAACACCTTTTCAACGTGAAAGCTTTTCTCTCCACGGAGCGACGACTTATCTCTTTAGATTCTCGAATGACACTTTAATACTTTCAACTACTTTTATCAACTTTTAACGTGAAGGCTTTTCTCTCCACGGAGCGACGACTTGCCTCTTTAGACTCTCGCATGACACTTTAATAATAACTACTTTTTAACGTGAAGGCTTTTCTCCTCCACGGAGCGGCAGCGACTTAACTCGTTAAAATTCCGCTTGACACTGATTTGTTTACAAACAATAGAATATAATATAACCCTATCCAAACACCTTGACCAATCAGATCTTAACACGTCGAAACCAAGATGGCATGCAACGTCTGCATCAGGCCACTGTCGATCGGCCAATCAGTATCTTTGTTTGTTACTAAGCACGTGGGTGCTAATATTATTTGATAGTTTTAGAGAAAATTATAAAATAGCAGACAGTTTTTTACATTATAGGAGTAGTCAAAGTTTGAGAGAACTGCGGATCCCCCCTCCACTTTTTATGATCTTGACCTTGACCTAACCCGAATGACCTTGAATGACCTTGACCTAACCCGAATGACCTTGACCTTGGATGACCTTGACCTAACCCGAATGACATTGACCTTGGATGACCTTGACCTAACCCGAATGACCTTGGATGAACTTGACTAACCCGGATTTGACCTTGACCTTGAACTTGACCTTGATCTTGACCTTGACTTTGACCTTGACCTTGAACTTGACCTTGACTTTGAACTTGCCCTTGGATTTGACCTTGACCTTGACCTTGAACTTGACCTTGACGTTGACCTTGACCTTGAACTTGACCTTGACTTTGACCTTGACCTTGAACTTGACCTTGACCTTGAACTTGACCTTGAGTAGCTTGACCTTGACTTTCAAGAAATCACCTTGACCTTGAGCATGCGTTGTTTCTGGTAATATTCCCCCTCCTATGACTTTGAAATTGGATATTATAAATATGGAGCTCTTTCGAAAGGAAGACCATAGTCATACAGGCATTGCTTGTTGTTGCCTTGAAATAGAAGAATTGTGTTTGTGGTGTGTTTTGTGAAAGTTATTAAAGGTATTTTATTACATATTTTAATAATGAGTCTTTCACAGCAGACTTTGGCTGAAATTAATAATATGATAAACAAAGATGTTGAATTTCTTGAGCACCGAAAAATTTCAACACTAACGGTGGGAAAAATTTATGTTATAAAACAGATATCATTTGTTTCAACACGTTTTGGTAAAAGTATTCTTGTTACTTTGTATGATACAACACATAATGTAACATTTCAAACTTTCTTACCCAAGCGTGTTGCTGAAACATTATCAGAGGCAACTGTTGACATAATGAATAAATCAAATGATAAATTTACCCTAACATATTTGGGGCAAAGCTCACATGTATTTTCTGGGGGTAATACTAAAGCATTAATAAATTTTGGGTGTTTAGAGTAAACAATGTTGTGTAGAGAATATTTTAATCTATAGTTTATCATATTTTTAATTTTAATTGATAATGTAATAAAAGTGCAATACCTAGTATCATAAAACACAATCACAATCTCATTATTCTATTGTAGATGTGTGACAATGTTGTTGAAAAACAAGATACGTATATAAGTTGGTTAGCATGCAAATTAAGACGTATGGCTCAAGATATACTACAGTTTTCGATGTTTGATGGTTCCTGTTTGGATTCAACTGGCTGTCAGTACAGAAAGTATGTGCGTGATGCAATCAATTTTATGGCTGGTGCGCATCTATGTGGACAATATCTCTACGGATCCATAAACCTGAGTCAATTTTGTGCTGAAATGATTGATAATGATCTTGCCAAGTTTGTCATTCATATACCAGATCTACCAAGTGATTTGGTAACAAAATTTAATTTGGTTGATTATGTGGATCCCGACGATATTACTTATATCGTAAAAGATGGTGTAGTCATCCGCAGCGATGGCGCAAATGGTTGTGAAATTATGGACAAAGTAGAAGATCAAGAAAAGTAAAATTAATTATTGGAACAACTTTTATTTGTAAAAACACGTTCTGAACTATATTTCCATAAACCAGTATAATATATAATATAATATATAAATGTATGTATGTATTATTATAAATAATGGTCATGTTTAAAAATAAATGTTATGGTTTAATATATAAATAAAAACCAATAGGAAATAAATTGTTTGTAGTAAAAGCATTGTTTTATTTTTCCCAACATAACAAACCCTATATAAGAGTTTGTAAGATGAAAACCTTATGAAGTTATATAAGTAGAAGGTAAAATAGCAAATTAGTTTAGTTTAATTTGAGGATGAGTCGAAGTAACAGCACAGTTGATAAGTTTGGACGTAAGAAAACCAATGAAAAATGTCGGTTTTTACGTGGACCACCTGGAAATGGATTCAGGCTTACTCTCGATGATCAGTATGATATGCAAGGAAAATCCCTAGAGAATGTTGCATCACCTAAAAAACCAAATGATGCTGCTACTCAAGAATATGTTCTCACTCAACGTGATCTCCTGCGTATACAACTAACTGCTGTAATTGTTAAGAAATTATCAGATCTGCGCATACAAGTTGCTGACGAAATTAGTAAGGATGTTATACAATTTTTTGAGCGAAAAATCATAGGATTGAATACAGATATTTCTCGGAGATTCGCTGTATTGAATGAAGAAATAAATAACTTAAAGGAGAAAGTACAGAAAACTAAAGAAAAAGTTGTTAAAAATTTTCATCCAGAATTTACATTCGGAAAGTAGACAGAAGGTTTTATCATGATAAATAAAAAGTCACTCCAAGAGAGAGAGAGGTCACACGTGAAGGTCATCTGTTATATATAAATACACGGATTCAAATTATGGTGACTTAGTTCATTTGTAGCATTGCTTTCACAATCATTTACAATATGGAAAGTAAAACAACATTAGTGTATCCGTTTTCAATCAATGGTCGTCAAATGTGTTCAAATTGTGAACATTGGGAATTTTTAAGTGGGACAATGGGATTATGTAATTGGTGTCAAAACGAGAGCAATAGAGGATCTGTACCTGCTGACCAACCTCAAAGTCCCATTATCTTAGGTGGTGGGCATCAACAACATACTGATACGTCCACCTCTTCAAGTCAAGAAGATGAAATAATGGAAGAATCGCCATCACCGCAGCCGTCATCGTCAAGTCCAACGTCGTCGCTACCAAATGCACTACTCGATTCTTCAAGTGATTAGTATATGCGCTAAAAAAGTAGTGATGAAGAAGTATTTTTCCGGACCATATGTATTAGTGAAAGTGAACTTAGACAATTTGGTTATAGTCCCTAAGTGTTTTTGGTCATTATGTATTATTGCTTAAATGTGAATAAAACATTTTTTAATACTTCATATTATGTTTATAATTATATTATAAATTAATAAATCGTTCATTAACAATTTTATTTCTAAAATTACTTTCTAAAATCATATCCAAAGTTGTTTTGATTTTCTCTATTCGCCGTTGGAAACGGTACCTATCAAGCATTAGCTGTTGAAAGTCGCTCTTTCGAGCTTCTCGATATGCAAACGCCCAAACAAATGTTTGGTGGACAATATTTTTCTCTTCATCAAATGTTACGCTCTTCATGGTTATTAATTCAATGAAAACAATTTTTAAAATGATAGCAATATATACTGATAAATAAAATTCATATGTTTTAAATTACATGTTTATTTTATCATTCAACTGATACAATAATTGTAATAGGAAATACAAAGCTGTTTATACAATATCAGACTTATCTATCCAAGAATTAAATTGATTGGGGAAACCCAACCATTTTACAAACAATTGATCAATGTGATTTTTCTGACGTTTTCTAAGAATTTTTTCAACCAGATAAACACCTGGACTGGTTGTCTTTTGCAGTTCAGCTTCATAGAAACTACCTTTAATCGGTTCACCTTCTAACGATTCCAGTATGTAGGTGGGTGGATTGGTAATGTTACTTTTTACAATTTTAAACAGTTCCGTTGACCATGAAGGTGTATACCCCTTTTCAAATATGGTTTTGTATTTACTGATTCGAACTATATCGCCAAGACGAAATTTATATTTTTTCGGTTTAACCTTTAAATAATCGTATGCCCTAATTTGTGTATCTTCTAGCACATTTCTGGGCTTCATGCCAATTGTGCGATGTATTGTATTATTATAGACACTTGTTACTGATACTAAAATTTCCACCCACCTGTAGGAACCTCTAATTGAAAATTGCTTATATAAATTATTTTTTAAAGTTCTTATCACACGTTCAACAATTGCCGCCTTTTTCGTGCTGAATGTAGAATAATGATTTATATTAAATTTTTTCATAAGGGCTTGAAAGCGACTATTATAGAATTCTTTTCCCTGATCACTTTGTAAATTGTCTGGTGTATACGATGCCTCTTCAATTATACTCTTCATTGCATTGGTCACTTCAGCGCCGGTCTTGTTTTTGATTGCTCTGGTGTACACAAATTTGGAGTAACAATTGATACATACAAGGATGTAGCGATAACCATCGTTTTCATCAGCATATTGTTGCATTTCAGCTAAATCTATTTGCCATAAATCCTTGTATCCTTTAATAATCGTCCGCCTTCTAATAAAGTTTTTTCTAGCAGTCCGGTGCAGTTCATTAACAATTCCAATTTTTCCCCTGCTTGCCTTCATATTTTGTAGCGAAGCGAACACGTCTCATTAGACACTGAGCAAAGGAAACAAGGTACATAATTTAATATATTATTTGTTCTTCGCGAAGTTCCTCAACAATTGACATAATCTCATTGTCATGCCCAGTATTACCAGCTAATTTTGAACTCCACAACAATCTTAAGCGATCAACCAACTCCTTTGGTTTATTCCAATAAATGTATTGAGGTGATTTGGAAGAAAGTAGTTTCTTGTTGGGCATTTTTATTTTTTTAGCGATGTTATTTTTTACAACAGCGCCGCCTGATTTAGTGCTCGCCGGCATCAGTAGGGGTTTTATAATATACAAATATTTCAATAATCTGGTTTCTCGTAGACCCTTATTTTTGTCATAATTTTCATATGCTGCACTAGTTAATTCTAAAATTTCCTTGTATTTCTGTAGCACACCATCATCGGTTTTATCGTGTTGTGTTAGGAATGGTGGATTTCTTAAAAAAAGCAAATCGTAAAGTTGAGGCGTTCCATCAAATACAGCAACATTTTTTCCGTTTTTATATAAAGTAATTTTGCCATTTGGAAAACGCACTTCTAGGTTACCAATATATCTTTTAAGGTTATTCGGCTTTTTACCGAAATGTACACCATAAATGGTATCATATTGGGATGGTTTATTTTTTAATCCATTTAAGTATGCTTGAATCTTGTCGAGTGGTGGTGAACTTGTATAACTTGAAGGGGAAGGTGTCTCAAACAATGTAACATTGGTATCACGTTTCGGTGTTGTATCGATGTGAGCTTTTCGGCTTATCCGCGGTGTAGACGATTGAAATGATGATATGTGATCGGATATTTCCTCAGGCTCCTCCATTGTGCTAGTACTACGACTATATTGCTTTCCTTGGGTTTTGGGTTGCTGCTGCTGCTGCTGCTGGCGTTGCTTTACTACATTAGATATAGATGTTAGTGGTTTAGTGATTGGTTCGTAAAATTTATCCAAGTCGAGCGCACTTTGTGTCTTCGCCGCCTTGAATTGTTTAAATTTTTTTCGAACAGCATTGGTCGTTTCCACTAGTTTTCGTTTTAAGTCAATTTCTTCATTCATGGTGTTGACAAACTACCGAACAGCAATGAAATGAATGCATTCATCATTGTTAAACAAATATATAGCTATCAAGTCCCTTGCGATATCTTCCCGAATTCACATCACTATCTTTATCGATAACCAAGAATCCATATTTATTATCCCAACATTTCGAGCACATTTCCTGAAATTGTGTAAAATTCAGGTCGGGTGATACATGATCGGAAAATACGTGTCTCATATTCATTTCATCTTGTTTAAACATAATAATAAAGTTGGCATTATCTCGCACAAGCTGTTTAGGAACTCGCGAATATGTTTGAGCCAAATAAAAGGCATCCACATTTTTGTGACGTCCCATACAGAAATATGATCGTATAACATCCTGCTTCTCACACATAACATCATCAAATATAAATATTGAATTGGGTCTTGCATCTGAGGGTTCCATGATATTCGTGGCATCGCTGAAAGCATAATAACCAAGACCTTTAATGGGTGTAAGAATTTTCTTCAAATATTCATATTTTGGTTGGTACAGTGACTTGGAGTAGATATAAACATTTTCAAAACGTAATCCCAAGGGGTGAGTAAGTAGTGAAATCATAACATTGGTTTTGCCACAATTCGAAGGTCCAATTATTATTCCACGAATGGATGATGGAAGCAAAGGACCGTGTTTCCTTAATAATCTCTCTCCATGCCCACATCCAACTTTTTCGTCGAGATTGTCGATGGAAAATTTTTGTTTCAAATGTACTATTCGCATATTGAAAAAATAGGTACTACTTATAGCAAACTTTTCACTTAAATGGTCATTCAGATGCTGATCACCGGACGAAGTAGATCGTCTCGTTTACAGACTAAGACTGGAAGAGGAATTGTTAATTCCTTAATTAATAACCTGCCGGTGGAGCTGCATATCCCCGGTTATCAGTATTGCGGTCCCGGAACAAAAGTGATTAAACGTGTGAAAAGAGGTGATCAAGGAATTAATCCTTTGGATGTGGCGTGTAAGAAGCACGATTTAGCTTACTTACGTAATAGAGACGATATAAGTGAGCGACACCGAGCAGATTACGAGTTGGAACAAAGTGCTTGGAAACGAGTGAAATCTGCAGACGCTAGCGTTGGTGAAAAGAGTGCTGCGTGGTTGGTAACAAATATTATGAAAACAAAGCAGCGTTTTGGTATGGGTGTGTCATCAAGCAAAAGGAAGAGTCGCTCAAAAATTACCAAGAGGAAGCGGCGAGCTGGTAAGCGACGTGTTGGAAAGCGGGTGCGTGTGCAGAAAGTAGCTTTTGGTTCTGCTGTTCGACGTCCGATTCGAGCAGAGTTGTTAAGAGGTGGTGGAAAGAAAATGAATATTCTAAATGCATCGAAAATAGCCGTTACAGCAGCCCGTAAATCAGTAAAAGCAGCAGGTGGTAAACGAAAAGTCCGCACGCCTAGAATTATTCCGATTCCTAAAACTGGTGGAGTATTACCATTAATACCAATATTTGCTGGTCTGTCAGCCTTAGGCTCGTTAGCAGGTGGCGTAGCAGGCATTGTTCGCACCATCAAGGACGTGAAGAAGGCAAATGCAGAAAAGACAGGTGCTACTTTAAAACTACGTGGAAATGGATTATATCTGAAACCATATCGTTCAGGTATGGGATTGTTTATGAACCATAGGAATATGTCAAAAAACTAATTGAGTCTCTACCCAATAGACCGCTATCAAATGTCGATCTGAAAAAGTATGTTTTAAAACTGAAGATACCACACTTTAGGGGAGTTTATATGCGAGATTCATTACCTGCACGTGGTCCCCGACGGTATGAAGCAGCGATTATTAATTTGGATAGCGCATCGGGGGTAGGGACGCATTGGGTGGCATATCGAAAAGTCAACTCTGAAGTAACATACTATGATAGCTTTGGCGATTTGCCACCACCTACCGAATTGGTGAGATATCTGCAAACAGGTTCGAACGCGTCGAGAAACATTTACTATACATACGATCGTCAGCAAGAATTCGATTCAGTTTGGTGTGGCCATCTGTGTTTGAAGTTTCTCTCCGATATAAAATAATAATAATAATAATAATTATGTCTTTGACGTCACAAGTTGAACGTGATAACTACACAAAGATCTTGCACTCACTTAAAGTGTTTAAACATGTGGGTGGATTGTTGAAAATGACTGCCGAACAATTAGAAAACGTTCCGAAGGAAGTAATGATTTCGATGGCACCAAATGAAATTGCTCTAGTTTGGGATAAGCTGTCAAATGAACTGAAAAGTGACGAGGATATGATGAAATATCAGTTTTGCTATGAACATTACAATAGCGACAGTGACGATTCCAACAAGGATGTGGGTGATGGGCCATTGCCTCGGAAATTATTTTGTTGTTACTGCAAAATTAGTGATGTGAATATAACAGCTGAAAATTCGATTAACACGACATCAGATGAGAAGAAAAAAAAAAGCGCTAGTGTATTAAACCCATTGAGCTGCTGCAAATCATAATAAAAACCATAACAGATAGCTACTTAACGTCAGTCATGTCGCATACATTCACGCTAACAGGATCCTCGAGCGTGTTAAGCGCCGACTTTTATCCACCCATTGAACTGAGTACAACAAGTAAATATGGTCTTGCACTTGTCGGATTTTACACATATAATTCAATTTTTAACATTGATGAAAACAACAACTCCTTTGGTTACATAAGGAAGGATGAAAAAATATCACATCTACTGACCATTCCACCAGGAGCATATGAAATTGATGAAATTGGTCAAGCTATGTTGACAGTTTTAAAAGAGTCAACCCGCAACGATAGTGATGAAATATTTTCGTTAACAGCCAACAATAATACGTTAAAATGTGAGATGAAATCGAAGTATGACATTGATTTGCGTGGTGACAAAAGTATTGCCAAAATGTTGGGGTTTGACGCTAAAGTGTTAAAAAAAAATGAAAAGCATCAGTCAGTGTACAATGTGGATATTATGAAAGTACGCATTATACGGGTGGATTGTAATATAATCTCTGGTGCATTCCTGAACTCGTCAAAATGCCACATCCTATTTGAATTTGATATTGACGTTGAAGCAGGTTATAAAATTACGAAAGAGCCGCAGAATATTATTTATATGCCGATTATACCAGAGGGACGTCAGTTCATAGACAACATCAGTCTGCGAATCTTGGATGACGACGGAGATCTGATTGACTTTCGAGGTGAGAAGATAATTATTAAATTGGAGTTAAAGAAAATAGCATAAGTATGGGTTACTGCTTTAACACTCAACAACGTTTGTTGCATACTGTGAAAGATTCAGTTAAACATAATAAAAGTAAACAAAGTAGGCAAACCAGGCTCATTCGTAATCCAGTCATTAGATCGAAAGCACCTTATCGACGGCAGCAGCAGCAGCAGCAGCAACTTTCCCGTGGAGATTACAGTTTTTTACGATCAATTGGTTTGAAAATACGAAAATCTAGAAAATGACGGCTACCAGTGAAAAAATCGAGGTTTTCACCGAACCCATCTTCGAGAACTCCATAATAAGTTTACAGGAACATACTTATAAACCATATGGTTCACCAACCTTTAAGAACTCTGATGAAATTCGTATTCCTGCGCACTTTCAAGACATAATCTTGGATGTTTCCGAAAGTTACATATACATCGAAGGAAAGTTCACACCTAAAGATGCAACAAAGAAATGTTATTTATCTAATAATGCTATAGCATTTCTTTTCGACGAAATTCGGTATGAAATGGGCGGTGAACAAGTCGCAGTTGTCCGAAAACCAGGTATTACTACAACACTGAAAACGATGGCATCCTTCGGCGCCTTACAAAACAATTCTCTAATGGTTTGTGGATGGGGTCTAAATGAAAATAATCAAGCTCTTGTTGATGCCACAAGCCATGTATTTTCCGGAAAGCTCCCGCTAAAGTATCTTATGGGTTTTGCAGAGGATTATACGAAAGGAATTTTTAATGTTAAGCAAGAGCTTATTTTAATTATCGCTCGAAATTTTACCAATTGTTATGTCGGCGAAGTGGAAGCAGACATTGGTATTGATAAAATCGAATGGAAAATTCGTCATATAATTCCAGATGATCGTCAAAAGCTAAAGATAATGTCTCGCATGAATAAAGGCGTAAATAGCGCAAATATTCCAATGGCATATCGTAAATGGGATCTTTACGAACTACCTGCTTTACGACAAACATCATCAGACGTGTGGGCTTTAAGGACTAGCACGAGTCTTGAAAAACCGAGATATTTGATTATTGGGTTTCAGAATAGTACTTATTGCGACAATAAAGCCAAAGATGCCACTCAGTTTACTGCAGCCAATATAAGTGACCTTCGAGTATACCTTAATTCTACTGTTTACCCATATGAACGGTGGAATTTAGAATTTGGAAAAAAATTATATGCGACAGCTTACTATACCTATGCGAATTTCCAAAGTAGCTACTACGGACGAGAAATGGTCGACCCAATGTTAAATTTCGTCGATTATCCTGACAACCCCATTTTCATCGTTGATTGCAGTCATCAGCCAGAAGCTATCAAATCGTCCACCGTGGATGTGAAATTGGAGTTTGAAACACGAACCAGTAAATTTCCCAAAGACACTAAAGTTTATGCGTTGGTTATTCACGACTCATTCTTAAGTTATAATATCTTAAACGGTTCAGTTACTAACAAATCTATATTTTAATCTAAGTTTTGTAGTTTCTTTTTATAACTTTATAATAATAATAATAATAATTATAATAATAAACTTAGATATTTAGTATTTCTATGGTTTTATTTTATAATACCATTGGGCAAGCACACAGACACACGCCATAACACACAAAATAGCTAGCATATTTGTAAAAGTAGGTGGGGATAATGAGATAAAAGCAGCACAACTTTCAAAGTTTATTTTATTTCTAACTCAAGCATCACGATGGCAACAAGCTCTGATGATGAAGGTTTCGCTAGTGATGAGGGGCAGAATAATAATAATAATATCCCATTGGAACGAAGAATAAACTTTGTTAATCGGAATGTTAATATTCCAGCCCAACATCTGGGTGAAGTTTACTGCCGCATGTTGTCCTATGTGCGTGTTGGTGGTTATCACTTGTTGTGTTTGGCGTGCTATGCCACGGCTCGTCATGGAACACCTGAGGATATCCACTACCAAACACATTCGACGCATAGGATCGGTAGGAACTTACGAAACCACGAGAAGTGCTTCGTTTGTGATGCGAGGTTGTTTTTGATAACACCTCAAAGGGTTTGTCTTATTTGTAATAGAAGGTAAATTTTATTACAAGTAGGACAAGTTGGGAGAGCTTATAACGTTTATGCAAACGATGTTCATTTCAACATGAAGTGGGGATGGTTTGCTTAAATGCTAGAGCTGGAGTACACAATGAAAGATTGGTCTTTGGCTGGTGTACACAAACAGAGGCGTTGTCATATGGGGCCTCTGTTTCTCTCAAAACTCATAGTTAGCACGACATTTACAGCGCCGATTTAACCCTCATTCTCACTCCGAAATCTTACTATATAAACGATGACAGAACATTCAAATATTATTATCCCCCACTACAATGTTAGCATATAAATACTAGTTCCGCTTCACAATTAATTCATATACATCTTGGACATGGCCCAAGAAAGACCTGCAAGCCGTGGCTCGTCGCTGTTTAGCGATGAGACTGAATATGTTCCTCGACCCTAAGAAGGACCTGCAAGCCGTGGCTCGTCGCTGTTTAGCGATGAGACTGAAATTGTTGCTCGACCCAACATACCACCACCATCGAGGCGAGTTGCAAATGTTGAGACCACTGGACCGGCAGACTCCACATCGGATGCGGGACCGGTAGAAGTCAGCGATGACTTTAGCGGTTCAGCCGATTCCACATCTTGGTGGGATTTTGAAGATGATATGGATGCCGGTCCTGCGGACTCAACCACTCCGTAGAAGGACTACGATAAGTCCTATTCTCTTTCCTATGCGACCGCCCGAACCCTGACCCACCCCAACCCCCTTCCCCAGGTCCTCTTCGGAGGGCCACATAAAGACTTGAGCGTAGTTAGTTGTTAAATGTCAATTTCGTTGATCGGAATATTAGTACACAATGAAAGATTGGTCTTTGGCTGGTGTACAGAAACTGAGGCGTTGTCATATGGTGCCTCTGTTTCTCTCAAAACTTATAGTTAAGTCGTTTACAACACTGATTTTACCCCCACTACCATTCCCACTACGAAATTTTACTATAAAAACGATGACAATACTGATGTAGCTCATACTTGGTTCAATCTTTCAACCATTACGATGGCTGATGAAGGAATTGAACGCGACTTTGAAGGGCGTTGCTGGGTGTATTCCTACTATTATGGTGACAGAGACGCTGTGGCATGTGTGAAATGCTGGGATTCGTGGTATCGTGTTCGGGACTATAGCCCCGAAAGAATCATCCGCCATGTCTCGTGGCGTAATGAGGAGGCGCAGCAGCAACCGCCATCAACCATATGTAAGCTTTGCAGTAAACCTGTCTTCATCATAATGGAGACGGAGAGCTGCTTGGTATGTAACAGTAGTTAAGTCTTCACTTAACCATTGTTACATATCAAGTAGTATCGATACACCCCCAACCCCCACACCTACCTCGGTCCCGAAAGGGACCAAAAAAAGACTTTGATCGTAGTTTAGTTGTCACTTATTTGTGTGCAATATTGTGTTTAAAAAATATGATATTTACATGCTAAGTGTATAAGTTTGGTAACATGTGAAAACATAATATGTTTTATACAGACTTTTATTTTTTCGAGCAGTCTAGTTCTTTATTGAATAAATTTAGGAATTTATTATGATTTATATTTTTATATCACAATTAGGTGCAAATTAATGCTGGCTAGCTAGCTAGAGAAAGTGTATTTATTACTAACGAATAATAAAAAAAAAACCAAGTAAATAATCATATATTTTTTATTAGTAGCAGTTTTTATAATTGTATAATAATTTTACGTTGGATGCAGCGCAGTGCCAGGCCTGGGCACTTTTATGGAAAAAACACTCGGGAATCTTCTTAAATGTACTTAGTTTCGGTTGTCGCTCACAGGGAATATTGATGATAATTTTTTCACTTATAAACTTTTTAAGAAAATTTGCTTTCTGTGTTCCTTTTACGTAGATCCTGGGTATTTGATACAAATCCAACACATGTTTCAATATATTATTAATTTCGCAGAGTTCCAAATTTCCGGAATCCCACTTCAGTCCATGGTAATCTTCGGCATATTTGACAGTCTTAAGCTCATCAACAGACAACATATTTTTATGAAAAGGAGCTTTAAATAAATAATTTGATATTCGAACGCCATCGTAAATGGCTAATTCTTTTGGGAAAAATGCAAAAGAACATTGAAAGCCCTGTATGTCAATAAAAAGATCTGAATGATGTTCCGCCATGGCAGCTTGCAACTAACTGATGTATTTACCGCGAGAATGATGATTTTACCTATTCGATTGGATCCGTGCTTTAATCTGTTAGTAGTAAAATTCCTTATAACTTAGTTTGTTTATGTGCGCGGTCTCGTAATGCGCATGTGTGAGCCCTTTTTTACTCTATAAATACGTTAGTCGCCCCAAGAGAGCACCATTCCATCACGAACTTCAACATGGAAAACATCTTGAAGTATCTGCAGGAGAGATTCCCCAATAAGGAGTTTGCGGTGGTAAAACCTACCGCAATTAAGGAGCGGCGGCAGTGTGTGAAATGCAGCAAGTGGCGCATACACATGGACCCTTCGGGATTATGTCGCAGGTGTTGTGCGACATGCAAAAGGTTGCGGTTGAGCACAAGAAGATGGTGCTCACACCACCCGAGGCCGGTTGCGCAGCAGTCAAGACGTGCTGCACCTAGACCAAGACCGGTCGCGGCAACAACTCCACGGCCAACACAGGCCGCCGTTCCCGATCCCCCCCAGCCTTATCGAGCTGCACCCCGCTCGATCTTGGTTGCCCGTGGTGAGGTGCCTAGGAATTAGGCCCTTACAACTACCCTGCACTACCCGGCCCTTTTCAGGGCCACAGAAAGACTTATCGTAGTTTAGTTGTGACCTAGTGTGTCATATTGTGTTTAATACAAATACAATATTTCAATGCAAAGTGAACAAGTTTTTGTATTTTAACTTTAAAAAATTTTTTTCGGGCACTTTACAAAAAAATGTTATAGTGCAAAATTATTTCATTTATTGAGAACAATCGATTCCAACCTTTATTTTGTGTAAATATTTTCAAAACTGTGAATTATAACGTCTGCACATGATTTTCAACTTTAAATAATTTTTTTCGGGCACTTACAGTCATTTTACAAAAAAATTTTATGGCGCAAAATTGTTTCATTTATTGAGAAGAATCGATTCCAACCTTTATTTTGTGTAAATATTTTCAAAACTGTGAATTATAGCGTCTGCGCATGATTTTCAACTTTAAATAATTTTTTTCGCGCACTTACAGACATTTTACAAAAAAATTTTATGGCGCAAAATTGTTTCATTTATTGAGAAGAATCGATTCCAACCTTTATTTTGTGTAAATATTTTCAAAACTGTGAATTATAGCGTCTGCACATGATTTTCAACTTTAAATAATTTTTTTCGCGCACTTACAGACATTTTACAAAAAAATTTTATGGCGCAAAATTGTTTCATTTATTGAGAAGAATCGATTCCCACCTTTATTTTGTGTAAATATTTTCAAAACTGTGAATTATAGCGTCTGCGCATAATTTTCAACTTTAAATAATTTTTTTCGCGCACTTACAGACATTTTACAAAAAAATTTTATGGCGCAAAATTGTTTCATTTATTCAGGAGAATCGATTTCCAATTTCATTTCTTCGATTTTTTAAAAAATTAGCGCTTTAAACCCTACTGCGCAGGCTTTGAGACTTATATATATATATATGGGGCTCCCGCCCGACCCACCGCCCCCCTACCTAACCGTCCCCAAGCACCGACATCCCTCCTTCCCACCCCTTCCCCCAAGGGTCTAACAAGCGTTTTCCGGATAGTCCACTTCACTTTTTTACTTCCTTGTATATGATATCTGCTTCATTTTCTTGAAAATTTTGAGATTTTTCCCCATATCATATGTAAATTTTAATTTTTTCCTGTTATATTTTCAAAAATATTTGACCCGTGTCGCGGCGTTTTTTTCTATTTCTATCCGTTCCGACGCTGCGAGGCGTCAAAGTTGCAAAAAAACAAAATTTTTAAAAAACATTTTTTTTAAAATTTACTTTTTGAATTTTGAAAATTGGATTCTTATTCACAAAGCTTGCCTCTACAACTTTTCCAAACAGGCTATTACCCTTCCGTTTATCGTTTTTTTGCAAATGACGCACAAAGTCAACATTTGTCATTAAAAAAAAAAATGGGAAATTATATCGGCCGTAAAAATTTTTTCCTCACCTTTTTCATAATTTTATGACAAGATTCCCGTAGAAACGGTTGCACTCTAAAAGTTTTGCTCTAACACAATTTTCCCTAAAGTGGACGGTTTTCCTCGAAACAAATTCTAAACTTTCTTGCAATTTTCCGAAATTTTCACGTTTTTCCCAAAAAAACTTTTTTTTTCCAGTCATGCTTTAAAAAATATTTGACCCGTGTTCGCGCGTTTTTTTCTATTTCTATCCGTCTCGACGCTATAAGACGTCAAAGTTACAAAAAACAGGGTTGGCTGAAAACCCCGTTTTTAAAGCTCAATATTTTTTAAATTTGAAAATTGGATTCATCAACACAAAAATTCTCTCTATAAAATTCCCAAATACATTTTTTCGCTAAAATCTATAGTTTTCCTACAAATTGCAATTATTAATAGGGGCGGTACCATGCACCCTAAAAATAAGGGTTTATTTTCCATATGAATCCTACGAAAAATTTTTATTCTCTAAATAAAATTAAAAAAAATGGGAACTTGTACTTTAAGACAGGCCAAAAATTTTTAGTTCTATACTTCATGTCGCTAAAATGAAGGGAAATGCCTTAAAAAAATTAAAATTGTTTATAACAATGATGGTACTACCTGGATTATTTAATGCAATTAATGAAATTTAAATATGAGAACTTGCACTTTACGCTAAGCTAAACATTTTTAGTTCTATACTTCATGTCGCTAAAATGAAGGGAAATGCCTTAAAAAAATTAAAATTGTTTATAACAATGATGGTACTACCTGGATTATCTAATGCAATAAATAAAATTAAAAAATGAGAACTTGCACTTTACGCTAAGCTAAACATTTTTAGTTCTATACTTCATGTCGCTAAAATGAAGGGAAATGCCTTAAAAAAATTAAAATTGTTTATAACAATGATGGTACTACCTGGATTATTTAATGCAATTAATGAAATTTAAATATGAGGACTTGCACTTTACGCTAAGCTAAACATTTTTAGTTCTATACTTCATGTCGCTAAAATGAAGGGAAATGCCTTAAAAAAATTAAAATTGTTTATAACAATGATGGTACTACCTGGATTATCTAATGCAATAAATGAAATTTAAAAATGAGAACTTGCACTTTACGCTAAGCTAAACATTTTTAGTTCTATACTTCATGTCGCTAAAATAAAGGGAAATGCCTTAAAAAAATTAAAATTGTTTATAACAATGATGGTACTACCTGGATTATCTAATGCAATAAATGAAATTTAAAAATGAGAACTTGCACTTTACGCTAAGCTAAACATTTTTAGTTCTATACTTCATGTCGCTAAAATGAAGGGAAATGCCTTAAAAAAATTAAAATTGTTTATAACAATGATGGTACTACCTGGATTATTTAATGCAACAAATGAAATTTGAAAATGAGGACTTATACATTAGGGCGGCCCAAACAATTTTAGTTCTTATTTTCTTGCTATAAAGTTAAGCCAAATACCTAGAAAAATTAATAAGAACCCATTCCAATTAAGTAGGTGCACGTAATGCTTTCTTCCTGATAATTTAGTCTATTTATGTGTGTCTCTATGTACAGTTACATGCTGCGCATGTGGTTGACTTTTAAATTAGTTATCCTACATCCTAACTTTATTTAAATAAAACAACTTATATTTTATTATTGCAACATTTTTAATTTCCAAGTATATAGTATATACATATTTATATATTTACAATTATTACATACATACTGACTAATTTTTAAAATTAAAATTCTTACAACAATACACAACATACATTACTAATATCTACTTCTAAATTCTAAACAACAAACCTAAAACTAACTGCTAAACAATATATTACATTTCGGCGGAGTAGGGAAAGTGGCTAAAGTGTTTAAGCCGCTGCTTGCACTTTGCGACTTTCTCCTGCGCCGCCTTCATCTTTTGCCTTAAAATTAAAATTTGTCTATCGCAGTCCGTCACTACACTTTCACTTTGTTCCATCTCACTTATTATTGTTTGTCGCACTTTCAACGCTGCCGCAAGCGCGTCCCTTTGGCTGGGTGTAAATTCACCCAACCACTGAGGCTCGCCTTCCCCACTTGCAATATTTTCAATCCGTCGCTTCTTTAACGCTTTTATTGCAAGCGGAGATTGGGGTCTCTTAAAGGACGGCCTGTGCTCTGTCTCCTCATCCCCCTCGACGACAATAATTTCGGCAGTTGACGCTGCGGAGGAAGTTGGTTGGTCTGTTGGCGGAACACGAGCGGTATTTTTCTTCTGCTTCTTCTTCAGTGACAAACTCCGCAAGGTAGGCATCTTGAGAAGTTTCTCTAGTTTGCCGCCGCCACCACCACCACAACCAGCTGCTGGACTCGCCTCCTTCACAATTACGTCGCTGAGAATGACGACGTTCGACTCACGATCCTGCTGTTGACGGGTAGAAATCTCCGCCACCATCTCAGCACATGCCGCGTCCTCGGCCTGTTCCTCCGCACCCTGCTCGGTCAAGTTGCGCTGCTCCGACACCCATTCTTCCACCGTGCGTGGTGTTAACACTGATGAGGGGTCAAACCCATCTAGCATTGCTTCTTCAGCCGCACTACCGAAACTAAATAAAGACATTAGGTCACTCTCCATTTTTTAACTTTGTTTTTGGTCTTTAACGCCACTAACACAAGTCGTACAACAACTGCGAACTGATCCGCTGCTCGTGCGTCGTCTTCCTTTATACACGTCAAGACCACCCCCACTTCTCAAACCCAGCCAACAAGTTTACCCTCTTCGGTCTTTCTTGACGTCACGACTTCCCAAGGACGAAACTACTTCTACAGCGGATCGTTCGGGTCTCAACTAATTGAATAACTTATTTTATTCTTAAATTTACTTATTTTCCATAATTTCAGTTATATTACATATAAACACTTTTTTTTTCATCTTTCACTTACTAATGCAAACATGGCATTTTAGCTACTTTACATTTAAACTACTAAAACAGTTAATTAAAATATTATTAATATGGACTTTCCAGCGGGCAATTTTTTTTTTATAAAAACAATTGTATTACGCGCAATAAATTTTCTGCATTACGTTCAGGGTCTGACTTAAAAAACTCTATGTCTGCATGCCCCCAAGGTAGCGTTTTTGTGCTATTTGGAATTACATAACGTTTATCGTCGTTGTGCGACAGAGCAACTTTATTTATAACCTGCGTATAAACATCATGTAATTCACTTCGAAAGGTTTTCATTTTTCGAAATATTAACCCACCTTGTTCGACGATTTTCCGGTAATCATCTTGATAAAGTTCTTTTTCGATAACACACTTTTTAATCCCTTTAGCTTTTTTCAATTCGTTGCCTACAGATTTTACATAGTAAGCTTTGGCTCCAGTGCCATAAAAAGAAATTATTGGATCACCTGGAAATTCATCCTTCATCCTACCCAATACGGATTTACTTTTAACTATATTGAACTTATTTTCTTCTGGGTAGTTTGATGTATCGAACATGTTTGGGTTTTCTGTTATTGTGCGATAAAAATTATCGGTCGACACTTTTATTATGCGAATCCGTGTCGGTGTAAAGTAGGGAAGCATTATTGCCAAACTTTTTCTTAATGAAGTTATAGAAAAAATCATAAATTACTGTTTTTGATATGTCCAATATGGAAAATCCTATATATATTGGTTTATTGTACATAATTTTTAATTTATCCATGTGAATCGCAACAAAATTTTCAGAAAATATGGAGCGGCTATTGAAATTCGGGCGAGAAATTAATGCCCTAGCTCCAACTTTACCGCGACTACTTTCCCATTGAGTAATCAATTTAATGTCTTTTCGCTTTTCCACGTTTTCCATGGTCTTACCAAAAACAGCATTTATTATTAATTTAAAAAGGTCTTTACCAAATTTTGTTGTGGCTGAGTTTCGCAGTTCAGTGTTAAAGTCAATGTATTTCTTTAGCCACTTAGATTGATCGAATTTTAACACTCTATGAGTTTGCATTACCATTAGACCGTTGCAGATGGCTTGTTTTAGCGTTCTATAGTGAACAACATATCTCTTTTTGTCGTTTAAATTCGGAATTAATTTTGGTAATTTTGCTGTCTCGGTAGGAGGTATTATGTTTTCTACTAAGAACGGAAGATCAGAATGTGCATCATGTAATTCTTCAGGGTAATGAACATCCACTTCGAAAACATATCCTTGCATCGTCAACAGCCAAAATATTTAAATCAAGTATTTCACCTGCTGAGAGCCATCTAAAACCGCCTAATGGTAAAGTTTGGGACATACTATGACCGTATAGGTTTGTTGCATCCAGATAGCTTATAAATGAAGAAGGTTCGTTGGGGTCAAAATTTGGTAAAAATGAATTATTGGCAATATGCATTCTATCTGTACACTGACTTATGCCACCGCGAATTCCCTTTTGGAAAAAATGAATTATATCAATATCCGTTAGCAGTTCTAACTCCACCTTGGTCATGCGCAACATACAATCAAATGATAAACTTGGAAGGGTAAAATACTGCGCAGGATCGAGTTTGTAAACTTTTAAACATGTATCGCGAAATTGCTCAAAAACATCAGTTAATAACAATACGTCAGACTTTAAATATAAATCCGAATAATCACCCAAATTCTTACATGCAAACAAGCGCCACACTTCTTTAGCCCTTACATAGCACTCATCACTGATATGCTCTTCTCGTAAATTATCATAAAATTCATTTTTTGTTGGAAGATTGCGATTATTCATTTTATCGATAGAATCAATAAAACTATAGGGAAAAACGCCTTTTTGACGCATTAAATTAAATTCATCATCGTTAACAAAATGTTTTCGAGTTTCTCTAAATTCATTAGCATTTAAACCATTACCCAAATTTTCCAGAGATGCTGATAAAAATTTAAAGCTGTCAATAAATCGCAACTTTAAATTTTTCCGCTTGGTTTGCCCGGTTTTTCGATCAATGTAGTCATGCATGTAAATACTCTTTGTGAATGATACATATTTCTCCTTACTTTGAGCTATTACTTCAATTTTGTCACCATATCGACATAATTCCTTTATAAACATGTGGCTGTCATAACCACTTAAATTGTGGAAAATAATGGGGATAAAGTTTGGTATTTGATAATTTAAATTACAAATGGAATGTGCGGCACCATATCTTTTCTTGCCAGTTATGTGGCAATGGTCTTTAACTTTACCATCATTACCCTCAAAGGATCGCTCACATATCCCACATGTCGTAGCATTTTCAAATTCTTGTTGCTCAGTGGCTGTTAAATGGTGCATTGGTTTTATATCTTTCAAATATGTATTATAAAGGAACCTTAAATCTGTCTCGATACGATCCACAAAAACTTTGGCGGCATCAGTGCCCCGATATAGCTCAAACTTGGATAAGGAATCATCAAAAGAGCATTTAATTAAATATGCAAAAGAGTATGGCTCATGTTTTAAACTTTTAACAGTATAAGAATTTTGATTATTTGGTTCTACTGTCTCGATAGGTTTTAAAACGGATTCAAAATTCGCGTAAACAACAAAGGGAACACGCATTTGTTTTTCGATACCCTCAAATTTTAAAATATTTTCAGGTACACTCTTTCCAAATTTATCTATTTTGCGATCCATTGAGGGTGTCAGCGCATAGATATGCTTACAGTCATGCTTTTGATGTAATATTAAAGCTCCTGGTGAGCCGAAGGAGATTAAACACCCATCACAAAAATATAATTGCCCATTATGTTTCGATATTTGACTGGAAACTAAACGAGACAAATCTTTTATCCAACAGTAATGACTTTTTATACAGTTTTCTTCACAAACATGCTCATCATCGGAATTTTTAATATTACAATCTTCAGTTATTAACAATAAATTTACATGTATTGGTAGCTTTTCTGTAGCATATCGTAATGGGCCGACAACCTCATAAAGTATTTTATTATTTTTAAAATAAGATTCTAGACCATATACATTAACGGAAATATTATTTAAAGCCTCAAACTTTTTTATGTCACACAATTTTACTGGAAAATCCATACCTGTAAAGTTCAATGAGGTGCTGTAGTGCGGGTAGGAACTAAGTTGTGAGGGATCTGCGACTACCGGAAATAATGCTGACATGATGGCCCAAGCAAAACAACACTGGTCCTGATTCATCACATTGATAATAGCTTTCTTGTATTCGATAAATCTTGGCAACTTTATGTAGGATGAACCACCAATGGGTGCATACTTATTAATATTCACCTCCAAGTATAGAATTTTTTCTAGGGCCCACCCTGCAAAACAAAAAAAAGGATAATTAAATTATCGTATTTCACATTAAAACTAACTATAAAGGGAAACTTTTTTATTCTACCATACCTGAATCTTTCTCTTGAAATTCTGTAGACTGCACCTTCATTGCCTCTACAAATGATTTGTAAACATCCTTCAAATCGCTTCCTACCGCAACTATTTCATTGCTGGTATTAAAAGATTTCTCACTAAACAGTTCCTGCGTTGGAAGAAAATATCTGCCGACAACCACCATATTTATTTTCAACGTATGTTCTCTACGTAGTATCTCCATTATTAACTGCAACACTTTCGATTCAATTTCAGCAAAAAATGCTGAATAGTCCACATGTTCATTTTCACTGCTAATATGATATGATGCGATTCTATTTTTAAATGCAGAATTTATTAGCTGAACACCATCACAGAGTGGCACACAAGATTTATTTTTATGGTCTGACGTTCTTGAATGGGCTGACATCTGTCCACGTGGAACCATTACGTCACATACTGCACAATTCTGCATAGTTGATGTAGATGCACCACCATCAATTCTTCGCCGCTTATCTCCAACAACAGCATTATCAAATCTTTTTCCACAAGATTCTCTTTGATGTCGTAACATATTAGCTGAGCGAGTAAACGACATATCACACTTTTCACACTTGTAATAATTCATGATTGCTAACTATACAATTCACAAACTCGGAACTTGCACTAAGAAATGAAACGACTACAACTCGTTTATATAGATGGCAAGCAGGTGTGCACTATAATTGTCAAGGTCACAAAATCAAGTTCAAGATCAAGGTCAAAGCCGAGGGCAAGTTCAAAGTCAAGGTCAAGTTCAAGGTCAAGGTCAAAGTCAATGTCAAAATCAAGGTCAAGGTCAAATCCAAGGGTAAGTTCAAGGTCAAGGTCAAAGTCAAGGTCAAGTTCAAGGTCAAGTTCAAGCTCAAGGTCAAAGTCAAGGTCAAGGTCAAGGTCAAGGTCAAGGACAAAGTCAAGGTCAAGTTCAAGGTCAAGGTCAAATCCGGGTTAGTCAAGTTCATCCAAGGTCATTCGGGTTAGGTCAAGGTCATCCAAGGTCAAGGTCATTCGGGTTAGGTCAAGGTCATCCAAGGTCATTCGGGTTAGGTCAAGGTCATCCAAGGTCAAGGTCATTCGGGTTAGGTCAAGGTCATTCGGGTTAGGTCAAGGTCATTCAAGGTCATTCGGGTTAGGTCAAGGTCAAGGTCATAAAAAGTGGAGGGGGGATCCGCAGTTCTCTCAAACTTTGACTACTTATAGGATTATGTTTGAACGTATGTTATGGATTTGTACACCGATGCCACCACTTTGATATGCGGTGTTGCCATTTATATTTCCTTTGAAATTAATGTGTTTTTCTATTTAATAGCATTTGGTTGTTGAAGAAAAACATAGTACTTTAGCACGAATGCGATGTTGCCGCTTGGTTTAGTATTACATTACATTATATCCCTTAAGATTGATTTCAACGTTTTTACTTTGCTTTCCTACTGGGTCACGACAGAAATATGAAGTGTGTCCCAAACAAATACAACCCCTTTATTTTTTCTCATTTGTAGTATATTTTTTTAACTGACTTGTTCTTTAGATTTATTAAAATCGGCAAAACTTTATTATTACTCTTTAATTTGATTGTATCTTAATATCATCTTTTTCTACTGTAATTCCAATATGTTGTAGTAGTTTATTAATTGTTGGTTTCAAATTTGTTTCTACTATTTCAAGTCCAGAAACGATTAAATTTTTGTTTTTTTGTTCTTGTTGAAAACTGTCAACGTTTTGATTCGACTTTAACATATTATCCTGTTTTAATTTAATATTTTCTGTTTTTACCTTTTCTAATTCTTCTGTTAGAATTTGAATCTTTTTTTTAGCTTCCCTCAATAATTCAGATTGATAGTTCATATAGTCCATTGAGTTCTTTATTTAATTTAGGATACATATTAAATTTTGTTCATTAATATTTTCAGTATTTATGGAACTAGTTGATCTACCCTGCTTCCCTTATATCCTGACTTTTAATTTTAAAGTTTTTAAGGAAGTCATTATATTTTGAATCCGATGGATATTTTGTTGCTAAATATTCTTCATCTGATCCTATTTCTTCTGCTGTAATGGAACATTTTAACCACAAATCACCGAAATAAATTTAGATACGCAACTGGACTCTTAGAACTGTCAAAAACTAATTGGCGCTGATGTCCTAGTATTTGCGATCCGAAACACGCGAGAAAGAAAGAAATATGTTTGAAAATAATGGATAAAAATAAAGAAAACTGTTTTACCAACTTTTGATAAAATCTGTTTTATCGGTAGATATTGGTGCCGCTTTAAAATTTAAAATATTCCTTGGTTTAATTATTAATTTTTTTCTGCTTCTATTTTTAGTTCAGGGATACACGTTATTTGTAACTCTTGTTTTTAAGTTTGGAGTAAATACCTTGTTGGTAAAGTAATAAATAACGTATATCTAAGAGCTCAAATAGAAAGCAGCAAAAAAGGAATTATTTAAACCACGCTACTTATACCTATTTAAAAAAATACAGATGACTAAACTAAAGCGAAATAGGTAACAAAACATTATTTTTTTGATCAAAAATTATGGGATCTCTTTTTGGCAAGCGGTGTCGCATGCCATGTTTATTTAAACAGTTTGGAACACAACATTTTTGGGTTTTAACAGAGGTGCGTAGTCTTCCATAACGGAAGTAAATACGCGAACTTTAACTAAACAAACCGAAAACACACTGAAACACAAAATGTCAAAACAACTATCAAAAAACACGCCAATGGTACACACAGAGACCGAACAATCACAAACGGCATTAAAATTCAACACAACTTAAAAGAAAATCGAGAATAGAACATTGACAATAACACACTTCAAATTTTTGACAACAACGAAATCTTGGAGGGTGCTTCTTCTCGATCGCAAATTGCAAATAAACGTGGTGCCTTCTATACGAACTTAACTAAACCAAATTGGGCGATGCCACTACCCGCGCCATCTATGAAATGCGATCAAAACAAAATAATAATGTTTGGCGGGAACGCCCAGCTTACGTATCTAAATTTATTTCGGTGATTTGTGATTTTGACTTCGACTTTTTATTTTGACATAAAGAAATATCTAATAGCGAATTCCATTGTTAAAAGAAGTGCGGCATCGATATACCACTAAAACTGCACCAGTGCACAAGAAGTGTTGCACTAATTGAGTACCAATGGTTTTCAGATTAGACCTTGAGTGCATTTTTCCAGCAAAGTTGATAATAATACTTCTTAATTCTTATTGATTTTACTTACCGCTGGACAAAAGTTGAGACAAAATAGTATTTTAAAGATCGGAAAAGATCAAAACACTATATTTTTGACATTTTTATACAGTTTCGGTGCAGCACGGTCTCCAAGAGCACGTGCGGAACTGATTGCACTCGGTGCAACGCTTGTTGCGCCGGTTTCCCAATGGTTTACAAATACTTGAACTGAAATGGCCAATGGTTTTCAAATTTTGCACTCGTGCTGCACTTTTTTTACTAATGGAATTCGCTATAATTTTGACACAAATTTGGAAGCTAGATGTTTGCGTCGTTGCAAAAACATTTTAGCTTACGTAATTTCTAGCTTTCGATTTTGTTTTTGTTAGTTTAGGCTTAAAAATTGAAATATTTTTGTATGAAAGTTTGACACGATCTTGAGTTGAGTACTTTGACAATACATTACTACAATACAATATTTTCGCCTCGGAATTCTCCGCATCACATTATCAACATATTTATTTACATAGCCGGTTTTTTAAAAGTCGCAAAATTGACAGAAAACGGTATACTGAATAATTACCATAATTTTTAAATTGGTTGCTGGTAAAAGTCATTAATCAAATTGATAGCAAAATGACAATTTTTAAATTGAAATTTTTATTGGCGTTTTCCATTAAAGACAAATCAAAGAAGGAAAAAAGTGTAACATACAAAACAAAACCAAGCGCGCCCGGAAATAGTCATTATGAAGTTGATCCACCGTACGTAATCAGACTCGGAAAAACATTTTCCGTTGCGCACATTGAGTATGACTTGATTCCCGGAAAATGCAAATATCAAGTAGATGTTTTATGCTGGCCCAATGCAGCCAAGGTATGATAGATATTACTTTTTAATTTGAAAACCTAGTTCGACTATCTTAGGCTGAGCGCGCACGACCATTTTGGTAATATTCCAGTTTATCGGCTTATGCGAAAAATGGCGTAAAATGAAAAACGTTTCTTGCAATATGTAGCACGTACTTTCTAAACGACAAATCCGCGAGCGGAAAACCATTTTTTTATTTGGAAATATAAAAAAAATGTGAAAATAGTCGACCGAAAAGCACAGTGAGAGTGACAAGTGAGGTTATGTTTCTCTAGCTGTTAGTCACTCGACAAAAATTGTAATAATTATAGACTTATATTGGTTAAACAGGCGCTAACCCGGCATCTAATCCACCTTTTTGGTTCCAATTCGGTATATGCTACATAAATCAACAAGAGTTTTTCATTTTTTTTTCATTTTTGTCACAAGCGGGTACCCTATTTTCACGTTTTTTTTTTTATATTTGCAATAAAAAAATGGTTTTCCGCTCGCGGATTTGCCGTTTAGAATGTACGTGCTACATATTGCAAGAAACATTTTTCATTTTACGCCATTTTTCGCATAAGCCGATAAACTGGAGTGGTACCCCGCGCACATAATAGGAGAAAAAAATCGTGAGTAATGTAAGCGCCACAAATATAACATTATTGCTTACATTAAGTGTCTGTATAAAAACTCCAAAATGTAACAAAGAAAGCGACAATACCGCGGGTTTATGTATTTAGTAAATTTAATAATTAATAAAATAATCGCAAATTATTTTTAAAAAAATTTGTACAATTTCTCGGTCAACGTGCTGAGTTTGTGAGATAATAAAATAGTTGGTCCTTTTTTATTTAATCAAAGTTTAAATGGTAACAGATATTTGGGGCATTTTACGTATTTCCGAAACGGCTGAAAACAAATATCAACAACTATAATAAAATACATAGCTTTTCGAAATCGGACCGCGAAATGCAATTTACTCGTCTAGTTATTTATGAAGGATGCCATTTAAAAAAATTCGAAATGGCGTCGTATCTGTCACATTTTGGCATCTGTCGTATTTGATTATAGCGTAAATAGCTTGGTCGCGGGAAATTATGTTACTGTGAAAAAAATTGGGGTTTACAGCTCAAAGGGTCTATTTATTAAAGAGATGAGACACGTAAAGGACAAAATCGATGAAGGCAATTTAGGAACCCCCGAAACGGCTAAAAATAAATATCAACAACTATAGGTTTTTGAAATCGGATCGCCAAATGCAATTCACTCTGTGGCTATTTATGAGGGTTGCCATTTAAAAAAAATCAAAATGGCTTCGTATCTGTATTTATGGACCTATATATTTTCTAATATTATATTCGGCTTCGTTGTCGCAAATCATTGAGAAATATGCAATTCGGTTTTTATTATAGTCAGCAGGAAAATCGCCGATCGGGTGAGACACTTAAAAAAATGTCCCTGTACATGTAAAAAAGTGGTTTTTAATTTTTCTCCCGAAAACGAAGCAGGATACGAAAAAAAAAACAAAAAAGTTGTATTCTTAATTGGTAAATCCGACAAAAAATAGCAAAATTGGAAAAAACTCAGTGGCGTACATTTTTTTGTACATAATATTCGTTAAGGTGCTGGACTTAATATATTTAATCTAGTTAGGGCTAACTAAGCCCCTTATCATTATGAAGAACGGTACCAAATCTTAATAAAATCAGGAAAAGGATATTTAAAAATATTAAGTATATAAAAACGATTCTTTTTAGGAAATTTTAACCTCTGTATATCAAAAACGGGATTACTCCGGACACATATTCATATGAATTTTTTCTCTTAGAATATCATAAGGAATCACCCCCTTAAGTTACGTACCGGTACTTCGAAAATACCGAAATACTATACAAGGTGTTATTTAATGGGTGCCCGATATTTTACAGGACGATTCCTCAGTTATTTATGAGGTGAAAAGTTCATATAAGCATCGGTCCGCAAGCTCTTCATTTTTGAGATACAGGGTGTTACAATTTTTAAGAGGAACAAAAAATATGTACGCCACTGCCGCTTTCTTTTGATAACACTGTTATGTAGGCACTTTATTGGCTAATGCAAACTACATTTCCATAATTTTTTTATTTCGGCTTTGTTTAGGAGATAAATGCTATTTTATCAAACTGATATATATGAGCATAGAGATATGCAAATAAATGTCATTAATTTCTTTATTATTCTTTTTCTCGAGAACGATTGCTCGTAGCGACTTCTACCAAGTATGCTTTTTTCATATAAAAATGACGAAAAAATCCATTTTTTTGCTTAAAAATGTAATACAAGCACGTATCAAAAAGTTATGACTCCTTAAAAGAGTAGCCATACTAACATCAAATTCGAATTTCGCATTTCAAAAAACCCCTAGATACCAATTTTCGTCCAAATATAGACATTATTTCAAAAATTATTTACGAAAAACAAAAATAAAAATAAATTTTTAACACCCTGTATCTCAAAAATAAAGGGCCTGTGGACCCATGCCTACATAAACTTTTCACCTTATAAATAACTGAGGAATCGTCCTGTAAAATATCGGACACTTATTAAATAACACCCTGTATATTACATATGTATATTTGGTTGTTTATCCTAAAACCGTTCGTTGTAATGGAGCAGTTGACTAGAAAAAGTAAAACAATTAATTTATTTTAAGCCGGCTCGGCGTAGTTCGGGAGTAGAAGGTCCAGCCTTACAAGGGCGATTTAAAAAGTGGAACGGTTATTCGCTGGCAGTTTATTGCGAGTCATTAAAAGTTCATATTATTAATGTAGATAAATACTAATATTATACTGTCTGTTGTCTGTTTGATACTGGGTCGTCACGACCGACCCTGCACTAGTTTACAGCTTCTAAACTTTCATGAGAAAAGTGGTTGTCAAATATAAGGAGGACAGGGTGTTCTTGATCTGGTCTAACCTTGGACCGAAAATGTTGAAGCCACTGTATAAACAAGTTATTATTTATGTATCCAGAGTCCGAACATATTGCAATAGATTCTCGTGGAGATCCATCCATATTAGCTCGTTTTTCATACTCTTACGGGGAAATACTGTGGCGGGAGGAATAAAATCAACCGCGGCACTTATAGCACAGACAATAGTGACCAATTCACCACGCTCAGCTGAAGATACCTTTCCCACAAGTTCCTTGCCCTCGCAGTAAAAGATTAAATTTTTTAATAAAGGTAAATGCCCAATCTCTGTCAGCCATTTTGAAATCTGGATGAAACGGCTTTTTTGAATTGTTTAAAACTGCATATTCATATTTTAAGAATTGCGTGCAAAATATTTAATATTTATTTTCTGAAAAACTAGTAAGAGAGCGCCTCAAAAACTTCGGATTCGTAATCAGCGACCTCAAATTTGGGTGTATGCAAAACAATTTGCGAGAAGTATCCGACCTTCGGAATAAGTGCCACCAGCCCACCGTGATAATATTTTTGCAGCCACTCATATATCTCATAGATTATATTTACAAAACATGATTTAAGATATACACTGCCGATGGAATGAAAATATTCAAAACAGTCACAAAAAATGGTTTGACTTTTGTGCCGATTTGTGTGGTACACCAACTGAAAGAAATATCGACGGACGACCTGATCTCTTTAAGATCCTCAATTATTGAATTTCGAATATTTACTGATAAAGCTAAACTTGGAAATGCGTAAGTATAAAGTTATATAATTAAGTCTCATAAAAATCATGAGCGATTCCCAATTTTTAGGTAAGTACAAAAATCGATTTTTGGTGTTCTTGCGAAATTTTGATTGTTAAACTTCGTTTGCACTTAACAAGGCTAATTACCTATATAGAAAGTATATGTATTGCCGCCATTAAACTTGCCATTTATTATTATGTAGACCACGGAAAGGTACGGTGTTGTTACTTGCCAGCAATACAATACATTTAACTTTTTTTGGTTCGATAATGATGGCGTGTTCTCCACGTTAGTTTATCCCTTAAATCATGTTACAGGTGACGAAATACATATT
The DNA here is from genome assembly GCA_963920685.1 of Polydrusus tereticollis. Classification (NCBI taxonomy): domain Eukaryota; kingdom Metazoa; phylum Arthropoda; class Insecta; order Coleoptera; family Curculionidae; genus Polydrusus; species Polydrusus tereticollis. The sequence goes on along the minus strand of OY987331.1, from coordinate 78,824,072 downwards.
AATCATTTTAAGGGCCAAATCCAACAAAACAGATATTCTCTACATAAGACAAATTGACTGTGAAAAACCTGGCTTTGTAGAAGCTTCCACAGAAGAAATTGATATGTCTCTAATATCCACTAAAAAATCCGTAAAAACTTTTAAAACTGATTTAGATTACATTTCAACACAAGCCAGCTGTCCAAAAAACGAAGTTTATTCACAAATGGTTTTCGGCGACAACTTTGAGGGTAAGCTTGCGGGACTAATTAATAGTATTTCAAGTTACTTTTCCCTTAAAACAGTACGAACCTATGATCATGTAAAATTTTCGTATCATATTATTAACAGTTGGTTCTTACCTATACCTGGGGCAAAATTCACTAATTATAGTATATCCCACACAGCACACTTCCTTTCAGAAATATTTCTTCAATATTTCTAAAATATTTCAGATTCATTACATCTGACACTTGACGGAACAGATGCAGAAAAACCAGCCAGAAACATAAAATGAAATAATACACTTACGGGACATTTTTGGGTTTCTGAAAGATTTCATCAGTGACATCAATATATCATAAATGATTCGAAATATTTATGGAATAGTTAAAATCTTTCGGAGAAACCAATATAAAATATTTCTGGAACATGATTGTGCTGTGTGGGATACCACCCAAAAAATTTTAAGTCAGCCAGTTACGATCCAACGCCGCAGTACGATTGTGTTGAAGGCAACTGCAGTACAATTCCGTTTAGAATCGGATTAGGCCACTCACGTTATTACTGCACCTTTCAATCTAACCTAATTTTGAGTTCTGTGCTGTTGGCTTGTGTGACGACAGTGAAGGAGTGTATAGACGGTTCAGTAATCGCATGTCCCTGGCAGGCTTGGGCTACTAACTGGAATGGTAAATCAGAAGGTCTTAAAAGACAAAAGAAGGTACCTATATGTAAAAGTAGCAGGTCGCAGTTGCCAATTAGCAACCTTAAATGACCTTCACATGATTATTGTCTTCTCTTTCTTGGGTCTGGTTAGATACGTAGTAGAATGCGATACGCACCAATCTGTGCCTCCACAAGTGTTTTGTGCACTACGAAGACGACTTTGGGTCATTCTGGATGGTGGATGATGCCGAATTCGTGAAGCGTCGCCAGTTGTCGCGTGGCCGACCACGGAAATATGACCCAATCCCGTCATCCACTTCACCCCACTGCGCACAAGCACCAGTTAATTTGCACACAACACGTGACAATGCCGTGCGAGTGCTGCTGTCTGCTCGGCTAGCTTTATATTATATTATTGTCGTTTGACAGTGTTATTAAGTGTGCTCCGGTATATGTCTTTGTCGCTGAACCAACCCAAGACCTCATTAAGAAAATACGAAGGCGTAGAAAGGCCACCCGAAAGAAAAAATATTTTAATCTCGAAATTCCGACTTTAATCTCGGAATTCCCAGTAGAAATATAACTAGTGCATGAAATATTTCCGGAAATTATTGAAAATTTTGTCTGAAACCAATTTTTTAACAAAAGCATTAGTTCCATTAGGAAATATTTTAGGCACGTGTTATGTTTTGATCGGAAATTTCCCGAGTTGATAAAAGTTTATTTAGGTAGTTGCTAAAAAGTTGATTTTGATATATTTATGATGTTTTGAAACTATAAATGTCAAATATGACAATTATCCCCGGGATATTTCCAGATGTAATTTTCAAAACGGATGCAATTTCCACTTATTCCGAGTTAAAAGTCATATGTTTCAATACCAAGGTTACCAGTCTAATTATAACCAAAAATCAGGTATACTCACCGAATCCATGGTGTATACAGGGTTCACCATTTAAAACGAAACGGGCTAAATATCTGATTCCACGTTAATTTTTAAAAAAATCGCTCATAAACGTAATCAGATTTGGCAAGGGAGAAGTTTTTTGTTACCATTTTTAACACTGCAACTTGAACCCTCTAGGAAGGGTGGGATCAATCCTTCCTATTTCAAATGTAACAAGGCATCGAGTGATACCTCTTTTAAAAGGGAATTTAATTCTCTTTCAAATGACATTTCATTCGTGAAATTCGGTCAGATAGTTTCAGAGATAATTATCTAATTGTGTAATGGTTTTTTTCTAATCTATTATTTGAATTACAATAATACTAATGATTAAATGTAATACAAAACTAACGTAATTATTTACACAGATGTTGAAAATGACCACCACCGACTTCCATGCAATGACAAAGGTGTGATTCAAATTTTTCACAAACTGCCTATAACATTTCTGGTGTTATCAGTCGGCATTCTTGTACAATTCGTTCCCTAAGATCTTCTAAATCGTTGGGCTTTGTTGCATAAACTTTTGACTTAAGATGTCCCATAAGAAAAAGTCGAGTGGGGTCAGATCTGGAGACCTAGCTGGCCACTCAATGGGCCCCCTCCGGCCGATCCATCTTCCTGGAAATGTCTGATTCCAGTACTCTCTAACCCGTACATAATAATGCGAAGGAGCCCCATCCTGTTGGAAAATAACTTCCTGTCCTAAAAGATTTTCATCTTGCTGTGCTACTCTTATAATAATACGATTTATTGTATTTTGTAATAAATCATGGTAAACTTCTCCAGTCAAGTTTCCATTGAGGAAAACGAAATCAATAATATGGTTGCCAAGAATACCCGCCTATACATTTAATTTCTCAGGTCTTTGAGTATGATGTTCCTTGTAAAAATGAGGGTTTTCATCGGACCAATACCTGCAATTATGTTTATTAACTGCCCCGGCAAGAGTAAATGTAGATAGATTAATCTGATAAACAGATATTGTAGACAATAATGCGATTTTCTGATTTGGGATTTGACATAAGTTCGCAAAATTCTGTCCAGCGATCATAGTCATCTTCGTTGAGCTCATGAACAAGACTGATTCTACAAGGATAATACTTTGCAAGTTTTAATATTCTGTGAACAGAAGTTTCAGACACCCCAGATCCTTCTGACAATAATGTTATGCTATTAAATTGAGTACTCTAGTCGGCTTCTAAAAGTCCAAGAACCCCTATTATCTATTACTATCTATCACAAAATATTGTACTATAAAAGTCCCAAATACCTTTACAAAAAAATTATCTTCAGGTCTCATGTACATAACATAAATATACGATTCCGGGGTATGATAACTCCGCCCCTGCACAAGTCCTCCATGTTTGAACGCTGTTTTACATTTAACGCGGCTAGATTATACAACTCTCTTCCCGACTTCTTCAAGACTCTCACACCAGCTACTTTTAAACAAAATATTCTGAAACATCTCTCTTCTAGACAAGCTAACTTATAAACAAAGACGTGTTAGGCCTTTTCTTTCCTTTTCTTTTTCCTCTCTTATTTGCGCTGTGTATATATATTATTAACAAAACTAGGTATATTTATGGTTTATTTATTACTATTATCCGTCGTATTAAATCAGCTATTATTGTAATAATTACTTAGGTTAAGTTGATCAGGGTAGATTCCACGCAGGTGGCATTTACATCTGGACTTCGCCCTTTCTTATACTATTTATTTAGTACAGAAATAAAGACATTATTATTATTATTATTATTATTATTATTATTTGCATACTTTCATTGGTTATCGTCCGGACATGATTGTGTTTATAATTCTTCTGCACCGAGCCAGTTTCATTAAATTTTCTGACAAGTTCCATCACGTATTTAGCCTGAACACTCTTGTCAGGAAACTGCGCGTTGAAAATTCTAGCAGCAACTCTAGCGCAATCATTGTTGCGATAATACAGTTTTAGCAGTTCTTTTCCTTCTTCTAAAGAGTAAACCATTTTTAATCACAGTATCCCATACTCTCAAACACAACTTACACTAAGTCAAGACTGAAAATGTTCAAAAATAACAAATACTTTTGGTTCTCTTATCAAAACTCACAAAACAAAAAATGCACGTGCACAAAAAATTTGTTTTCCTTACGATGCAGTGGCGGAGCTAGACCTCTTTTTTGTTAAGAGACTCCCGCCAGAGAAGGATTTAAAAAGCACATTTAAACTAATTTTAATTATTATCTCTGAAACTATCTGACCGAATTTCACGATTGAGATGTCATTTGAAAGAGAATTAAATGCCCTTTTAAAAAAGGTATCACTCGATCTATTGTTCCACCTAGAGGGTTCAAGTTGCAGTGTTAAAAATAGTAACAAAAAACTTCCCCCTTGACAAATCTAATTAGGTGTACGAGCGATTTTTTTAAAAATGAACGTGGAATCAGATACTTAGCCTGTTTCGTTTCAAATGGTAAACCCTGTATACACCATGGATTCCGTAATTATACCTGATTTTTGGTTATAATTAGACTGGTAACCTTGGTATTGAAACCTATGACTTTTATTAACTCGGAATTCCGAGATTTAGGTCGGAATTCCGAGATTTAAGTCGGAATTCCGAGATTTAAGTCGGAATTCCGAGGTTAAACTCAAAATTCCGAGATTAAAATATTTTTTGTTTCGGGTGACCTTTCTACGCCTTCGTAAGAAACTTCTAAAAGTGATAGAGTTTTTTAAAGTAATACCCCTACAACTATAGGTAAATGACACCTTGTAATAGTAATAAGTGTAAATAATGTAATTCCAAATTTTATTTTATAAAAATCAAGCTTGTTTATTTGTACACTTTGATTATAAACCATTAGTCAATACGCCCTTCTAAACGCTGTATACAGGTTTGGCAAATGGTCACTACTATCAGTCGCTTATTAAGAAGACACAATAACGTAATGCACCATGCAGTTAATACTTTAATAAAAAGAGAAAAAATGCCTTGTGGCATCATAACGCGCGTTGCTTTCTGCTTCCACTATTAGTACGGGAAAGAAGCGCGACTTATTATAACTGTCGCATTACGTTCTCTTTTCTGAAACAAAATGGCTGAGACATGTAAAAGCAACCCATAATAGTGGACAGATCTATTCCATACCATTATGCCGTTGAGGATTTTGGCATTCGAGTGAGCCAACTTTGTTTTCTTAAAAGAACTACTGGACTCCTTTTAGTGATGTTATTGTCACAGGCAACATATCTAAAAATATTGCCGAACAGAAAACTAATTAGACTACTTACACAAAGTGCATGTAACGGAATCTCTTTACCTTTATTCGACTACTATTTATGAAATTATTGAAATTTGTGGAACGGTGAAAAAAATACAGATGTATCGGATTAATATTTAGACTTCCACACAAAGGTGTTCCAAAAATTGGATAAAGCAAAAAAAATGTTTGGAAGCTTTCCTTTCTCTCCAAAATTTGCAACAGTACTTTTTGAAACGACAAAATCTATTGAGTACCTGTACAACAGTATTCGGTTTTTAAGCCTCTAAGAACACAAATAACGCTATTTTGCTTCCCTTAAGAATTTTGTATTTCAGGTTAAATGACGGAGAAGGAGCTGCGGCAGTGTTCTGTGATCTGCCTTATGTTTTTGACTATGTGCCGAGTGGATCATAAGATACTACCGCGCAAACTCGAAGTCTATGAGTTTAGAGGTAGACCTCTGGAGTGGTTTAAGTCTCATTTGAGGGATCGCTGTCAGGCTGTTTCCCTGAATGGCAAAAAATCTTACCACTGTCTCAGTGTTCGGTGCTATGTTGACTATTTCTGGAAGGTTCACTATCTTTGCTGATGTTTCACCGTTTCTTTGGCACCATAACAACGGTAACACTTTTATGAACGTTTTTGGAGATGATTTGGTCTTTTGGCTAGCGATTGGTGTGACGCGAACAAATGATCTCTAAACGTTACTAAAACTAATATTGCCTTTAAATGACAGATTAATAATGTTCAATTACAGAACCAGGAGGTAGCTTGTTGCAACGAGAATAGATTTCTGGGGTTGTATGGTATAATAGCTATTTGTGTATTAAGAGCGCACAGTGATACATTGTCGCCCTGAGCGAGAAGTATTGCGAGAGCGGCAATGTCACTTTGCGCTCGAATTACACACATGATTTTTTCTACAATCGGTGTTTTTGCAAAAATGTTTGTTAAAATGTATTTACTGCGAAATAACAATTACAAATTGCGTAAGTATATATGACCGTCTTACTGGTCACAAAATTGCCGACATGTGTCAAACACCCCTCAACGCCTACTTTTAAAATTGGAATTGAGGAACACCAGATGTTTTATGATAGTTGTCAAGGTAATCAGGCGAGCGAGCGTTTTGGTTACTTCTCGGCAAGCGGCAAAGTGAGCAAAACGCTCGCTCTTCGGAAAAGTGCTACTTTGTGCTTTATTTTTGTCGCGCAAAACTGTACTTTGCGCTCGGTTGTAGGAAAATAATTTTATTGTAGATAACCTCTACGAACTAATTGACTATACCACAAGCGGATACGCCCGAGGAAGTTTATTAAAATTAATTAAAGATTTTGTAAAACCGCATAATCTTAATGGGAAACAAGAAAAAAAAAGCATGTCGAAAAAGAACGCAAAGGAGAAAAGTGGCAAAAAAGAAAACAAAACAATCGAAAAAACACCAACAAAATTGACGCTACCAATACAAGGGGAAATTTTGTTCACTGACCCAAACTTGGCGATTTTCAAGATGGAAAATCATAAATGTGAAGTTTCCACGTTCTTTGCATTGTTACAGGTGGAAAGCTTATTAACAAGAAGTCAGAAAATCTACCTAAATCCTATTGTTATAAAGACAATGCATATAACTCGATTTCCTGCGGAAGTTTTCGATAATACAGGGTAAAAAAAACAAAATAGGTTGTTTTATGGTTCATTTATATCCTTCGTATTTTAATACTGTGGCGTAAGAACCTCAGCGTTAGTGAAAAAAAAAATATGGTTACCTGAAGGTTTTAATGCGGTTAATTACAATTACACCATCATAATTGATTGTGTCGTCACATTATTTAATTTCACATCACGCCAGTAATTTTTAATGACTAGGTGTATGTGTGTCCACGAATGAAGTTGACAAGATAAGAAAAATCTTTATTATTGATTTTACGACTTAATAGCAATTTATATTTTAATATAGCTGTAAAAACGCTTTCGATAAAAAATGTATAAAATAATATTTCTCACTAAATGTGTTTACGACTGCAAAAATATGTAAAATTGGCACCGTTTTCTAAAATACTATAGTTTCCATTTGCATTAAAATTTGGTAAAGCCTTAAAAAAACAATTTTATAAACATTTCTGTAGCTCGTAAGCCAGTAGTATTATAAAATGGTTTTAGAAAACTCTCTAATAAACGTTATTAAATAATAAAAGAAAACAATATATGAAACAAAGACAAAAGATATGTTGCTAGAATGTATTTTAGTCCCTTGGGATTATATGACCCATTTTAGTCCCCGTTTCGCGGTACTAAAGTACCTACTTTAGTCACGGAAGTACAAGAAAAAGTATCTAAACATTTCTCCAGCTCGTAAGCCTAAATAGTTTTAGCTAGCGTAAAGCTAAATAGTTTTAGAGAAGTATCTGATAAATAAAAGAACAATGTGAAACAATAATAAAATACAAATATTTTTTTAAGGTTGTTCGCAAAATTGCAAGAAGTAATTCCGAGTTCATATAAAGGCGATACACAGACACAGTAAAAATATACATGTTGCTAACTATTTACAAGAAGCCATCTTAGTAATCTTACTTTTGATTTTGTTTTTAACGTTTACAATTAATTGTAAGCGCGCCCCGTATTGATCTTTTAGGATTATTTTTTAAATGAAAAAAAAATAGCTTTAACGATTCGACTATTTTTTGGTTGTTGTAGCAACAAGTATTTCATCATTTTCATATATTTTCCAGACAGGGTGATTAGTATTTGCAACTCTTTCAAATTTTAATTTTACGGTTGAGTCTGATGCATATTTTGAGTATTAAGCCAGCTGACTTCCACTTCCGGTTTAAACGGTAGTCATATCAACTTATTTGTTACTTTGAATAGAATACCCTATGTATATACCGGGTGACCACGAAATTACTGACCAGCTTGTCACGTCCTTATAAAATAAAATATTATTTTGAAATTTTGGTAGGATATATGGTTGCACTGTGCGCACATTTTCAGTATTCAAACATCCGACTGTCACTTCCGGTTAAACCGGAAGTGCATACAACATTGATATTTTAAATAGAACACCCTGTATATTTTTACGAAAATGCATTCTACAAAGTATTCTAAGCATAAAACATGTATCATATTCTATACCTATCTAAGACAGATTAAGAGAAAATGGCGTTGGAATTTATAAAATTAGACACTCATTTTATTGTTTTTTCGAAAAACAAATGAATAAGCGCAAAATTTTATATTCTTTTTTTACTTCTTTTTAGGTATTCTTTATGAATAAGTCACAATTATTTCACTTCCGGTTTAACCGGAAGTGCTGCAAAATTTGACATTCAAACATAGATTTCTCCATTATTTTTAATGGCACGCCCTATTTTAAATATAATTTTCAAAATTACCTTATTGTTCTAAATATTTTTTATTAATGCTTCCCTAGGTCTAAAGTTATTCGTTTTTAAGATATAAGCATTTAAAGGTTTAGTTGCATTATTCAACAAGCAACAATTGATATTAACTTATTCATAGTTTCGTCTAAGGTGGCTATGGACCCCACAGATCTGTTTACTAATTTCAACTGTTTCACGACGCTATCGCCATGGTATTTTTAATTTAGTCCTTACATTCTTATACAAGTGACTTATTTATTAATAAGAAAAGTTAAAACTATGCCATTTTTTACGCGGGAGCATCAAATTGACATGCTGCTAATCTACGGAGAGACTAGAAAAAACCGGAGAGAGGCCAAATTTCTGTATATGCAGAGATTTCCCGAACGCGAGAGCACCCAAGCGATACGTATTTTCCATGGTTAGAAAATCATTTGAAGTACGAGAATGAAAATCAAAACGCAAATGGTTTTATTATTAGTGAGGAGGCAGAAACAAATACACTAGCCCTTGTTGAAGCTGACCCGACAGCATCGACGAGGCAAATTGCGAATGATATTGGCATCGGTAGGGAGAGTGCAAGAAAAATTTTAGAAAAACATGGCTATAAATCTTTCAAATACCAAATCCATCACCATCTTTATGAAGGCGATCCTATTCGAAGATTGGAATTTTGCAACTGGTATCTTGAAGAGGAGCAGCAACAGCCACTTTTAAACGCACACATTTTATTTTCTGATGAATCCCGTTTTACCAACTTAGGGATGTTCAACAGAAATAATACCCGGTATTGGTCTACTGAAAATAATCACCTATTTAGGGAAGGGGCGTTTCAAGAACGATTTGGCATTAACGTATGGCTAGGCGTTATAGGAACACGTATAATAGGTCCTATATTTTTTGAACAACATTTAAACGCTGTCCAATACCTGGCTTTTCTTCAGAACACCATTGAAGATATTCTGGAAAATTTACCTGTTAGGCAATACGCACAAGTATTGTATCAACAAGACGGCGCTCCGGCACATAATGCTAGAATAGTGACAGCATATTTGAATGCGACTTTTGGAAATCGTTGGATAGGCACTAATGGCCCAGTAAGGTGGCCGGCTAGGTCCCCCGACCTAACACCGCTTGATTTTTTTTACTGGGGCCATATAAAGGAGAAGGTGTATAGAACAAAACCTCAGAACCTCGACGACCTAAGAGATAGAATAACTCAAGCAGTAAACAATATTACACCACTAAAAATGAACAATGTACTTCGAGAATTCCAAGAAAGAATTCATTTGTGTCAAGAAGCAAATGGCAATCATTTTGAGAATTTAATTTATGGATAATTAGTTTGTATTTTTACATATTATTTTATTAATTATAATTCTACCATAGGTTCGAAATAAAGTTTAATTTTTAAATGCTTATATCTTAAAAACGAATAACTTTAGACCTAGGGAAGCATTAATAAAAAATATTTAGAACAATAAGGTAATTTTGAAAATTATATTTAAAATAGGGCGTGCCATTAAAAATAATGGAGAAATCTATGTTTGAATGTCAAATTTTGCAGCACTTCCGGTTAAACCGGAAGTGAAATAATTGTGACTTATTCATAAAGAATACCTAAAAAGAAGTAAAAAAAGAATATAAAATTTTGCGCTTATTCATTTGTTTTTCGAAAAAACAATAAAATGAGTGTCTAATTTTATAACTTCCAACGCCATTTTCTCTTAATCTGTCTTAGATAGGTATAGAATATGATACATGTTTTATGCTTAGAATACTTTGTAGAATGCATTTTCGTAAAAATATACAGGGTGTTCTATTTAAAATATCAATGTTGTATGCACTTCCGGTTTAACCGGAAGTGACAGTCGGAAGTTTGAATACTGAAAATGTGCGCACAGTGCAACCATATATCCTACCAAAATTTCAAAATAATATTTTATTTTATAAGGACGTGACAAGCTGGTCAGTAATTTCGTGGTCACCCGGTATATTTCCTTAAATTTGGGTTTTACGGAAAGTTCTGCATAAAAAATATCACGTTCAATACCTATCAAGAAATATCAGAAAACAAATGAATATAGGAAAAACATACTGTGCTAATTTAAGTTTATTTACAGAGCACCATACAGGGTGTTATTTAATAGGTATACAATATTTTATAGGACGATTCCTCAGTTATTTATAAGGTGAAAAGTTCATATAAGCATGGGTTCGCAAGCCCTTCATTTTTGATATACCGGGTGTTACAAATTTTAACAGGAACAAAAAATATGTACGCCACTACCATTTTCTCTTTTGATAACAGTGTTATGTATGCACTTTATTGGCTAATGCAAAGTACATTTTCATAATTTTTTGATTTCGGCTTTGTTTAGAAGATAAATGCTATTTTATCAAACTCTGATATATTGGCATAGCGATATGCAAATAAAAATGCCATTTATTTCTTTATTAATCTTTTTCTCGAGAACGATTACTGGTAGCGACTTCTACCAAGTATGCCTTTTTCATGTAAAAATAATGAAGAAATCCATTTTTTTGCTTAAAAATGTAATAAAAGCACGTATAAAATAGTTATGACTCCTCAAAAGAGTAAAAAGACACGTAGGTGGCGCCCTCTACAAGTGGGAGCCATACTAACGTCAAATTGGAACTTCGAATTCCATAAAACTCTTAGATACCAATTTTCATCCAAATATAGACATTATTTCAAAAATTATTTACGAGAAACAAAAATAAAAATAAATTTTTAACACCCTGTATCTCAAAAATGAAGGACTTGTGGACCCATGCTTATATGAACTTTTCACCTTATAAATAGCTGAGGAATCGTCCTGTAAAATATCGGACACATATTAAATAACACCCTCTATATGTACAGGGACATTTTTTTAAGTGTCTCACCCGATTGGCGAATTTCCTGCTGACTATCATAAAAAACAAATAACATATTTCTGAATGATTTTCGATAAGGAAGCCGAATTTAATGTCAAAAAATACATAGATTTCCAAATTTGACAGATGAGACGCCATTTTGAATTTTCTTAAATGGCAACCCCCATAAATAATCGCAGGAGTAAATTGCACTTGGTGATCCGATTCTAAAACTATATTGTTGTTGACACTTATTTTCAGCCGTTTCGGAAATACGGGCGTTCCCAATTTGCCTTCATCGATTTTGTCTTTTAAGTGTCTCACCCCTTTAATAAATAGACTTTCTAAGCTGAACACCTTAATTTTTTTCACAGTGACATAATTTCGCGTGAGCAAGCGATCTACGCTATAGTCAAATCCGACAGATGTCAAAAAGTGACAGATACGACGCCATTTTGAATTTTCTTAAAAGGCAACCCCCATAAATAACCACACGATTGGATTGCATTTGACGATCCGATTCTAAAACTATATAGTTGTTGACACTTATTTTCAGCCGTTTCGGAAATACGGGGGTTCCTAATTTGCCTTCATCGATTTTGTCTTTTAAGTGTCTCACCCCTTTAATAAATAGACCTTCTAAGCTGAACACCTTAATTTTTTTCACAGTGACATACTTTCGCGTGAGCAAGCGATCTACGCTATAGTCAAATCCGACAGATGTCAAAAAGTGACAGATACGACGCCATTTTGAATTTTCTTAAATGGCAATCCCCATAAATAACTACACGATTGGATTGCATTTGGCGATCCGATTCTAAAACTATATAGTTGTTGACACTTATTTTCAGCCGTTTCGGAAATACGGGCGTTCCCAATTTGCCTCCATCGATTTTGCCTTTTAAGTGTCTCACCCCTTTAATAAATAGACTTTCTAAGCTGAACACCTTAATTTTTTTCACAGTGACATAATTTCGCGTGAGCAAGCGATCTACGCTATAGTCAAATCCGACAGATGTCAAAAAGTGACAGATACGACGCCATTTTGAATTTTTTTAAATGGCAACTCTAATAAATAACTACACGATTGAATTGCATTTGGCGATCCGATTCTAAAAGTATATAGTTGTTGATACTTATTTTCAGCCGTTTCGGAAATACGGCCGTTCCCAATTTGCCTCCATCGATTTTGTCTTTTAAGTGTCTCACCCCTTTAATAAATAGACGTTCTAAGCTGAACACCTTAATTTTTTTCACAGTGACATAATTTCTCGTGAGCAAGCGATCTACGCTATAGTCAAATCCGACAGATGTCAAAAAGTGACAGATACGACGCCATTTTGAATTTTCTTAAATGGCAACCCCCATAAATAACCACACGATTGGATTGCATTTGGCGATCCAATTCTAAAACTATATAGTTGTTGACACTTATTTTCAGCCGTTTCGGAAATACGGGCGTTCCCAATTTGCCTCCATCGATTTTGTCTTTTAAGTGTCTCACCCCTTTAATAAATAGACTTTCTAAGCTGAACACCTTAATTTTTTTCGCAGTGACATAATTTCGCGTGAGCAAGCGATCTACGCTATAGTCAAATCCGACAGATGTCAAAAAGTGACAGATACGACGCCATTTTGAATTTTTTTAAATGGCAACTCTCATAAATAACTACACGATTGAATTGCATTTGGCGATCCGATTCTAAAAGTATATAGTTGTTGATACTTATTAGTATTGAAAATACTTATGGGCGCGCTCTTTTGGGAATAGTCGACGGGCGACATGCAGAAGAAAACGACATGCAGCGGCGCGCGGCGGCAGTCGGCAGTGGGATATCATCTGTCTTTGATTCTAGTCGCAATGTTACGGGCTCGAGGCTGCTTAGCGTATCTAATATGAATGAACTTTAAAATTATTTAATCGGTGACAAATTTGTCTAATAAATAAACATACATAGTTTGGGTGTTTAATAGTTTTCAAATTGGTATAATATAAAATAAATAAAATTTCGTAAAGGGGTAGGAAGTACTATTATACTGGTGACTGGATCGTATAGTAATTATTTTACTATTTTAGATGACGGGATTTTGTCAAAAAACGGAAATTTTATAGGTAAGGGATGGCCAGTTTCCAAGGTTTATAGATGAAATATCCATGATAAATACCCGTAAATCAGGTCAAAAACTGTAGTATTCCATATGAGATTAAAAATACTAAAGTCGAAATTGTACCCATTTGTAACATCATAAAAGACAAGTGACACATAATTTTTTTTTTAATTAATGCGATTTAAAGCAATTTTAAAGTTTTACTCAAATGGAGCGCGAAGAGGTATTGTTGGCCTTTCTGGCCCGCATAGAAGTATATTAGTAAAATGTTTACATTTTTCATAGGTACTTTAAGAATATTAAAATGCGTTTATTTTATATTTGTTTTTCTGATTTTTTCATCTTAATTGAAGGGTATTTTGCAAAAACAACCAATGTAATTTTTTAATAATTTGCTTAAAATGGCTTGAATAATGGGTTGTTATTGCCAAACAAGGTAATTTTTCAAAGGTATCATTTAGCTCACTATGGCAGCTGTTGCTACAATAATAATTAACCAGGATAATATGGCAATGCGATTGAGATGCTGCAAACAGCACCAGTTTTAAAACTATTAAATTGGTTGTTTTGGCAAAATACCAATTGAAGGTTAATGTTGACACAAATCAAAATCTTGATAATAGTAACGAGTAATTAGATTTAAACATCAGAAGGTATAAGTCGTGTCTGGCATTATTTTATTTAACTTTTGCAATTTTGCAATCTCCTTAATATTCAAAAAAAAAAAATTTATGTATCAGTAGCATACATTGTATGGTTCTCATTACGTTGAATTTCCTGTCGCCAGCTTGGCGATTCACCACTCGGTATAAGATGCTGCCAAATAACAAATTAAGATAAACTTAGTAAACAGTATATTATTATTACCTATATTGGAAGGGATTTTTATCACATCACATAGAAAAACATTAAAATGTAAAAGTTGTGTCGGGTATTTTCAATACATAGGATGGTTGCGTAAGATGCAATATCTGTGAATTTTTTTAGCCGTTTCGGAAATACGGGGGTTCCTAATTTGCCTCCATCGATTTTAAGAATAATGCCTAGCAACCAAACAAATGCCTGTATCTATTTGTAAGAGACGGTCACAGCCACCTTTAAAAAAATGGAACCAATTTTGCTACATCTTCCAAATAACTAAGTTTCAGGAAAACGCTGGAACAATATAATTTATTTAATTTTTTTCTCATAGGTTGACATTATTTTTTGGTTTCATAAGTGAATATTGTGAGAGAAAGCGCCATTTAAGTATTTCTTGACGTATAATTTCCATTAATATAGGGTGACCCACCATAATATACGATAAGGTCTTTACGGATAATATGAATAAAAGATTATTGTTAATGCAGACAACCTATGAGCACAATTTGAATCCATGTTGAAACATACAGGTTGTTACAAAAAACAGGATCCGCGATTAAGGGAATAAGAAATTTAATAATAGGATCGCAAAATGCATTTCGCTCGTGTGGTTCCTTACAGCGGTTGCCATTTAAGAAAATTCAAAATGGCGTCGTATCTGTCACTTTTTGACATCTGTCGGATTTGACTAAAGCGTAGATCGCTTGCTCACGCGAAATTATGTCACTGTGAAAAAAATTAAGGTGTTCAGCTTAGAAAGTCTATTTATTAAAGGGGTGAGACACTTAAAAGACAAAATCGATGGAGGCAAATTGGGAACGCCCGTATTTCCGAAACGGCTGAAAATAAGTGTCAACAACTATATAGTTTTAGAATCGGATCGCCAAATGCAATCCAATCGTGTGGTTATTTATGGGGGTTGCCATTTAAGAAAATTCAAAATGGCGTTGTATCTGTCACTTTTTGACATCTGTCGGATTTGACTATAGCGTAGATCGCTTGCTCACGCGAAATTATGTCACTGTGAAAAAAATTAAGGTGTTTAGCTTAGAAGGTCTATTTATTAAAGGGGTGAGACACTTAAAAGACAAAATCGATGGAGGCAAATTAGGAACCCTCGTATTTCCGAAACGGCTGAAAATAAGTATCAACAACTATATACTTTTAGAATCGGATCGCCAAATGCAATCCAATCGTGTGGTTATTTATGGGGGTTGCCATTTAAGAAAATTTAAAATGGCGTCGTATCTGTCACTTTTTGACATCTGTCGGATTTGACTATAGCGTAGATCGCTTGCTCACGCGAAATTATGTCACTGTGAAAAAAATGAAGGTGTTCAGCTTAGAAGGTCTATTTATTAAAGGGGTGAGACACTTAAAAGACAAAATCGATGGAGGCAAATTGGGAACGCCCGTATTTCCGAAACGGCTGAAAATAAGTGTCAACAACTATATAGTTTTAGAATCGGATCGCCAAATGCAATCCAATCGTGTGGTTATTTATGGGGGTTGCCATTTAAGAAAATTCAAAATGGCGTCTCATCTGTCAAATTTGTAAGTCTATGTATTTTTTGACATTAAATTCGGCTTCCTTATCGAAAATCATTCAGAAATATGTTATTTGTTTTTTATGATAGTCAGCAGGAAAATCGCCAATCGGGTGAGACACTTAAAAAAATGTCCCTGTACCTTATTTTGGGTTCTGGGTGAATTTATGCAAAACTACGAGTTATACAAAATAGTTTTTCGCAGAGTATTCCATACAAGAGTTTTTATAATTTTTAACTTTAAAACTTGTTTAGAAATAATATATTTGAAGATATCCTATCAGTTTGTTGAAATTTTTAAGGTGATAGTGGGAATCTATTGTTATCCACTTGATATAGAATTTTATAAAAGAATCAAGAAAAGTTTTATTTTACAGTAGAACTTTTAATGCCACAACGAGAGGAAACAGTGTTTTATAATTATTTATAAGTATTGGGGCCTAAATAATATTCTAAAAGTTATTACTGTCACAACAATTTCACTTCCGGTCAAACCGGAAGTTCTGCAAAAATTAAAAGTCAGAGGTCAAATTACCACGAAAATTTTAATGGAACACCCTTTAATAAATATTACTATGATATGCCTGTTAGACGATCTTTTTAGCCCTTATTATTTGTTTTGCGACGATATGATTTTGGCATATTTAAAGAAAAATAAATTTTGGTTTGTTTTGATTAGGGTGTTAGTAATTTGACCGGAAATGAAATTGTTGCGATAGTAATAAGTAGTGCTTCGTAAATAAAGTTAAATTAGCAGAATATGTTTTTCCTATATTCATTTGTTTTTTGACAGATCGGCATAATTTACAATTGCACTGTTTCTGGCGTTAGTTGGTGGAATTTCAAGATAAATTCAAAGAAAAGTAAAACACATTGTTTACTAATTACACTATATTAAGAACTTAGAAAATTTACAAAATTCAACTAGCTTCGCTAGCACGATAGCTCCTTCGAGAATGAATAATTACATCAGAAGTACAATGAGATGCAAGTTTCGGGTTTTATTTTGGTTATTATTGTAAATAGGATACTAAAATAAATTTATCAATAGGGATCTATTTAGGTCTGTTTGGCAATTCAATAAACGGTGGGAATTTTTAAATTTATTAATTTTAAGGTATTCCAACAGGTCTAATTCTGATCCTTTCTTCTCTGTGTGTAATATTTTAAAGTATGGGTTAAAATTATGGTTGGTTTCTATTTAATGATTAGCATAACTGGAATTGTTTTTTGACTTATAGCTTGAATAATGTTCTTTTATTCTCTTAGAAAAACTTCTCCCAGATTGGCCTATATATGTTTTTAGACAGTCTTTATAATTTAATTGGTAGACTCCAGATTATCATCATTTTCCAATCTAGCTTTACAATTTTTTATGAAATTATCTATTATTGGCTTTAAATGCAATATTTATATTAAATTGTTTAAGGAGTTTAGAAATGTTGTTGCTTGCTTGTTCGATATAAGTTAAAGCCTTGTATCTTCTTTGGTGAAAGGAAAAAATAATGTTGATGGTTTTTTAATATTGTCTTTTGTTTAAAATAGTGTCTATTAGTTGGGTGGTGTAACCGTTGTTTTTAGCTATAGCTATTAGTTTGATTATGTTGAGCTCTTTTAAAAAATTGAAATAGTTCATTGGCACTTTAATTAATCTATGGATGATACTATAGAATGCTGCATGTTTGTGTTGATTAGGATGGCAAGATGCGTTGGTGTCTGTGTGTGTAGGTTTATGAAAGATAGGAAAAACATGTTTATTATTTTCTCTTGTTATTGTTAAATCTGGATAGTTGTTCGAATTATCTTTTTCTTTCTCTATAATGAATTTTATGTTATGTAAATGTATCTGTGCCAATAAATAAATCTATTAAAAAGAGGGTGCTTACTTACTTTATTTTCCAAAGAATCCATAAATATTAATAAGAAATTCAAATGATCTCCCTTGAAACCGAAATTGAAGTCAGTTGGCTCAATATTCAAAAAGTGCATTAGACTCAACCGCAATTCCCCCAAAGTTATAACTTTACATGTTTTTTAATAAGAATATGACAACCTTGCTAGTTTTTTCGTTGACACCTTCGTGCAGGATTTTTATTTTTCTTAATATATTAACACTCTGTTTGGTCTTTGGATTTTTATGTGATAAATTCAATTTTTTTACGAGCAGAATTGTTCACAAGGAGTGAATTTTCATCGTTAAACGTATTATAAAGTGTTTTTCCTCTTGTTGTTGTGGACATACTGTACACTGTACCTACATATTGATATAAATGGATCTTTAATCTTTAATATTAGGGGAAAGTCGCCTATAATGACATACTTAATTTAGAAATACAATATTTTTTTTTTATTTTAAACTTTTGACAAATTCTTAGTAAATGTGGTTATGTATTGTAGCCTAGATACTGATAAATAAATAACGTATTTAGGATATTTTAATTTTTTTAAAATATATTTTTAATTTTGAGAATGTAAGAATGCCATAAAAACTACCTACAAGGGTGGTGATGATCCGAATTCGCAAATCATCCAGTGACTCAGGCTGGGTAGCGTAAATCTTAGATTTTAGGTGAAAAAAGTCCAGTGGAGCCAGATCAGGTGATCTGGGTGGCCACTCAATATGTTCCCTTCTTCCAATCCAGGCCTGAAGAAAATTTTCATCTAAGAACTGACGCACAGGTTGAGCGAAATGAGGTGGTGCGCCATCTTGTTGAAAAATGATCGTTACATGGTCTTCTTCATTCTCCAATACTTGAACGAGGGCTGGATAAATAGCGTTCTCTAATAGTTCTAAATAAATTTGGCCAGTAAGATTACCGGTTACAAAAAAAGGGCCGATTATGTGATTTCCATAAATACCCGCCCAAACATTTAACTTTTGGGGATGCTAAATATGCACTTAACAAAATAATCTTGGATTTTCATCTGACCAATACCGACAGTTATGCCTGTTTACAATGCCATTAAGGTAAAATGAACACTCATCCGAGAAACAGATATTGAACATGTAGTTAGAATTATTGTTAATAATTCCACTGACTACTTCACAGAACTGGAGTCGGCGATCGAAATCATCCTCATTCGGTTCTTGAACCAGTCGTATCTTAAAAGGATGGAACTTATGTTGTTTAAGGATTCTCATGATTGTTGTGCGTGAAACACCAGATACATCGGAGAATTTCCTAGTACTAAGGGTCGGATCCATTGCTACTTGACCTAAGACAGCCACTTCCCTTCGTCTCTTTCATACACCCTCTTTTTGTTTCCGACTGAACCAGTAGCGTCAAATTTGGCAACCAGTTGCACAACGTAAGCAGCGGATTCATTTTTTTCAGGATGTCGTTCATTAAATAAAGCCGCTGTTACTCGCGCAGAGTCGTTATTTCTAAAAAATAATTTTATCATTTCCACCCTTTACGGAATACACCATTTTAATTCTACTACAAAGTTACAATCGCTTTCACACAGTTTTAACGTTCTTAAAAATTCACGATAGACTAAGGTAAATCAAAAACATGGTCCGTCTACTTTTTTGGACAAAAAAATTAACAAATAAATAAATAATTGAAATGCGTCTGATAAGAGTAATATCCTCGAGGTAAATTCCACATTCTCTACTCATACACCAGCGTTCTTTACTGCATGGAAGTGAATGGTGGCCATTTTCAGCATTTAATAAACTAATCACAAAGGTAAGTAGTCTTCCACTATTTTAGCTGTCATTTCGTTAAAGATGAAAATTTTCAAGCGAAATTTTAGGGTCAGATAGTACTCGATAAGATCTTCAAAATGAGGTATCGCAACACCCCTCATCCCTATTCAAAATCAGGAGGTTGTGCTCACCCCCGTTAGGGGGTTGAAGTTACGGAGATGAAAAAAGCGGAAAAGTTATTCCCCCTCGAATCAGAAATCGACGGGTCCAAGCGATTTTCCTCATTTTCATTTCAAAGCAGGAAAATCGAGGTGTTAAGTTTTCGTTAAACCACCCTGTATAAAGGCATACCCTAGTAAAATACACAAACTCCCAAAATTTTAATATTTTAATAGATCTATTTCATGTTATAAACGTAAAAATAAACAATTGATATAAAAAATGTTCATTTAACATAACCCGCAAAGGAACTGTTCAGTTTTCCTTCCTACATCAGCACATTTAGTGTGACACCATAAACGGCACTGTTGGCACTACATCTATGTCCACTGCTACTGCTACTATCTTTTACCACAATTTTTTTCTTCGTCCTTGTTAATTTTCTTTTATCAATTACAACTTTTTCTTCTTGCTATTTCAACTCCATAATATCAGGCGTTAAATTTAGTATTCCGGTCTTCCCACATTTTCTTTTTTCCTGATTTTCAGATACTGAAGCAGCAACAGGAAGAGGTAACAATAACAGATTTCTTTGGTTAAAGAAAATCCGGTAAAATTAACATCTGTAGTCTCTTTTTCACGTCTATGGGCCTCTTGCATGGGCTGCTCATTGTTCTCACTCAAAAGGTCTGATTGCTCAAAGGGCTGCTGTATCTTTTTATCTTGCAAGGGTTTATCCGTGGTTAAACATCCAGTCCTCAAAAACGTCTGTATTGAATGGAGCTATTCCTGTTTTGGCAGAAACATGAATTGCATAATTGGCTGGTATAGTGTAAATACGTTATGATATTATTTTTATTAAACGCCTGAGTTTCTATGCCATCATGAGAACGCAGTAAATATGTCATTTAAATTTGAGTTTTAGAACTGGCTAATATTATTTCGATACTTACCTATAAATTGTTTTATTTGGCAATACAACACGTGCTAATTTGCATGGATACTGTTGGATACGTTCAAAAAATGCCCTGCATGCCATCATAGGCGTCTTTCCCCTATAAATAATTTTAAAGCATTGCATTTTTCGAATCTATGATTTTTTTTAGATTTACTGATGTCTACTGTAAGTATTCTATCCCCTGCATTGCAGATTGTAAAACTACTGAAAACCCGATAAGCAGATCGATCCATTTCAACGAATCTCACATTTATTTTACTCACACCTTGTCTAAAATTAAATTGTTGGAATTTTTGGAATCAAAACGACTCAAGGTGGAGGTATAATATTTAATTGTAATTAATTTAATTTTATTAATTAACTTATTGCTAGTATGTATAAATGAATCCTAATTAAAACTTACCGACATAGAGTCTAAAATTTGTGTTGATATAGGGTGTCAAACGAGCATCGGGCGGAAAACTATACGAAATCTAAGAACTGCCCCAAAATGTTTATACAGGATGATTCTAAATGTCATGTTTATTGGCTTATTTTAAAGTTCATATAAGCATACCTATGTCCCACGTAGTTTTGTTTCAAGATACAGGGTATCAAAATTTTTATAGAAATTCGACTTTTTATTAATATCTTGGCATGTTTGTTTGCAGTACCTAGTAAGAAACTTATTTGAACGAAATAATATTAAAAGTAACATATTCTAGTGGCATCCTGGAGGGTAACCTAACTGATATTTATAGGAAGAAACATTATACGCCATTAATGTTTTTGTTCTTTAGATTAAGCAATTAAAAAGACAAATTTTTTGCAGATAAATTTTCCTTATTATATTTTAAAACTCAATTAAAACATTTTTCCTTTTTTGTAAATTGTTTTTTAAAATATCATGGAAAATTTTACTATAAAATCAGAATTCATTAAATTATTGCTAAAAACCGTGAATAATGAAACAATCATATAAACGCCTCTTTTAATTTATTGGAAAGAGCTATGTCTAACTTAAACAATGCAGTCGGATTTTTTTGCCTGCCATTTAAAACGGCTTTACATAAATTTTTTAAAGTTGGATCAAATATGCAACGCCCTCATTTATTTTTCCTGTCGCAAAGGTTTGTTCGCAAGCGCGGATCCAGGGGGAGGGTCATGGGGGTCATGACCCCCCCCCCCCCCCCCCAAACAAACAGAGGAACCCAAAAAAATATTATATATTATATTTACTTTGCTCATAATATTTTCCAATGCCATGATAAAATTTAATTATATTGATCCGTAAAATGATTTATGAAAACTTCTTTTATTATTTTGGAGATTTATTATACAGGGTTGTTGGTATGTATGGAAACGGTCGATTATTTCTTAAAGTAGAACAGCTAGGAAAAAATATTTAAGACAAAAGTTTTAGGGTTTCTTATATCCTATTATAATATTAAAAAGTTAAGTATACAGGATGAGTCACAAAGCCGTAGAGAAATGAAGTTACTTTTTTTTCAATGGAATACCCTATATCTTAAAATATTTTTGAATTTTGCATAAAATTACAATTATTTTTTATGAAGTGCATTATAAGCCTAAACCTATAGTTTCCGAGAAATTGAGTTTTGAAAAAATGACATTTTTGAATTTTGACAGCTTCTAGCTTTCTAACGGTACGTCTTAGAGTAAAACGGCTTACATGTCCCATCTTAGTTTTTAACTCTCTTTCTAAAAGTGTCAACTTCCGGTTAAACCGGATGTAGCTCAAAAGCCGGAAATATAGTACTTCCGGTTTAACCGGAAGTTGGCTTTTTCGGGAAGATAATAAAAAAGTAAGATAGGGACACGTAAGCCGTTTTGCTCTATAGCGTACTGTTAGAAAGCTAGAAGCGGTTAAAGTTCAAAAATGTAATTTTTCAAAATTCGATATCTCGGAAGCTATTAGGTTTAGGCTTATAATGCACTTAATAAAAAATAATTGTAATCTTATGTTAAATCCAAAAATATTCTTTATATATTCCTCTACGGCTTTCTGACTCATCCTGTATACTTATCTTTTTTTAATTCTAATAGGCTTTACAAAACCATAAAACTTTTGTCTTATAGCTATTTTCCTAACAAGTGCAGAAAATCGATTTTTCCGCACGCAAATGCCGTTGACAGCACGACGCGTAGCGGAGTGGTGTCAAGCATTTAAGTGCGGAAAAATAGGTTTCTGCACGTGTTAGGAACAATAGTTTTTCTACTAGCGTGAGGAATCAACAACTGGTTATATACACCATAGCAACTAAGATATTTCAAAGGTAATATGATGAACAGTGACTTCAAATCGTACAGTATTTAATTTAATTAAATTTAATTTCAAAATATAACAGTGCGGAAAAATCTTTGCCGCACGGTGCGGAAAAGTGGATTTTCCGCACTAAAACATTTAATTTCAAAATATAACAGTGCGGAAAAATCTTTGCCGCACGGTGCGGAAAAGTGGATTTTCCGCACTAAAACATGTGCGGAAAATGCGTTTTTCCGCACGCTAGTAGAAAAAATATTTTTTGCTAGCTGTTTTACTTTAAGAAATAATCGACCGTTTTCATACATACCAGCGACCCTGTATAGTAGCATTAATACACAAAAGTAAAATATATTACTTTTTTGTGAGTGACCCCCCCCAAAACGAGGTTCTAGATCCGCTCCTGTTTGTTCGATTCTTAAACTGTCAAAGTTCCCGCAGACATGTCATCCATCAGGGAGGTAGTTTTTTAGAGTCGCCGAAAACTAAATGTATCCTCAGGAAAAAATTGTATAATATGTGTGTAACGTCAGAATTAAGACGGCGTATATTTTCTTATTTTCAGGGGAATTTCGATGTGACAACATCCAGAAATATGTCCTTCTAATAACTGAGATAAAAAAACTACACATTAATATTGCATAAAAAGTGGCACGCGTATTTATTATTTTCCTCGTGTCTTAAAGTTGCAATATGATTGTAAACTAGAAAACGATGACAGATACGATAAAAATGTAGGGGATCAAAAAGAATGAGAAAAGAACGGGGAGTCAAAATTTGATATCAGTATTTATACAAGCTATGCCAAAAAAAAGTTAAGGAGAGTGAAAGTGTTGGTAGCGCAAAAAATCTAACACTCTGTATGACAATTTAGAGATTTTCTTGTAAAGATTCCCAAAAACTAATACGTGTATCAATGTTGATTTGAAATAATTATCTCGGAAAATATGGGAGAAAAACGAGAAAAACAAAAAAAAATTAAAGCTTTGTTTTAAAACGTATATCAAAAATGAAGCCTTTTTGACCACCTGTTTATAAGTATTTTTTTCCTATTTTGACTAGCACTATCACTCCTTTAAATATCTATGTGACATTTATTAACACCCTGTATATCTTTTATAAATCTTACGGATATATTTAGAGGGTAAAATTGAATACATTACTGAAATAAAATAAAAGTGAAAAGTTTGTAAGTGGTAAACTGTTTTACACGCAAAAAACAAACGAATGACTTTAGTGACGTCATCGGCAGGCATATTACACACAAGGACAAATCGCTCATGCGCGTGCAACGTGAGACAAGTCGAAAATGGTAGTAGGTATTAAGATTTATTCATTTAAAAAATATTTTGTTTCTAACTTTCATTTAATAAAGAATGTGTAAAAAAATACTGCGTTTTTGATAAAGTAAATATTATATTGGGTATTTAAGAATAAAATAACATGATTTTGAACAAAAACAAACATTACGCTTTAAGAAAAAAACAAACATAACTCTAAATTCACATTTTTTTTTGTTAAACAACCCCTTATACACTAATCATCGTCTCTAAGAACTTCATCTAAATCTGACAAAATGTCTTTAATATTCCTTTTAGTGGGAAGGTTTTTGTAAAAATTGTGAAAAACTTCATCAATATAGGGTAAAGGTTTAACTAATTTTTTTTTCTCCTCTGAAATACAGTTTGGATATTTGCATTTAGGTAAATTCGCGGAAGGAGAAGTTTGACCTCTCCTAAAAAGTAATGCCATTGATTTGAAAGGTTCATTTTCGTTGTGACTGTTCTTGTAATTTTTTAGCAACATGACAAAATCAATAAAATCGTCCTTTTTCATTTCATTTACATTAAATTGTTGTTTTTTGCCACATAATCGCACCAACCGGTACCAGTCTCTGGGATGATCAATGAGACCCTCGTGTTTTTTCTTCTTTTTTTTTCAATTATTGAATTACTGGTGTCACATTCCATTCTTGTGTGCCCCGGTAGTAGAAATTTGTGATCTATTATCTCGAAAGTAGAATTTTGTATTAACATCATAAACATTGCAACTATGTGGCTGTTTTTGTTCTGACCACCACAAGTATCAGAATACAGCGTTACATGTTTAATGTTTGGTGGTAAGGTCAAAAGTTCTTTATACAAACAGGAACCGATTTAATTTGCCAATCTCTTATCGAAACTTTCCAACTGCCAATATTCTTGAAATATTTGGTTTCGTTGATGATCACTTACTCTTTCCATGCATTGTTTCCTGCACCTTTCTAATTCTTTACATTTACGATTTACAATTTCCCTTTTAAAGTTGTATACTATTTTCCTTGGTTTTTGTTATATTTCCTTTTCTTTCTTGCTTCTCTTGTATCTAATTTTTACTTTTTCTGCCTCTTTTAAGTCCCGTGGTTTTAACAGGAGTATTTTTCTGGTTTTCTGTCAGTTTTTTTCGTAACACACTTAAGGGTTCATATTCTGAATCTGAAGAGCTTGATGTAGATACCGTCACAAAATCGTCGTCACGATCATCATCCACATCACACTTATATCAGCTTTTCCTCTTAGTTCAGCTAGGAATTTGGCTCTTTTTGATGGCATAACCTCACTTTATTATTTAATATACTTAAAACTCGTTAAAACGCGCTTAACTCCAGTTGGCAGTTGCGGTACAACAATATTTGGAATTGATTACCTACTTTAAGACCAAAAGCAATATTTTAATTTATTAAAATACTAAAAAGTATCAAGACGTAGGATGCCGCACGCTCAAAATATACAAACATAACAGCACTTAAAGTGCGGAAGGAGACAACCACGAGACAACTACACAAAAAATATTAGTGCGGTAGGAGACAACTCGCGATGACTCCGTTTACACTTAACACGTTGTGTGTCGCCTGACACGAGTTAAAATAGCTTTGTGTAGTTGTGTACACAATAAAATACGAATTGCCTCTCTTCGCACTCTAACAAAAATAAGGCGAAGAAAGATGTATCGATTTATCCCTTTCCGCACAAACAAAATTTAATATCCAGCAATGAATTTTTAAAAGTTAACTCAAAAAGTACTTTTTCGGACTTGTCTCCCTTTGCACACGCATGAGCGAAATGGGGGCGTAGCCACTGTTAACGTACTTTTTGTTGACATATTGATCTTTTGTAATGATACGCTGCTGTGTTGTGCTAATCTTTATTGTTCTGTGGTTGTGCTGTCGACTGTCAAACGTCAAGTTAAATGTTAGTCGTCGTATTTTTATGTTGAGTCATGTTTGTCCAGTTTTAGTTACTTTGTTAATTATTAATCTTATTACTTATTAAAAAATATTTAGCCATTAATAAAGTGTGTATTATTAAACATAATCGTAACAGGTTATGGGCCCAGGCCACGCAAGACGTGAAACAGAAGCACAATGAATAATACGATATTTCCCCAGCTAAACTCTGAGAATTTCAACAACTGGAAATTCCGAGTACGGGCAATTTTAGAAGAAAGGCAAATTATAGAAACTCTAGTGAAAGAGGAGTCAGATTTTACTCTAGATAAAGAGAAAGATGCATTTCGAGTAAAGGATGCCAAAGCTAAATCCATTATAGTTCAATGTGTAACGGACAAGCATTTGGATATAATAAAGGACTCACAAACCGCAAAGCAAATGTTAAAATCCCTTGAAGATGTCTTTCAAAGAAACAGTGTTTTCACAAAGTTAACCTTGAAGAAGAAACTTTTTAGTATGAAATGTAGCCGTAGTGAGAAATTGGAAGATTATTTCTTAAACTTCGATTCAGTCATTCGGGAATTAGAAAGTATTGGCAGTACCTTTGACGAAACAGACAAGGTTTGCCATCTCC
Organism: Polydrusus tereticollis; assembly: GCA_963920685.1. NCBI lineage: Eukaryota > Metazoa > Arthropoda > Insecta > Coleoptera > Curculionidae > Polydrusus > Polydrusus tereticollis. Next base: position 78,797,350 of record OY987331.1, on the reverse strand, counting down.
TGCTGTCGCTAAATGATGAATATGAGCCAGTTATAACTGCTATTGAGACAATGAATAAGGATGTGACCATGGATTTTGTAAAATCTCGCCTTTTAGACGAAGAGTTGAAATTAAAAACCAAAAGTGGAAACCAGGGTGTTAACAGGAACAGTAACGAGGTAGCTTTTAAGGCTAATCAGTATGTATGCTATAAATGCTACAAGCCAGGACATAAGTTGTCTGAATGTCCTCAAATAAGAAGAGAAGGCAATTATAGAGGTAGAAGAGGAACAAGGGGTTATGGTTACTATAGAAGAAGAGGTAGAGGCTCAGGTTGGGGCCAACAAGGTTCAAGTGGAAGTCAGCAAGCCAATAATGCTGCAGAAAATCCTCGAGAAAACCAAATTGCATTTATTGCTTTAAAGTGTGTAAAGTTTAAGGACAATATGAACAGTTTTATTTTAGACTCTGGTGCCACCGAACATTTAGTTATGAGTGAGCTGCAAGAGTACATGTTAAACGTTCAGGAACTACCCAATGAAGTAAAGATAGGAACTGCCAAGAGTGGTGAGGTACTGACAGCTAAGAAAAAAGGAACTTTAATTGGAAAGTGTCAGGGAAAAGAAATAAAGTTAGAAGCTTTAATAGTGAAAGGTATGTCACATAATTTGGTATCAGTATCTCAGTTGTTAAAAAAGAATTTTAAAGTTATATTTGAAATAAACAAAATAGGTAAAAAGCATGCTAAAATTATGTATAATGACTTAGTTTTCTATGAATCTTTTAATGAATTGTTCTTGCTAAATATTAATTTTGATATGACAGTGTGTTATAATGTAAGAAATAATCTCGGAAATAATGATATGGCTATTGTTTGGCATAAGAGGTTAGGTCATTTAAATCGTTATGGTTTAAAACAGTTAGGATTACCATACAGTAATGATGTTTGTACTGATTGTATTTAGGGTAAAAGTACTAGAAAAAGCTTTAACCATTGTATCATGAAAGCTTCTAAAATTGGTGAGTTAATTCACACTGATATTGCTGGTCCGGTAGTAACTCCAACATCTGAAGGGTACAGATATTTTCAAGTTTTGCTTGACGATTATTCTCATTTCTTAGTAGTAAAATTATTAAAACATAAAAATGAAGCTGCCCAAAATTTAATTGATTTTATCAAGCTTATTAAAACTCAGCATGGAGCTAATACACAAAAAATTAGATGTGACAATGGGGGAGAATTTTCTTCAAATTTTTTAAGACAATTTTGTAGAGATAAAGGTATTGAAATACAGTATACTCTGCCATATAGCCCACAGCAAAACGGTAAGGCTGAAAGAATGAATAGGACCCTTATGGATAAGGCAAGAACCAAATTTGCAGAGACAAATTTGCCAAAAGAACTTTGGGGTGAGGCAATTCTTTGTTCAGCCTATGAATTGAATAGATGTCCTACTACTGCTAATGGTGGTGTTTCTCCTTCCACAAGATGGTACAAGATTAATGATTTGTCAAGATTAAGGATTTTTGGGAGTCGAGCTTGGTCAGTTGTTTTACCAAAAATAGGTAAGTTGGAAAAACGTGCCAAATTGTCAATTATGGTTGGATATTCAAGTGCTGGATACAGGCTTTGGAACTTTGAGACTAATGAAGTATATTGTTCAAGAGATGTGACCTTTGATGAGAAAGAAACAAATTATAACAGAATAACAAGCAGAATATTGATAGAAACCGAGGAACATAAGAATGCAATTAAAAGAGAAAATATACAGGAGATAAATCATATAGAACAAGACGAAGAAAAACAGAAAGAAACAGAAGAAAAAGTACCAGATAATTGCATAAACTTAGAAGAAAGTGAAAATGAACCTAGATCAGGAACTATTAATACAGATATACAAGACACAGATGATGAGGAAAATACTACAATAACAAAAACAGAGGTGACTAAAAGAGGCAGAAGGGTGAATACACCAAAACACTTAAATGAATATGAAATATATTCAGCATACTGCCTTTTATCAACCAGGGATCCAAACAGTTACAAGGAAGCTATAGAATCAAAACAGTGGGAAAAAGCAATACAAAAAGAGTTACAATCACATGAAAAACTACAAACTTGGTCAGAAACACATTTGCCAGAAGGCAAAACAGCTATAGAAACAAAATGGGTCTTTCGAACTAAAGAAGAAGGCACAAAAAAGGCTAGGATAGTAGCTAAAGGATTTCAGATTAAGGAGGAGAATTCCTTTCAACCTGTTTATGCTCCAGTTGCAAGACTGTCAACTATCAGAGTGTTGTTGTCAGTTGCTTTACAGGAAGACTGGACTATTAAACAATTAGATATTCCTACTGCATTTTTAAATGGTAAGTTAGAATCAGAAGTATACATTTATCCGCCTGAAGGGCTAAAGACAAAGAAACCATTTTTAAAATTAAATCGTGCACTCTATGGACTTAAGGAATCACCGAAGGTTTGGAATGAAACTTTTAATGATTTTGCTTTAAGCAATGGTTTTCTAAGATCAAGGCATGATTGTTGCTTATATTGTGGTAAAAATGTGTTTATTTTATTGTATGTTGATGATATGTTGTGTGTAGGAAGTAAAAATAATGTAGATAAAATTGTACAGTCATTAAATGAACATTTTCAGGCAAAAGATTTGGGTGAGGTAAACCAATTTTTAGGTATGACAATAACACGAAGTAAAAATGAAATAACAATCAATCAGAGAAAATTTATAGAGAAACTGCTTCAAACTTTTAATATGGAACAATGTAATGGAAAATTAACACCTATGGAAAAGGGTTTTCAATATAATGAAAATAGTGAGATTATTGACGTTCCTTACAGACAGTTAATCGGTGGACTTATGTATTTGTCTACAACATCAAGACTAGACATAACCTTTTCGGTCTCTTATTTAAGCAGATTTTTAGATAAACCAACTAATGAGTCATGGAATGCAGGTAAACGACTATTGCGTTATTTGCAAGAGACGAAAGACAAAGTCTTGACATATAGTAAGTCTAAAGAAGATATCAATGGTATATTGCTAAAAGGTTTTTCAGATTCAGACTGGGCATCGGATAAGAATGATCGAAAGAGTGTGAGTGGTTGCTTGATTTTGCATGGTGAGAATCCTGTTGCATGGTTTTCCAAAAAGCAAGGGTGTGTGGCGCTTTCTACCGCTGAAGCGGAGTATGTGGCAGCAGCTGCTTGTGCTCAAGATTTGATGAATATTAAAGGAGTCTTAAGTGACTTAAAAGTTAATGCTGATGCAATTCTTTATTGCGATAATAAAAGCTCTATACTTATGTCAAAGAGTTATGAGAATTCAAAGAGGGCAAAGCATATTGATATAAAAGCTCAATATTTGAAGGATTTGGTTTTTGATAAAGCAATATCAGTTGAATATATACCAACTTCTGAAAACATAGCTGATATGTTAACCAAGTCACTAGGTAAGGAGATTTTTGTTAAACTTAGAGATAAGGCACATATTGTTTAAATATTTATGTATTTATACTATTAAGTTGTTTGTTTGCGATTTTCGTTTGTGAAACTTTAAATCGAGGAGGAGTGTTGACATATTGATCTTTTGTAATGATACGCTGCTGTGTTGTGCTGATCTTTATTGTTCTGTGGTTGTGCTGTCGACTGTCAAACGTCAAGTTAAATGTTAGTCGTCGTATTTTTATGTTGAGTCATGTTTGTCCAGTTTTAGTTACTTTGTTAATTATTAATCTTATTACTTATTAAAAAGTATTTAGCCATTAATAAAGTGTGTATTATTAAACATAATCGTAACACTTTTCAAGTATATTGTCAAGGTACATCACTTTTACGATTTGTCGCCCTGTATAAAAGTACAATATTTAAAAACAAACCTACTCTCTGTACTACGACATTTAACGCAATCTTTGATATGAATTTATTTTATTCCTTTATTTTAGATCTTCCAAAAATGGCAAGACATTTTTTTCACAAATATGATACCTATAACTATGTCCAAAAATTACTAACTTCTAACCCTTACCCTATATCAAGGCGATCGGGATAATAGAATGATGAAGACGACCCAATTAAAAAATTTAAGTTTATTTCATAAAAACTTTTTGGATCAATGTAAAATATTTTTAAACCATGCATCTAGGAGCAGAGCTGTCAGTAATTGAATTAAAATAATTGAAAAATCGTGTTCAATTACTTATTAGTAATTGAATTACTTTTTGGAAATAGTAATTGTAATTGATTGTCCAATTATTGTGATAAAGTAATTGTAATTGGTAATTGGTTTATAGAAATCTGATGTAATTCAATAACTTAAAAAGTAATCCAATTGTTTTAAAAAGTAATTGAATTACTCCCAAATAATTCAATTACATAAAAAGTAAGTTAATTACTCCCGAATAATTCAATTAGATTAAAAGTAATTGAATTACTCCAAAATAATTCAATTCCTTTAAAATTTTTGATAATTCCATTACTCTAGAGAGAAAAAAATATTGTTTGGTTAAATCGCGGCTAAGGCTAACTTACAGGAGGTTTTCTCCGGCACAGGGAGCCGCTTTGTCTTTGAACTCGGCGGCCGCTTTTTGATGCTTTACCGCCACGGCGATTCGATAAAACATTTGTTATAAAAAGTTTATGGAGGTAATAGTTTTATTTTTGGAGGATCATTTGTTATTAAACTTTCCATTCAATTTGAATTTAAGACGATGACTGATGACCAATACACTAAATATTTGGTAAGTAGAATAATACTGTGTACCCACCTATATTGTATTAGTATATAATAAATCAACTAACTAAGGCTTTGCCCAACCCAAATTGTTAATACGAAGTTCGGCCGATTAAAGCCACCGAATAAAGAAAGGTAGTTAAAGGCTGATGCCTGACTCAAAGCCAAGGAGGATCCCAAGCAAGTATATAATAAATAATTATTATTTTTAACTTATCTTTATATATTTTATAAAGATTTATAATTATATAGCTCGCTTCAATAGAGCTGTAAGTATATACTTGTAAATGAAAATGTGTCCTATGTTTTTATGATGATATCTCAGACACTGAAGACCCCTCGTACACTCCAGAAAGAGACAAAAGTTTTCAGAGGCAAAAATTATTCGTGATTACTTCCATCCGAATCCAAAAAAGGTTAATTCACAATCCCAATCGCAAGCAAGTTCCAACAGTTCTATAGATATTACAAGCTCTGTTGCAAGTTTCTCGGCATCATTCCAGTCTTCAACAGACTTAAAAGAATCAGATTCGGTTTTGAAAGCCGAGAAATACCCTTATCTAGATGGAAAGTTTTTTAAACTTACCAGCATAAATGAGAAAGAGAAAAAAATTCAAGGACAATGCCAGCTATGTTTATCAAAGAATGTTACAATAAAAGGGTTTTTGGGTGTTTCAACAAATTTTCTAAAGCACTTGAGAAACGTACACGGCAAAGCAATGAATGTTTATAATATAACACATACAAGCAAATGAAAAAATCAGATTTAAAAGGAACAAGTGAAACGTCTCTACAGAATACCAAACAACTAGATATTCCAATGAAACAAAGCAAATTAACAGAATAATTTACTAAAAATTGGAATATTTTCTTAAATCAAGCTGTCTTCGACAAAAGAGTTGAGGATTTCATCGTTAGCACAATGTCACCCATAAGTATTGTGTACAACACTGCTTTTGTTTCACTTTTTGACGGAATGGATGTAAATGTTATGCATATAGGACAACAGCCGTCAAAAGAATTGAAAATTATTTTATAGAAAATGTGGCTGCTGTAAAAAATGTCTTAGATCAGTCTTTATATATGTGTACTACTGCGGATGTTTGGTCCACAAAACATCGTAGTTTTTTGGCGTTACAGCTCATTGGATTAATAAAAGATTCGGAAGGTGTTCTGCAGCTCTTGCATGTCGTCGCTTCACTGGAAGTCACACGTGTGACAAGATAACAGAAATGTTAGAAGATATCCATTTGCAATATAATCTAAGGAATAATAAACTGGTGGCAACCATATCAGATAACGGGTCAAGCGTTTAAAGAATTTGGATCTTCAGTTGACCCCGTTGTTCACGTTAATAGAAATGATGATGAAGATGACGAAATCAATTTTTTGGATTTACCAAATATTATATTGCCCAAGCACGTTAGGTGTGCAAGTCACACTTTAAATATTTTAGCTACTGTTGATGTAAAAAATGCTATACAGAAAAACGTAACATTAAGAATCAGACACACCAATGCTGTCACCAAATGCGCTGTTCTGTGGAAAATGGCTGGCAAACATAAAAGCAGTGAGATAATTAAAGAAGTTCTTGGTCAAACATTGAGTTATCTGTTGTTTTTATACATCAAAATAATCTAGTTGCTATACCATTTGCCATAATATGTTTGGCAACATTGTTCCTCTTAATTTGTATTGGCAACAATGTAATATATGTCTGAATTTCCGTTTCCTGTAAAATAGAATAAACGAGTCGAGATCGAACAGTTGAAGAATGAACAAGTGTTTTATTTTACTGCGCTCTGCTCAACAGGTTATGGGCCCAGGTATTCGAGTTGTTTAATGCGTTATACGGGTAGAATAGTTGTGAGTGTCGTATGTGCAGGTTCAGGGAATCTCAGGACTCAAAATGGCAGTGAATTTCTTGTCCAGTGTTCCAAAACTAAGAGGCCGAGAGAACTACAGCGATTGGGCGTTCGCGGCGCAAAATATGCTAGTGTTAGATGACCTCAAAGGCTGTTTAGATGGTTCTGAAACGGACGCAGTTAAGGACGGAAAAGCCAAGGCAAAGTTAATTCTATCTATGGATCCAGCTCTATTTGTACACGTGAAAGATGCAACGAAGACGAAAGATTTATGGACAAATATTCAAAAGCTTTTTGATGACACCGGCTTTTGTCGTAAAATCGGATTGTTACGTGCCTTGATTTCAATCAGACTTGAGAGTTGCGATTCTATGAAGGCTTAGTTACTCAGCTTATAGAAACAGCACAGAGATTGAAAGGCACTGGATTTCAAATAGACGATAACTGGATCGGATCGCTATTGTTGGCAGGATTGCCGGAAAAGTATGCTCCAATGATAATGGCGATAGAACATTCGGGAATCCAATTAACGGTAGACAGGATCAAAACCAAATTGTTGGATATGGAACCAGTCGGTAATACAGGCAGCGCTTTAATTAGTGGAAATCGGCAGTATGGTAGACGATATGCTGGCAACAGTGGTGGCATTGCTAGCGGCAACACCGCAGGTAGTTCAAATGCACCACAATCAGCTGGAAATGTCAACGGAGGTCCTAACCTGAAAAATATCAAGTGCTTCAGATGTCACCAAATGGGGCATTATAAGACAAGATGCCCAAATAAAAACGTCGGTAATAAGAATTTAAATGCGTTTAGTGCCGTGTTTTTAAGTGTGCAATTCAATATAGACGATTGGTATGTCGATTCAGGCGCGAGTGGACATCTTACTGTGAATCAGGATTGGTTAGTGAATGTCTCGAAAGATGTTAAGTTACAGGACATTGTAACAGCCAACAAACAAAGACTTCCAGTGTCGTGTGTAGGCGACGTAAATATTGTGACTGAAGTGAATACTGATAGCTATAATATAACTATATTTAAAGCTATGTATGTTCCTGGATTAACAACAAATCTCCTGTCAGTTAGTCAAGGTCGAGGTTAACAAGATGGCGGCAAGTGAAGTTCATCGTCCTAGCGATGATCCCGAAAATACGTTTTTTGCGTGTCACAAAACCCGAAAAGGTGGTTACGTCCTGTGCATAAACTGCGGGAAACTCTTCCATAAGTCCTGTGCGGAAAGAGACTTCGCTGGTAAAGTGATTTTTATCGATTCAACAAGATTAACTTGCTGTGTGAAGGACATAACCTCAACACCAGAAGTTGACCTTCTCAAAACATTAGTGAAAGAATTGCAAGAAAAAAAACAGTTGCTGAAAGAAAATTCAAGCCTTTTAAAGGAAAAGGTGCTTCAGTTGGAGAGTGAACTGAAAAACCATAAGGTGAAACAAAATCCTGAAAATGAAAAAGGGGGAAAAAGCGCGGCAAATGAATCAACAGCTGATTGTCATAGAAGAGGAAAAGTTGATTGTCAGCAAAGTGAAGCTAGCCATAAAGCTGAATCCTTTCGACCAAATGGGAAAGAGATCTCGTTGCCAAACATGTCGGCACTGATTTCATGTGAAAATAAACGAAAACTTTATCAAAAGTGTGTCTCTGGTGAAATTAATGCAGACCTGTATAAGCAATATTCAAAAATTTTAAAATCCGTAATAAAGGAAGCAAAAAAACTTGCGAACAAAAGTATAATTGATCAGTCTGATAATAAAATAAAGGCTACGTGGAATCTGATTAAAAAAGTAACAAAGCCCGAAACCAAACATAAATCTCTTTTTGACAGCCTTGAGTTTAAGACTGAAATCCAACTCCTAAATGACGTAAATAACTTTTTTCTAAATGTATGTCCTGATATAAATCAAAACACTAGTGTTAATTATCAGAATATAGATTTGAATACTGATAGCATATTCTTCGATCCGGCAACACCTCCTGAGGTGATGAATTGTATAGGAAATCAGTTGGACATGATGACATTCCGGTCAGCTTATTAAAACGGGCTGCGGACTGTATAGCGTTTCCACTGACTCACATCATAAATCTTATGTTTTTCCAAGCGAGCTAAAGAAAGCCCTAGTAAAGCCTGTGCACAAAAAGGGTGACACTAGTAAACTCGATAACTATAATAGACCTATATCGCTTCTTTCGAATATCAGCAAAATATTTGAGAGAATGATTTTCACACGCTTGGCGGGCTTTCTAGAATCTCAATTTCTAATAACCGACAAACAAAGTAGTTTTCGTAAGCGGAAATCGACAATACGTGCTGCATATCAAGCAATGGAAAAGATTATTAAATCACTTAATGATAATAGGACAACAATGGTCATGTGCCTTGACTTGTCAAAGGCTTTTGACAGCGTTGACCATTCTGTACTGTGTAATAAACTGGAGAGGTATGGAGTCAGGGGTGTGGCACTGTGCCTGCTCAGATCCTATATGTCTAACCGGTGTCAGTGTGTGATTGAGTGTAGAAGTAGCGGGGAGATATATACATCAAACTTTTTACCTGTAACGAAAGGCGTTCCACAGGGTTCAATACTGGGACCCCTACTTTTCATTCTCTACACAAATGACATTGTGCGCATAACTGACCGTGATATTGTTCTTTATACGGATGACACTTCCCTGATCTATAGCGAGGAAAATGCGGACACGTGTGAGAGACAAATAACTGATTCTCTTGATTTGCTTGAAACATGGTTTAAATCGAACAACCTACTTTTAAATGTTGCGAAGACCCAAATTGTTCATTTTGCTTCGAAACCACAAATTAATACTTCTATTTTATATAACAATTCAGAAATAAAAATCGGTGAAAATGTGGGGTGTTTGTTTGGATCGGAGAATGGACTGGAAGACACAAATTGATAAACTTGGGTCAGAAATAAACAAATATAGCTATGCGCTGCGGGTTATTACTTATGTGGTAAACCAACAGGCAGCACTCTCAGCATACTATGCCTGTGTGCAGTCGAGGATCTCCTATGGCATTATATTTTGGGGTAATTCTGTTGATGCAAATCGAGTAATGGTCTTGCAGAAAAAATGCATTAAGATTGTTTTTGGAATGGGTTATAGAGATCATTCTAAAGAAATTTTCATTGAAAACAATATTCTCACGGTATACAGCCTGTACATTCTGGAATGTGTGAGGTTTATTTTGGGTAACTCGTCATTTTTTGTCGATTTGCAGGGACAGCATAAATATGACACAAGGTTCAAGAGTAATTTAAGAAGCGAAAAGCCAAATTTTAGTTTTATTCAAAATAATGTAACCTTTAATATTTTAAAAGTGTGGAACACACTTCCAATATCTTGTAAGGCAACAGCCGGCAAATTTAATCAAAAGCAAACTCAAAAAGTTTCTCTTGGGGAGAGCATACTATACCTTAGAGGAATTTTACTTGGATAGAGAGGTAAATGAAACACTAGTTAACAGCTTTTAACATTTTTTAATTAGTTTTTGTAGTATAAGATTTTTATTGTAATTTTTCCTGAGATGTAATTTTAAGATTGAAATTTTGATTTGTGTACAATAGTTTCTTGTAATCTACAGTGATAAAAATTTTATTTCTGTTTCTTCTTTTGTCCAAAGAGTTATGTTTCAAATATTTTAGCTGTATCATTATATGTGACACGATCTATACCCATAGTGGTAACTTATATTACATTGTAAAAATATGTAATTTGTGATCAAATAAAGAGCTATCTATCTATCTCTCAATTGATCAGCAATGGAAATACAGTGAAATTTGAGCAGGAATGCTGTAAAATCTACAACAAGCAGAATGTGTTGGTAGCTATAGCAAATTTGGTCAACACTGTTTATAAGTTAAGAGTCAGAAGCTTTCAAAATGAGAACCAGTGTTGGTTAACATCATCAGCAGCAAGTGCCAGCAGTGAAATTTGGCATCGTCGACTAGGGCACATCAACTACAAGGATCTGTGCAAGATGAAGGCAGGCATTGTTGAAGGTATGATTCTTAAAGCTAAAAAGGACAGTACAAATGCATGTGTTGTTTGCTGTGAAGGCAAACGGTCAAGAAATACTTTCAAGCATCAGGGCACAAAAGCAAATGCTTTGTTAGAGCTTGTGCATGCAGATGTTTGTGATCCAATGGAGAATAAATCAATCGGGGGCTCAAGATATTTTTTACTTTTCGAAGACGATTACAGTAAAATGGTTTTCATTTATTTTTTGAAGTTTAAGTCCGAAGTTTTTAAGAAATTCCAAGAGTTTAAGGCTGTGGTAGAGAATCAAAAGAACAGCAAGATTAAGATTCTAAGATCTGACAATGGTGGAGAATTTTGCAGTAAAGATTTTAAAAAATTTTTGATAAAAAATGGAATTGTGCACCAAAAAACCAACCCTCATACGCCGGAACAAAATGGTGTTCTAGAAAGAATGAACCGTTCCATAGTTGAAAAAGCAAAGTGCTTGTTATTTGATGCTGATTTGGGTAAAAAGTTTTGGGCAGAAGCTGCAAATACAGCAGTTTATTTGAAAAACAGATCAGTCGCTGCAGGACTAGGAGAAAAAACACCATATGAAATTTGGAATGGCAGAAGACCTAATATTGAAAACATTAGGATTTTTGGCAGTACAGCCATGGTCCACATACCAAAAGCAAATAGAACCAAATTAGAGAAAAAATCTAGAAAAATGATTTTGATTGGTTTTGGCGAAAATACCAAGGGCTACCTAGTCTATAACCCAGATGATGGTTCTGTTATGACTAGCAGGGACGTTGTGGTGATAAAAAAAAAGGCTGTAGAAGTTCCAATTACGATAAGCTCAGAGCCAGTGGGGGAAATCGAAAATATTACTGAAGATAGCACTGAAGCTAGCATCTCCGATAATACTGATACCAGTTCAGAATCAGTGAGGGATGAGAGTGAGCATGAGGTAATAGCAAATGAAATAAGTGACACCAATGACAGTGATTTTGTGCCGAATGTTGACATCAACTTAGATGAAACGGTGCGTCAATCAAATCGAGTGCCTAAACCTAAGATATTTGAGGATTTTGTAACCTATATGTGCGCGTCTGGTGAATTGGACGTCGATCCAATTAGTGTAAACGAGGCATTATCAGGACCAGAAAGTGTACAGTGGCGACAAGCAATGAGAGAAGAATACCAGTCATTTATGGACAATGATGCATGGGAGCTTGTAGATGTTCCAGATGGTGCTAATATTGTGGACTGTAAGTGGGTATATAAGAAAAAGAAAAATAGTGACGGTAGTGACCGTTTTCGTGCAAGGCTCGTGGCTAAAGGTTATACACAGAAACCGGGCGTTGACTATGAAGAAACTTTTTCGCCAGTGGTAAGGCATAGTACTTTAAGACTTTTAATTGCTTTGTCAGTACAATTAGATTTAAATATTCATCATTATGGTATTATGACAGCGTTTTTAAATGGTAATTTACATGAAACTTTGTACATGAGGCAGCCAGAAGGTTTTAAGAATTCTGATCATAAAAATAAAGCATGTAAACTTAAAAAGGCCATTTATGAACTAAAACAGTCGTCCATAGTATGGTACGAAAAAGTAGACACAGTTCTTAAAGAAATTAACTATAATAGATCTGAATTAGAACATTGTGTTTATGTTAAAGCTAATGAAAATAAATTAACAATTGTGGCTCTATATGTAGATGAGTTTTTTGTTTTTTCAAACGACTCTGTAGAAACAGAATTATTAAAATCTGCATTGATTAATAATTTTAGACTGAAAGATTTGGGTGAGGCTAAAGAATGTTTAGGTATGAGAGTGGTTCGAAATAAGGAAAAGGGTATTATAACTTTGGATCAGACCGAATACATAAACAAGATTCTAAAAAGGTTTAGTATGAGTAATTGTAAAGCGGTGTCTACACCGTTAGAAACGGATTTAGATTTTGGTTTACAAGTTGAAATTTCCAATAAAGATATTCCATATCAGCAGGCAATTGGTAGTTTAATGTACTTGGCAGTGCTTACCAGGCCTGACATTTGTTATACAGTAAGTTTTATGAGCCAATTTAATAATAACTATACAGAGACACATTGGAAATGTATAAAAAGAATTTTTAAATACTTGCAGGGTACTAAAAAATTTGGTTTGGTTTTTAAAAAATCAAATAATGATTGTAGTATTGAAGGATTTGTAGATGCCGATTGGGCAGGTGATAAACAAGATAGAAAATCATATACAGGGTTTGTGTTTAGATTGTCTGAAAATGTTATATCTTGGGAAAGCCGTAAACAAAGAACTGTAGCTCTATCAAGCACAGAGGCGGAATATATGACAATTTCAGAAGCAGCTAAGGAGGCTATTTACCTCAAGAACCTCATATGTGAATTAATGGGTAAATCAAACTCTTTTAGTGTAAAATTGTATAATGATAATTTGAGTGCCCAGAAACTTGCCTATAACCCAATGTATCATAAACGTTCAAAGCATATCGATATACGTCATCATTTTATCAGATAATGTGTTATGAATAAAAATGTTGAATTGTCTTATGTTCCAACTGATGAAATGACAGCGGATATAATGACAAAAAGTTTAAGTGTCTGTAAACATAATAAGTTTGTAAGTTATATGGGCTTGTACGAAACTAGTTAGATTTGATATCGGTTTTGATGTAGTGGGGGTGTTGTTTTTATACATCAAAATAATCTAGTTGCTATACCATATGCCATAATATGTTTCTCTTAATTTGTATTGGCAACAATGTAATATATGTCTGAATTTCCGTTTCCTGTAAAATAGAATAAACGAGTCGAGATCGAACAGTTGAAGAATGAACAAGTGTTTTATTTTACCGCGCTCTGCTCAACATTATCCTGGTGCCACAAGATGGAACTCAATGTATGACTCAATAGCACAAGTTTTAAAACATAGAGAACATTTAGAAGATCTCTTTGAAAAGCTCAATATTAAGAACCAAATGTTTAAAGATTCCGAATTTGAATATTTGACAGAGTATTGTTCAATACTGGAGCCACCGGCTAATGCTATAGACATTCTACAGCGAGAAGTAAATATTTATTTTGGGTATTTATTGCCGTGTTTGGGATCTCTATATAAAAAGCTCACTCGAATGGAATCAGTCACTATCAATATTGCTCGTCCACTATTAGAGGCATGTCAAGAAGGTTTATTAAACGTTTTAGTAGCTATTTCAACTTCTCAACCTCGGAAGCGAAGCAACTATTGCATCTTTCACGCTGCCGCAATTCAAGCTACGGTGGAAACATTTTTTCCAAAGCTTTCTAGAAGACGATCTAACAGAAAGTATCACGAAGTTTATTTTTGAAAAAGCACATTATTTGAATTTAGAAGCTAACGTAGGGGCCAGCGAGGAGGAATACAAAAATCCTACTAGAAGTATTTTTTTTAATTAGATACTAATAACGACCTACAGAATGAAAACACAAATAAGAAGACTGAGTTGGAGATTCTCCAGTATCTTAATGACCCATCTATGGAAAATGAATCATAAAATAGATATCCGTTTATTAAAAAGTTGTTGTATAAATATAACACATGTTTACCCTCCTCTGCTCCAGTTGAAAGGCTGTTTTCTTTTGCTGCGATCATTAATAGCCCCCGAAGACATGCTCTCTCTGACAAACATTTCGAAGAATTAGTTATTTTGAAAGCGAATAAAAAAACAAAAGTTTCGTTGGTAGGTATTTGTTTTTGTTGTGAAAAATTTCGCGTTTCTTTGTACCTATCTGTTTATTATAGTACCATTAGTAGTATTAGTACCTAGTTTTGTTCAGTTATTTTTTATTTTCCTTAATTTTACGTTTGTTTTATTTCAACAAATAAATCATATTATATAAAAAACAGTTGTTATTATTGGTCAATTTGTTAAAGGTAAGTACTATATCAAAATGAGTTCAAGTTTAACTATAAATGTCGAAATTTTTTAAATTTCTTTCTAAAAATTTATTTCTATAATAAAGTGTGATAGTACCTACTGCTATTAAAAAAAATACAGGTAGGTAGTACCTATACAATTTTTTTTTGTAAAATGTAAAAAAGGTAATTCAATTGCGCATATACTAATTTAATTTTAAAAATGTAATTCAATTACCAAAATATAATTGAATTACTCAGAGTAATTTAATTGCCAAAAAGTACCTATAATTTATAGATTCAGAGTAATTCAATTACTTTTAGGGTAGTTCCATCACTTTAAAGTAATTGAATTAGTATAAAAGTAATTGAATAAAACTCAGTAATTCGAATGCGGTAATTGATCAAGGAATCAATTACTTTTAGTGGGTAATTGGTAATTTAAATATTTTTATCATACTGTTAGTAATTGGTAATTGTAATTGATGCCTTTTTGGGAGGGTAATGGGTAATTGTAATTAAATTACTTTTTAAGAGTAATTGCGACAGATCTGTCTAGGAGTCCCCCAATTATAATACATATAAACATTTTAAGTTCTTTAGATTTCGTATAGTCTTCTATCCGATCCCCGTATAACGTAAAGTTTTAGTTTTTAGTTATTATATTATTTTTAAGATATACGGCCGGTGTGAAACGATATCAACCAAAGGAAACCAATCCCAAACTGTTATTATATTATTTTTAAGATATACGGTGTTAAACGATATCAACCAAAGGAAACCAATCCCAAATTATTTGGAGAAAAAAAGTCCGATGAAGATATTTCAAAAATCAACACGATATTTCGGAAAACATGCCTAAACCAAGAAAGAAATTTGAAAGCCCAAGATGAATTACTCGCCTATTGTACTTATGATCTTAGTTCCTTGCTAAGAAACGTTTGGGAATTTCGAGACAAGGCTCAACTGCATAATAAGGACCACAGTACTTTCATGTAAATATATCCATTATTTGCTAAAAAAAAAACTTAGCAACACCGCTTTTGTTTACAGCATAGATAAAGTCCGTTTCAATTAAACTTAATGGTGACTATTGTCATTATTTACAGTCGATTTATGTCAACGTCATTGGCGTAAAGATCAAACGGAGCCGCACTTAAAATTATGGAAAATTTGTTTTCGCAATAATTATTGTTAAATTAAATGATATATTGTAAAATACATAAACATCAAAAGCGTAATTTTTAGACTCCATTTAATCTTTCAACAATATTACTAGCTCTTACAAAGTGTTTCTGATGTATTTTCTGTAGAATATTGAGATAGAGTTAAAAGGAAAGGTTGTAAACCTTTCGAGAATAACGGGGTAGTGTTGGAGAGTCTTCAGGTACAATCTATTGATCCCAAACATCAAGTTATACTTGTCCATAAATACATTATTATTATCCATATATTCCTTTCGTTTACAGTTTTAGGAAATGTAATCCAAATAGATAGGTAATAGGCGATTATAAATAACATTAATCAATTGCTCGACTCGCTTTGCTGACTGAATGCAAAATTAATACTTTTTATTATGATTAGGTACAACACTGCAGGTTAAACCCTTTATGGCGCTCTGCGAGCGATAAGTGTGCCGAAAATCTTATCAGCAGTATGCTCAAGAGCAGAACCCGAAATGTGTTAGCAGTATTCCAGCGATGGTCGAATTTGGGCGTCAAAAGTTGTTGGGGTGTATGGAGGTTCTTAATTCGGAGAAGTATCCAGAGCTTCTTCAAGGCTGGCTTAGCTATTGCCGCAACACGAATTGATGAAGCCAAGGGAATCGTGTGTCCCGCCATGCCTATATATGGCTCTTTAACATTTACTTTTTTAGAAAAACTGGCGTCTGGGTTTCCTGGCGTTAAATTCTATTTGGTTCTCGATTCTACAGCGGGTTTTCTTTTGGTGTTTTCCCTTAGAAATTAACCGTTAAATGTGAAGAGAATAGTTCTGACAGTTCTTTCCTGGGCTTTGATCACGATAGTAGCATTTAGACGTGTAGAAGGTGGAAAGCACGTACGAACACAAGCTTTCAAATCATGCGACAACCTCACAGTCGCCGACAGACCAACTAGAGAGCTATTGGAAAACTAGCTGTAGTAGCAATTTTACTGGAAGAAGAAGAATATTAATCAGATTATGTAGAAGTACAACAGAGGAAACGGAGGTTTTCTGTCCATCCCATGAACATAAAACGAAAAGAGGAGAATTTCACACACTATACAAGAAGCTCATAGAGGTGTTTTTTCGACGCTCCCTAATCCTTGTTCATAAGCATTGTTGTATCCTGATCGTTCCGATGCCTTGTCCAGTTGCAGTACTCCTGGCGATAACGTCTATGGTGATGGTGTGCTATAGAAATCATTTCGTGGTTCTGACAATTGGGTTTCATTTGATGTAAGCGAACCGAGAGGTGATTCTACATATATTCAGAAGAAGAACTCGGACCTCTTCCTATAGTTTCGAACTTCATTTGAGATACACAAGTTTGAGACGTCGAAGAAATAGTTACTTCCACGTTTGCATCGTTAACCTCAACTTCTGCCGATTAAAATACGACTATACGTACGAGCATTAAAAAAAAAACTGTATTGATCTAAATTCTTAAGTTATTTCAAGTTTTTGCTTTGATACCCAATAGCATACACATTTGCAACCACGGTCCCTTTCTATAACTGTCAAATTTTACATTTTCTCCAAAAAATTACGAAAATTGGCATTATTTGTCAAAATTTCTAAAAAGGTCAAAGGAAAAAGTTGCTTGTTTTTTAATGTGTTGCCCCATACCAACCGTCTGCGTCTGGTAGAAGTTTAATTTTTTTACCCTGGGTCATTTCTGGATTATCCAAATTTGAGCAGAACTCAATAATTATACTTATTTGTTTATTACTAAAACTACATTCCGAATGTATATTAACTGTTGTTCTAAATAGTGCTCGGAATTTTTTAAATTTAAGTACTCGAATACTCACTTTATTTATTATTCAAATATTTAAGTTATTCAATATTCGAATATCATCTACGAGTATTCAAATAATTGATTACGAATATTTAAATATTGAAATATCCACTCATAGGTGATATTCAAACATTAAATAAGTTGATTAATTTATTTTTAGTACCTACCTTTAATTTCAATTTCAGCTTTTGCTTCTACGTATTTAAAAAAATGAAAACTTTTAAGTATATGCACTTCTAATTGTCGGTAATATTTGACCTTCTAACAGCTCCAAGTATCTTCGACCATTCAATGTGTGTTTATAGAAGATGTATAATATCAAAGAATATGTAGTATATTATACAGGGTGTTTCAATAAAAACTCCAAGGCCAATTATTTCGAAAACTATAAGTGACATGTAAATTCTGTAAACGCCAGTTTTTAGCCCCTATCATTGGCTTAACAACTGTGTAAAAAATGTGTTTAAATAATACAAGATGTAGGTGGCGCCATGGTGCAAAGAATTTTTTCGATGACAGGAACTTTTAAATGTTGTGTTTCTTAAAGATAATTAATTTTTGATCAAATTATGTCTCATAAAAAATTTTGATAAATCCAACATGAACGGAGATATTTGGGGTTAAGTTTTATATTAAAATAATTTTAACGAATATTTTAATTATAAATATTTTTGATATCCTTTAGCAGATTTTAATTTAATTTTGTTAATGATAATTTTAGAGATAAAACGCTCATGTAGCGCTAAATTATTACGTCCAGTGACGTCTTAGGGGACGCCTTAACAAATAATATTGATAAAAAATAAGACGCCACTGAGTTTTTGGTAATTTTTATATTTTTTTCTGATTAAGCAACTAAAAATATCCTTTTATTGTCTGTTAAATTGTTTTCATATCTTGCTTTGTTTTCGAGAAATAAAAATAAAAACAATTTTATTGCATATGCATTAAGAAACAAAACCATAAATTATCAATACGTTGTATTTTTTGTTGTTTAAAAGCAAGGTTAAAACATTAAAGCATAATAAAATAAAATTAAAAGATGTTTTAAATTTTATGAAAGAACTGATAAGAAATTATACAAAATTATTAATGAAAATTAGAACAATACGGTTTTCATACACACACATAGCAAATCGATATAATAATTCGGTTCTGCAAACTCTTAATAGTGTATTTCGATTAATAGCGGCTATAGTAGTATAAATTTTGTTGTACAGGTCAGCCATGTCTTCTATTGGTTCCTTATAGATTTCATTTTGTAAGTAGCCCCATAAATAAAAGTCCATCGGGGTGAGATCAGGGGACCTTGCTGGCCATCTAAGATCCCCATTTGTGCTGATCACTTTTCCTGGAAACGTCACATTTAGATGATTCATAACGATATTGCTATTGTGTGCTGGGGCACCGTCTTGATGAAACCACATAGTATTTACGTCAATTCCTACATTTTGTAACAGCAAAGGGAAATCGTTTTGCAGAAATTGTAAATAACGAACTGAAGTTAAATGTTCATGGTACAAATAGGGCCCGATTATGTAACCATTGACAAAACCACACCAAACATTTACCCCAAATCGTGTTTGAAATTTAGTCTGTCGCATCCAGTTAGGATTTTCCCAGTACCAGTAGCGACAATTATGTCTGCTAATTACTCCATTATTGTGAAACCGGGATTCGTCACTCCACATAATTTGGTTTATTAAATTTGAATTTTCTTCAAAAAGAATATGAAAATGTGCCAAGAAAATTTAATCTGCGCTGGTAATCTTCTGGTTGTAGATGATGCGCTTGAATCTTGTATGGAAAAACCCATTTCCTTTTAGGATTCTGCGACACGAATTTACTGTAATATTAGTTTCATCTTTTAATTTTTTTAATGACGTTTGTGGGCTATTTTCTACTGTTTGTAGGACTATAGCTACATTTTCGTCATTCGTAACCCTCTTCCTTCTTGGAACCTTTCCCTTTTTAAAGCTACCATATGTAGCTAAGTTGGTACACAAAGCTACAAAAGATTTGCGATCGGGCGTTGGTCTATCTGGAAAACGAGCTCGATAGCAGCGCACAGCTTCTGAAGCATTTTAATGGCATTCTTCATAAACTAAAACCATGTTCAATTTGTCTTGATTTGTATGGTGAACCATTTTTATTTTAAAAATGTAGAAATTGCAAATTCTGACACTGACACTGAGTGTTAATAATGGTAATTATTTAATGATTTTTGTTTTCCAGAGATATGCATTTTTATTTCTCGAAAACGAAGCAAGATATGAAAACAATTTACCAGACAATAAAAGAATATTTTTAGTTGCTTAGTCCGAAAAAAATATAAAAATTACCCAAGAACTCAGTGGCGTCTTATTTTTTGCAACCCGAGCGTTTTATCACTAAAATTATCATTACCAAAATTAAATTAAAATCTGCTAACGGATACTAAAAATATTTATAATTAAAATATTCGTTAAAATTATTTTAATAAAAAACTTAACCCCAAATATCTCCGTTCATGTTGGATTTATCAAAAATTTTTATGAGACATAATTTGATCAAAAATTAATTATCTTTAAGAACCACAACATTTAAAAGTTCCTGTCATCGAAAAAATTGTTTGCACCATGGCGCTACCTACATCTTGTATTATTTAAACAAATTTTTTTACACAGTTGTGAAGCCAATCATAGAGGCTAAAAACTGGCGTTTGCAGAATTTACATGTCATCCTTAGTTTTCGAAATAATTGGCCTGGGAGTTTTTATTAAAGCACCCTGTATAATACCACAGTAATAAGTTAACAGAATTTTTTTTCGGTCATAAAAAAACAAACTCATTTAAGATACAACATTTACTTAATACAATTTACAATTAACGCGTTTTTTATATAAAGGCTCGTGCACGTGTCATTGGATAGTTTTAAAGTAAAGATATTTGATAATTGAATTCTCGAATATTGCAACATTTAACGTGCAGTTATTCGAATATTCAAATATGTGAATACTCGAATAATCGAACATATGAATATTTTTAAAGAAAAATATTCGGTATTTGAGTATTTGAATATTCGAATAGTCGAATAATCCGAGTTTGATTCCTAGCACTAGTTCGAAATAATTATTTTCTAGGAAAATAGAAATACGCCAATAGAACGTAAACCGAATATAAATATATCAGTGAAAAACAGCCTTGACTGAAATTTAATATTACTGCACTTTTTGCAACATAAGTTTTTATTTTAATAATTATTGATTCTGACGCCAAAGTGAAGAATTACATGAAAATAATCAAACCAAATTATAAATGCTTACTCTTCAAGAGGTAAGTTTGCTTTCAAAAAGTCAGCATTTTTTAATAATTCAGTGACACGAAGAATATTTTATTTATTAAATTTCGTTTATTTATTTTATGCCATTCTTAGATTCTTTGGCTTCAGAACCAACAATTTAGTAAAGGCTGTTTTAGTATTTTTCTAATCAATCGAGACTGAAAGTTGAAATAAGTTCGGTTTTGTAGGTATTAGTACAAAATAAATCAACTTTGCGCCAAGATTGATGAGGTCTTATTGGTGTGTTTTCTATTTTCCTAGAAAGTAATTATTTAGACCAACAATTACTAACAAAAACATTACAAATGTAGTTTTAGTATAATCAAATATAATTATTCAGGTCTGATCAAATTCGGATATTCCAGGCCAGGGTAAAAAATTTTTAAAAAATGAAACTTGAACCAGAGGATTAAATTGACACGAGGACAAAACATTAGGAAACAAGCAAATTTTTCCTTCGACTTTGACTTTTCGAAATTTTGACAAATAATGCAACTTTTCGTAAGTTTTTGGGGAAAATGTCATATTTGACAGTTACAGGAAGTCACGTGATCGCAAATGTGCATGTCATTAGGCATCATTTTTAAAGCAAAAACAAAGGACAAATAAAAATTTACCGCGAATAAAAAAATTCAAACTTTATCGAGGACACTGTATAAAATCTCCCTTAATGTTTTATTAACTATTTAGAATAAAATAAAAGTAGTAATAGGTAAAATAATTTATAGAAATAATGATTTATTCATAATTATTATTTTTAAGGGACCTTGCTGAAACTAGACAAGAAGGAAACAATGACGTATATTGTGACTTTTGGGCCACTTATAACGTTTCTACGAACAATATTAATTTGGCGAATATATTCGAATCTTTCGACGCGAACTCTACTTCCTTACTCAAAGAATGGCTCTTGCTTCAAAACACTACATCGCTGAGTTTAGAAGCATACTTGTTGTCACCCCAAGCCCCTGCGTTAGTTCTCCACCAGATTCCAAATACGTGCAAGCGACTGTTCATGATTGCTTTTGAAAGAAGGGTGGCCACAGAATGCTTTTCGAAAATTTTTCAACACAATCAGAGAATTATCTGCAAAAAATTAGATACTGACCACTTACTAACTGGATGGGTGTTTGACAATGGCAATAACATTGCTATTTTCGTTGAGGGGTTATCCATTGGTAAGAAATTTGTTATCATTATGTAAAATTAAAAACAAAAAAGACGAACAAGTGCGAGTATGACTCGCCCCCTGAGAGTTCCATAATATCTTAAGCTTGAAAAGGAGGACATAGAAAGTGCGGTATTCGCTCCTACTGTTCTGTCACGACCACTGAACTCCCACCAGTTATATATATATATGTGGTCACGACTGGCCGCGCGAAGGGTGCCACTGGTGCCAGACAGATTGCTTCAAGAAATCGTAAAATCGTAAACTTACCAGCTAAAATACGGTAACTTTTTAATAGCGCTAGATAAAATTTTGCCATTTCTTTATACATTCTTGACCATATTGTGATGTTGAAAGTTTCGTGTTTTCTTGTCAGAGGAGTTTTGGGGCATCATTGCTACTACCGTGCGAGCAAAAATCATTTTCATCCCAGAGGGCTTGGACTGAAAAACTTAGGGCTTTGTTTAGATCACAATTATAAGGGGACGATATATCTAACCATATTTAGGTTAAAATTGTGTCGAATTCATATTACGACATGATATGCCAAACTGATGAATATTAAAATAAGTAAACAAATTCAAATTTATTTTTGTTGTTTACATAGTTAACAAAGTAAGAAATAAACGAAAAAAAAAATCATAGAAATTACCGAAATTGGTCATTTCCATGCTCCAAGCATAAATTCAAACGTCTCTTCATATTTTCGAAAGCGTTGACCAGCGTCTCTTTAGAAATGTACCAAATTCTTGGATAATTCTTGTAACTGTTCTAAATTTTCAACTGATGTTTTAAAAAATATTGTTCTTTAAATAAGGAAAAATGAAGACATCCATAACCGTTAAACTTGGTGATCTGGGTGGGAATTCAATGTCTGTTTGAAAACTGATCAAAACGTAGAACCAAGCTTCATGAGAAAAAAATGTGAGGTCTAATAGATTATTTATGTCCAATAAGTATTGGGTAAACCACTGACAGTAATTCTTGCGTCTATCTGCGTCGCTATTTTTTCTCCGATAAGCAGTACCGCCTTAGATGCAAAGCACACTTTGGTGATAATAATTATTGTTCGCAAGGTATAACTTGATAACTGAGGCGTAGATATTATTAATTTTTAGAAGACAAATACTATATAATCTGCATTCATGCCAAACGAATTCTAATACAAAATAACAATAAGACAATGCTCAGGGGATTTCCCGCGACCACGCCTTTTGCATTGCAACTATAATACCAGCGAATAACCGAGAAAATGTCAGCAAAACTGTAGATTTACGTCTAACTTAAGTAGGTGCAGGGTGCAGGTGCTACAATCTACAAAATTAACTTCAATTTCTAATAATAATTTAATATTCTTGACTATAACTTTTAATTGCCTCTCTTTTTTTTAAACAATCTATAATTCTACAGATTACAGATGATACAATGTGAGCAAACGTAAAAAAATTGTATACAGTATGTCCACGGATGAGGTTTACAAGAGGACAAATGGACTAAAAATTGAAAGATACGAAAAAAAGTCACTCTTAATAAACGTTTTTGCTTGTCTAGAAAATACGATTCATCATAAGAAACTTCAATTTTTTTTATACAGGGTGGGTAAAAACTGCAAAAATGTTATTTTGATTAAGAGTAAACATACTTTATTTTGAAAGATACGAAAAACAGTCACTCTTAATAAACGTTTTTACTTGAATAATGAATAGGTGATACTTGTTGTCAATGTCTTTATTTAATGAAGTAATTATAATAATAATAATAATACGAACATTTTTATTAACATGAAAAGAATAAAATAACGATTTCATAATTCAAAAGCTCCATCCCCATACTCGACACATTTTTCTAATTGCTTTCTCAAATAAGTGAAAGAATTTCTGATTTCTTCCTGAGATATCGATTGGACAGTCTGGATAATTCTGCCCTTCATACTTCAATATCATTTGGTACTGCGGTAGCAAAAACAATTTATTTTAAACGGCCCCATAAAAACATATCCGCCAAGGTTAAGTCGGGGCTTCTTAGGGGCCACAAAACTGGGCCATTCCTGCCAATCCACCTTGGACCAAATCTGCGGTCAAGCCATTCTCTAACCTCACGAGCGAAATGGGCTGGACAACCATCTTGCTGAAAATACATATTTTGTCGAAAATTTAATGGTAGATTTTCGAGTTCATCATTGAAAATGTATCCAGCATTTCTAAATATGATAATCTATTGCACGTGTTATCAAAAAAATATGGCCATATGATGCCATGGATGGATATCGCGCACCAGACGTTCACTTTTGTGAAATATTGTCTTCTCGTCATAATTCTGAATTCGGGATTTTCTAAAGACCAGTACCTAACGTGCTGGCTTGCAACGGTTCCATTGGTAGAAAATGTACTTTCATCAGAAAACATGATACATTTATAAAAATCAACATTTCCACTTAAAATTTTGTCTCCTATCCACAAGCAAAAATCAAGTCGTTTCGCGTCATCTCCCTCTTCTTCCAATCTTTGATTAAAGTGCGGTTTATACGGATGCAATTTATTTGCTTTAAGGATCTTCTGAATTTGACTTTTTTTCACAACTTCCAACTGAGTAACACGATTTCTAAGGGACGTCATAGGATTTTCTTCAACAGATTGAAGAACTTGTCACATATGTAATATTAACCTCAGTACTGTGTCTCCGCCACTGCATGGTGCGCATACTCATTATAACCTTTGTGAGAATAAAAGCAACCGAGATCGCTAGGTTATCTCTCTCTACTTTTCTCGACGTGAACTAAAACAAGCCTCGCGATCACGGCCAAGTATAGTGTGAATCATTGTTTTATTCAGCAACCTCCAACCCCCTAATAATATAAGCAATCAAGACATATAACATGGCGCAGTCGTAAGTACGAAATTCTTCGCCCCCAAGAAGAGGGAAGCACAGAAAATACCAGGAAATGATAAGGTTATTGAAATGACATAACCTGAGAAAAATGGTTGACCACGTTGTGCCGCCAACTGAATTAAGTTTCCAAGGTAATTTATCAGATAATTGGAACTTTTTTGAACAAAAATTTAATATTTATTTCCAAGCCAGTAAATTAGACGGCGAGACCGACAAGTTAAAAGCCAGCCTATTACTCAATAGAGTTGGAGATAAGGCTGTTAGAATTTATAATAATTTTGAATGGGAAAATGCAGAAGAAAAATTGTCATATAAAGCAATTTTGAAGAAATACAAGGAATTCAATTACCTAGGCATTCACCAACTCGTACCAGGTCTGGACGAATGGTGAAACCACCAGTTAGACTTAGTTTATAATTACCTAAACGATAGTTCCTTTAGCTATTAGTCTTATCACTTAGTGTTATGTATATATATTGTAAATGGTAACTAGTAATTGTATATATATATTGTTAGTCCTAATTCGTGTCTGCTTGTGTATGTAATAAAGTGTTTTACGCCTTAAATGTTTGAGTAATAAGTAATGTCCACTATACACAAGAAAACACATCACATTAACTTTAGAAAATTTTATATTTATAATTTCACATTTGCTTGACTACAATAAATTAATGTATATACTTGCTTTAAAAAAAAGGGAGATGTCACATATGTAATATTAACCTCAGTACTGTGTCTCCGCCACTGCATGGTGCGCATACTCATTATAACCTTTGTGAGAATAAAAGCAACCGAGATCGCCAGGTTATCTCTCTCTACTTTTCTCGACGTGAACTAAAACAAGCCTCGCGATCACGGCCAAGTATAATGTGAATCATTGTTTTATTCAGCAACCTCCAACCCCCTAATAATATGGGCAATCAAGACATATAACAAAATTTTGTCTCCTATCCACAAGCAAAAATCAAGTCGTTTCGCGTCATCTCCCTCTTCTTCCAATCTTTGATTAAAGTGCGGTTTATACGGATGCAATTTATTTGCTTTAAGGATCTTCTGAATTTGACTTTTTTTCACAACTTCCAACTGAGTAACACGATTTCTAAGGGACGTCATAGGATTTTCTTCAACAGATTGAAGAACTAAGACTGTAGCAGCATCATCATGGTCGTATTTCTTCTTTTTTTTTTTGAGATACAAAACCGAACCAGTTCTCTGGAACTTTTTTATTAACTTGCAGATTGGCATCCTAGTTATTGGGACTCCTACAAATTTCTCGCTAAATTGTTCCATGACGTAGCGGTATGAAACTTGACCATCCCCATAACATTGTATTATAAAAACTCTTTGTTCAGTAGATAGCATTTCTACTTAAATAATAACTTCATTAAATAAAGACATTGACAACAAGTACCTCTATCACCTTAAGTGGCATTATTATTTTAACTAGTTTCACCAGTCAGGGGTGTGCCAGCGAATACTTTTTGGGAAATAATTTTTACATAGGTAAACCTTTTAATGAATTGTTCTACTTCGGTTTGTTGTGTAGAAAACACATTCATTAAGAGTGGATTTTTTTCGTATCTTTCAAAATAAAGTATGTTTAACCACAGAACTCATGTTTACTCTTAAGCAAAATAACATTTTTGCAGTTTTTACCCACCCTGTATAAAAAAATTGAAGTTTCTTATGATGAATCGTATTTTCTAGACAAGCAAAAACGTTTATTAAGTGTGACTTTTTTTCGTATCTTTCAATTTTTAGTCCATTTGTCCTCTTGTAAACCCCATCCGTGGACATTACTGTATATACATAACGTGAGATTCGATATAAAATTGGTAGATCTCACGAGAAATCTTGGTATCTGATACACTGACCGCGGGGCCCGCCGTAGCGTCGTTGTTACACTGCAGGCGCGCGAGACTGCCCACCGATAGGAGCACGTCATTGGAGGTCGCTTGCAAAGGCCCGGTTGGCGATATTCGTTTTAGGTCTATGGGAATTAAAAACAATAGTCTTTTATTTCAGGAACAACCGTATATTTTCATTGCATTGAGCCAGAAGCTTGAATATATTTTTACAGGACTATCGGGATGTAGATCTCAGTATTTGAGAATAGTTTCAGCTTCATACCATTCCATTGGCCCTTTCTAAGAAAAAGTACCTTGACGGATAGACAGACACGGAAAACAAAATGATCCTATAAGGGTTCCGTGTTTCCATTTGAGGCACTATCTATGACAGCAACAATGATTAATAACTATCTGTATGACCAGTACCTACACCTACATGCGTTACATTTTCTAATCATATATGCATATTTTTATTTTTAGCGTTTTTAGTTTAAAATGTCGCTTGTGGTTCTCAAATTCAAGCGTATGCAAACAAACCGAACTTATGCAATTTTTGCGCAACACGGTTTTTTCAGAGTTATCTTTTTACTCAAGGTTCTACCACAGTCCTCATAAAAAAAGCAAGCGCATCCACTACAATAATATCCAGGTTATTGAAGTACAATGTCTTTTCTGACGAAATTAAGAACCAAAAATGAATTAAAAACTGACTAGTGAATAAAGTGTACTGGACTGGTGATCCTTGCATTAAGCAGAAGCGAATAGAACAATGCTGCAAATCCGCAGACTATTACAGGAAAGAATCCTTCTGGGGAGAACAGAATAAGCAATCTTAACATAGAAAACAATATAGTATATATTAAGTTATAAAATAATAAGTTTAAATCCGGTCCTACGAAAAAAGTGTACATAGTGGCAACACTGTAAGACTTTGGTCTCTTCGCAAGATGGCGATCGGCAAGAAGATGCAAACCACAATTAACTAACCTGAACTAACCTTAGTCTTCGTTGAACCACAACGCGCGAGTGTTTTCTGGCGTATTATATACAGTGTCACCATTAAAGTCCGCACCATATGGAACTTTTTTTTATTAATGAGGTTAGTTAAAATTAAATTTCGGCAATCGTTTTTGCTTCAAATTAGACTAAAAATTATATAATCAAATGTCACCATCTGTCATTCGGTATCTGTCAAAAATTACATTTTAATCAAAAAATACTGAAAATGGCATTGTTTTACCGAATTTCAAAAAATTTTATTAGAAAAAGTTGTTTCTAGTACAATTCTTGGCCTAAATACAAAGTTTCAGTTTCTAGCTCAAAGTTGATTTTTTGCCATTTTTTCTAATTAACTTTTTTTTTATTTAATGTAAGTTCGCTTAATGGATATTAAACTATTTGCTTATACCATACTCAATATTTTATTTAGTTTGTATGAGCTTTTTTTTACTAGAATGCCATTTTTTTTTCGAAATTTAAATTTAGAGGCAAAAAAATTTGACACAGGTGGTGCAAAGTTATCCTAATTTAAAAATTTTAACAGATAGACGTCAGATATTCCATTTTTTTGATAGTACATACACCTAAGAAGTTTAAAAAACTTATAATAAAATTCCCAGATATCAGATTAGTTCAAAATTTAGACACATTTTCTTTTTATCCACAATAAAATATCAAGGCAATTTTGAATTTTATAAGTAGGCTATGGAAAAAAAAACGAATTAGAGTGCCGAATAAATAAAAGAAATGTCATAAATTTGAATATTTTCGCAAGTTATAGTTTTCATCATTATGGACAGATGAAGCCACATTCTCTTCGAACGGTACCGTGAGCTCACAAAATTGCCGATGGTGGTCCCAAGAAAATCCTAACTTCACAATTGAATGTCGCGACCAGTATCATTTTAAAACCAATGTTTGGTGTGGAATTTTGAAAGATGAGCTTATTCTTGATAACGAGATTACCGAAGTTTTGGATAACATGCCCTTACACCATAGACATAACTTATGGTATCAGCTTGATGGTGCACCCATACATCAAACTGTAGCAGTGAAAGAACGCATAAACCAATTATTTCAAAACAGAGTTATAGGGCGTGATAGAGAATGTCACTGGCCACCCAGGTCGCCTGACATAACCCCACTAGACTTTTTTCTGTGGGGTTATCTTAAGCAGAAAGTTTATAAGAATCGACCGTTTAGAAATATCGAGCATTTGGAACAAACGATAAGACAGTGTTGTGCCGATATAAGACCAAGCATTTTACAAAATGCTGTCAAAGACGTTTATAGACGGACGGGTCTTTGTATAGAGCGAGAAGGACGTCACACTGAAATGTGAAATTTATATTGCTTTTGTGTTACCTATTTAAAATGATTAAAGTTCCTTTTTGTTCCTTTTAATAATAATGATAGTTTTAAGTATAAAATAAAATTTTTATCAAATATTTAGATGTATTTGTCATTTGAAAAACGAAACATCTGACGTCCATCTGTTAAAATTTTTAAATTAGGATAACTTTGCACCACCTGTGTCAAATTTTTTTGCCTCTAATTTTAAATTTCGAAAAAAAATGGCATTCTAGTAAAAAAAAGCTCATACAAACTAAATAAAATATTGAGTATGGTATAAGCAAATAGTTTAATATCCATTAAGCGAACTTACATTAAATAAAAAAAAAGTTAATTAGAAAAAATGGCAAAAAAATCAACTTTGAGCTAGAAAACAGAAACTTTGTATTTAGGCCAAGAATTGTACTAGAAACAACTTTTTCTAATAAAATTTTTTAAATTCGGTAAAACAATGCAATTTTTCAGCATTTTTTGATTAAAATGTAATTTTTGACAGATACCGAATGACAGATGGTGACATTTGATTATATAATTTTTAGTCTAATTTGAAGCAAAAACGATTGTCGAAATTTAATTTTAACTAACCTCATTAATAAAAAAAAGTTCCATATGGTGCGGACTTTAATGGTGACACTGTATATATATAGTATGACAAGTAATGGAAACCTCATCAGTATCTAAAAAATGATGGGAAGTCTGACGGGGGGCGGTAGGAATCAAAATATGTCCTCTTCGTCAAGAACGCAAACACAAATCAATTAGTTTCCGATACTAGGGACAAGACAAATTTGAACTGTTCGCAGACAGTCTCCATTTGGGTGTTAAGGTTTAAAAAAAAATCGATTGCAGTCGTGCGTTTTATCAGAAAGTGGCCATTTTCAACTGTTGTATATTTTTTCTATCATTATTTCAAAAAATAATTTTATTTTCAATTTAAATGTTTTAATTAACTTTGAAATACATAGGTGTTTTTCTTGTGCATGCAATAAAATGTTCTTTTGTCTCTCGAAAAGGAAGCAAGATACGAAAACAATTCAGGAAACAAAAAAGTTGTATTATTGGTTGGTAAAACCGAAAAAAAAATGTCAAAATTAGAAAAAAGTCAGTGACGTATTATATTTTTTTGTCAATAATATTAGTTAAGGTGCTCTCCGGGAAGCCACTGGACTTAATCAATTTAATCTAGTCAGAGCTAATTAAGTCCCTTATTATTATGAATAACGGTACCAAATTTCAATATAACCGGGAAAAGGATAATTAAGAAAATTATAAAAAAACAATTTTTTTTAAAAAAACTTTAACATCCTGTATATCAAAAACGGGACAACTCATGTTCATATGAACTTTTTCTCCTAGAATATCATAAGGAATCACTCCCTTAAGTTACATACCGTACTTCTAAAACACCCTGTACCTATAATAATAAGAATAAATATAAATCAATATATACAGTGACCGGCAAAGAGTTCGCAATATATGGGATCGGATATGCATGTCCCATAACCTTAAAATATATTTTGGCATACGTCACGTGACTACTGGTATGGCTTGAAAGTTGAATAAACGAATATGAAATCATCAGAAATCAGATTAGTTGATGAGATATCGAAAAAATTCCAAGAATAAAAAGTGTTTAGAATTCCATTAGAACCTTATATACAATGTTTGGGATATCTACTTGAAAAAACATAAAATCGAATGAATTTCTTTGTAAATATTTTTTTACCGAATTAAAAGTTTCCATATTTTTCCTTTCTAATAGCTTCATTACAACTTTATGATATTTCTGTGTTTTCGCTTTGTGAAGTATTTTATTAACTCTTTCTACTTAAATATTAAGTTTTGTATTTAAAATGCCCCCATCACTATCCCTCGCAGAGAAAATAGAACTTATTTTAATTTGTATTGTAATGACCCGGGACGCGATAAAAATACAGGGGAAATCTAAGACATTCAGTTTAAGCGGGTAGGAATTAACTAAGTGTATGTATCTAAAAAGGACCTACTATATTTCTATTAGAAGATAACAATTAATTCTCATTTATGCGGTACTTAATTATAAATTATAATTACATGGATTTCGGAAAAGCAAGGAAATAAAATAAACTATAATCAAAGATCTATTCGAAAATATTGCAAAATAATAATTAAAACAAACTCACTCTAATAACCGAAGGGAAATAACTGCAATCTGTGCTTTATTGAAAAATTATTTTAAGCAAAATTAAAATGGAATCCTCACGAAAGTCGTAAAACATTGACCCTAAATATTAAAAACGCGAATCAATTTAATCTCATTAGTCATATCCACAAACACCTGCCCCGCGGAGAAAAGAGATTCCAAATCAATAATACACCCTCGTAAGCAATAAAATTAACGCGGTAAAAGCAAGAATTCAGGGAAAAGCCATAAAAAAGATATAAATAGAATACTCGCAAGAACTGGGTCAGCCTCCCAAAAGAACATAAAAATTGTTGTCTGTCTCGTTTTACCCCGGTTGAAACACCGTGCGCTATCTCTCTCTTGGCCAATTTTCTAGCACAAATTTCTCAGTATTAGGGGGTGGGTCGTAAATGTCAACTCCAAGAAAAGGGAAATACGGGAGCGAAAAGGGGTGATGATTTATGGGATTTTGGGGTATAAAAACGGATGAGATGGACGTTGCAGGACAGTCACTAACAGGCTGCGGGTCTTACCGGAAGTGCTGCCCGAATAAAATTCTGAATCAACAGTCGAAACCAGATCGCGAGTCTTACCGGAAGTGCTGCCCGAATGAATTTCTGAATTGATAGCCGAATAAAAGTAACGCGATATACCGGGAAAGTCGGAAGTCTAGAGCTCGACCGTTTAGTGTTAAATAAGTGCCGGGTTAAAAAATGGTAATAAAAAGTAAGCAAGTTTTATGGCTAAATTTTGGGTTATTTGAGTAGTAGTTAGAATTTTAAATATGGGTAATGCATTAAGCAAACTATGGTCAGAACTGGCTAGATATGTAGCGATTGAGTATTATCTGACGATGTGACAAGGAAATGAAATAAAACTATATTAAACTTAAATGTAATCATAATATAATCATAATAATAAGATGAAACCGAATAGTGCTATTTGATAATTTACTTTAGATGTGTGGCTTCCGTACTCAACCCAAATATATATAGTCATGAACAAAATTTTGTGTTTTCTTGTGGATCCAGAGATCCTCCAGCCAGAACTAGGAAGGGTAGGGAACGGTTTAGGGCTACCTGAACGACAAGCCAAATAGGTGTAGCAAATAAAAGAGAGGTGGGTCTTAGAGAGGGGCAGATCGACGGGATCTTCACGAACCCCGCAAATTAACAGCTTGTCACCGCCTACTACAAAGAGGGGAGTCTGCAAGGATTCTCCGAGGATTTGCCGCTCGATCCGATACTGACAGGTAGTATGGTAGGGTGTTACAATTGGTGTCAGAGGTGTGGGGTTAGTCAAAAGTGAGTGAGAACTGTATCTGAAGATCCTAGCCTAAGGAACACGAGTTCTACCCCCCTAGGTGAGTCTATCTGCCCAAAAAGAAGACATGGCGACCACTACTACAACAGCCGCCACCGCAACGACAACCACCACCACCACCACCACGGTAGCAGCACCGTCCCCAACATCAGGAGCGACTACTCTTGCAGCCGGTAATGTGATGATTGGTTTAGATTCTCTACCTATATACGATGGGACCAGTCCCATCGATGATTTCCTAGCAATAGTGGAGGGAACCGGAACATTAGTAAATTGGACAGAGACCCAGATGGTAGCAATCACCTTGTTAAAACTTCGCAACAAGGCTAAGCAGTTCATTGATTCCGAACCTACCCTGAGAAGTACCACGAGTTGGACCACATTGAAAAATTGTCTGAAGGACCAGTTCAAGCGCCAATTTGTTAAAGGATCTGCCATGAAAAATTTTATCGAGTGCCGACAAAGGTCTGGAGAGACATGTCGCCAGTATCTAACCCGATTAAAATTGTTAGGAAACAGAACGATAATCTTTACAGGAGATCCCGCGCACGACGATCCAGTTAAAAGCAAGTTAGAGGTCGACAAAACCACGCAATTTGCTCTAGGCTTGCTAATGCCTTTAAAGCAGCGTGTTTTGTCAGGAGATCCGAAATCATTGGACGATGCCTTAAAAATAGCCGAAAGGGAAGAATCCATAGAGAATTTACTCCACCCGACCAGCAGTCGAGAATGTAGACTTGTAACAAGCGCCACCACTCAAGATTCCCGGAACAATGTTGCTAAAAAGAAAGTGACCTTTGGAACAGAAAGAGCTGAAGTGAATCGGTCATTTAAGTGTTATAAATGTCAAAAATTTGGTCACACAGCCAATTACTGTAGAGAAAAGGAGACCAGAACGTGCTACGTATGCAATAAACCGGGACACATAAGTAGTGGATGTTTTAGAAATAAAACTGGAAATCGTCCAGAACCTCGATTCACGTGTTACAATTGCAATGAACCCGGACATATAGCTCGAACCTGCCCAAGAAAAGGCCAAGAAAGGAATAAGTTCACTCCACAACCTGCTTTAAACACCAGAGCAGTCGAATTTCAGCCCCGAAGCTCGGCTGCCGATCAGGCAAGTTGGGATATGGAGTAAGTGAGGAGAAAAGAGTTGGGATTTTCACGTGCACCGAGGAAGGAACCCCAAAACCGTGCAGTACTATTAAGGTCAGCATTAATGGTAAGCCATACCTGGCCCTAATTGATTGTGGAGCCGTGATATCCCTAGTGAAATCCGATATTGCCAAGGGGTTTATTAGTGAATCAAAAATAAATTTAGTAGATATACAAGGAAATACAATACCAACGTTAGGTGCAGTGAATATGTTAGTTAAATTTCGTGGAGACCTTGAGATCCAGCACAATTTTATAGTGATAGAAACGTACAGTTTTGAAGCGGATATTTTGTTGGGTATAGATTTCTTGCGAGAATACGGTATTAAGATTGATTGGAGCCAAAATTGCATGTATGTTTTTGACAGTATCATACCTTTAATGGAAGAGGAATCTACGAACAGATTGGAGGAGAGACTTGCTTATTTAGAAGCAGAAATAAAGGAGATAAAAGAGAAACACTTAGATGGGAAAAATAAAGAGGAAGGAATGTCAAGTGCAACTTTACAAAATCATCCCGCGTCACGGTCAATGATGCAGGGGTGCAGTATTTCGGTGATTGACCGTCACCTGAGTACAATGAACAAACAACATCAGAAGCAACTTAATGAAGAAGCATTGACACCCTTTAGGAAGACTGCAGCTTCCAAAGAAAAAAGTACCCAGACCGAAGAAGAAGCTAATAAGTGTTTAGACGATGACATTTTTGAGGATTTAGTTTCAAATGAAGATAGTAGAGAAATCTCCTTGCTTGAAGACTTAGTGCTACCGCCGATGACTCATGCAGTGTGCATGGCAAACTTGCGAGGACTGGTAAAAGTTTCCACACCATTCATGGTTTTAGAGCCAAGTAATGATACTCCGAAAGGATTACTCGTTGCTAGAGTGTTGTGCAAAACTAGTAAGACCGTTCCTGTACGAGTAGCAAACATAACGGAAAGTGAAATAGTGTTAAAAAGGAAGATGGTAATAGCAAAAGCCTATGAAACAGAATTAATGGAATCAACTCCAGAAATGAATGGGTTTAATGTACGAAAAGTACGCGAAAAGCGGAATCAAAAGAAAACGAGAAAGGAATTCCAACTAGGAGGCTTGGTATATCTGTACACACCAGCCCTCCCTGGAAAGAAGTTGGCATCGAAATTTTATAATAAATGGTCTGGACCATACAGAATAATAGAGAAGAAAGGACCTGTTACTTTCAAGATCAAGGAGGTAAACGGCCGGAAAGAGCATATGGTGCACGCCGATAGACTAAAACCATGCCGAGAAGCGGATCCTTCTATAGATAAGACGCCAGTGAATAAAAACCAAATTGAGATAGAGCGGGAGGAAGAAAATTTCAATGACGGAAGCGAAGAAAGACGACAAGATAAAATTGACGAGTACTTAGACTATGGAGGAGACAACGGAGCAGGCCCACCTGCAAATATTGAGCAGAACGAAGACAATGAAGAGGAGGAGGATGAATCAGCCGAAGACTCATCAGAGGAAGACCTTGAGGAAGAGGAACTTCACGAAGAACAGTCGGACGAATACATGAGCCCAGAATCGATTGACTCTGATGAAGAACTAGTAGAAAGACCTATTAACAGACATACTCGAACGCGTGAAGTACGATATCCCAGGCGATTCGAGGACTATCATCTGGAATGAGATGATAAGTGGACGGACTCAGGAGGCCACACTGTAGATATAATTAGAATTGTTAGAATAAATTTAATGAAGGAAGCCACCCGTAGAACCATAAGATTTAGAATATAAGCATTTAAAGGGAACCTATTCGACAAAAGAGACGCTAAAATATAAATAAAAAAAAAAACACATGGAATAATTCAAAAAATCATACGATACACCGAAAAAAAAAACGTCTCTAAGATAAAATAAGAAAAAAATTGTATAAATCAATACACCGGGAGCCATCTAGAGACAAGCCAGCAATTCACCATTCATAATGCCTATTAAAAACGGTACGCACCCCGGCCAAGTAAGAAAATCAATACTGGCCCGTGACGTCAACCGACAGCAAGTAGTAAAATAAGGAAACTAGAAGCCCGATGCACACTTGAGCAGAAATTTAAAATCTCAGCCAAGAAGTAAACAGCGGTTCTGATGACCACACACACACACGTCAACAAGTTCACAAAGTAATAAAACATTTAACATTGATGACAAAGACTCAGGGTGATAGAAAAAACTGGAAACAGTTTAACGACTTCACACACAAATCCATCGACAATGTTTAGAGGAGGCTGTATTGGATGAATAGGCTATAAATTTTGACGGTCGTAAAAACTGGACTTGGGGAAAAGGAAGGCTCGGTGATTTAGGGGTATTTTACGACTTCAAAAAGACAAATGCACACAGGGAATACGGAAAAAAAGGGAAATTTTAATATAAACAAAGTTAGATTGTTAGTAAAAGATAGGCTGTATAGGAAAATGATATACGAAAGTAGGATGAAAATAGAAATTAACGATTATGAAAGAGGGACTGAGTCCCCGAAAGTACCCCCACTTGTGTAATATATATAATGAGGAACCCTTGCACTTTGAGAAATATCACTTATTCTGTTTTTTCGGGTGTAGGTTGAAGTGCGTGTGTCCGCGAAAAATAGAACGGGATTACCTCCTAAAAACTCTAAATAAAACCTAAAAAAAAAAGACAATATATTTAATTAAAGCTAAAATAAAAATATCTTCAGTTAATTCCCAGTAAAGACAATTTAATTTTAAGTGATTCTAAGTAAAGACAATTTAATTTTAAGTGTAATCATAGAAAAAAAAGTTAAAGCAATAAAGGTTGTGCGTGACCGGGAAAATAAAAAAAAAATATAAATATATATATCAACATGGATTGGTTCGTACTCTTTATCACATACGTTCGAATGGTCAGGGACTTCCCTACGGTCCGGTCCCTGATGCTGCAGGGACTCCTACATCTCCGTGATCTTTACTATTGTTTCGGAGAGAACGCCCAGGGACCGGAAGAATTAATTCCCTACCGGGCTCAGGTGGCCCTGAGGCTGGCCCTCCTCCATGAGGAATACCAGGTCTACCAGACAGAATTTGCAATGAAAAATGGGATGCAGTACGACCCTCGGCGTTGTGACTGCCCCTGCTGCCGGCCACCCCCAGTAAACCATTTTCGGTTAGAGGAGTACTGGTCCGCCCAAGGTGGCAGAATCCCCGGGTGCCATTGCGCCTGCCAGCGCCCTCCAACCGGTCCCCTCCAGGAACCCACCCCAACCCCAGGACGCCGCACTGGACCCCCCACTGAAGCCATGTCCAGGGGCCCAGCCCAGGCGCCACCAGCGGCCCAACCCCAAGAAGCTGTGGCAGGACCCTCCGGTCTCCAACCAGGGGTCCCCAGTCAGCCCTATCCTCAGTATGAGATAGCGATGACAGACAATCTGGTCACTATTCTTCGGAAAATCCGAGACGAAGTGGACTCTGGCAACAGCTCGGACAGTGAGTAGTGCCTAGTGAGTGGGTGAGTGCGGGAAAAATTAGTATAGGTAGTTATAAGATTGTTACGTAGGATTAGAAGTCACATCAGGTAGGCTAGGGAAACTTAAAAAAAAAAATTTTTACAAAAAAAAAACACATCTTTAGAAAAATAGGAAAAAATATATAAATATGTTCCATACAGAGCATTCCTCCTGGTAAGTACCTTACCATGTGTACCTAGAAAATTAGGTATTGTATAAGGGTTTTGTCAAAATATAACGTAGTTAGTAAGTTGTAGATTCACCTAAGAGGAGAGTGAAGACTAGTCATTTTAGTATGTGTCTGCATAAAGAAACCACACACACGTGTGCCTAGAACGTAGGAAAATTTATTCTTTAAAGATAAGCGGATTGAAAGCGTTAAAATTCTAATTCCCCGACATAATTAAATATCCTTCAAGAATAAATGACCTCAGATAAAGTATGACTGAACTAAGACAAAAGAATTAAGACTATATAATATAACTAGCTAGTGGTAGTTAAGGTAACAAAAATCAAGTGTGTATGAGAAATAATTTGCTGTAATGTAAATTCCAGGCAAAAAATTTAAGTAAATATCCAACATATTGAAATTTTCCAACCAGAAAATAGCCATAAAATGGTGAATATGGGATCTCAGGGATAAAGTTATGTATAGAAAAGA
This sequence comes from Polydrusus tereticollis, assembly GCA_963920685.1. Lineage (NCBI taxonomy): Eukaryota > Metazoa > Arthropoda > Insecta > Coleoptera > Curculionidae > Polydrusus > Polydrusus tereticollis. Next base: position 78,759,472 of record OY987331.1, on the reverse strand, counting down.
GAATTTTCTTTATATATATTGGACATACTTACTTGTGTGAGAAAAGCCTGGACTAATTGTGTAAGACTATTGAAAAAAATTAGGACATGAAATTTAAGAAATAATTGATAAGTATAATATAGTATGTTAAGTGCTAACAAAGATTTCTTTTATAATTTTTAAGGCCACTGTAAACATATCACTCATTGACCGTGTGTGTATCCCCGAACAAGCAAAAGAAAAACCAACAACAATATCAAAAGCTTAAAACCAGAAAAAGAATATAAATATGTAAAAAAGGAATAAATTAAATAATTAAATATTTTGCGACGTTCAGGGAAACCACCGTCATAAAAATCTTAAATGCTTAGCCATAAAATTAGGGAATGCCAATAAAACTACCGCTACTTAAAAGATACAGCTCAACAATAACAGTCGCACGTGACTCTAAGACGGCATCCGACCTTCCCGATTTGTATGACCTAGGGTTCGCTGACCCAATAACCCAGTTATGCGACGGCAACATTGTTTATCTTAAATCACTTTCATTCAGAAAGATAATTTAATGTCTCTATGGGGGATGTGGTGTAATGACCCGGGACGCGATAAAAATACAGGGGAAATCTAAGACATTCAGTTTAAGCGGGTAGGAATTAACTAAGTGTATGTATCTAAAAAGGACCTACTATATTTCTATTAGAAGATAACAATTAATTCTCATTTATGCGGTACTTAATTATAAATTATAATTACATGGATTTCGGAAAAGCAAGGAAATAAAATAAACTATAATCAAAGATCTATTCGAAAATATTGCAAAATAATAATTAAAACAAACTCACTCTAATAACCGAAGGGAAATAACTGCAATCTGTGCTTTATTGAAAAATTATTTTAAGCAAAATTAAAATGGAATCCTCACGAAAGTCGTAAAACATTGACCCTAAATATTAAAAACGCGAATCAATTTAATCTCATTAGTCATATCCACAAACACCTGCCCCGCGGAGAAAAGAGATTCCAAATCAATAATACACCCTCGTAAGCAATAAAATTAACGCGGTAAAAGCAAGAATTCAGGGAAAAGCCATAAAAAATATATAAATAGAATACTCGCAAGAACTGGGTCAGCCTCCCAAAAGAACATAAAAATTGTTGTCTGTCTCGTTTTACCCCGGTTGAAACACCGTGCGCTATCTCTCTCTTGGCCAATTTTCTAGCACAAATTTCTCAGTATTAGGGGGTGGGTCGTAAATGTCAACTCCAAGAAAAGGGAAATACGGGAGCGAAAAGGGGTGATGATTTATGGGATTTTGGGGTATAAAAACGGATGAGATGGACGTTGCAGGACAGTCACTAACAGGCTGCGGGTCTTACCGGAAGTGCTGCCCGAATAAAATTCTGAATCAACAGTCGAAACCAGATCGCGAGTCTTACCGGAAGTGCTGCCCGAATGAATTTCTGAATTGATAGCCGAATAAAAGTAACGCGATATACCGGGAAAGTCGGAAGTCTAGAGCTCGACCGTTTAGTGTTAAATAAGTGCCGGGTTAAAAAATGGTAATAAAAAGTAAGCAAGTTTTATGGCTAAATTTTGGGTTATTTGAGTAGTAGTTAGAATTTTAAATATGGGTAATGCATTAAGCAAACTATGGTCAGAACTGGCTAGATATGTAGCGATTGAGTATTATCTGACGATGTGACAAGGAAATGAAATAAAACTATATTAAACTTAAATGTAATCATAATATAATCATAATAATAAGATGAAACCGAATAGTGCTATTTGATAATTTACTTTAGATGTGTGGCTTCCGTACTCAACCCAAATATATATAGTCATGAACAAAATTTTGTGTTTTCTTGTGGATCCAGAGATCCTCCAGCCAGAACTAGGAAGGGTAGGGAACGGTTTAGGGCTACCTGAACGACAAGCCAAATAGGTGTAGCAAATAAAAGAGAGGTGGGTCTTAGAGAGGGGCAGATCGACGGGATCTTCACGAACCCCGCAAATTAACAGCTTGTCACCGCCTACTACAAAGAGGGGAGTCTGCAAGGATTCTCCGAGGATTTGCCGCTCGATCCGATACTGACAGGTAGTATGGTAGGGTGTTACAGTATGGATAATTACAGGAGTGCTCAAGAGGCAATAGCAATATTCTGTGAAAGGCACACTGATAAAACTTTGCATTACTCTACAGTTACGCGATTGTTGAAGAAATTTAAGGAGACTGGTAGTGTAGAAAATCAGTATAAACTACTTCACGAGAAAACGGTGACTAATGATGAAAATGCTTTGGATGTACTACTTACAGTTTCAGAAACACCGCAAGTGGCAAGAGTCATATTTCGGAGGTGACAAATATCGAAGAGCGATCGGTACGAAGAATATTAAAGAAAAACAAGTTTTTCCGTACAAACCGAAATTTGTGCAAGTGTTACAAGATCGAGACTATGATGCACGTTTTGACTTTTGTGCATGGTTTCAGGGTATGGTCGAAGAAAACTTTAATTTTCCAAGGACAATTTTATTTTCAGATGAAGCTACTTTTACTTCTAACGGCACCGTGAGTTCGCAAAATTGTAGGTACTCGGCCGCTAAAAACCCAGAATTTGTTAATCAGTGTAAAAATCAGTATAGTTTTAAAGTAAATGTGTGGTGCGGAATTTTAGATACAAAAATTGTGGGACCCTTTTTTCTACGTGGTAATTTAAATGCTGCTAGGTACTTATTATTATTACAGAATGAACTGTCAGGCTTCCTAGATAATCTTCCATTAATACAAAGAAGGCATCTGTACTTTCAGCAAGATGGCGCTAGTGTTCACTCCACTATTGAAGTAGGAACTGGTTAAATGAGGAGTTTGGCAATCATTGGATAGGCCGATTCGCAGAAAATCCCTGGCCCGCCAGATCCCCCGACCTCTCACCCTTAGACTTTTTTTTGTGGGGGTACTTAAAAAAAACAGGTTTACAAAAAGCGGCCCTTTAGAAATGTTGAACATTTGGAACAAATTATTAGAAACTGTGTAGACCTAATAACTCCCAAAATGCTCAGAAATGTTTCAAAAGAAATGGTATGTCGAACAATATTATGTATGGAGCGAAATGGCGGTCATACCGAGTCTTGACAGTCGGTTAAATTTTTTAATTTAAGTTAATATTGGTGTTATTAGTATTATTAAAATTATTTAGTACTTATTACTAATATAGTTTTTTGACTCAAATTGTTGTTTATTTGACTCAATAAAATAATTTTAATTTTATTAATTTTTAGATTTTTTTTAAGTTTATCTGCGAAATTCAATAAAATATTTACAAAAAAAATCGATTTTATGTTTTTTCAAGTAGATATCCCAAACATTGTATGTAAGGTTCTAATGGAATTCTAAATACTTTTTATTCTTGCAATTTTTTCGACATCTCATCAACTAATCTGATTTCTGATGATTTCATATTCGTTTCTTCAACTTTCCCGCCATACCAGTGGTCACGTGACGTATGCCAAAATCGATTTTAAGGTTATGGGACATGCACATCCGATCCCTCAGAAAAGATTTTTCGATATTCCGCTAATAAAATTTTTTCCCATACGAACTCTTTGCCGGTCACTGTATATCTTAAGAAATGCTTACGTTGTGTTTGTGTTTAAGAAAATAAAGCAATTCAGATAACATGTCGTAGAGTGTAGGTACCGTAACGCGGGGTTAGTTTGCACAAGAGGGGTAACTTTGCACACCGTTGATATTTCGTAAATTAATTTTTTCCATATGAAAATCGGCAACATTGGAAGCATCTCGAGTCCACGCGGTTATTTGTTAGAGCATGTTTATGAAAATGAAAACCTAAGAGGTCATAGTCTGAAATTATCCAAGGAAAGATTGCGAAACTCCCCAGAAAAAACTTCATCACAAATCGGGTTGTATATCAGTGGAATGCCCTCAGGGAAGATACAGTGACAGCCACTTCCATCAACTCTTTTAAGAACCAAGGATCTGCAGCAGATCAATACAGCCTTGGTGCATTATTTCTGATTGACGTTGAGAGTCGAAAACATCAAGACTATAAAACTGAGGCACAAATATTTCAGTTTTGTGAGAGCGGAGAAAAAATACTGCTTAAATTGACTTTGGCTATGCAACAGCAGTTTCATCGGTGCGAGCCGCCTACTGCTGTAACAATAATAATAATAATAATAATAATAATAATAATAATAATAATAATAATAATAATAATAATAATAATAATAATATTTAGAGTGCAGACAGGTGGCAGGTGAAAATCATAATAGTGACATTCTAAGGTACGTACACAATACATACGTTTATTTTGCAATGAAATGTGACTAGTATTTATATTGAGTGTTGTCTTATGCACTTTTTGGCGGTAAATTTGCTTCAATCGGGGTTGCCATTGTTAAGTTATGGTTAGATTTAAATTTGATACTTTGCGGTGGTAACTTTGCACACTAGTTATTTACTTTTATTTGCAGTTCTGCGTCAGATATGGGCAGGGTTTATAAGAAAAAACTTGGAGCAAGGAAATATCGTAATTATGATCCTGCTCAAGTGACTAGAGCAGTACATGCCATTAAATTTCAAAACGTCAGCTACCGAAGGGCGGAACAGCTATATGGTATTCCAATGAGAGCGTTATGCAACAAAGTCAACAACAAACACACTTTAAATCCAGGATCACCTACAGTATTAACCGAAATCGAAGAACGGCATTTCGTAGACGTTTTAATCGCAGCTAGCGAGTATGGTAGCCCATTGACTTGTTTTGACCTCAGGTTAGTGAAGTTTTTAGACCGCAGTGGAAAAAAAATCCGAAAATTCCCAAACAATATTCCGGGTACAGAATGGGCGCTAAATTTTTTGTCCAGACATAAGGACAGATTATCTAAGAGAAGTTGCCAAAATATCAAATATGTTAGAGCCGAAAAAACAGAAACGGAATTTAAAAATTATTTTGATAACTTGTCAAAATCGCTAGAAGGGGTTCCAATTCGGGCGACCCAGGGGCCTCAAAATGTATATTTAGGGGAGGGACTAAGTATCCTGAAAGGATAATGAACAGCACTAAATCCTCGATATCAGTCATGTTTGCGATAACCGGCGACGGAAAAAGTTTACCACCATTTATGTGGTCTACAAAGCGGACAGAATCTACGATCAGTGGACAATTGGGGGTCCTCCGAATACAAGATATAACCGCTCAACTTTAGGCTGGTTTGACAGCTCATCGTTCAAAGATTGGTTTGAGTCAATAATAGTGCCGTGGGCAAAAAGTCTTCATGGTCGAAAAATAATAGTAGGGGACAATTTATCCTCACACATTAATGTACATATGTTTCAAAACTGCCAGAGGAACCAAATAAGTTTTGTTTATGTCCCACCAAACTCACCAACCACACATTTATCGAAACCACTTAATGTTGCTTATTACTACGCTCCGTTGAAGAAGAAGTGGAGACAGATATTTTACAAAATTACAAATTGAAAACCCCTAGAGAGTCGGCTGTAAACAAGACATCCTTTCCATATCTTCTGAGAACCCTTGTGGATGAGCTTAAAACCAAAAACAAACAAACCATAACAAGCGCTTTTAGGGCAACAGGAAGAATTCCTTTTGATCCTTCACAAGTCCTTAAAAGACTTCCAAAACAAAGAGCCGACAGTAACTTACAAAATGAGGTGTCGGAAACTTTAACACAATTTTTACAAGAAATCAGGTCTCCTCCAGAAAGGGTATCAAAACCTAGAAAAAAGATGCTAAGGATAGAACCAAGAAAATCTGTCAGCTACGAAGATATGCAAATTATTTCTGGCGATTTAGCTGCTCCATCAACAAGTGGACTTAGCAAATCAACGAGAGAAAATAGCCCCGAAAACGATCCGGAAAATGACGGTGATAGCTACCTTACTATCACAGAAGATGAAACTTTAAAAACAAACATCAATCCTGAAATAGGAGATTATGTTATTGCGCCCTTCGCAACAAAAAAAAACCCTTGTTCACTTTGTTGCTTTGGTGATTGAAAAGTCTTTTGCTGAAGTCACGGTTAAGTTCTTGAGAAAAAAAAGGATGGTAGTTTCGTATTTCCACAAGCAGATGATATTTCTGTCCTCGATGTCGTTTATATTATTAAAATCTTAGATAAACCTGTAATTTCGCCGAGGGGATTTCACCACTTTGAAAATAACTTTTCTGAATATAATGTGTTAGTTAGAGTTAGCTTTTAACTTAGTTTTAGAAGAGTTTTGTACCTGCTAGATCTTAGTTTTTCGTTTCTTATGTGTTAAACTGTTAATTTACCTACCTCAGACTATATTTTGGTTATTATTAAAATGATCAGTTAAAGGAGTAAGAAATGTATTTCTGTTTTTGTAAATTAAATTAATTAAAGTTGTGTTAAATACAATAAAAATGTTTATTAAAAATTGTTTTTCTCGTGAATATTTTTACTGGCTGATAAAATAATGATTTAGGGCGTGCAATGTAACCCATATAACGATCATATTTGGCTTCTACGCTCATTTTAAACGGGTGTGCAATTTAACACCGATTTCAAGGTAACTTTGCCCACATTTTAATATTTTTTAAATATGGTTAATTATTATTATTTATTGTAGTTTTTAAGTGAAATATGTAGAGAAAGCTTAAAAATTCCACATAGGTACTTTAATTTCAAGCTAATTTAATCTAAAATTTAAGAAATATTTAGAAAAAATTGCAAAAACTGTTGCAAAGTAACCCCCCCGCATTACGGTACCTATGTATTTTTTTATTTTAATTTGGCCATCGACGACCCTTACTACAGCAGATATATTCCACTTTTTATATATTTCTCCGTATATTACAATCATAAATTAGGATTCCAATTACTATTATACTATTGTCCTTGAAGAGTGCTAGTAGAAAGCTTGCACATAGGCTACAGTTTACAAAATGGTACAGCAATGCATGAGAGAATTGTTGGGATTTTTCTTACCCAGTATGTAATATGTTGGCAGTATATGGCCGGTCTCTTTATCGAGTTCGTTTTAAAATTTGCGCACCAATCTTTACGGTTTGTATACCACACCAATTTGCCAATGGCGACCTATAAAACAACAACCCCTGATAATAATTGTCCTCGCATACATGGGTTGAAGGCCTGAAGGTATTAGCACTAGACTACCAATTTAAAATTCCTGAGAGTAGTTTGCCGAAAAAGCTATTTTTTAAATGATACAAGTAGTATTGAAGTTTTAATAGTGGTAAAAACAATTTTTTAATTTTTTAAGGATATATTTTAAACATATGGCAAGAACTGGACAGATATAATGTAGAAGAAATAAAAATATTTTTTAATACCGATCAGGCCTACGAAAAACGGCTCTATCCAATGTGTAACAAGTGGTCAGGATTTTTTATCGTTACATTGAAGGTCCCGCTGAAGTATATTTTAAAAGAGCAGAGACTATATGTTAAAGGAAATGTGCCTCTATTGTGTTTAAGGGTACGGTACAATTTAAATTTAAAATTATTTTACTTTTGTCTATGTGACGTCACAGATGAAATTAAACACCAAAATCAGCATGTGATTTGTATATCGTGTTTACACTGAATGCCACAAATTTTCATTTTAAAAATTTCCTCAATTCTCCTGTCCTTGATCATAATATAATATTTTCCACGGGAATAAAATTAATAAATTGAATTTCGATGAAATACCTGGATAAAAAATCCATATCCATAGGTACAGTAAATGTCAAATAATAATTTTCTTAAAGAAAATAACTGACGACTCTTTAAAAAAACAGTTAAGCCTATCCATTGATATCCAAAATTTAAGAAAATATTTAGGTTAGGTACACTCCCTTGCAAAGAAAAACGGGCATCTTAAAATTTTGATTAGGCTTAATAACTTTTTTATTTTTGAAACGATTTTAGGCGGGTAGTGGTAGATAAGGCAATACTTCTGCCATTTATTTATTTATTTATTTATTAAATAAACAGCCATATAAATTTACAATGTAAACTGCTCACAACTCAGAACTCAAAAATCACGTCAAGAATTCAACAATGGGAGATCTAAAGTGATACGTCATAAGGCGTTTATAGGATAATGTTATACACATTGAACATAATATGTTCCGCTATACTATAGCTTACAGTGTACAATAAAATAGTGGAAAATTAACTTTTCAAGTATTATTTATCTAAATTTAAATGGATTTCCAACAAGTAGAGACTTCATCAATCAATTATGATTTGATCCATTGGATTTGACGTTATAAGGCATTAAATATCACGGGGGTAAAATATTCTTTAAAGTTGCTTGGTTTATACCCTATTTTTCTCCTTTTAGGGTCTAATTAAACTTAACTTACTGTTCCACACCCGAACTTTAAAACTGATGACGCAATACGAACTTTTCCCGACTATCGAAGAACTCGAAAGCCTCGATATGGAATACGGAGTTCCTTACGCTTGGAAATCGCCCGAACTTAGTGAAAATATCAGTGCCAGCTATAGTGACATTATTCAAATTGAAAATCTGTCGTAAACGAAGTTTAAGCATGTAAATAAAATGGGGAAAAAATCCCTAATTGGCTGGTCATGCTACTTCAACGAAAAATTTATGAAATCAATCTAAAAATGGTTTTAATGATTGTGTGTACCAGCGTAGATCTACTTTTTTGACACACCCTGTCTAGTAATATATATTTTTACACGTGCACATACTTACCAACCAAATAGTATTGTGTAAACATTTTTTGGAAAACTTATTCAAAAATGCATAAACAAGAACACTACTCGTTACGTAAATAACTATTGAGTTTCTATCAGCCCACCATCTACAGTTCTGGGAACTTACCGTTCCATTCCAACGAAAGTTGCTACGTACGAGAACATAATTTTTAAAAAAAAATTACGGATTTCTTTAAGCTTCCCTTTAAACAACGTACAGAATTCAACTCTTGCGTCAAAATCCCGTTCTTTTAAGGTATTGATAAATTGAGGTTTAAATGGATGGTGTTTGTTTTTATTTAAAATTTTTCTCACTTCCTTGCTCTGTCGGAAATAGCAGTAATTGATGTTTTTTTTTATGATCCAGTAGATAAGATATTTTCTTCGTGTTCTTGAAATTGCCAATTTTGAATGAGTTTGTCAAGACTGTGTACACAATACTATATGGTTGGTATAACCTGCACATTTTAAATATATTTATTACTATACAGGTTGTCCCAAAGATTTCTCAGAAACCAAAACTTTCCCCGTCCCTAGCTCCCAAACGAGTCATAGGATCAGGTTGGTGTCATGAAAGCTTTTCATCAGCATCATATAAATCACAATTTCCCAAAGTTTCAGCAAATTTTCATAAGGTTTGTAAAGGGTTGTTTCTTGAAAACGTCCCAATTAATTTTGATTATTTTTGTCGGGTAAATGGATGTATTTGGAAGTTTCTTTACTTCCCTCTTTATACATCTACTTTACCCACAGGGTGTCGCGCTATCTAATGGTGCAGGGTCATCCAACCAGGAGTAAACAGGGGCCTATTTTTGATTTTCCCTGCATTTTTATCAAAAACCAATATTGCCATTTTGTTTAGGTTTTCTCGTAGAGGCGGCTTACCTTAAAATAAAGGAACTGTAGCGTAAAGTTGTCTAGAATACATTGGAAAACAAAACCGTGTAAATAATATGTCAAAGTCTAACGTTTTTATTGGTTAAAATGATAAATGCTAATTTACTGCAAATTATAAAAATAATATTCATTAATAATTTAAATGTTCAATATTGTCCCCGTTATCTTCAAGGCGAGCCCAGTAGCCCCCTTTCAGTAGATCGAGACTTGTTAAATAATGATTTATGATATTAATTATACAGGGTGTCCGGATAAGGATACGGAGCGGCCATATCTCGGAAACGATACGTCCCACAGATCTGAAAAAAAAGCTCTCATCATAAAAACTGCCAAGAGAAATTCATTCAAAATAATTTTAAGTTTCGGAAATTGCCGCAAGAGGGCGTAACGGCTTATTTATTTTTTAAAGTTCATTTTACGGCAAAAAATGCCACTTAACCGTAGAAAAGCAAATAAATAATTAAAATCAGTAGATTGTTTACTACAACTTTTGTTATTGTTATTTTTTTGAATCTCGCCTAATAAAGGAGTGGGGGAAGCCTTTGGGACATTTTTCAAAAACTGTCATTATGTCGTTATCCTTCAACGGATTTTCTATAACTTGGACTTGTTTGAAAGGGAATTCCTTGGAGTTTAAATAAATGATTCAGGAATTGTCACAAGTTTCCTGATACAATTTTAAGATGGCGCTGTTATTCAATCTAACTTATTTTTTTATTTTTCTCGGTATTTGCAAATTGGATGGTATAATTTTTTTCGGTAGTAATACGAGACAATTTGCATAGGGAACGATTAGTCCAAACCGCAAATCGATATCATAAAAGTTATTTTGATTTTTCTTCAAAAATGATAGTTTCCATTTACCGGTACCCGGTATACCCCTAATAAGCAAGATAACAACTAATTTCATGGCCTACTGTTTAATAAACTATAAAATTTATAATAAAAGTTTAACGAGTCAAAGAAACATCAATAACACTGAATAAAATATGAATAATTAATAAATTAGAACAATACCAAAAATAATGGGGTCAAATGAGGTGTTCAAAATTATTGCCGTTTTCATACACACACATAGCAAATCGATATAATAATTCGGTTCTGCAAACTCTCAATAATGTATTTCGATTAATAGCGGCTATAGTAGCATACATTAGGTTGTACAGGTCAGCCATGTCTTCTATTGGTTCCTTGTAGATTTCTAGATTTTCTCATAAATAAAAGTCCATCGGGGTGAGATCAGGGGATCTTGCTGGCCATCTAAGATCCCCATTTGTGCTGATCACTTTTCCTGGAAACGTCACATTTAGATGATTCATAACGATATTGCTATTGTGTGCTGGGGCACCGTCTTGATGAAACCACATAGTATTTACGTCAATTCCTACATTTTGTAACAACAAAGGGAGATCGTTTTGCAGAAATTGTAAATAACGAACTGAAGTTAAATGTTCATGGTACAAATAGGGCCGATTATGTAATCATTTACAATACCACACCAAACATTTACCCCAAATCGTCTTTGAAATTTAGTCTGTCGCATCCAGTTAGGATTATCCCGGGACCAGTAGCGACAATTATGTCTGTTAATTACTCCATTATTGTGAAACCGGGATTCGTCACTCCACATAATTTGGTTTAATAAATTTGGATTTTCTTCAAAAAGAATATGAAAATGTGCCAAAAAGTTTAATCTGCGCTGGTAATCTTCTGGTTGTAGATGATGCACTTAATGAATCTTGTATGGAAAAAACCAATTTCCTTTTAGGATTCTGCGACACGAATTTACTGTAATATTAGTTTCATCTTTTAATTTTTGTAATAACGTTTGTGGGCTATTTTCTACTGTTTGTAGGACTATAGCTACATTTTCGTCATTCGTAACCCTCTTCTTTCTTGGAACCTTTCCCTTTTTAAATCTACCATATGTAGCTAAGTTGGTACACAAAGCTACAAAAGATCGGGCGATGGTCTATCTGGAAAACGAGCTCGATAGCAGCGCACAGCTTCTGAAGCATTTTGATGGCATTCCATAAACTAAAACCATGTTCAATTTGTCTTGATTTGTATGGTGAACCATTTTTATTTTAAAAATGTAGAAATTGCAAATTCTGACACTGACACTGAGTGTTAATAATGTTAATTATTTAATGATTTTTGTTCTCCAGAGATATGCATTTTTATTTCTCGAAAACAAAGCAAGATATGAAAACAATTTAACAGACAATAAAAGGATATTTTTAGTTGCTTAATCCGAAAAAAATATAAAAATTACCAAGAACTCAGTGGCGTCTTATTTTTTGCCAATATTATTTGTTAAGGCGTCCCCTGAGACGTCACTGGACGTAATAGTTTAGCGCTACACGAGCATTTTATCACTAAAATTATCATTACCGAAATTAAATTAAAATCTGCTAAGGATATTAAAAATATTTATAATTAAAATAGTCGTTAAAATTATTTTAATAAAAAACTTAACCCTAAATATCTCCGTTCATGTTGGATTTATCAAAAATTTTTATGAGACATAATTTGATCAGAAATTAATTATCTTTAAGAACCACAACATTTAAAAGTTCCTGTCATCAAAAAAATTCTTTGCACCATGGCGCCACCTACATCTTGTATTATTTAAACACATTTTTTACACAGTTGTAAACCCAATCATAGAGGCTAAAAACTGGCATTTACAGAATTTACATGTCACTTATAGTTTTCGAAATAATTGGCCTGGGAGTTTTTATTGAAACACCCTGTATATAGACATATTTTATATAATTTTTATTTCTTCAATATTTTGGCTTCTATGAGGGTAAACATCATTTTTTACATGCTCTCATAGAAATGTGTCCATTATTGCGATATCGAGGTTATTTGGGGCCACCTCATAGTCCCATGACGGCAAATCCACTAATCGCATGATAATAATAATGAGTTGAGGTATAACGTATGCTACATAAAATATGTTTAACATTTTAGGCAGAATCCAAAAATTGGATAATATATAGGGTGTCCCATTTAAGAAAATATAACTTTATGTGATATCCAGTATATGAAGTGACGAGTGACTAAGGGAATTTGTGGATATCCCTGCAAGAAGTATGAAAATAAAAAGTTAAGGGGGTGGGATATTATGGTGAATCACCCTGTACACATTTTCTATAGACAAAGTTCCATTTCAAGTCAAATAAATAGTTAGGTACCCTTTAAGATAAAATCCTTATAATAATAATTCAAAGTTTATTTTTTTTAAAGTAGGTATAATAGAAAATAAACGAACACCAAAAAAAAATATGATTTTCGTTTTACATATAAGGCACTAAATAAATATGCGGACACAACAAGCTGTTTCAACAAATCACTCTGCATCATACCCTAAAAATCTTCTAGTACAGTTAAATTATTTTTTATCAAAAATTCCTTGTATTCGGAACGTTGATTAGCTTTTATGTAGGTCGTTAATCCTGTGAAAATATACCGTACGTTTGAGGGAAACAAAGACCATAGAACATCCAAAAAACTCTTTAAGTCGCTTGTTGCGTGGTAAATGGCGAGAGCATTGGAAAACTGTTTAAACTTTTCTTCTTTAAGTAGTTTCTTTACCTAAAAAAATATATTTTTTAACAGACTAACCCCCGAACATGCCACGATAAGTACAACAATCTACTTTAAGAGGCCCCCAACAAGTACAGTTAGTATAGTAAAAGTGATTTCGATAATATAACAGTGTTTATACCGTGCGAGCAAAAATTAGAATCATCAAAGTGTGCTTTGCTTCTAAGGCCGTACTGCTTAGCGGTAGAGCTTAAAACCTGTTGAGTGTCAGTAAATACCATTTGGCAGAATTTTAACCTAGATTTGGTTAGATATATCGTCCTCTTATAATTGTGATCTAAACCAAGCCCTACGTTTTTCAGTCCAAGCCCATTTGCATGAAAATAATTTTTGCTCGCACGGTATGAAAAAACACGCCGCCGCTCAAATCCAAGAACTCAGTTAATATTCCAAATAGAACCATTTGGTGAAATGATTTAAAAACTTAAATGAGCACTTAGCATGTCTCTAATTTTAGTTTTGTTTAAAAATTACTTTTTAGCGAATATGATGTAAGATTACTATTTTTACATATGCGAGATGTTGCACGTGACGACATCTCGTGGCAATCGAGCAATCCACCCAACCATACCAGCGAGGTCTTAAAGAAGACCAAACGCTGGAATGGAACCCGCATAAGCAGGTATCTAATGTCAGGTGGCGAGAGCTGTTACAGTGGAACCGGACCTGTTCTTTAGGAAGTCCGTTGGCACAAAACATACCGGGTGATGCATAGCTTAGTTGAACGTAGGAAATCCGATGTAAATTTTGAGGTGGCTAAATATTGGCTCCCTTGTACATTTTAAAGAAAAATTGCATTATAATTTTTTGAAGAGGTCGATATAATAAACCCATGTGCTAAGCTGGAATAAATTTTAATAAGCCAATCCTAACTTATTGAATTAAATGCGATAGCAAAATTACGAAATAGAAATTATTTGCTGGTGCTTGCGGTATTACCTTAACTATGAAAATTTCGTAATATTGTCACATGGGTTTATTATATCGGTCTCTTCAAAAAATTACCATACAATTTTTCTCTAAAATGTACAGGGGAGCCAATATTTAGCAACCTCAAAATTTACATGGGATTTCCTATGTTCAACTAAGCCATGCATGATCCGGTATATGATTGGCACTGTCACGTGTTTGATTTTCTAGTTTCGGTGATATTTTTTATTTAAGTTGCCAGGTACAGGTACGATATGATATACACGATAGTATAGCGAATGGAACGGCAATAGGATGTTTGTTACTATTATGGCGGCATAGTTTAAAAGCATTTTTATTTACATTACAATATAATATCTAAGATATTCACAATATCCAAGATATTTGTGGTTTAGACAGACTTTTATTTCTACGATTTAATAATTGAACCACTAAGAGAATTGACTACTTCTTGTACCTTACTATTTTGATGATGATGACATATTTACTCTTCAAGTTGAACAATGTTCTATACTCATTTTCTTTATGGGCACCCTGTATATATGAACTTTCCGACTTAAAATTAGTCTATGAATAACACATTAAACTAAGTTCATGCCATTAAGTAATACTTATTTGAAAATGAAAGCGCGTCCTACTATACCGCATGTCTGGCGAGCGCTGGCTGTCACTATTAATCGAGGAATCAGAAATTCCCATAGATTCAAGTTCCCTTTATAAAAAATGTCGATAAATACACAGTTGATTTTTAAAATAACCTTTATCTGCCAGTATTGCAAAAAGGGGCCTATTTTCGAATGTCACTGACAAGTCGACAATCTCAGATTTATAAGGTTATCACAAAAATCCCTCAAAAATTATGTAATAAAGAGCAAATTTCTATTTTCACACACTATATTTTAACGGCATTGGAACTTTTACTTTTTATTGTGGTGATAACAAAAATGGTTACGTTTATATAAAAATATTTTACGAAAGTAACGTTTCATGTACACTTTTAATGCGCTAAGGTCCAAATTATCAATGTCCTGCTAACTTTAACTATAAGATAACTTGTAAGGATACCATTGTTGAAACAACTGTTATCATGGAAGTTATGTAGCCGTTATCGCTACACTGATATTATGGGACTAAGGATCAAATTGTCGATGTCCGGTTAATGGTAACAGTGGCAGAACTGCCATGACAACAATAGGGTGTTTTACTGTTTCTCAGAAAGTGCCTTAACACATTGCGTGCCACGTCATACATATATGAATGACACTGATGTTTCCCGGCAGGCCGTGGCTATCCGAAATAGATGACGGACAAGATAGCATACTGGGCCGCGTCGTGCTTATGCGAACGACAACCAATGTATTTTAAATGGCGGTTAGAGTGCGTGGCCTCCTGGGAAACATTATAGTAAACTTGGTTTGAGCAAATCTTGCTGAACATTTTTTTTACAGCTATAATAAATTTAAAAAAAATATTAAATAGAAAATAGCTTTATTTGCACAAAAATAATGTTTTCTGTTTGTTACAAAAGGTTTTAAAGAACAAGTAGTTAGTGTTATAACCAAAATAATAGATATTCTAAAACTAAAGAATGAAAAAGTTTTAAAAAAATTTAATCCTAGATTTTTTTTTATTATTTTTTTAATTTTAAATTAATTTTTAACTTAAAGTTTAAAAAATATGAACTAACAAAATTATTTTTTCTTATATATGCAATGAATTAAAGCATGGTAGACAAAGCTGGGGTGCTTTAGGGCAATTTGGGCTTCGTCATTCATATGTGAATGACAGCACGACATGCTTTTTTTGTGAGAAAAAGCACGATAAACCAAAAAAAAAACAGCTAAAAGTGGTATATTTAGTAATATTAATTAGAAAAACCAAAAATTACACCGTGGCCCCTGGCGAAATTTTCATGATTTGCCCGTGGCACGCAATGTGTTAAATTGTTTGTTTGGTAGTCATGATCCACCTTTTAAAACATTGTCACTACACGAAGTCCGAGACGTTCAGAATTCAGACAAAGTTAAACCCAAAAAATCTCCTGGATTCGACTTCATTACAGTCAAAATCATTAAAGAACTTCCCAGAAAAGGACAGCAGTATCTTTCGCAACTTTATAATGCAGTCTCAAGAACTGGCTACTTTCCTTTATTGTTAAAGGTTGCGCAGATCATCGTTATACCGAAACCGGGAAAACCAGCAGATTGAGCTTTTCTGGATATCCCGCAGGCTTTGATAGTCTGACATTCTGGCTTTCTATACAAAATTCGAAAGGTCCTTTCCCATAACTATTACCTAATCCTAAACTCCTATATAAATAAATAAAAATTTCTTTATATTTCAGCAAATTATTTTTACCAAAGCATTAATTTCAGATAGATGGCGAGATCTAGCTAAGCTATTCTATCTAACCATCGAAAAAAAAGAATGAAATTTTTTAGTTAATAACACTAAACTTAGTATAAAATACAAAGTATATAATAGAACAACCTATATCCAAAGCACACCTATATGTTGATAACACCATAAATGACTATATATCTACATAACAAACACTACCTTGTAAAATATCAAGACGAAGCAACTTCACTTTCTCCAACCAACGCCAGAGTTCAGCAGAGCTACCAACATCCCACAAAATCACTACAACGTATGCCGATGATACTGGTGTTCTATCATCGCACACTAATCATCTTATAGCATCACAGCAGCTACTAACTAGCCTCGATAAAATGCGAACCTGGCTGAAAAAAGCATATTGTTGCTAAACATAAACAACTAGGTCTTAAACTTAGTAAGATGTATTGGTTGATTTGACGTAGATCTAAATTATCGCTAGAAAACAAACTACTTATACAGGGTGTTTATTATTGGTACCGATGCAGTTCCCCATAGTTTGATTCCGTAGGTCCAAATCGGTTTAAAGATGGTCTTATTATACAGGGTGTTTATTAAACATACGGCATAAATTGGACTGGACTATTCTAAGAATATTTTCTAGTTTTATGATTTTTGAAAAGCCGGCTTGGTTAGAAGATACAGGGCGAGACAAATTTTCTACAATGACAACATTTTACTATCAAAAATTACACGTAAAGTTTCTTAATCTAGAAAAACCCAGGTCGTCTAAAAGTTTTTGTAAAAAGAGGAGTTAAACACCCCGAAAGATTTATGGACTCGTCCAAATCGTCCACGTCCGTCATGATCGCAGGAACCGCCTCCAGAGCCATATTACCCCTATACATTGTGTACAAGGCAATTCACCTGTATGACACCTGGACAGTAAATGGGCCTAAAAATGCCCGATATAACCGGTCAAAGTCTGGCTGGTTTGACGGTGCCATTTTTCACATAGTTCTTCCATATTTTCAGAAATTAGAAGGCTCAAAAGTCATGATCGGAGATAATCTTTCCAGCCATTTATCTGACGATGTCATAAACCAATGCAGAGGTCACAATATAAGGTTTATCTTGCTACCACCCAATTTGACACATTTGTGCCAGCCACTAGACGTAGCATATTTCAAGCCGCTTAAAATTGCCTGGCGTGAAACTCTACTCAAATGGAAGATGAAAAATAGAGGTTGCCTCCCAAAAGACCGATTTTCCTATTTACTAAAGCATGCAATTGAAAAGGTAAAACCAGAGAACTTAATATCAGGCTTCAGACCATGCGGAATTTACCCACTTAATGCTAATGAAGTCTTAAAAAAATTACCAAACTGGGCTGATCCTAATCAAAATCCAGATAAACTCCTTAATAACTCTTTTTGGACCTGCTTCAAAAAACAAGATATTCACATAAAACTACCCAGACTAAGCGTAAAAAAGAATTGAATGTTGCAGCAGGAAAAAGCATTGTCGATGCGGCGGATGCAATCGCCACTACAAGCGGACAGGATTTCCAAACCTACATCTGAAATAGGAAATTGTAGTAAAGATGATAATGAAGAAATGGTTGAACAAATATGGTCAACCAATAGTAACTTCGAGACTAATGGTTATGATAATAATAATTTAAACCAAATAAAGAAACTAAAACTGACGATAAACAGGCCACGCAAACGAATGAATTCCTCTTCTGATAGTGAAAGCTCAGCCAGTAGTAGAGATATATCGATTCACAATTCAGATTCTAATGAGATTGAAGAATTCATGCTAAAAAATTATGACGTTGGAGATTTCCTACTGATGGAATTTTACACTACAAAGAAAAACAATTCGAAATTTTATGTCGGTGAAATTATTGTATTGTTGAAAAGTAAAAATAATACAATACAATATTATTGCAAATTCTTAAGAGAGTTTCATGGTAGAAAAATTCCTCCACATAGCTATAAATATCCTGCCTTAGACGATTTGTCTATTGTTGAAGAATTTTAAATTAAAAAGAAGCTTGACCATCCAATTATTAAAAGAGGAATTAATACGTTTTAGGCCATTTATTTTAGCCCTAAGAATTTTTTTTGTTATTTAGGCCTTTTTGCAGATCATACACTACAAAGCCTTATTCATCTTAGTTGTATTTTTAGCTAATGGTTGTCTAACCAAAGTGATTCTATAAGTTCAAATATTTATAACGAAACAGGGTAGATTTTGTTATCGTGTTCTTAGGAATATTTTTAGTTTTTTTGTTATGCACTGAAGGTGTTCAAAAGAGTTTTTTGTTCTGTTTAAGTTTAGGTAAAGAGAAACAGTTTTTATACCTTGAATATAGGCCTATTTTTAGACTTTTGTACCTATAGATTTTGTAATAAAAATAATAAATTTAAAGGCCTAATTTGTTGCAAGTCACCTTTACGGCAGTCAACCATGTAAAACACCCTAAATTAAATATGTGGTGCAAGTAGGCGGAAATTCAATGTAACTTGCAACACCATGTTTTTTTTTTTTATAAGTATGAAAAGTCGTATTTTAATGAGTTTCAAACGATGAAATTAAAAATAGGGCCCAAGACTAAAGTTTTGATGCAAAAATACAGAGGAAATATTAAAAAAGAAAAAAGTTATAAACTATTCAATTTGAAAAGTGTTGCAAATGACCCGACTTTACGGAACTGTTAAAAATGACTACCTCCAGCTAGGATCCAAGAATCCAATCTTCACCTCATTGAATGCCGAGCTCTTTCAAAAACACCAGGGTCGTTTCTAATTAAGTTACACCCAGCAATTATCCGATTTCTTAAACGTTCCACTGGAGTAGTATAAATGTATATTGGCTTTAGATGGTCCCATAGGAAATAATCCAGGGGGTTTAGGTCCGGGGATCGAGCAGGCCATAAGTGAGGCCCACCTCGACCAATCCAGCGATCTACGTATGTTACTGTGAAAAACTCACGAGCAACAACACGAAAATGCGCTGGTGCACCATTGTGCATCAACCACATCGCATTTCTTGTTGCCAATAATATATCCTCCAGAAACTGAGGTAGCGTTTGTTCTAATAAGTTGCGACACCTCGCCGGTAAGTCTTCCTGGTAGAAATAGCAGTAAAATTAGCCATTCACCCACAATTCCAACCCAAACGTTTAACGAGAACTGATGTTGAAAACGATCTTCAAATACCTCATGTGGATTTTCTTCAGCCCACACATGGTTGTTGTGAAAATTCCTTATTGCATTTCTTGAGAAACTCGATTCATTGTAAAAAATAATCAGAGTCAGTAGTTGAGAGATTTGAACCAATGTGTACAAAAGCCATCGACAGAATGTAATCCGTGGAGGAAAATTAGCAGGAAGAATAAGTGGTATGGGTACAACAAATAGTCACTAAGGATTTTCCAAACAGTCCCATTATTTACATTCAAAGTATTTGCAATTTTTCGAGTAAAAGTGCCTGGATCTTTCCCTATCATGTCCAGCACACTCTTTTCCAATTCTACCGTTCTTAGTGTCATTGACCTTCCTGGTCCCCCACTTCGTTTCAATGTGCCTGTTTCATAAAGAATTTGATGAATACTTTGGAAGGTTTTTCCATCAGGGACATTACGGTCAGGAAATCGTACAATGTACAGGGTGATTCTTAATATTCTACTCAATGGATATTTCGGTTAATATTGGTCTTACAAAACAGTTTAAATTAGCAATTTTGAAGTATCTTTTATGAACATTCAAAATTCATTACCAGAAAAAACAAAAGGGCATTAAAAATTTATCAGAAAATTTGATTCTTGTTAAAAGTTGGTGCATGTCCGATAACCATTTCAGGTGTACTTAGAATGGCTTCAAGTCAAATAGGATACATAGTAGGTCAAAAAATATGAAAATCATTCAAGAGTAAAGTATCCCTATGTCGAAAAATAGGTAAAAACGTTATTAATAAAAGTTGCTTAGAATTAAAATTTATGTCTAAATATAAAGTCATGGCCTTCCACCAAAAAAAAAATATTATTTTTTGAAAACTTTAAATTGACCCCGTATAATGATTTTCTTTTTATATTTAGGTATAATACCTTGTTAAATTAATCACGATCAAATCACTTCTGACAATCAAATCACTTCTGGACAGCTTTTATCAAATTGAAGCAAATTTGTAAAATTTATTTAGACTTATATTTTTTTTAAAAACCAAAAACTTCTTGTTTGTTGCAAGAACACTACAAACAAATTAAAAATTTCGCAAATATTCCTAAAAATAAGATAAACACTCTTCTAACATTAATGTACCTACTTAGTAAAAAACTAAAAACCATTGAAGTCGATCCGCGTGAAATAATTAAAAAATACAAATGTTAATTTAGTCTTCAAAAAAAAATGTTTAGAAAAGGGAAGGCCATGACTTTGTATTTAGACATATTTTTTAATTCTAAACAATAAGGGTACTTTTCTCTTGAACGATTTTCATATTTTTTGCCCCACCCGATATCCTATTTGACTTGAAGCTATTCTAAGTGCACCTAAAATGGTTATTGGACATGCACCAACTTTTATCAAGAATACAATTTTCTGAGAAATCAATGACAAAGAAGTTTTCCATTTGTTGCACAATTATTCGACCATACTGTATATAGTTTATTATGGTAACAAAAGAGGACACTACCTCATAAATTCATACGAAAAAAATTAAATTTTTTTCGAATTCTAACAAAAATAACCATATATATTTAAAATCAGGAGAACCAGCGCTAGCGATTGCAAAAATAAAATAGGGGATGTTTATTTAAATAAGTACCAGATTATTTAAAATTTTTAAGTTTTTGATGTCTTTTTGTTTTTTCTGATAACTAATTTTGAATGGCCATAAAAAATACTTCAAAATTGCTAATTAAACTTCTTTGTAAGATCAATCAATATTAACTGAAATATCCATTGAGTAAAATAAAAAAAAATCGTTCTACAAATTTTTCAGTTAAGCCTTGTTCATAAATCGATTATTAAGCACCGATTTTGCATAACCAATGACGTCGAAATGCATAACTTAAACAATCGTGACCGAAAATCTATCCAAAGGTTATGATTGCATACAATTGCTTGTTAAACATAATGTGCACAAATAGACTATATTTTCATTATTATTATTAATACAAATCCTGCCATGGAACACGCCCAATATCAGTAGCAAAATATTCTGCAAATTCCTTTCTGTTATCATAGCAGGCGGCTGTCGATTTTCGAGGAATCCGTTCCAAGGACAATAAAGATGTTAAGTTCTTACTTTCTTTTCGCCAAGCTCCGTCGACTATTTTCCCATCTATTTCTTGATCAAATATTTCAGGTGGAGAATAAAGATTTCGTGAATGTTTGCTTTTTCTGAAAAAGTTATGAAGGTAAACACAAGCCAAGCTGCTTTTCCAGGCTCCAAAAGCATTGGTTTGCGCAAGACCCGGAACACGGCAGATAAAATGCCAAAAGCATTTTCAACTAATCTTCTGGCTCTCGAAAGCCGGTAATTAAATATTCTTTCTATGGATCCTTTCTCCTGAACTCCCGCGTATGGTTTAAGAATGTGATACTGCATAACAAAAGCTTTATCGGCAACAAATACATAAGGCACTGGCTTTTGCCTGCCCTTCAATATATGTTCTGCAGGGAAATGTAAATTATTTTGTTGCAATTTGTGGAAAAAATTTGTATTTCGGAATACACCACCATCAGAAATTCTTCCTTGGCATGCAACATCCGCATATAGAAAGCAATAATCTGCATCAACCAAGGCCATTAACACGATACTGAATGTAGATTTGTAGTTAAAAAAATCGCTGCTGCTGTTAATTGGCGCTTAAAGTACTACATGTTTCCCATTAAGGGCACCACAGCAGTGAGGGAAATTCCACTGTTCTTCAAAACGTGCTGCAACCTGTAACCATTCTTTTTCGGATTGGGAATCTGAAAAAAAAATTCTTAATGTAGATTTTTTTTTAGATGGATGATGAGACTAACGGGGAAGATGGAATAATACAAGAAAATGAAGCTATAGAAGAAATTACGAGCAATAATACAATTGGTATTAATGACATAACTGAAGAACAGGTAAATTCTAACACTCCTACTAGTGTAGAATAAAGAAGCCAGAAGCGAAAGGAGTATGTGACACCAAATAGAAGTAGCTCGTCTTAAAAAGCGAAAAATGAAGATCCCCTGATGATGGAGGCATACAATGCCTTAAAAACACTTTCCAGCCAAAAACCGCAACGGGACAGCTATACAATTTTTAGCGAGTACATAACTGAAAAATTAAGATCTTACGATAAGCCTACATGCGCTGAAACACAACACCGTTTTTCCAGCATAATATTCGAGGCAGATATGCGCCAATATACAACGAAGTCGTTTGTTCCTCCGAGTATGACGTATAGTTCGTCCTCACCAGCACAATGGTCGGGTTACGCATCATCAGTATCGTCTCCAGCGCAGTCACCATCAATGACGTATATACCATTACAAACGCCTCAAAGTCAACACGAAAGTTACTCAACAATAGTGCCCTTGCCATGTTCGTCGTCACGAAATGAAATGTTATCTACAGATGTAGATGGTACATGCCATAATCTGATATTGCCACTTATATAAGCACTTTCGCAGATGAAACTTAAATGTCAATGTTCAAAACCCAATCAGAACTTATTTTCAGTTTCCTTCTTCCTGTCAAAAAATATGTCTGCTTTTTTTTTAGGGGTTAGGTATTTTAGTTTTGTAATAAATGTTTTGTTTTCGTATTTTTTTTTATATTTTGTTTTTGTATTAAATATCTTATTAAATTTGAAAATATCTTTTTTTCTTACCATTATATATTGGCGTAGATTCAACAATGGCATCACAAACTTCGGGAATTATTCTGGAAATACTTGCTTTAGACATTTTAAACAAATACATTAGGCTACTATATGAATCCTCCGTTGCTAAAAATCGTAATGTTAACGCTAATCTCTCTCTAGCCGATATTGCTGTTCTGTAATTTGTGTCTTGTTTTATTATTTTCGGCTCAATTAATTTTAAAAGAGCTTGGAAGTCTGCGACATTCTGTAAAAATTTTTAAATCTTTCCAACTTTTCCGCTTCCAAATCTTGCAGCAATTGGTCGCCTCCATAAAATTGTCGATTTCTAAATAAAGTTGTCATCCACCATCTTGCCTTTCTCTTCTTTTTTTCTTGTCGCTTGCGAATTATTATAATTGAATCACTTACTAACGCCAAATTTTTATTTTGTTCCATTTTTAACTCCCAATTTTATCGGACGGACCCACACACGGATCATCCACGAATCTGACCACACGTTTGCGCGCTCGTTTGATTAATTGATTTAGCTTCGCGAGCCTACATGCTCGCGAGCAAATTAAAAAAGGGCAAGCATATATTTGCTCTTGCTTGCTCCTTCGGTGGAAACGCACCTTTAAAGACAGAAAATATACGTGAAATAACAAAACGTCAATCAGTCTCAACAAATTCGAGACATACGAAATGATCACTTACGAGACTTCAAATGAAATCCACGTGTAAACTGATGTGCCTAAAAAATGCATTAAAAAAAATGTATACTCGGTAAGCTCCGTGTAGTACGCCATACTTTTATTTCGCCTATAATTATAGTTTGAAAAATATGAAAATTGGTTTTGTCGACAAATTTTCTCGCCTTGTTATCTTCGAAACAAGGACAAAAGATCCTTAGAATAGTACAGGAAATAACCCCTTCAATTTTTGCCATATGTTTAATAAATACCCTGTATAATAAGACCATCTTTAAACCGATTTGGACCTATGGAATCCAACTATGGGGAACTGTATCGGTACCAACCTTGCAATTCTTGAAAAATTCCAGGCAAACGTCCTCATGAATATCACAACGACATTGAAATCAATACTGTAAAGAAGGAAGTACCAAGTATTCTCATAAATATTCCATCAGATTAAAACAACACTTCCAAACAGTCTTGCAAAGCGCTTAATGAGGAAGATTGAAAAAAAGCCTCCCATGTGACCTGTTTAAGATTTTAAACCGAGTTCTCCGGAGTAAAACTTCTGTACTCAGAACGTGATTTAGTGGAAAGTGTTAGTAAACAAATTATCCCTATCGCTTGTATAATTATTTATTGTAACTAATATTATAGAGTGTATATAAAGTGGAAAGTAAAAAAAATACACCTGAATTTTTGTTTTGAAAAGAAATCGCTAAATAGCTTAAGACGATATTAAAAACTTACATTCTTAAATTCCGCGTGAAAACGTCATTACTCGTTTGACTTGAATCAATATTCATAATATACAAACGAAGGCAAAGGCGCTTTATATATAGATATGTTTGCTTGATTTCATATATAGTGACGTCAGATACGAAACATCATGGCTGCTAGCGTAAAAATCTTTTTGATAACTCGAATACATATTAAATTATTAATCTTGTATTCTCATTTTATTTCACAATAAATTTCTCAATGTGTAAAACACCCTATTGTTCCAATATGATAATGTTAGCCGTCACCTCGTAGTTAGTGTTAACAAAATGTTAATATTTTGGACCTAAGCATATTGTTTAAACTTGCTTAACAACCTGTATTTTTTATTTTCGGTTTCTTAAATTTTATTATATTATCTTTAATAAAGGCAGAAATCAGTCCCTACAAATCAAAAAGCTCGATAGATAAAAATATGCTCTTGCATTTTCTTCCGAATATAGGAACTCTGTTAAAAAATGAATGAACCTTAGATTGTAATTTATAATTAACAAAAACGAAACGTGCAATAAAAAATTTAACTTCTACCAAAAAACGAGCCAATAAATAAAAATCGACAACAATACCATGATACAGTATTCAATATTCGACGACTTTTTATCAACTTCTGGTTCTTCATCGGGTATTCTTTGGGATAACTTCAACGCAATTTTATTCTTCTTGTGGGCGTTTGTCAAAATGTCTGAATTTTGTCTCTTTGTAGAATGAATTGTGACCGATCCGTTGGGATTATCTGTCGTACCTAGAAAAGGTTACAATGCAAAGATTAGAGGTATGTCTTTAAAAAGATTATTCACTATAATGACAATTTTGTTGTCGAGTACGCCACTATAAAGTAACATATATTTAAAATATGTAAAACCATTTGACACTGGTTTTTACACACGACTTTAACATTTGGGAATATTCTTTATTTGACTAATAACTGTTTGCCACACGATATTACACAGCCACCAAACTGCGTGTAAACGTTTACGCACGTTGCGAGGAACAGTTACTGGGTAAACAACCATTCGTGTGGAAATAACTGATTTTCAGGTGTATTATTAGTGTGTTTTTAGGTATTTTCAGAACAGTTGTACAAGTAGATAATATTATCGGTACTGTATAGTAGTGTCTTGTTGTGAATATAATTTTCTGTTATATATCTAATCTTCTAGGTTTATATGCTTATTTCCGATTAATTATGAAATTTCACTAACCACACAAATAAATAAGAAGTATACACAAAAAAGTAATGACAATATAGAAAATGAAAGGTTAGTTTTTTATGATATACGTTAAATAGAGTTTAGTTTTTCAGTGGCGGCTCGTGTCTTGCACATGCGGGTAAGTGCCATAGGTAAAAAGCGCCGCAAACGAAACATTTTTAGGACCACGCCCAAATCTTAACAGATTTGGTAAATAATACAACGCCCGGGATTTTTCTTTTTAAATTTGACATTAATAAATAACACAGAAATATAACTATCTCAAAAAGGACTCCCTTCACACCTACACCCTTTCCAATACCCACCCAGTATAAGAGTATAAGTTATTCTCAAATCAAATCAAAAAATCCTTTATTGTCCTAAGGAATATCTATCTTGTTAACAATTTTTTTTTTTTTTTTTTTTTTTTTTTATGATCAGGCACAGCACTACAGGATAAATCCTTTATGGCGCTCTAGGAGCGGTGCGTGTGCGCAGGAAACGATTCACGTTGGTCTTGAATCTTTGGAGACTATACTCGTTGGGGAAGACGATCTCAGGGAGGTCGTTCCAGAGTGATGACGTTCTCCAGATGAAAGAATTTTGAAACAGTGTCGTTCGAGGGACACTAAGCTGAACCACGTACTGGTGGGCTGCAGTGGCTCGTCGTGTATTTCTACCATGCACCGCTCTGGGTGGTATTAAGCGGGCAACCTCAGTTGAACACTTGCCATGAAAATATTTGTAAAATAGACTCAAGTCGCCAACCTGCCTTCGATGTTCAAGGCTTTCCAGGTTGTTTGTCAGACTATGGTCACCGATCAAGCGAATGGCTCTTCTTTGAATGGAATCTAGCAATCTCAGGGTATGTTTAGGAGCAGAGCCCCAAATATGCGAACAGTACTCCAGTGATGGTCGAATTTGGGCTTTATAGAGCATCAAAAGTTGTTGGGGTGTATAGAGGTTCTTTGTTCGGAAAAGCACTCCAAGCTTCTGCGAGGCTGCCTTAGCAATGGCCGTAACGTGGCCATGCCAAGACATATGACTATCCAAATTAACGCCCAATAAATGAATTGATGAAGCCAAGGGAATTGAGTGTTCCGCCATAACTATATCCGATTCTTTAACATTAACTTTTTTAGAAAAAACTGCCGCCTGGGTCTTTTTAGCGTTAAATTCTACTTGGTTACTGTCACCCCGAGACAAAATTTCTTCCAGGTCTTTGTTGAGATGTGAGACCTCTTGCTGCCTATAGAGATGTGCATTAGCAGCCGATGTCCGAGCATCCAAAGTAAAAGTTGAAACAAGTGTGCTGTCATCAGCGAAGCTATATATAGGATTTTTAGTTTTTTCCAAAAGATCGTTAATGTATAGTAAGAAAAGGGTGGGCGACAATATAGAACCTTGAGGGACTCCGGCGTTGATGTTAAATGTGTCTGAAAAAAATCCGTCCATCGCCACTCGCAGAGAACGGTCTTTAAGAAAGCTCGACAGCCATGAACAAAATTGAACCGGCATTCCGTATGCTTTCACTTTAGTTAGGAGCCCCTCATGCTATACTCGGTCAAAAGCCTTGGAAATGTCCAGTGCTACCGCCCGGGACTCCCCATGGTGTTCTATTGCGTTGTTCCAAACATGAGTAACATAAGCGAGAAGGTCTCCTGTTGATCTAGACTTACGGAATCCATACTGGCGGTCACTAATAATGTTGAAGCCTTCCAGGTATTTTAGTAATTTTTCGTTGATAGCCTTCTCCATAACTTTTGATATAACCGAGAGCAATGCGACTGGACGATAGTTGTTTGGCAAAGTCTTCTTGCCTTTTTTGGGTATGGGCTGGACTCTCGCAGTTTTCCAGCAAGAAGGAAATATTCCTTTTTTGTAGGATAAGTTAAAAAGCCTACAAAATACCGGTGTCAGTTCGTCAGCGCATTTCCTAATTACAATGACTGAAATATCGTCAGGACCAGAAGCCTTTTTAGTGTCGAGACTCCCCAAGATTCGCTTAACATGGCGGTGGCGAAAGACAATCTCGGGCATTCTCGATTCTACAGGGGTAATGTTCGGTGGAGTATATAATATACAAGGGTAACGAGGTGATAACCAACAGAACACAAGAGTACAAAAAACATTAAATGAAATTAGACATAAATTAATTAATTAATTAGGTTAAATCGTTAAAAGTCAAAACAACATCAAATTGATAAATATATTAGAAAACAAGTGGTTAAGAATGATAATTCAAAATTTAAGCAATAGCGTAATTATATTTTTTAGCGTATGTGATCATTTTTTATCTCAACACGTCGTCAAAATACTCATCAAGAGCGTAATATACTTATTCTAATAATCATTTTTTGGTTAGTCTTCTAAACTTACCCAGACACTGTTGCTTTCTCAAATAAAGTGGCAAGTGATTAAAGTATTTTTTTAGCGCCATAAATTAAAGATTTTTTTAATTAGACTGGATCGTGGAATTGGTAAGTTTAGGAGAAATTATTGACGTGTGTTATAATGGGTGGGGATAGACAGCTCACTTTGATAGTTTTCAAACATTAAGCAAACAGTTTCTAGGATAAAAATACAACAAAGAGTTAAAATTGAGTTATTAAAAGAAGAAAAGGACGACAAGAACCATGAAGCACCACACACATATCTGACTGCCCTCTTCTTGCAACACAAACACAAATTGGAATAAGTACTGCGCACAAGATCCCCAAAAACTAATACCATAACGAAGATGGGACTCAATCAGAGCATAATACGAGTCTTTTGTCAAGGGAAAACCCATATTGTTCGAGATAATCCTAATGGCATAGCAAAAAGCTTTTGACACAAGTTTACTATGTGGTTCTTAAATTTAAGATTGATGTCCATGTACAGGGTTATCCAACCAAGACTAGACAAGGCGATTTTTTGACTTTTCCTGTGCTTTTATAAAAAAACTGAAATAGCCATCTTAAGTAATTTTCTCCCGCGAATTCGAATATCTTCAGCAAAAAACAATTGAACATCAAACAAAAGTACTAGGGGTCACTTTGATATTTTTTTAAATGGGATGCCGTATTTTTAATGAGCTTATCCGATTTCTCATATAAATTTTGATTTAAAAATTAAAAAAAAAAATTAAAAAAAAAAAAAAAAAATTTAAAACTGAAGAAAAAAGGCGTTTTTGAATTAAAAATCCAACATTTTAGATCAAAATTTATATGAGAAATCGGATAAGCTCATTAAAAATACGGCATCCCATTTAAAAAAATATCAAAGTGACCCCTATAGTACTTTTGTTTGATGTTCAATTGTTTTTTGCTGAAGATATTCGAATTCGCGGGAGAAAATGACTTAAGATGGCTATTTCAGTTTTTTTATAAAAGTACAGGAAAAGTCAAAAAATCGCCTTGTCTAGTCTTGGTTGGATAACCCTGTACAGTCCCAAAAATGTACTAACATATCAGGCATAAAGATCGCCTCATCCTCCATATAAACATTATCCAGACCACAGCGAAATCCCAATATGTTAGTCTTTGAAATATTAAAGGATAGCAAATTCGCATCGCACCACTCCTTAATCTTGAACAAATCATTCTTTATATTTATAGAAAGTCTATCGGCAACCGTGTCATGCCAAAGGATAGTCGTCTCATCGGCGAAAATGGTGAACGTCCCCGCTATATCAAGATGGGGCATATCGTTAATGTAGATGAGGAAAAGGAGAGAACCAAGTACGGATCCCTGAGGAACGCCTATATCTAGGCTGAATTCTCCCAAGCTACTGTTATTAAAGACAACCGTCTGAACACGAATCGCCAAATACGATCGAAACCACTCCAAGGCCACACCTCTAAATCCATAAGCCTCCAACTTCCACAGCAGTATTCTGTGATTCACGTAGTCAAAGGATAAGTCACAGGACACCGCTACAGCAGACTCCCCAGAATTCAAGAAGACATATAGTCGTTCGAAGAACCTGAAGATGGCATCGCTCGTACTCTTCTCATCCTGAAATCCCAAACAGTTGCATGCTCATAAGGTGGTGTCTTTTCAAAAAAGCAATCATTCTAGACTAAACAAGTTTTTCCACTATTTTGGACAAACGGAACAACCACGGCCCTTTTAAGGCAAGAAGGAAAAGTGCCAGTGTTAGGAAGGAGGTATTTATTGCCTCAGCCAAGGCCATCAATGCGTTGGCTGGTAGTGCCAGAAAAGGACATCTCATCCCAACCAGAAGCATTCTTGTTATTTACTTGGCTGAATATGCCTCTAATTTCCTTAGCGCAAGTAGGCAGGAGAAAAGATGTGTCAGAAACGGATACATATCCTAAGTAAGATCTAGGATCATTCCCAAAGAAAATCCCTCGAGCTAAACCGCCAGCAACTGTGCAATAAAAATAATTTATATCAATTGCATTAATAGTACTAGCCATCGGAGCGATGTTGTTTTTTCCCCTTAACATTTTGACGATTTTTCATGATTCTTTTGCTTTGTTGGTGGAATGTGCTATTCTTCTCTGAAAAAAAACATTTTCTTAGAAAGCTTTAAAGTGTTTCTATAAATTCTACGATACATATTGAAATAGTTCACGAAGCCAGCATCATTATTTGAAAACTTTCTTATATAATACAGAGAACTAAGATTTTTCCCAGAAACTCTGACAGTTCCTGTATGCCACGGTTTCTTTCCTATTTTTTATTCTGACAAGTGGAAAAGCCCTATTAAATAATTCAACTAGAACACTATGAAACTGCTGTAACGGTTCATCGATGTCAAGTCGCTTGGTTGCATAACAATGCGAACTTGCTAAAATTTTTCTTTATATAAAGCCTACCCATCCTAGAATGACTATCTCTTTTTTTTTGTTTCCTAATAAACAAGCGGCGACAACAGCTTTATGATCAGACAATCCGGCATTTTGAATTGAATAATTTACATGACGCTGAGTGAGATTTGTACAAACATAATCCAGAGTGAAAGATGAAGATGCAGAAAACCGGGTTGGTTGATCAACGTGCATTAGAAGATTAAACGATCTCAGACGATTATCCAGCAACTGAGCATTATGACTCGACTTATCTGAGAAATTTGTGTTTAGGTCACCTTAGAACGCCAGATCAAAAATTGGTTTATACAAATTAAAACATTGTACAAGACATCAACAAAAATATTAACATTGCATGTATTTAAATCAATGTAAATGCAATAAAATATCTTTTAATAACGAAAATGTATTTATAATAATTTATTACATCTCTCCGTCATCATCTCTAAGTATATAAAATGGCGTTCCGAGTAAACAACAAATTATATAGTGAACAGGATTATCCATCTTATAAAATAGAAATGGAAAAACAAAACATGAAAAAATGTTATTTGTACTTATCTGTTTATAATCGAAAAAATCCTGAACTTTTGCAAATAATTCACAAAATCACAAATGTCTAAATAAATAAATACTGCATTTTGCGACGATCACGGTATTTGTACTATATAGTATTTAATATGACCTTTTTACTTCAAATTGATAAAATCCACCTTTTTTTTCAAAAGACGCCTTTGTACTCTATTGGTTCCTGATATAAAATATTTAATAAAAATAAATTGGTATACATAAAACTAAAGGTGGGTTTATGCAGATCACTTTTACTTTAATTTAGCTTAAATTTTACCTTAAGCAACTTTGACGGCGTTTATACGGATAATTTAAGATTTGCTTACGCAAGCGCACAAGCACTACAAATTTGTTGACGTTTTGTATTCCTAACCTACTTTGTGGACAAGTGGTGGCGCTTGAAACAACCCTAAAAGAGTCGGCCGGTAAAGATTTCTAATGATCAGCCGACGTTCCTCGACGGGTCACGGAAGGTTCCGAATCCATCGTCTGCTGCGGGAACATTGCTCGCGTCTCCGTCCTCGTTTAAATGCTTTCCCAGCAGTCGTAACGTCAACCAGCGCTACCGTAACCGTGATGCGTTTCACGGTGTTTGCAATATAAAGCGTTAAATTGATCGCCCGCCTTTGCGGATTTCTCATTTACAGCGAGTATTATTGGAGTATAGTTCTGACGCTGCAGGAAAAATGATTGAGTCTGAATAAACAGGGTGTCCTTGAAATTACTGTACAACGCTATCTTTTTTTAATGCCTGAAAATTTAAAAATGGAGTGCGATTCGTAAATAAAAGTTTGTATCTTTGTTACCCCCTGTACAAATGACTTCAATTGTTTCTCTGACACTAGCCGTCTTCATTTTGAAACTTTTTTGTCTCTTGTAAAATTTTCGCAAGACATACAGTTTCTCTTCCAAAAAGTTAGTTACTATACCTTGTAATTAATCATCGTTGTTGTTTACTCGGAACAAAGAAACATGAAAAAAGTCTTAATTCTAATAACTACCAACTAGTTTATTCTTATAACAAATGTTCGAAATGTTCACTGTGCTCCTGAATACCTAAGTTAAACTGTACTTTGGGTATTGTTTTTAAAATAATTTACAGCATTCATAATTCTTTGCAAAAACTCAGCTCCCGTAGCGATGGGGGCGTTAAATCGGGAGATCTTGCTGGTCAACTAGAGGGCTGCATCGTTGCCTCTTTCGATCCATCTATTTATGTTTCATTTAAAAATCTTCGAACATTTAGGCTACAGTGAGGTGGTGCCCCGTCGTGCATAAACCACATTTCGGTACGAAGTTGTAATGAAAGATCATCCAATAAATCGGGTAAAGGGTTTTGCAAGAAGAGTAGATATTTATCCCCATTTAACCGATTTGGTATTACAACTAGTCCAACAATAAAATTGTCAATCATACCTGCCCCAACATTAATTCTAAATTCATGCTGGAAATGTTTCTCCCTGATGGCATGAGGATTTTCATCGCTGTATACATGTTCGTTATGTACATTTCTAATTCCCGATCTCGTGAACGCAACTCGTGAACTTTGTCCCTTAATAAAGTTTTGTTATGAAAGGTTGCATTTGGTATTCTCGTTGTTTCAATGAAACGGCAAAACGTCAGCCGACTTTCAGGATCCATTGGCAAAAGATTTTGCACCTGATACGGATGGAGTAACTGCTCTCGTAGAATGTTATTAATGGTATTTTTGGAAACCGCCAATTCGAATCCCAAGCGTCTACAGCTTAATTTGGGATCATCTTTAATTTAGTTTAAAACTACCTCTTTGAGCTCCGGAGTCCTGATTGTACGTTGGCATCCTCATTATCCTAACATTATTTCCATTAAAACTACTCGTTTCCCTAAGTTGCCTCTCAATACTCGCGAAAGTTTAATGGTTCGGAATTCTGCGGTCTGGATATTTATCACGATAGACTCTGACACTCATACGTCCATTTCTCTCACATAATCCATATACTAGAAGCATGTCAACCTTCTCAGCAATAGAATAATGTTCCATTTTAAAGGACCCGTAAGTATTCAATTAACAATCGACTTCCGTTCAACACCACCAAGTAAACACTATCGGTATGTTAGATTTATTTTACTGTTGCCTAGTAAACAAACAAAAAACGATTTTGTATCATTGTTCAGAATAGCAGGAATGATGAGGTATGATATAAATGACTTTTTGGAACTTTGGACTTTTTTTTGTATGCCTGGCAAAAATTTTACAAGAGACAAAAAGTTTCAAAATGAAGTCAGCTAGTGTCAGAGAAACAATTGAGGTCATTTGTACAGAGGGTATAAAAAATACAAACTTTTATTTAATAATTTAATCGCGCGCCATTTTTAAATTTCCAGGCATTAAAAAAAGATTGCGTTTGCGTCAAAACACGCCAATAATAATAGTAATTCTTAGTCCCAAAATTAGTGAAAATCGATAAAGCCGTTTAGAAATTATTCCGAAAAAACGATATTAATTTGAAAACTTTACCTCCCAGTAGCGGCAAAACGAAGCACCATTGCATATAGGTAGGTTTGCCTAGATCGCCTTATTTTTGGTTAAGGAATTTGTGGTTTCAATGTTAAAAGTTTGAAAAAAATCAATTTAAATAAGCGGAAATGATAAATCATTGATATTTTCTTTACCTTTCAAGGTAAGAAATCTTCATTGTTTCACGTTCTGACATTTTATGAGCATACTGTACGAGATATTAGCTTTCAAATGATGCATCACAAGCTGTATGTTTCCATTTAAAAAAAAGATCGATGTCGTCATATCTTTGACAAATGTCTATAAAAAAACAAACGAATAACGTCAAAATGTGAGCATATATAAAACTAAATTGACGTGTCCGAGCATTTTGCCCAAAAGTTACAGGTTAAGGCTATATTAATTTTATTCCGGACTTCTGGGCAGCCCTGTATAAATGTAATAAAAACAGCTAATATTAAAATTATTAAAAATTTTTACCAAAATAGAAGTTTTTCAAGAATCATATAAAAAATGGGGTGTTCCATTTAAAAAACGCTACATCCATGGCATAAGTCGTTTGTTTGTGGTTCAAATTTTTTTTTTGGTGAGATTTTTGAATTCTATTGAAAAAAACACATCAACTGGCTATTTTGCGTTTTTCCAGAAATACAGGGAAAGTTAAAAATAAACCCCTGTTCAGTCCTCGTTGAAACACCCTGTACATATACAGGTAGCATGAAAGAACTCCTAGAGAATGCTACCTTTTATGCAATGATATGATAATGTTTCTTTTGGTTTTTTTGCAACTTGTGTTTGCAGAATAAATAATTTTCTATTCTATTCCTTTCTACTTAATACGACTTTATTTATGGCTTCTTATCATCTTATCTACCTTTTCGCAAAATTATTTCTCGTTTTGTAAATACATAGTCAACTACCCTATTCTAGTCACGAAATGTGCTAAATTCGAAACAACACCGAAAGATATTTAATACAATCATAAAAGTAATAAAAATAAATGTAGAGGAAATTAAAGTCTTACTTGTTATATTTCACAGTTTAATTCAGTTTCCTGACACGTGTTTCAACCCTTGCGGTACATGTCATTAAAACAATAATTTTATTTTAATGACATGTAGAATTTAGTATTGTCTTATATTCCTCTGATAATGATCCGCAAGGGTTGAAACACGTGTCAGGAAACTGAATTAAATAGTGAAAATATAACATTTCCTCTACCATGGAATATCCATTTCACCAAGCATGTAGCCCATCACAAATCAATTATATAAAATAATATAAATGTTCTTACCCAAATATTGATGAACCGAATCATCGGTACTGGCCGAATCATTAGATATCACAGAAGTTGATTGACTTGTACCGAAATTAAAATTGCCCATTGTAAAAGTTTGGGGAGTTTCAAAGGTGGCGCTAGGTGGATTTATTGGAAGCTTCTTTTCTGGAACCGGTAACTAACAAAAGAAACAAGACAAATTTACATCATCTATTTTTTTTTCTTCTCATAAATATCATAGTATAACCAATAATTAAGAAATGTAAAGGCATTTGTGGTTAAGGTTCGTCTTTTCCCTCAACAAAGCGATATCTCCTGGCGTTCAAACGCATCATCCGGCCCAATCCAAACTCACTGATGAGCCGTGATACGGCAAAACGCGTCTGGGGATGGATCTGGCAAGAGGTAAAAGACGAATCTGTCCTAGACATATAATTTTACTGAAAACTGAAAAACACTGGTAGAAACCTACTTGACTTTGAGCTTTCCTAAAGAACTGACTTAAGTCCCTAATAACTTCGCCATAGTTGGAAGCGACTTGCAAGTGACCACGCAGCCATTTCGACATTCGTTCTTTAATCCGAAAACCAGTAAATCTTTGGTCTAAAAGTATGATGGCACCATAGTCGTGTCTGTGACGAATGACACGTCCTTAAAAATATTTTTATTACTAAAAAGAATTTAAAAAAGTGTATTTGTTAATAATTCGTAACATAAGTTTTTAGGAAGTAATAGAACTAGTGGGATGACTTCTCAATGTTTCTTGCTTTTCTGATTTATCTATGATATGATGATGATATAATTCCCTATGTTTAAGCACACACAATAAATAAAATAAATTATATCCTTTTAAAAAATTTAAAACCGTACCTATCGCTTGATTTACTGCTCTGGAAGCCTCTAGCGAATACCAATCTGAACCAGTTAGAAACTAAAAATAAAGAAAAATTTCAAGCGTACAAATTATTATGTTTTCGGTGCTTTGCACAGTATTCTCCCACAATTATTGTCTTTTGGTTTTCTTAATAAGATTAAAAAAAAAATAAAAGGCGATATGGTAAAGTATATACGGAGTCAATCGGAATAGCAAAAAAATTAAATTCGGGTTATAGCCGGCAACTTCTTTCTGAAGCATGAGCGGCGTGCAACGGTTGACCGCCAGTATGGATTCCGTAAATCTAGATCAACAGGAGACCTTCTCGCTTATGTTACTCATGTTTGGAACAACGCAATAGAACATCATGGGGAGTCCCGGGCGGTAGCACTGGACATATCCAAGGCGTTTGACCGAGGCGTTTGTTACGAAGCAGAACGACGAGCCTCGGAACAGGACGGATCGAAATAGACGACAAAAGCAACGAAATAGGCATACGAATTTTGGAACATGGAACGTACTGAGTTGGTTTAGAGCAGGTGCAGCCAAAAGAGCTGTACAACAAATGGAGACCTATAAGATGGATGTAGTGGCCCTCCAGGAAATAAGATGGCCGGATGAAGGCACACAGATCATGGGAAAGTACACCATATTCAATGGCGGAACAAGAGATAGGAGACACGAGTTTGGAACGGGCTTTGCGGTAAACGAAACGATGTTGGGACAGGTGAAGAACTTTCGTGCCGTAAATAACAGAATATCTACACTTAGAATCAGAGGTAGATGGTACAACTATACACTTATCTCAACACATGCGCCAACCGAAGACAAAGAAGAAGAGGTTAAAGACGAATACTACGAACAACTGGAACAAACCATAAGTTCGGTACCTAAACAGGACATGTTAATCATTCTGGGAGACCTCAACGCCAAGGTTGGAAGAGAAGAAGCGTTTAGACCACATATTGGAAGACATAGCCTCCATGAACTGTCAAACGACAACGGCCAACGTTTGGTCAACCTGGCAGCGGCCAATAACCTGAGGATTGCCTCGACAATGTTCCCGCACAAAAACATCCATAAAGAGACATGGATATCCAATGATGGGAAGACACGAAACCAAATAGATCATGTAATAGCGAACACGAGACACATTAGAAACATCATAGACGTAAAGAGCCAACGAGGAGCAGACGCAGGAACGGATCACTTCCTGGTACGGGCAAAGGTACGAGCAAGGATTAAAAGAACAAGAAACATCAGCCCCAAAAAGGTGGAACGCAGATAAACTAAACCAGGATGAAACATGCAGGCACGAATACCAAAAAGAACTAGAAACACAACTAGAGAAGAATGTCACACAAGAGGCGGCGGATGTAGAGGAGCACTGGAAACAGATCAGAACATCATTAATCAACGCGGCAGAAAGAGTCCTAGGCGAAAACACAAATATCAGAAGAAGAAAACACTGGTACGACGAAGAATGCCAAAGGGTTCTAGACGCCAAAAACAAGGCCAGAATACAAATGCTGCAATGTCCAAGTGACAGAAACATTCAAAGATTCAACGACCTCAGAGCGGAGACAAGAAGGAAGATAAGAAGGAAGAAAAGAGAAGCCTACAATAAAACAATAGAGAAGGTAGAAAGTGAGGCAGGATCAACAAACAGCCGAAACTTTTTCAAACAAGTAAAAGATATAAGGAAAGGCTACATACCGAAGACCACCATCTTAAGAAATGAAAACAACGAGCTAATAACGGACAAAAAAGAAGTAATACAAACATGGAAACAATTCTTCGAAAACCTGTTAAACATAGACACAGTCTCTAGGAACACGAAGAAGGTATACCAAAGAGCGGAGGAGAATGTACCAGAACCCACACTAGAGGAGATTAAAAGGGCAATAAACCAATTAAAGAATAACAAGGCCCCAGGTGAGGATTCCATAACGGCGGAATGCATAAAATATGGAGGAGAACATCTATATACTGCCATACTAGAGCTACTGAAAAACATATGGAAAACGGAAACCCTACCCGAGGAGTGGAATGAGGGTATCATCATCCCCATTCACAAGAAGGGAGACCGGCTGGCCTGTAAAAACTATAGGGGAATAACCCTGCTAAATATATCATACAAGGTGCTATCAAATGTACTAAGAGGACGCATATCCCCATATGCAGAAGACAACTTAGGGGACTACCAATGCGGATTCCGACCCAAGAGATCAACAACAGATCAAATATTCACCATAAGACAGCTCCTAGAGAAAAGCTGGGAGTTTAACAGAGAGGTCCACCAACTGTTTATAGATTTCCGCCAGGCTTACGATAGCATCACAAGGGAAAATATCTGGCAAGCGTTGGAAGGCATAGGGGTACCGAAAAAGATCATAAATTTAACAAAGATATGCATAGAAAACTCCAAAGCCAAGGTTAGGATAGGAAAGAAGAACACTGAAACATTCTCCATCAACAATGGCCTAAAACAGGGCGATGGCTTGTCGCCATTGCTCTTC
This sequence comes from Polydrusus tereticollis, assembly GCA_963920685.1. NCBI lineage: Eukaryota > Metazoa > Arthropoda > Insecta > Coleoptera > Curculionidae > Polydrusus > Polydrusus tereticollis. Next base: position 78,720,901 of record OY987331.1, on the reverse strand, counting down.
AATATAGTGCTGGACATGGCTATCAAGGAAGCGAATATTGGTCTGGAAATATTTACAAATATGGGCCCGGAAATGATACTAGCATATGCCGACGACATTGATACGGTAGGAAACAGTACGATGAAAACAAAAGAAATGTTCATGAACATAGAGAAGGAGATCAAGAAGGTAGGATTAACGATCAACGAGAACAAAACCAAATATATGCATGTCAAACGGAGAGCAGGAAGGGACAGAATAGGACAAAACATAACAATGGACACCTACAATTTCGAATGCGTGGACCAGTTTCAGTACCTAGGGGTAGTTATAGCATCAGATAACGACATCAGCACCGAAATAAAAGCAAGAATACAAAAGGGCAATAAATGTTTTTATGCCTTGCAGGACCTGTTTAGGTCCCGACTGATATCTAGGAACTCTAAAATACGGATATATTCGGCAGTAATCAAGCCAATAATTATGTACGGTTCGGAAACATGGACAATGACAAAGCAGAACGAACTAGTACTAAGACGCTTTGAACGAAAGATGTTGCGGAAAATCTATGGGCCTACAATAGAGGAGAGAACGGGTCAATATCGAATAAGAACAAATGAAGAGCTCAAAAACTTGTACAAAGGTGCGAGTTTGGTAAACGAAATAAAAGCACAGAGGCTCAAATGGGCCGGACACGTACAGAGATCACCGAATGAACGTCTTATCAAGAGGATATGGGAGGAAAACCCAGTAGGAAAGAGACCTTTAGGAAGACCAAGGCTCAGATGGAGGGACAATATCGGAGAGGATGCAAAAACCTTGGGAGTACGGGACTGGATGGAGGTTGCGTTGGACAGGGATGGATGGAGACGAGTCGTAGATGCAGCTAAGACCCACGAAGGGTTGTGACGCTACGAGAGAGAGAGAGAGAGAGAGAGAGTTTGACCGAGTATGGCATGAGGGGCTCCTAACTAAAGTGAGAGCATACGGAATGCCGGTTCAATTTTGTTCATGGCTGTCGAGCTTTCTTAGAAACCGTTCTCTGCGAGTGGCGATGGACGGATTTCTTTCAGACACTTTTAACATCAACGCCGGAGTCCCTCAAGGTTCTATATTGTCGCCCACCCTTTTCTTACCATACATTAACGATCTTTTGGAAAAAACTAAAAATCCTATATATAGCTTCGCTGATGACAGCACACTTGTTTCATCTTTTACTTTGGATGCTCGGACATCGGCTGCTAATGCACATCTCTATAGGCAGCAAGAGGTCTCACATCTTAACAAAGACCTGGAAGAAATTCTGTCTTGGGGTGACAGTAACCAAGTAGAATTTAACGCTAAAAAACCCAGGCGGCAGTTTTTTTTTTTTTTTTTCTAAAAAAGTTAATGTTGAAGAACCGGATATAGTTATGGCGGGATACTCGATTCCCTTGGCTTCATCAATTCATTTATTGGGCGTTAATTTGGATAGCCATATGCCTTGGCATAGTCACGTTGCGGCCATCGCCAAGGCAGCCTCGCAAAAGCTTGGAGTACTTTTCCGAACAAAGAACCTCTATACAACCCAACAACTTTTGATGCTTTATAAAGCCCAACTTCGACCATCGCTGGAGTACTGTTCGCATATTTGGGGCTCTGCTCCTAAACATACCCTGAGATTGCTAGATTCCATTCAAAGAAGTAAAATAATATGACCATGTGCTTAACATACTTTGTCGATTACATATTCCCTTTTGAAGTTCTTTTTATAGCTTCCAATAACACCTTTTTTGAGGAATATCCATGTTTTTCCTTCCCAAGAATTTAGGAATTTCATCCTTCTTTGTGCTACTGTTAGGAACTTTGTTTTGTAGACGTGAATGACAGAGTTAGGGGATATATTTGGAAGCAATTGTTCAATAAACCACTTTTCGAATAGGTTGGCGGTCATATCTTCATATCAATATAACTCGTTTACCGCGAGACCAAGGTTCATTTAGTGTGCATTTATTACAATCATCCACCCAACCATATTTAAGAAGATCGTGTGTGTGTGGAACCTATTTTCGTCACGGTACACTATATCCCTTTTTAATTGGCGATATACCTTAATTTTACGTAAATATTCTTGCCGCCATGCTACGATACGAGACGATTCCATTATAACCATTATTTTGTTTAATTTTTTGTACTTGAAGCCGCAATTTAGCAAAACACGTAAGGTGCCCAGAGATTTATATTCATAATCAGAATAATGCCGCAACTTTTTTAGCTGTTTGGATTGACTTCGTATAGACTATACACTCTGCGTCAAAAATTTACTGAATCGGCCGCTGACCGCTAGTTTCAGGTTGGTCCGCTTTTACAATGCGTAATTAAGTCACAATAATTTAGTACAAAATATATTCGTTTTACAACCTGTGATTACCTTCAGACTACCTAGTAGTATTAGTATTAGTAGGTAGTGGTAGCCAGGTTTGAAGCCAGGCAAGTAGGCCAGCTTAGACCCATTTTGCCGACGCCGTTTAACGTCTGGACGTCAGCCAGGCGGGACCTACAGTTTAATATGTGTTCCCAACTTAGATCATATAGTACATGGACTGAGCTTTCAAGATGGCAAAGCGGTCAAACATCTAGCCTGGCTCAGTTTATTCAAAGAGTAAAATATAAAGTGATATGTGACGTCATTGCGGCGATTTCAAACTGACGTACAGTGGGACCAAATCCCAAAAACCTGACCAAAAATCAAGCCATTTTAAACACGAAGTGTAAAAATAAGGCGTGGACTTTCTCATATAAAATACAAAAGAAAATTGCATAATAATAAAATTTTTATTTCAACTCGAGTTTTTCCATTGTTAAATAATAAAGAAGCAAATATGTACTTACTTAAGAACAATAAATTTATTAAAGAAAGAAAAAAATTAAATATGAATTGTAAAAAACTTTGCCGTCTTTAGTATGGATTAAAAAAAATGCGGAACAAGCAATAGTCACTAGTCCGAGACCATGAGCATCATAATATAGTAATAGTAAACGAAACAAAAACTGAATAACGCGTAATAACGAAAAAATTGCCAAATAACAATATTAATATCAACGATGCGCCCATCATAACAGCCAGAAGCAAACGGTACCTATGCGTGTCATCGCTGATGCCAGATTTCACTTTCATATAATATCCCATATCCTAATAAGATGCTTTATAGCAATGGAAGCCTCTGTTCCATAACGCGTAACTCCTAATGGATACGTTCTCCCGGCTCCTCGCTTAATTTTCCTAGATTTTCAGAAAATCGGTCGAGATGACTGTGAAGAAAGTGGAGTTTAATACTTAAATATTACATCCTATATTTTTTAAATGTTACGTTTTTCTTGTACCGGTTCATTTTAATTTTTTTGATTTTCTATTTCCAAGCTTTGCACCGCTGAACGAGCAACACACTTCTTGCGATGATATGGTTCTTTTTTTGCATGGGGGTGGTTTCTTGCCCATTTCCAATATTTCGGTGTTTGTCTCGAATGTGGAAAACTGGGAAACACGCAATTGCACACAAAGTTTACGTTTATCACCATTTTCAGATTCTATGAAATCCGTCATTCGAAAGTGTCGACTGTGGATATTTCAAAACTTTTTAACCATTTTACCATTTATTTAATTTCTCTTTATATATTTCGGAAATCTTGAAAAAATTTTTATATTCCGCGTATAGCTCAAGTTACAATCTCATTTCGATACCTGCTACCTACCTATGAGATAAAATTATTGCTTGGGCATTTTTTTATAATATGCACAATATAAGACAAACGTCCCTTTTTACTGGTAACGACATTATCAATTAATTTTTATTATCTGTCCACATTACCTTCGAGATTTGGTCTGATTCACGTCAGTTTCAAAATCGATGTCATGGCAGATGACAAAAAAGGGTATTTACCCAACAAGAGACTCCACTTATTATTAGTAGAGTTACTCTTTGATTATACGTTCCTGCACGCCTTATTTGAAAGTGATCCACCTACGGGGCGAAACAATGCTGTGGGATGGGGAACGCTCAGTCCATGTATTATATGATCTAAGGTTCCCAACCACAATATAACCGACATATGTTATTCTTAGCACAGTGTTTTTAGTTACGGTAAGACCTTTTTGCTCATCACAGACCTCGACGAACCGGCCCTTAAACGTGTGCAGCTGAAAGAGTTATGTATGTAATCACCAAATCTAGGAAGCGGCAAAATAAAAATATTGGATAAGTAAATGTTTTTTATCCATATGAAGAACGTTGCAGCTTAAAAAACAGCGAACTTAAGAGGCGACGTTGTCATCAGCTAAATGCATTTAAAATAGCACGGCGATTCCAATACTGGGATTCTGATCAATTAACATTAAAAGAACGAATAGTAGTTAAAGACGTATACTGTGGAATTAGGGAACGAAATCCTAAACTAACCACACTGGATGCTGCAGAAATATGTGGCACTTTAACGAAACCTTTCCTCGCGCACTCTGTTCAGGGTTTTGAAAGGCCTTCATCAAGAAAATGACGTAAAAGAAAGTAGTCGAGAAGCCGAGGTAACAGGACGGAAAAAAAATAATCCTGGATGATGCCATAAAATGCGCAATTCGTCGCAAAATCCATGGATTTCTTTTCGTAAATGAAATATCCACAATAAAAAAAAGATAGCTGAAATTAAGGAGACATATTTACTTAAAATATCATTAATCATAAGTATTCAAACGAACTTTTTAAAAGAAATTAATTTTAGGTACATTAAACAAAATCGAAAAAGCCTACTAATTACAAAAATGAAATTATTGTATGGCGGCGAAAATATTTTGAAAAAATACGGGACTTTCGGGAAAAGGGGAAAAAATTGGATTACACCTACAAAACATGGCTCAATGAAGGGCACACAGTTGAGATGGTATGGCGAGATCTAAATATTAAAAGTTCAAGGCAGGAATTTATGGATGGATTTTCGCCTAGGACTAAGAATTAATTTATGAAGAATTATATGAAAGTTTTATCACTTCCCTGGCGTAGCACAACTCGCAGCTCTCTATATGCTAGTGATTAGTCACTGACAGAAAATTTGGACTTGAAGTACAGAGGTATAGTCTTCGATCACCGGCCAGTACCCACAGATGTCTCGCTACTGCATATACTACTGTTGAGAATTTACCGGTGTGTGATACAATACGACGTAATATGGTGACCTGACCATGCAAACTAAAAAAGTTTGGCAAGCAAGAATGCTACTAAGCTAAAATGCCTAACCTAAGTTTAACCCTAACCTGTGGATAGAGTACTAGTTACCATAATCCAAGGTTAAAACTACCCATAATGTTAGACGATTCTTTAGTTCGGGCTAGTTTTTGCTTTGACAAATGTTTTTTTACTTATTAAACGATGGATACCAAAATATTGCAAAACAAAAAATATGTCAATAGTTGACAAACTTAACATTTAACTCGGGGTTAACCACAAAATAATACATGTTGTAAAAGCCGCCCTTATTAGCAAAGATAAAGTGATGAAGTTTTCTTTACACTGTCTAACTTTTGTTACACGGCCTCTTGGTTTTTGATATACAGAGTAAAATTACAATTTATTGTAAATTGTGTATCGTTTACAGTTGTACTGAGAATTAATTTAGATTTTCCTTAATACTATTGAATTCCAACCCAATATTTTATTACTTATTTAACAGCAAAAAATTTTTACTACTGGAAGAAGTTATACCTATCCTTGACTTCACGGTTTGTTAACCAGCGTCCTTATAAGTCAAAAGAACTACTAAAATATGTACTAGGTAAAGACCAAGTCACTGAAAAGTAAATGTTTGATAAACGTTAGAATCCGCGTCATGTAAGGCGAAGTCACCTCGTCATATGCTTAGGCCGCGGATTATCGATCTCAAGCGACACGAAACAGGAACATTTTGAAGTGAGATAGCACGTTTTGCGCTTGTGGCCTCTTCTAAGTTGATTTTAACTTTACAAAGGCATAGCAATAAGGGCTTAATAGAATATTAAAAAAATAAATAATTAATTTAAATAGTTGACCATCTTATTCGTTAAAAATCACCACTGCATAGGATATTTGCACGAAAACTGGAAATAGGAGAGCGAACTGACTTGGAAAGGGAAGACCAATTCACAGCATCGCGCCACGTGTAAATTGTAAACGAAGTCTTCTAGAGCAAAAAAAGCGGCAATAAGAAAGTGCCTTTATTTTTTTATACCTTTTCGAATACGTTCAGAAAAAAATATAAACGAAATCGCAAAATTTCGGATTTTTTCGAATATATTCGTAAGAAAGCGGAGTTTTCTGGTTTTCTCAACAGAATATAAATTGCACAAGTTTTTATAATTTAACCGCCTTTGCAACCTTTACGGCTTTCAAAATCCCCATGCTGTTCATCCTTATCTTGTATAAAGAGGTATAAAGATTGGATTGTACCTCTTTATCTTTAGCATGGCATTGATCCAAATATCGTCTCTTCAGTATAACCTTTGGATCTTTTAAGGGAGGATAAGGAAGTCCAGTAATTATTACCGCCCTACCGTTGGCGTCAGCAAAATCGAGACCTTAAAAAAATCAACGCTTGCATTAATTCTAATAAAAATAGAAAAATAGCTTAAATAACTTAAATAAATTCGAGTAATATTTACACTTACCTTCAGATACTTTGCCTCTACACACAGCCATAAAAATTGCACCTTTAAGGTTAGGATCGTTTATTTTCTCATAGTATCCTGTCATCGCTTCATTAAAAGCATCTTTACCTTTGGGTTCCACAAAAATAGCCTAAAATAGTATATAGCATGTCCGAAATTGGTAATAACAGCATTGTCATCTCGGAAGCTATAAGAGACAGAAAGTCGGTTAAATAAGAAAAGTTTTCGTCAACTATGTTAGTAGTTTATTGGCGGATCGATTCTATCTTTATTGGTTTAAAAAAAAAGTGTTGCCTTTTCTTAGATCGGTTATTCTCTGTATATTAAAATTTTTAAAATCTGTAAATAATTTTCATACCAACTTTCTACATAGAATTTACGAATGTTAGATAATATCTTTGTACAAAAAGTCTGTTAAAACGTAGATATATAAATGTTGGATTTATGGACGATTAAAGAATTTCCTTTCTTCGAAGTCTACTAAACAAAAATATTACAAAAAGCAAATAATTGATATTTTAGATTACTTTCAGTTATTATTTTTCATTTATTTCGTTTTTGACTAGTAAAAAATCCAAGATGACGGTCACTAGAAAAAACAAGGTTGATAATGGTTCCAGAAAACCAAATCGTTCTAACCAAAACAAAACCAAATAGGCGCATTCTATGCAAAGTGTCCATAAAATTCTGTTTACAGATTTAAAAAATATTAAGAAATAAAAAAGTTACAACCGATTTAAGAATATGCAACATTTTAGTTTTTTCAAAATATTTCATAAACCAAAAGAACCAGAACCGATCAACAACCATCAATAATCTGCTAACGTAATTGCCTACAACTTTCTCTATTTAACCTCTTTTCTAGCGGTTAGTTTCCGAGATCGGACACACCACTGTCAACGACGCGACGCCGATAGTGAAAATTATAGAAAAATAAATCTTATTGGAAATCAACCTAAATCATAATAACGTATATTACAAAAGTTTTCGGAAAAGGTAAAATATTTCTTTATAATAATTAGAAAATTATATTTAAAATTGTAGGTACGATAATATATTTACACATATTTTTATCTACATGCAATGGTGATGTCTTGTATTAAAGTAAAAAGGTGTGAAGATTAGGATTTTTAATGGAATCCCCTATATAGTTTTTATTTTTATGAAAGATCCTTCTTTCCTTGTTACAAAAATATAGAGCTTCTCTATATAAGCTCGAACTGCTTTTAAGATATAAGCGATCAAATTTTTAAAACGCTATATTCATTCTGGTTTAATACGTCTAGAATGCCTTAGAACACAAAAGCTCCATAATGGTGATGCATTAAAATAACGTCTAGGAGGTATTAGAAAACAAATGCAACAAGTTTCAAAGCATTGTAAAACAAATTATATGTTAATTGTTTGTACATGCAAATCAGGAGCTAGAACCGTAAGGTGATGTGCTCATGTAGCTAGTTTTATATGGTATATGGGTTACAGAAGACACAATATTGCTCGCTGTCTTTCAAATCAACTGCTAGAAGTAGTATTAGATGCCGGGCATCGTTATGGACCACATAAGATAGTAGAACTATAGGTAAAATGGAAAAGCAAATTTCAGAGATCTATAGTGGTCCATTGTAAATACTATGTAAATTATTAATATAATAATTATTATCAGATAAGGTATAAATTATTTTAATAAGTAGAAAATATTTCTAAAACTTTACTTAAGATTGTTATGATAAAAATCTAGGTAAAGTTCTTTTCACAATAAATGGTTTTGACCTTTTAACTGCAATAAAACTAAAGGGTCAATCCCATGGCGTGGACAATAAATATGTAAAGTATAAAGTTGCAGTAAAGGGTTGGACTAAGGAAATTAGGTAATTATACTCGTATGTGTTTATATTAATTTATTGAAATGAAAAAAAAAACTAATTATAAATTTTTAAATACTACCTATATCTATTTACATGTATAATGTTATTCTATATTTAGTTCTGTTTGGCTGTCGCTATCCTTATTTAAATTAATTATAATCGGTTTAATTGTATCATGCAGAGTAATATAAGAATTCTCTACAGTAATTACATAATGGATTGAATTTTCCAACTACCTGGGGGAATGTCATTAACAAATTTTTTTAATAATTCTATAACACTATAACTTAAAGTCAAAGAAGTATTTTCTGACCTAACAATTGATTTTAATTGGTGCCACATATGCTCTGTGGCATTTAAAATACAATAATAAGATGGGAGCCGTAGCACAGTATGTCCCATTTCCTCTGCCAATGCGTCACAAGCATATACTTATTTCTACGCAGAATGCCTTTAAAACTTTTAAAGGTCACTTATTTTTAAAACATTTTTCAAAATATATATCGTTCGCCGCCACGCAGTTTTGAATCTCCAATTTCGTATGATTTGAACCTGGAGCCTTATATAATTGGCGACTGTGATAGCTCACATTATCCATTAACATCACGCTATTCTGAGGGAGGTTTGGTTAAAAGACAATTTTTGAATCATTCTTCCAAAAGTTCTACCGTTGTATCATGAGCGAAGTTAGGGGGGGGCTTGGGGGAGCTAAGCCCCCCCAAAACCGAATTAGCCCCCCTAAAAATAATTGTAACATTATCACACGACACGACACACCCTTACACGAATCACATTTCAGAACAAAAATAATAAAATAATATAGTAAATTCGATTGAATCGGCAGTTGGTTCCTTGTGAAACATTTTTTAAATAAAAAAAAAAGTATAAACAGGTACTCTTGAAAAGCCCTAATAAGGCGAAATATATGTAGAGTAACTCTCTATTAAAAACCTTGAAACATTAAAAAGCAAAAAGTGTTTTAGTTTATTATTATATTAAAATAATATAGGTCTGTGAATTTAGGAATTTCCGGTTTAGAATTATTGAAAATCTGTCCCAGTCCGACCCAGTCGAAACCGAAACCGAAGACGATGCGCTTATGACCTTGCACAGCAGCTGCGCTGCACGTATGTCTTTCTTTGCCTAAACTATGTGTTAACGTTTATTTCATTTCACTGCGCACTGCTTCGGTTTCGGCGACTCGCCGTGATTGCGATTTAGTGTTTGCACGTATTCCAATAATTAATATGAAGAAAATTAGTGGTGATATTCGTTCTTTTTTTTTTCGAAAGGTAGTAGCTCTACAAGACAACCTGCTAACGACTCACCTAGTAACAGCGCTGCTGATATTAGTGATATTCAAAGCACATCGAGTGCAAGTGTAAATGTAGAAGGTAGAACGAGAAATTGGTATACTTAATTATACTTTTAATATTTAAATAGTTACTAACTTTTGAAGTTAATCTTATACCGGAAGGCTTTTGTTTTTTCAATTAACCCAGTGAAATTTGGTAGGTAGATAGGTATATGACATAAGTATGCATTGTTTGGCGCTTGTATTGGGTTTCTGTCATTTTCGGTTTGACAGGAATTCCGAAATATCAAAACAAAATCTTTATTATTTTAAATAAAACATCCGGAATATTTTTAGTTATTGCGATAGGATAGCGCACTCTGAGTATACCTATTTGACACTTACATCTACAGTAACAACAGAAACACAGAAACACTCCTTTCCGACCCTATTATATACTTTAATAGGTAATGAAAGTTTAAGTTATCTTCTTTTTTTTTTAGAGCCGGAAACTATCCCTAAAGAAACGACTCATGATAAGCTGGTACCATCAAATGATTTGCAAGTTTTAGATGAGCTGGGCACTTTGCAATCAGGACCGAAGCAACCGATTCTAGAAAAATACCCATCAACGAAATTTGGAAATCAAAATCTAAGTTTTCCTTTAAAGTATTTTAAACAGTATAGCTGGGTTGAATATAGCGTACAGAAGGATACGGTATTTTACTTTTGCTGTCGACTCTTTGGTAAGGACGATGTTAGTGAACCAGTTTTTACGCGATTTAAAACTTGGAAGAAAATGGAAGAGAAATTGTCAAAACATTCTGAAGGGTAAGGACACATTCAAAACAACCAAAAATAATATATGCCATAGGGAATCATTAAAAGCAGGCTCTGTAGTGACACAAATGTCTTCAGCATATAAAGACCTTTAAAAATAGGAAATATTTTTAAATTGTAGCGGATATCTTACTAACATTATGTCGCCAGAGTATTGCCCTTGGGGGTCATGACGAATCAGAGGATTCCAAAAATAAAGGCAATTTAAAAAAAATTTGTGAACTTGTAAGTAGATACAACCCATTATTTAAAGAATAACATGCAAAATATTTTAACTTGACAAGTTCTGATATACAAAATTAAATACAGTATAAGCGGAAATATGATTTTAAATATCATTCTTAACGAAATCGAGGATTGCGGCATGTATGCATTAATGGTAGATGAAGCACGTAGTTTTAAGGAACAACTGCTTTCTATTTGTGAAAGGTATGTTAAAGGATTTGAAATTGAAGAGAGGTTTTTGACTTTTATTATTTGTTCACAGAAAAAACTTTTTTAATATTCAGAGGCACTTTATGTACATTTTTCTTCTCCTTGTAATCACACTATTCTAATCAAAATCCAGAAAGAACTGAGTCTTTCAAAAACTGAATTAAATCGTTTATCAGATCCTAGATGGAACTGCCAAAGTGTTAATTGCCAAGCTGTAAATAAAAATTATTCGGCGATAATTAATGCTCTTCAATTCGACATCCAGCAGAACTCAAACAAAAATACTGTGGAAGCGGTTGGCTTGCTGTCCAATATGAAGTCTTCGAAATTTTTGGTTAGTTTGGTAATCATAGACATTCTAACTATGATAAATATTTTAAGCAAAAGTTTGCAGTCTAAAAACGGAACTTTGGCAGAATCTACGAATATCATTAATGGGACCATAAAACCGTTGGAGGAAAAACGTGACGAAATTTTTTTTGCACGATTGTGGTTAGAGATAGAAGACTTGGCCAAGAAAATGGCATAGACCTTGATATACGGTCTTCAAAACGCAAAAAAGCTGAAAATGTACATCTTAAAGAATATGTCGTAGAATCATCGACTTCTGCAGTTGACGATTTTAGAGAAACATTCGCACAATCAACAATGGAAAATTCTGCTCAAAGATTTTGGTTAACTACGGGGTATTACCGATCATTGGATAATATCATAAGCCACATGAAAATAAAATTTTTGGCTGAAAGTCAAAAAATAGCTGTCGCTGTGCATAATTTTTTACAAATGAACTTTGATGGCAGTTTGGAATTTATTCAGCTCTACGCAGACACTTTTTTAACTGATAAAGATGTGTTAAGGGCTGAAATGACCGTAAGAAAGAATTGTATTGGGAAACAAGGCGAAGATATTAGTATATTCGATATTTTGTCTGTCGTCAGAAAAGTGACATTTCAAAATGCATACAGATTTATGCAAATTGCGTTAACGTTGCCAATTTCCTCTGCTTCATGTGAACGGTCCTTTGCAACAATGAGAAGGATTAAAAATTGGTTAAGGTCGACCATGGGTCAAGATCGATTCAGTTTTTTAGCTCTTGCAAACATTGAAATTGGAATTACAAAATCATTGTTGTTAGAAAATGTGTTGGAAGAATTTATTAAAACCGGAAATCGAAAACTGTTGTTTCAATAAATTTGTACTATCAAATGTTCTGTCAAACTTGTTGCTTTTGAATAAATGTATCTTTCTTTAAATTCCTTCTTTCTTTCAGTGTTAATATTTATGGATATCATTTTACAATAAAATGTATACCTACTTGATAACAATTTCTCGTACCTCGATGTGTGAAATTTCATTATTTCTACGTTTTTCGGGTCGGGCTATCGAAACGTAGAATTAAGCTAAGTTTTGATAGTCCAAAAAAGGGCGTGGCACCTAAAAAAAAATTCCCTGCGGCGCATATTTTAAGGAGAAAGGAGAGAATTACTTCTACACCCATTAAGATTTTTAAAAGTCGGCGCCTCTGGCTATAGCCCCCCAAATCTGATGACCTAACTTCGCCCATGCGCTGTATCTTCATGGTAGTCCACGGAGGAGTCTTTATTATTCTTTGCAGAAAGCCACAAGGCATTTGGAACCCAACCGTTTTTTGACCCAGCATGTAAAATTGTAATTATTTTCCCGTTATTTGACGGAGTTAGTTTTACACCTGTCGGAAGAATCGGGCCATCCTTTGGATGGTGCGTCATGCGTGTCAAACCATGTCTCATCGAGGTAAATTATTGGACGATTTTCAGAACGATATTTTCTTATCGATGTTATATACTCACAACGCCATTTTTTTAATCGCTGGGATTCAATAACTACTTGCTTTTTGTCAATTGTGCGATATCTGAAGCCCATTTTAAACAAAACTCTCCAAAGGCTAGTGATGCTACAGCTTATTTGGGTTTCGTTATTAGTGAGCCGTTGCTTTAGAGTTTCTAATGTATGTACGCGTTGCTCTTCGTACATGGTGTAGACTTTCCGCCTTAACAAGTCCTTGTCGGCTTCGTCGAAACAATTATTGGAACCGGCATCTTTACGCTTCTTTCTTGATTTGATGGGATTTGCCACGATTCTTTTCACTGTAGTCATAGGTGTCTTAGTCAAATTACTACTACTTACGCAGCAGCACTAGCGTTAAGTCCCCTGTTAAGTAAAGAACTATAAACAGTTTTCCCAATGAACACTTCCCGTGAGAGATAAAGACTGACATTCAATCTCTCCAAAGAGGGGGGATTTCTAAATAGTTAAAATTATCTTATTTTAATTTAACCTTACCTAAAGTAAATGGATACTGGGAATTTACGGGTATATCGCATTTGGCACCCATTTTATTGCAGTCATTAAATCAGAACCATTTTTCGTGAAAAAAACTTTAACAAATATCGTATTAAAGCCGTTCTTAGTATCATAATAAACGGTAAAATGTACAGATGGTGAAACATAGCCAGTGTTACTTTTTTTTTCACATAAATTCTTTATCAATAATAGGAAATTATTTCGTTGAATATACATTTTATAGAATACCCAATATTACTGAACTAGGTTCTGCCCGCAGCTCCTCTTGTGTCTTCACCGAAATCCGGCGAAGCTGCGAGCAACAGCTAATAATCTAGAAAAATCATATTCTGTAACTAATATTTTAAGGGCCAGTTGCATAAAACAAGTCTGATCATAAGTTCAACGGAACGCCAATCAACCCATGAACTACGTTTATCCGTTATTAGGTCGTTCAATATAAACTTTAGTTCAGCTGAACTGTGATGAGTTTATTTTGGATCCACCAATAATTAGTTACTTTTTCTTTTTTTTTCGATTCTTGACATAATATAACATATTATTACCATGCGAGCAAAAACTATTACCATCAAAGTGTGCTTTGTATGTAAGGCCGTACTGCTTAGAGGTAGAGCTTAATAACTGTTGGGTGTCAGTAAATATCAGCATTATCAGTCAATCAGTTATTCCGTCATCTTTAACATTCGTTAAAAGTAATTTGATTCATCGCTAATTTATCCAATTTCTTGAATAGTTCACGCAATGGGTTTTACGGAACAGCACAAAAATTTCATGGTTGAAGCGTACTTTCAAAACGGGGTTACAGTAAATGCTGACTGGCAATACAATCAGCGTTTGTGTATGGACGATCTTCGTGAAAATATTCCTAGCGTTGCTTTTGCGAAGAAGCGTGGCTCTGTTTAGGGAAACAGGTCCTATACAACATAAAAAAAAAAGCTGAAAGACCATCTGAAAGAACAGAAGAACTTGTTGCAAACATTCGTGAATTAATGAAAAATATCGAAATATAAAATAACTTGACACAAGAGTTTTTATTAAAATATTACATTTTATTCGTGACAGAACTACTAACTGTATGTCCTATATTATCTAACAAAGGCCGATTAAGATTAAATTAGTAAATAAATGGCCAAAAAATATATATTAATACGTTATAATGAATAAAAAATAATTTTAGATTCTGCTTGTAGGAAAGATGGCTGGAGAAACACTTGCAATTAAATTTTTTGTTAAGCGAAACCTTTGCAAAAATGTATTGTCTTTTCATTTAGTAAAATATTTAGGGCGTTCCCTGAATGTTCGTGGCATCCTAGCATTCATTACAGCATCCACAAGACCCAAAAAAGCCTTATCATCAGTTAAAACTTGGTTAAATTCATACATTTTTATAAACTAGAATATCAATATGACGATATCGGTAAAAGAAAATTATAGCTACACAGCTATAATTTTCTTTGCTACAATACATCACAAAATTGTGAGGTTGAAAAATCACTTAGATCGACAGTTCAACGTCTGAACGACCGAATGTGGGCGTTCAGTTGAACTCCGGATTTGAAATAAGATCAGTTTAAAATACTGTTGGAACAATAACTTTTTTACTTTTAACACCATTTCAAGGGTGAACTACAGTTAAACTGTTTATATAACCGGCCCTCAGTCTTAGCAAAATATGTCTGGTGGAAGTGAAGTATAGAGAGCAGACTGACGGACCTTATATATAGGTAGGTATTTAGAGAGAGCTATTGCGGACTTATACCTACTATAAATTAAATTCAGCGTACCTATACAAAAGGAATAGGGTAGCATTTTATGAGCCAACCTGTATATTATACTTTAATTGTTAACGCAAATAATAAATATTCCCTATGCACGAATGTTATCATAATTTCATTTAATTATTTAGTGATTAAAATTGACTTGTTAATATGACCTGATAAAAGTTGGCGTAAATTTAAAAATGTTACTTCTAGTTTAAGGTAGTTGTAAATATATGTTACTTACACTAATTTTGAATATAATTATTTTCTAATTGCTATTTAGTTTGATTAAAACTTTTACGAAATAAAGTAAATCTGACTGTTAGCTTATGTGTAATACAGGTTTTCGTACAAAATATGCATTTTTGGAATTTCAATATTTACGAATTTTTAAAATGATTTACTTGTCCCGTATAACCAGAACATGATTATCTGTCATAAACAAACATACTAACTATCAAACTGAACATGAATTTCGAATTTTTCATAAAAATCAAAAAACTAGTCCTAAGACTCTGTTGTGGCTATGAGAACTTTTGACCAGGAGGTCAAGAACTGCATTATACCAAATATTTAGAAGATTCGACTGAAAGTCATTTTCGAGAAGAAATGTGCGTGGTCCTTTATGGCTTTTACGATTTTGGTATAACTTTTGCAGACTTTAAGGGCCTTTTCAATTTCCAAGATCCCCCAACGAGTACTTCAGTTTCCATGTAATAATTTTCACTTTAAGTATACAAAAACTGGTATTCTCTTACCTTTTGGGCCATAATATCGGTCCAAATACCCTCCGCTTGCCAAGCCTCCTGACATTTTTGCATTATGGGGTATGAAGGAAAGAAAATCAAAAGACCACTTGGCACTATCCTCGATAAGGTAACTATTGCTCTTCCTAGTGAGCTCACATACTTGGGATTATTTCTAAAAAGAACACTTCGATTAGCTGTTATTGTTTTATTTATTTATAAACTTTATAGGAATTGGCTGAAACTTGGAAAATTGTGATTTATATGATGCTGATTAAAGATGAAAGTTCTCGTGGCACCAACGTGATCCTATGAGCTAGAAACGTATGAAGGTAGTTTGCACACGATATGGTTGGTTGGTAAGTGTGCACATTTTAAACATATTTATTCCTACACATGCATTGGCTGAAACTTGGAAAATTGTGATTTATATGATGCTGATTAAAGATGAAAGTTCTCGTGGCACCAACGTGATCCTATGAGCTAGAAACGTAGGAAGGTAGTTTGCACACGATATGGTTGGTTGGTAAGTGTGCACATTTTAAACATATTTATTCCTACACATGCATTGGCTGAAACTTGGAAAATTGTGATTTATATGATGCTGATTAAAGATGAAAGTTCTCGTGGCACCAACGTGATCCTATGAGCTAGAAACGTAGGAAGGTAGTTTGCACACGATATGGTTGGTTGGTAAGTGTGCACATTTTAAACATATTTATTCCTACACATGCATTGGCTGAAACTTGGAAAATTGTGATTTATATGATGCTGATTAAAGATGAAAGTTCTCGTGGCACCAACGTGATCCTATGAGCTAGAAACGTAGGAAGGTAGTTTGCACACGATATGGTTGGTTGGTAAGTGTGCACATTTTAAACATATTTATTCCTATACATGCTGTGCCAAAAAATCCACTTTTGTGGCACTCTGTACAGTAATAGATATTCTTAAAAATGTGCATACTTACCGACTATACAGGGTGTCCCGGAAAATATGGGAAATTTCTCGGATTCAGATAGAAGATAAAAAATAAGATGGCAAGTTCCTATAAATTTTTTTTCTTACAGACCCTACCTAAGGAGATATGTGCCCCTGAAGGACGCCGCTGAAAATAGGTTTTTCTTAAATAACTTTCAAAGTACTTAAATAATTTAATAAAAATTTAATGTGGTGGACACTAGTAAGGATCTCTTAAAATAGGATCCTTGAGACATATTTACCTTTTTTACTTTACAAGGGGCGGACTAACCTTTACAACTTAATGCTTAAATTTTTAACACCCTGTAAGGTAAAGACTTTAATAAAATAACTCTGGGTAGCTTGCACCTTAGACTAAAAAAAAGGTACTCTTGTTTATTGTCGATAAAACGAACCGTTTTCGAGAAAAAAAATAATAAATGAATTCATGGTTTATTTTTAATAAAAAGGATCATGATTTCTATTTTCTTTCTCGACAACAAAGTGTGATACAAAAGCATTCAATCAACAGAAAAATTTCATTTTAAGTTGATTAATCCGAAAAAATAAAGGTTGCTATTTAAGATTTTAGGGGTAGGTGCCCTGGAGCTCAGGGGGTTCAATTTAATACAACAACAAATACCTGTAAAGTTGTCCCCCTTCAGATCTTAATTGACGTGTTTCACCAAATATTCAAAGTGTCATCAGCCGAAGAAATATTACATGCTGTTAATTTTCAAATTTACACCCTGTAAAATATATAATCTAAATAAAAAAAATGTAGTCAGAAGCAGAATTCGAACCTGTGACCTTCCGCTCACGAGTCCACTTTCGAAGCTCTTTATTTCCTATAAAGTATAATGCCAAATTATAACTAAATATATCTCAACTTAAGCCTAATGTATAATAAATACACTTTAACCTAAGATATCATATAATATGTACAGAATTGGGCGCATACGAACCGTAATAATACGGCCCGAAATGCGCCCAAAAAACCGGGCCATGAGCCCGGCGGCCGTTGGAATGGCCTTGGTTACAATTTTAGCATTTATGTAATTATCATATCACTCCCGTACCGGCAAGTGCCTTCACGGGGTGCCAAAAAGATGATTTTGCCTTTCGGCGTAAAAATAGTTTTCACAAACTGTCAGCACATACAAAAATCAAAGAAAAAGTGGAAAGTCGACGGCAAGCACGCTGGGAAAAGTTGAAAAAAACCCAGTACGATTTAACTATCACAGTCCATATGACTTATTCGCCCATAGCGAATAATTTAGATGCAAGTAAAACACCATTCTGCTTGGCAGAGGGAGGCATTTAGTGGGTGTCTTGTTTGTAGGGCAGTCACGTCTGGTAAGTCCGTCCCACCGCCGGTTCTCGTGTTGAGTGATGCACTTTTCGGGCTGTAAAATTACGCCGAACGTCCGAGTAATGCCGGAATTTCAGCGCGCTTTCACAGCCTTTTTGTGCATCACTTCATTTGTCGCTGTTCGTTTATATGTTATTGTATGTCGATATAAATTGAATTTTATTTCTTTGTTCGTTTGTTTATTGTTGTATTGTTGTTGCTATGCGTCTGGCAGTAGGATATTGTATATCGGTAATTTGTAGTAAAGTGGTTTATGTTTTGTATGTACGTCGTTGTTGGCGCGTCTGTCTGTAATATTTCTAGTCAGTGGTGAAGCCTGTAATTTGTATGTATAAAAATTGTCTGATATGTCTCGTATGTACGTAATTATATTGTCTATTGCTGCCATGTCGTCTGGCAGTGGGATATTGTATATCGGTAATTTGTAGTAAAGTGGTTTATGTTTTGTATGTACGTCGTTGTTGGCGCGTCTGTCTGTAATATTTCTAGTCAGTGGTGAAGCCTGTAATTTGTATGTATAAAATTTGTCTGATATGTCTCGTATGTAAGTAATTATATTGTCTATTGCTGCCGTGTCGTGCAGGTCCGCGACTGTGACGTATCTATTCGATGACGTCACATATCGCAGGATCTTATTTTCCAGCCTCAGCAATCGATGTTGCTGAGTGCTGGAAGCACTGCACCACACGGGAGCGGCGTATATTAGTACAGGTCTTATTATTTGCATGTAAATAAGTCTTTTGTTTGTTTGTGACAGATGGGAATTTTTGGAAATTATGAAGTAAAGGCTTTGCATTGCTACATTGCTGCAAAGCCTTTTTTAAGGGTTTCGGAGATGTGAGGTTTAAAGGATAGTCTTTCGTCTATGGTTAAGCCTAAATATTTTAATCGTCGTTGTGGAGGAATAGGGGTGTTGTTGATTTTCAAAGGTATGAAAATCTTGTTGTTAGTAAATTTCTTTGTTAAGGTTGCGCAAACAGTTTTACTTGGATTGACCGCTATTTTCCATGTTTTGAAGTATGGCTCCAGTATATTAATGTGCGTCTGGAGTTGACGCTTAGCGGCTTCCGCGTAAAATGAGTGCGCGTAGATTAATGCGTCATCCGCATACAATATCAGTTTTGTGAGGGGGTACCTCGGGAAATCGGCTGTATAAAGGTTATATAGCAGTGGTGACAGCACGGTTTCCTGAGGGACCCCCGCATTAACCACCCTTGCAGCGGACAACGCACCCTCAACCTTAACAAAGAAGGTCCTGTTTTGTAGGTAAGTTTTCAGTAATGTTATCAAGTACATTGGGAAATTGTGTATTGTCATTCATTTAAAAAGTAGTCCGTCGTGCCAGACAGTGTCGAAAGCTCGACTGACATCCAGGGACAATAAGACTGTATTTTGCCCTAAATTAAATTTATTTTTAACGTCAGGATAGGATAGGATATTTTTGTCGTGTTGCGTTTGTCATTCTGTTGGTAATGTGGTTTTGTTCTGTTTCAGTATTGTCAGCAGAAGTGCAGACTGCAGCGAGTGCGTTCGCTATGCAGTCTGCTTTTTCTTTGCCTGTCTGTGTTTGTTGTTGACCTGTCATTGTCGGAATTTTATTAAATTTTCGTTTGAGGCGCTTGGTCAGGCGCCACAGTGACGAGTCCTGTGCTGTCAGTCCTGTGAGTGTATCGTTCCATGTTTTATTTTTATGCACATTAATTTTGTCACGTACTGTATGTTGTAGTTCAGTTATTCTTTGTTTGTCTATCGGTCTTCTTGTACGTTGCCAAATTTTACGTTGTCTGTTTTTAAATTTAATTAAGTCCAGTATTTCTTGAGGTAGTCTGTCTTCTTTGTGTTTGATTTTAATTTTTTGTCCAATTTGTTTGTGCATTGTTTGCATGTTCGTAGTCAGTTTGGCCACTTCCTGTTCTAGTGTTTGTACGTTATTAATGTTGTTATTTATTATGATTTTGTTGTTAAGTAATTGTCTGTATGTATTCCAGTTAACGTTCTTTAATAAAATTGTTTCTGTCGGGGATTCGAAGGACATTTGTGCATGCCATTCAATAGACACGGGTAAATGATCTGAGTTTAAATCGTTTATTGCAGTCGCCTCGGACAGGCCCATGATGTTCTTATTTAAATAAAAGTCGATATAAGTGGGCGTTGCCGAAAGTGGGTGGGCGTGTCCGAGGCGACTATTTAAATATTGTTGTTATTTTCAAGGAAATCAAAAATCAAATTACCGTGCCTATTGTTTTGGTGGTTATACCACATGTTATGCCTTGCATTTATATCACCACCGAAAACTCATTTTTTTTAAATAATTTCCTAAGCGTATTTCTACACATAAATGGGTAGTTCTGACCTTCTCGGATTGAGGGCAACATTCTGTCCAGCATGGTAATTTCTTTTTTAAAAAGAAACTATGAACGTTTCGCCTTATTCTCTGCATTAAAACGTCATCCAGCTCCAGTTTTGGTCGAACTGGAGAAGTTTTTGGAAGTTTGACGCCAACACTTTTTTTTTCTTTTAAAAGTTTATATATTGTTGTTTTCCCAACGTTAAGCATATCTGCTGTAAATTGCACTGCATTGTCAACACTCAAATCCGCATTCTTACTTTTAATAGAATCGTAACAGTTAAGAATTTTTTTTTTCATTTACTATACAGGGTGAGTCAACCATAGAGTAAAGTTCATTATCCCATTTGTTTCGGGAATTACCAAAAAACGTTAAATAAAAAAGTTTTAGAGAATGTTAAGGTACACAGTTTAAAATTATTTTTGAGCATACAGGATGGTTCAAAAAAGCCTGGCGAATATAACATACGTTTTTTTAGATTCTACATGAAATTCTATAACCTTTTTGTTAATACCTAAACCTAGTCGTTGTTCTAATATTTTAATTTTTCTAGAAAAATATTAGATTTTACTCTTATGAAAAATTGACAGTTCCGCCATTCTTTCTGAAGGTGGAATACTCATATTTGGTACAAACGTTCTATTGGGATGACAAAAAAAACATGTAACAAAATTACTACTAAAAACTACAAGGCGTTCAGAATAAATTTATACATTTCGATTAATTTAAATTGAAAAATATCAACTTTTTTAAATGGCACACCTTGTATATTATTATTTTTTCTGATAGGCTTTATAAACCTCAACTTTCGTTAAGTATCTCATATACCTATTTTTAATAGTTTGCGATTTATTTTTATTTTTCTCATTTTTATCCTTGTTGTTATTACACTAACGCGACTAACGCTATAAAAAGGGTTGGCCATGACAAAAAAAAATTAGGCATTGTTAAACTTTGAAATGCCAATTAAGCAAGTAAAAATTGTTTAATTTATTGTCGTAAGTGACGTACCTATAAAAATAAAGTAATTATGGATTTTCCTAAAAATGAATTAATTGGCATGATTTATATACTGGGCGAGGCGAAAAAAAATTGTCTTTTGGCAGTAAGGATTTACAGTGCAAAGTACCCTAATAGACGCATACTAACTAGACAATATTTTCAATGCTTAATAGAACGGTTTGATGGCAATGGTAGCGTTGAATACAAGAAACGAAAAGTGGTAAACCGGAATGCTACCAATGCGGAAAAAGAAATTGACATTTTACTTCATGTTGAAGATAATCCCCAGGTCAGTAGCCGTCACTTAGCTAACTTATGTGACACAACCCAATCTACAGCTAATCGCACCACGATAAAATTGAAATACTATCCCTTCCATATGGAACTCCACCAAGAACTTCTAGACCGTGATTTATGAACGAGTAAACTTTTGTATCATCATAAATGAAGCTATAGAGGGCGATCCGAATTTTCTGTCAAAATTAATGTTTTCTGATGAAGCTACCTTTCGCAGTAATGGAGCAGTTAGCCGCCATAATTTTCGAAATAAATCAAAAATCTTCGAGATATTGGTCAATATTTTTCCTGCGAACCACTTAACGGGGATAGATATTTAAACTTTTTGCAAAATGAATTACCACAGCTCCTTGAAGACGTTGATGACATTAAAAGGGAACAAATGTGGATTCAACAAGACGGAGCTCCTGCTCATTGCCATGGGGAAGTTCGGGAAATTTTAAACAATCATTACTCAGAAAAATGGATCGGTAGGGATGGATTCATTGGGTGGCCCCTTAATGTGACTTGAACACCTTTAGATTTCTTGTTGTGAGGCTACATTAGAGATCGCGTTTATGTAAATCACCCTACAACACCAGAATATATGGAAAATAGGATACGGGCCTGCAGGACAATACCACCCTTTATGCTAAGGAACGTGCAGGGTAATATAGTAAAAAGACTAAAAATGTGTAACCAAGTAGACGGGCATATTTTTCAACATTTATTACGTCAAAATAATTAAAAATTAAGTAAGTTAGTTAGCAGAAAAATTATTGTTATTTATTTAAGAGTGTTAGTCCCGTTAGTGTAATAAGAAGAAGGATAAAAATGAGACAAATCAAAATAAATCGAAAACTATTAAACATAGGTATATGACACACCTAATAAAAGTTGAAGAGTTTTATAAAACCTATCAGAAAAAAATAACAATATACAAGGTGTGCCATTTAAAAAAGTTGATATTTTTCAATTTAAATTAGTCGAAATGTATAAATTTTTTTTGAACGCCCTGTACCATCTAACTAATTTCGTTACATGTTTTTTCTTGTCATCCCAATAGAACGTTTGTACCTAGTATTCCACCTTTAGAAACAATGGCGGAACTGTCAATTTTTTATAAGAGTAAAAACTAATATTTTTCTAGAAAAATTGAAGTATTAGAACTACTAGGTTTAGGTATATAATATTATTAACAAAAAAGTTATAGAATTTCATGCAAAATCTAAGAATAAATTAAAATATAGGGTGCTCCATTTAAAAAAAAACGTATGTTATATTCGCCACGCTTTTTGAACCACCCTGTATGCTCAAAAATAATTTTAAACTGCGTACCTTAACATTCTTTAAAACTTTTGTATTTAACGTTTTTTCGTAATTCCCGAAACAAATGTACATGGGCCGTAATTAAAAAAACA
This sequence comes from Polydrusus tereticollis, assembly GCA_963920685.1. NCBI lineage: Eukaryota > Metazoa > Arthropoda > Insecta > Coleoptera > Curculionidae > Polydrusus > Polydrusus tereticollis. The sequence goes on along the minus strand of OY987331.1, from coordinate 78,697,593 downwards.
CCGACACTTCACACTTTACTACTAGTTTCACTGAGAAACTAACACCCAAGGTAGGTATGTATAGATATAAATAGGTGTATTATTCCAATAGAGGCACCCATAAAGGCATAATAACCACATAATTAGCAAACAGGTAACCAGGATTAGGTACAAAGAAAAAGGAATAAAATGATTAGAGCAGAAACGGAATAAGTACCTAGACTCTAATGAGTTTTGATAAAATTGCTTTCTAAAATTCCCGGTAAATGGTACGGTTGTACAGGGTTATCCAACCAAGACTGGACAAGGCGATTTTTTGACTTTTCCTGTACTTTTATAAAAAAACTGAAATAGCCATCTTAAGTCATTTTCTCCCGCGAATTCGAATATCTTCAGCAAAAAACAATTGAACATCAAACAAAAGTACTAGGGGTCACTTTGATATTTTTTTAAATGGGATGTTTTTAATGAGCTTATCCGAGTTCTCATATAAATTTTGATCTAAAATGTTGGATTTTTAATTCAAAAACGCCTTTTTTCTTCAGTTTTAAATTCGGAAAATGTTCGTCTACCGTACGATTAATAAAAAAATTAAATTAAAAATCCAACATTTTAGATCAAAATTTATATGAGAAATCGGATAAGCTCATTAAAAATACGGCATCCCATTTAAAAAAATATCAAAGTGACCCCTAGTACTTTTGTTTGATGTTCAATTGTTTTTTGCTGAAGATATTCGAATTCGCGGGAGAAAATGATTTAAGATGGCTATTTCAGTTTTTTTATAAAAGTACAGGAAAAGTCAAAAAATCGCCTTGTCTAGTCTTGGTTGGATAACCCTGTACATAATTTTACGTTTAAAAAATTTAATAATAAAATATATATTTGAAGACAAAACTTGAACTTAATGTCGATACTTGTACTAATACTGCACAAATTTAAAAATCCAGGCCTATTTAAATCTATACATGCCGAAAAATTTTGCACGCCCATGGAGAAGACGGTTTTGATTGATTTATTACTTTGCATTATTTAAAGATAGACTATAGTAACAAAATAGGTTCCTTGTACATCCTATTACGTTCTATAATAGCCGAACTGCACCTATGCATGTTCACCCCGCATGTTTAACCCTGCGTTAAAATTGCATGCAATTTGCGATTCACATTTATGCCTGTTAGCGTGAGTGAAAGTTGCATCGTTTTTTACCCTTGAAATAGAACAAGTTGTAATTATTTGCACATCCCATGCAGTTTTTCCAAAATTCCCTATAAATTTCTGTTGGTGGAATTGATTTATAAATAAAACCTCTCATTTATTTTTTTTTATTTATTTATTTTTTTAATTTTTATTATTTTTATTTGACAATAAAATAAACAAGAAATCAATAAGCTTTCTGCATCCATAATTGGATTATCAATAAACTTAACCCGAACTGGGTTTAAAAAATCAAACCAAGTTTTAAAAGGATGTTTCCTGAACAGCGCCATAATCAACTAATAGGAGTAAAAGACAGAAGACTGACTCAAAAAGAAGCACATGATCCCATAGTTTAAAAAATTTAAATAATTCACTATCAAGTGTCAATTCGCTGTCGGTTTACCCCATGTTAAATTGTACCAATATTAAAACAAAAAATTACCACAAATTTCAAATGAAGAAAATAATAAATGTGGACCTATCAAGATTTTTGATGCGCATGCGTTAAAAATCATAATATCAGCTGATGCAACCATGATTCAATATTGCAGGCTGAACATGCGTAGATGCGGATCGGCCTTAATGTATGCTATTATTATACGCTTGAAGAACAATAGTACATTGTATACCTAATAGGGAAAGCTGAACATTCCGTATTGCCAGTCTCAGCTTGCGCCTCGACAGGCAATCTTTGCAATCGTCCGGGAATTTGACTTTTCTTACAAGGTACACATACTATTTTTCCAAAAATCGAAATTTATTCAAAGGACATAAATAATTACAATCAACTTGCTAAAATTTTGAAATGGGTATTATTAATTTTATTCACAAATAAAGGATGCCATAAAATATTTGTTTTGTAACTATGGAAATGAAATAATATTTAATTGTCGAACTTGAACGCATGAAATAAAATTATTAGTGTGGGAAATGTTCAGCAAAATAATCCCACCAATTTTCATGTTCTTCCAGTGTTCAATACTTGTACTAATTATCAAATAACTGTACATATAAGAAATAATTAATTTTAAAATGCATTTTATAATGTGTTAAAATTCTTAAATTTCGAAAAAACTTTTCTCAATCACTTTTTTACTTTACAAATACCTGTAAAGAAAAAATATTTTCTTACAGTACAAAAATAAATATTTCCTAACAGTTATTTTCCGTTGCCTAGCAACGACTAAGTGCAAAGAAATGTTAACTTTTTCTTTCAAAAAATTTATCAAAAATGTCAATATTTCCGATCGATTTTTGGAGAACATTTTTTTTTTCTTTGATTGAAATGATGTCGTTAAGGCTTTTTTTTCTGGCACTTAAATCGGCTTTACAATAAATTTTTAAAACTTGGCTAAAATAGCTACTTACTGGCGACTAACGTCACTAACGCACGTCTCGTAAATTTCATCCTGGTAAATAATAAGAAAGACAAGCTTACCTATTTTGAAAACTGCTATTTAATGGCTCCCCATCCGGTCCAGCAGACACTATTTTAACACATATCTGATTTTGTTTTATTATGTGTGGATTTTCCAATCTAATTCTTACATTAAGGTTCAATTCTGATATTAACGGCTTAAGAGGCGCCAAAGTACCGCTTGTTAATATCAGGGCTTTAATACCCTCTCTTGTTATTAGTTCCATTCTAAAAAAAATTACTGTGCATACTATATAATTCTCATTGTTTCTGTAAGGTATCTTCGTTTTTAGCAAAGATAAAAGGACCAGGACTTATTGACACTGTGCATTTTTCATAGCACTTTTGGTTTGTAAAGTACCGGGTGCCATAAAATAGTAGCTCACCATCATTTTATTATTACAGAAGATTACAAAACAAAATTTTGTAAAATGGGGCATGCATATATTTGGATTTTTTGACGATGTGAAACCTTTCAGCAACCTAAATCTTGTTTATCAAATATTGTGCTATCAAGTTTTGATTTTTAAATTGGACACCATATAATGTTCTGTCATGTTGAGTGTATGTGGATAAGGTAACATACTTACTTTTTGATTATAACAAGGTTGAGAAACACACAACTCTGCATTTTAATTTGCTAGGTTCCTACTCTTCTTTTTATGACTTCAAAAATCAAAAATTTCTTCAAAACTTATTTCTTTCAAAGCAAAAGTGGATTTTTAGGATTAAAAAACAGTTGCCATTGGTAAAAAATGCAAATAATGCCCTATTATATAAAATTGTATTTTGATTTATTTTGAAGGTGCCATTATTTTGTAGCACTCTGTACATATGGAATAAAACAAAAAAAAACAATTTTGTAAATGGTAAGAACCAGAGTATCCTTGCCTGTTGGATTGCCTTTCTTGCAAATAGGTTGTTGTTTCTGGTGTGGAAATTTTGTAAATATAATAGCACTGAAATTTGGTTGGTATATAGGCAGTACCCGAAGGCTTTCTTAGTTGCAATATAATATACAAGGTAGTCTAAAAAACAGGTATTACGGTTACTTGAAAAAATGACTAAAAGTAGATTTTTTTGAAATAAAACACCCTCTTCACCACATAGTCTGCATTCTATGATATAGTGGTCTACCGGTTCAGATGTTGTTCATTGCCGACGACTTCACCACCTGTTTGAACACGCTTAACGCGGATTCAGGACTCCTAAGCAGCTCCAGTCCTGGCTAGTATATCTGCTTTTTCATTGCCTGCTATCCCCGAGTGACCAGGAACCCATATGAGTTCGATTTTATTAATTCTGGATATGTCTGTTAGGTTGTGCAGGACAGTTGGAAAGGCACTCCGTCCTACTAAAGATCAGGGTCGCAGTTGATGCTGAAGGGTTTTTCGAAATTATAGATCAATTTCATGTGGTCTGTACGCACGTCGTTGATGATGTCCGCTGCTCTTATGTGGCCTATATTGATAGCGCTTTGTTTCCATTCCCCAGTGGTTTTCATCCGATAGGTGCTGTCTTGTGTATGTCCAGCGGTGCGAGTCCTAGTATGATTTCCATGGCTGCGGTTGGAGTGCTTCTCATTGCTCAGGTAATGCATAGGCTTACCAGCCTATGTATATTGCTGCTAACTTAAAGAACTGCTAAAATGTATTCTTCATTTATGTATACTATCTACATATACATTATACAGGGGTTTTCACTTCAAACTCCGAGGGCCTAGGTAGGATACCAAACGACGGCGACAGCTTTTTACAAAATTAAAATATATCCATTCGTTTTCGAGATATAAGTCCTCGGGGTTTTAAGTGAAAACCCCTGTACAAAAGCATGAATTTGAAAAGTTTCTTCAACAAGTTATTCCCATTTGGTTTTTACTCAGTGTGTCGTGTCATCTCGCTGTTGATATCGAAATTAGCCCCCGAGATCACCCGACCTTAATCCACTAGATTTTTAAACCCGTATGTTCAAAGGAAACAATTACAAATCACTAGTAAATTTTACAAAGCAGTTTTGATACCGAGCATTTCAATATTTAGATTCAAATGAAATTAGAAATCCTACGACAAATTCAGCCAACAAGCCCATTTTGAAGTGTTTGGAAATAATAAGTATTGCGTTTGATTGTTTTAGTAGTTTTAATTATGTGTTATTGTTTCCAGACGTTTTTAAAGTTGAAACAGACGCTGTTGTTCATTAGCGGCAAACTCGGGCACAATTCACTAAGATTCCTATATTTCCTGCTTATAATTTTATCACATTTGAAAATAAAATTTAAAGAATTCATAGGAACTGCGTTTGAATAAAATTTCCTCGCAATTTTTAAAGATTTGTCAAGTCAGAAACTCAGGTAAAGGTTTAGTATACATAAACGAAGAACAAATTTTAGCAGTTGGGGTGTCTCAACAACTTTGACCCTCTATCAAGCCCATATTCGGCCCTCGTCAGAATACTGCTCACATTTGGAAACTGCTGGATTCCATCCAATTCCCCATTTAGGTTCAAAAAGATCTTATTTGATGAAAAAGATAAATAAACACAAATATAAAAAAAAAAAAACAGTAAAAGTAGAGATTGTTATGACATTTCCGTATAAATCATTAAAACTTTAGTCTACCCACTTACAAAAGTCATAAATCAGGCTATTACTCTTCGAAAATTCCCAAAAGTACTAAAACAGCCAAAACTATGCCCATATATAAAAAAAAGAGCTCTTTTGATTATTGTTCAAGCTATCGTCCAATCTTGCTGTTGTCAAAAGTTTTTGAACCTGTCTTAAAAACACAGATTACTGACCACTTTGATAAGAACGATATTTTTTCTCGGCATCAGTTCTACCGCAATAAAAGGACAACTGCTCTTGCTATTGACTGTCTGATGGGCCACACTCTAGATGGTTTTGAGGATGCTTCCTGCCTCAACTAATGTTGATGGTTAATGCATCAACTCAATGTTGATGGTTACAAAGTCGCTGCGTCTTATGCAAGAAAAGAGCAGATTGGGGGTGGAACCCTGATACTCGTTAGAAGCTCACTGGAAACTCAGAATATTACATTAAAAGACTGATTTTAATATAGATAAATGTATCGAATATTGTTGCGTTCGTATAAATTATTTTAAAATTTCTGTTTTAGCTGTATATAGATCGCCTTCTGGTCATTTTGGCACTTTCCTGTCGGCAATGGAAGCTGTGATATCTGAGGGGAATAAATGAGAGAGTTGTATTGGCAGGTGATTTTAATGTCTGTTTTGGTACGGCTATGCGAGATGCAGCCCAACTCTGCGATAGGCTAAATGGTTTTGGCCTTAAGCAAACCCTACATGAGGCAACTCGTGAACAATCCTGTCTGGATAATATCTTTCTAAGCTCTGAGGTGGATGTACGTAGCACCCATGTCATTGACTTGGATGCCTCGGACAACAGAGGCCAGATTGTTGATAGTTTGGTGAGTGTGGGTAAGGAGGTTCCTCATATTGCAGGCAAGGTGTGTAGACCCATAACACAGAGAAGTGTGTGTGATTTTCATAACATTATCGATTTAAATAAGTGGGATTTTGTCAGGGCTAATAGTATGAATGCAGATCAGAAGCTTAAAATGTTCATGGGGACCTTAGAGAGGGCCTATCTTAATTCGTTCCCTGAGAAGACCTATCCTCTGATCATTACAATAACATAAATTGGTTTAACGAGAACCTCAGGAACATGAGGGATCATCTTGGGTTTCTCAATGAACTATCTAAACAATATCCAAATTTAATTAGTACCCATCAGGTTAATAAATTTAGGCCTTTATTATTATATACATGAGATACGAGCAACATCTTCAAGTCCTCCAAAGTGCAAGTGGGAAAATATAAATAGGCAACGTGGTGTAAATAAAAAATCTTGAAGAAATTAACTTGGGTCCTTCACCAGATGATTTTAATAATTTTTTCTCAATTGTTGCTGATGAAATTATAAAAAGCATACCTAATGTAAACACGCAGACTACAGATAATTTTGATGGTTTTGATTTTTTGAATGGTTCTGGGAATGAGTGCTTTGGCTTCTCTGAGGTTGGCTTTGTTGAGGTTAGGGAAGTGATTGACAGCTTATCAAATAAGAACAGTAAAGATATATTTGGATTCAACATAAAGATTCTTAAATCGATCAAGATTATACTGATACCTCTTACTAACTTAATTAACCTCTGCTTTAGGGAAGGTGTCTTTCTCAATATACTGAAAAAAGCAGTAGTAAAGCCAATTTTTAAGAAAGGGGATCGATCTAGGCCGGAAAATTACAGACCAATATCCCTATTACCTATTATATCAAAGATAGTTGAAAAATGCATTGCATTGAGAATTGTGCAGTTTCTTGAGTCAAATGGTTTGCTCTCTGAACATCAATTTGGGTTCCGCAGGGGCAAGAGTACAGTTATGGGCATTTTAAACCTTGTTAATAGTATTATAGAAGCCTTCCATAACAAGCAATATAGTACTGTGCTATTCTGTGATCTAAGTAAAGCATTTGATTGTGTCAGTCATGATATACTTTTAAAAAAAAACTTAGAAAGAACACCTTCTCACAGAATGGCATCAGTCTCATAAAATCTTATCTTGAAAATAGATTACAGGTGGTGAAGGTTGCCGGGGTGAGGTCAGCGGAGAGGGAAATGACAGTCGGAGTTCCACAAGGCTCTATTTTGGGACAAATTCTATTCTTAATATACATAAATGACCTGCCAGGCATGGAAAATGGTTATACTCTCTTTGCTGACGACACAACGGTGTCCTTTACTGCTGATACCCTTTTGGAGTCGTGGAATGGCTCTCTGGAGGCACAGGCCCGAGCGGAAAGATGGTTTTGCACGAACAAATTACTTCTAAACAGGGATAAAACTAATAGAGTTGTGTTTTCTATGAGATATCTTGCTGACACGGACCGAGGGAAGGAATCGGTGAAGTTTTTGGGTGTATTTCTGGATCCCAGACTCCAGTGGGGTGCACATATCGAGGCAGTTGCTGGCAAGCTGAGTAAAAGCATATTTGTTCTGCGCGGCTTGACAGCCTGTGTCTCGGTTGGTACTTTGAAAACTGCATATTACGGGATCCCAGAGATTATTTGGTATACAGCGTAAAGCTGTAAGATTAATAAGTGGCCTTGCTTATCGGGATGACTGTAGGGTGGTATTTAGACGACTGAGAATACTTACCATGCCTTGCTTGTATACCTTTGAGAATCTTCTGTTTGTCAAACAAAACATGAGCTTATTCCGGATTCATGGAAGCCTGCATGATTACAATACACGATCTAGTCAGAATATAGTGATGAACTATTGGCGACTGGGAAGGTGCCAGGATAGACCTGGCTATTGGGCGATAAAAATTTTTAATGCATTGCCAATAGAAATAAGAGACCTGCGTTACTTAAGGTATAGGAATAAAATTAAAAACTTTTTATTGGATAGAGCGTTTTACTCATTTCAGAAGTTTCTCAATTATGAAATTTGATTGTTTTCTCAATTAAAAGTGGTAATTGTTTTCTGGATTGTGAATTTTAATTTTAATTGTCTTAATTATAAATTTTAGTATCTATCTGATTTCTATTAAGAGTGAATTCTGTAGTTTCTCTTTGTAAAATGTTTTTAACCCTGTTTTACTGACTGTTTGTTTCTAGTTATAGGTACTGTTGCATTTGTATTTTTTTTTGTTCCGATGTAACGTTGAATTCATGAATTTTAGAATAGTTATCATAGTTATTGATTCCGATATATTTACTTTAACGTACGTAAGCAGATATTGTATTGTAGCGTGAAATAAATGATTTGATTTTATTTGAAGCCAAAGCATTTCATTGCATATTACGACAGATGTTGCTTAAAAGCTCACTGTTTATAACTTTGAACCAGGTGGTGTTGAGCTGATAAACTCTTCTATCTCTCAAACCGTACATAGTTTCTGTTCGAAATAGAAAACCTAGAAATTCGGTATGGAGTCAGATGGAGATTCTGTTTTGGGGCCAGTTCTCTTTCTAGTGTATGTAAATAACCTAGCGAATCATCAATATAAGAATAATCTCATCCTCTTCGCCGACGACACCACTACTACATTGTAGTTGAGACTAAGACCAATATCAAAGACTGGCTTCTAACAGGCTCTGTATGAATGAAAGTAAAACTCAAACCATATACTTAAGTCTCAGACAAGAGCATTTGGACCATTATCTGCTGAGTGACTGCCTGGATAAGATAAGTTTCGTTGGCGTCTGCCTGGATACTTTGTTGTCGTCGGAGGGTCATGATTCGCAAGTTCAAAACTATGAAATAAAAATGACGTACCTAATACGTAATCTGTTAAAAGCGTATCTATAAAGACCTTACTTTCAGCTTATCATGAATACTTTGGTTTAAACATATCCTACTCAACGCTGAAAATTTCAAAACTCTCTCTATTCATTTAAGGAGTATTCAATTTGCAGAGTCCGTTCTTGCTGCACTATATTTTAACTCCAAGTTTTAAAATAGTAATGTGTTGATGTACAATTCTTATTTTTTACTGTCTTCTGTCAAGGTCTGACAACTTCTCTGCAAACTTCTGATGAACTGTCATAATTTTTTATAAACACATTTTTATTTTCATCACCACAACTACTTACCCGAATCCTGAACTGAAACACCAAAAACTTAAAACTCTAACGTTATCAGTGGTAGTATCTCTTGCGGACAGCCACGTATTCACGGCGCCTTTCCTTTTTCCAAGTTGTTCCTCTTGTTTGATATGAACTTTGTAACAATGTTGTATTCTCTCCTTTGACCCTTCAAATAATTTAAAACCTCTGAATATCTACAAGTAGTAGTAGATACTTGCGTAACAACTCAGGAAAATGATATTTCACTGGACAAACAGGCAAGTTCCAGCAGTAGACGTTAGGCGAGGTCTGGAAGTCTGCAAGTCCCGTGAGGTACTTCCCTGACATGTTACGTATAAAATATGTTTGTGCTTTTCTCATTAAGGTTTGATCCTTTCATCTACGGATAGCGCTACTCGTCGAATAATGTCTATGAAAACAATTGTCGACACAATTGAAACTACAGCAATTATTCTGAGAATAAAGATATTCCGACGTGAAAGTAACGAGTGATTTTTAATTATTTTGCTCAAGGGAGGCCATGCATTTTAAAAGCATCATGGCCGTACTGCGTAGATAAGATGACATGATTGTTTTATGACATTTACGTCTTATTTGAATTTGTGTATTTGTAAAGTTTAAAAATTGGAGAAATTTTGTAATTTTTGCAGTTATTTGAAGGTAGGTTACTATTGCTTTAACTAATATTTCTCCGGGGAGTCGTCTTTTGACTATTATAAAGTGCTATTTGCAGGATATGATTTTATTTTTTATTTTTTTTTTATTTTTCAGCGTATCAAGTTTTGGTGAAGCTTTGTTGCCGGATTGAAAGTTCTACAGTAAAAATGTTTAGTGAAGCACAAAAAATTTTTATTGTTGAAAGTTTTTTTAGAAATGGAAACAAAATAGGCGGTGTGTGGAATTACTCTATGCATGACTGCTTTGATGAATTTCGAACCGAGTTTCCTGATGTTGCGGTGACCTTTCATAATTTTCGTACTGGGTCACAATACCTAATTGATAAATTTCGTCAGACTGGTTCTGTTCAACATAAAAAAGGGGCTGGAAGACCAACGAAACGATCGAATGAGGTTATTGAAGAAGCGCGACAAATTATGGAAAATAATCCTTCAACTTCTATTAGGCATTTATCTCAACAAATTCAGCAAATGGATTTATGCTACAGTACATGTCAAACACTTTTGAAAAAGGATCTGCATCTATACCCTTATCGTGTTACGGCTATTCATGAACTCCTTCCCAATGACGTTCCCCAAAGACTTAATTTTTGTGAATGGTTTTTAAACAATTTTCAAGAAGAAAATAGTGGTGCTTTTGAAAAAACATTTTTTACCGATGAGGCTTATTTTTATTTATGAGGCTATGTTAATTCACAAAATATGCGAATGTGGAATACGCAAAATCCGCATGTTTTTGTAGAAAGACCTCTTCATCCTCAAAAAGTTGGTGTGTGGGCAGCAATTAGTTCTAGAAGAATAGTAGGCCCAATTTACTTTGATGGCACAATTACAGCTGAGAGATATCGGATCGAAATTCTGACAACATTTATTAATGAGCTTCACGATGATGAATTGCGGGAAGGTTACTTCCAACAAGATGGCGCTACACCTCATGTAACCAGAGAAAATTTAAATTTTTTAAGTGAATTTTTTGAAAACAGAGTTATAAGCCGAAATACGCAACAAATATGGCCACCTCGTTCCTGCGATTTAACACCCTGCGATTTCTTCTTGTGGCCTTTTATAAAAAACTCCATTTATCGAACACCAATTGAGGATATAAATGATCTTAAACGAAGGATTTCAGAAAAAATTGCCGAAATTAATAATTCTCCAAACGTATTGGTTAATGTGTCTCTGAGGGTAAGAAGAAACATCAGAAGGTGTCTAGAAGTAGGAGGCGGCCATATAAAGTAGGCTTTCAAAGTAAGATAACTCAGGATTTTATATTACATACCGTCAAAAAACATTATTTTAGGTTTTCAACGTGACAACGCTGCTTTCTTGCAAATTCGCCCTATGATTTAATCTACACGCTACTGCTACACTATGTATACTGGGTCACAGCCGCCCTTGAGCAAAATAATTAATAATCACTCGTTACCAGGCCTACGCAATATAATATATTCCCGGGAAAAAAAATTAAAATATAGATCCAATGGTGGCCAACAGGCCACCAAAGCGCGTCACTGAGACGTGGTGAGGTCCAACCCAAGTCAAAATGCGGTTTTAAGATTTCTTATTTTAGACATTGTCTAGGTACACACAGGTCGGAAGTACAGGGGGGTTTATACCTTCGAATTGGAAATACCAAAGGCATTAGTTCTAATGTCTTTGGGAAATACACATTATGTAAATCGAATAAAGATTGCTAAACTACGGTATTTTCCGCATTCGACACTTTAATAAGATCGTGATCGCACGGATCTGATTTTTTTAATTACCTACATAGTTTTTAATAGGACTGCGTTCACCTATCGGATCGCATGTTGGTATTTCCGGTCAGGATTCCGAAGACGAAATCCGTTGCTAATAATGCGAATGCCGACAAGTGCACGCAGGCATCGGTATATTTGTATCAGGATTTTACTCAAGGATTATTTATAACTAATTTATATGTGTTTTTGTGTTCGTTCGGGCAACGCATTAATGAAATCATGGATGAAGCAAGGATTATCACGATTATGCAAAAATATGAAGAAAGAAAGAAATAAAATTAGATAAAAAAACACGTCCATTTCAATATTCAGAAGGAAGTTTAATTACACATTTATTGAGAATTTTACTATTGACATCTACACCTCCAGCCAACCTCACTCTGAAATATCAAATGGCACTCTACCTATCGAGTGATGCATCGTTGCAAAGGGAATTAAATTACCTATTCAACTGTGCCAAGAAAACTTATATCGGCTCGGAAAAATGTAATGGTAATGCAACTAATTGATTTAGTTTGAACCAATTTATATATTAAGTGTTCAAAATGTGCGCCGTTATTGGCATGATAATAATAAAGTAAATTTTGAAATTCCTCCCGGATGCCAAAATATTGAAAAAACTTCATATCACCTTGCATTAAATCACGAAATAAACTGTGATGTTCTCCGAATTTTCGCTTTTTTATATTTATATCATGAACCCAGTATTTCCTTTTTTTCTTTTCATTCCTCTGGCAATAAGCAAATTATAATAACATCTTGTTTATTAAGAAACGACATAACGCCTGATTCTGTCAACAATAGCTAGGTAACTGCTGAAAAAAAAAATGTATCAGTGAACGTAGTGCACTAAAAGAAATCATATCCGTGCGATGCGTACCATCCGTCCGATGCCGATCAGTGGACACTTACCTACAGACCTAGGTGCACCTAGACAGTTGCCTAAAATAACATACCTTAAAGCGCATTTTTACTTTGACTTGAACCTCAAGATATGTCCGCCCCATTACAAACAAGGCTAACTTGAGGGCTGTCAAGACACAAAATTATTGATAATTATTGTCGTAGGAGTTCGGTCGTTAAAGCCGGTTTACATTAGGTGCAAAAAATGCCATGCAAAGTATTGCTTCTGCAAACAATTGCATTGCATAACCGCTTACATATGATGCAAGTAAACGATGCAAACATATAAACAACCAGTGGAACCAATAGCATTAAATAATTTGTATTTATTTATTTCTTCCATGTTTATACTCAACTGAAATTATATTTTTAAACTGAAAAGTTTAGCTTGCCTTGGCTTTCACACAAAAATTGCATGTCATGTGACATAAAAATAGCGCGTGTTCTAATTTGATGCAATGCAAAGAAAATTGCAACATGTAATTGAAAAGTCGCAAGTACGCATACTAACAGGCAATTCTTTTTATTGAATTGCACATGCAATTTCCTAATGTAAACAGGATATTAAAAAAGATTTCAAATTGAAAGTAGGTAATGTTCAATGATAGTAAGATATGTAGTTTTTATGAAATTTCCCAGTTAAACAAAAATACCATAATATACAATTTTCAGCGAGTAAACCTGCAAGATAGGCGACATGTCATCTGACAGAAGTCATATTCTAGTTATTTAATTTTTAGTAGGAATAATATTGACAGCAATACAATGGGAGGCAGCTGTTTAGGGACTTCAAAAATGTAATAAAATATGTTATTTTCCATAATTGGAATACTTAAAATGAATAAATAATAACAAATATCCAAAAAATACTTACCAGCAGCAGGATGAAAATAGCTCTGAAAAGAACTATTTTTTAAAATTATATAAAGTTTCAAGGCACAAAAATGTATAAAACCGAATTGAAGTTGACAAATCAAAACATCAAAACATTCAAAACAATGTCAAACAAAGCCTGGCCTGCCCTCTAACATTATTTAACTTAACACGAAGAAACATGATAGACACATATGATTGGTTTTGTTTATGTTTTGTATTGGATTTGAATAATTTGTGGTGTGAAATCCTATTACCTTTTTGCCTTCAGTTATAGGCGATTGGATTGTGACATGAATTGTCCGCCGCCATATTGCAGGTTTACTCGCTGAAAATTCTATATCAAAAGTATCAATCTTTTATTAAGTTGTCATAAGTCATAATTGCAAATAATGTGAATAATTCGAGTCTTTAGGAGCCCGCAATCTTAAAACAATTATTGACATATTTATATCTTGACAAAAATCGCAACATTACAAAGTGTTATACAGTGGACGGCAGAAATGTGGTGCCGTATAAGAAAAATGTTTATTGCTAGGTTAAGAAAAATCTAAATATTTTAAATGCAGAGTTGGAACCAAACACGTAAATTTGGATTAAGAGTAACACCCTCAATTGTAAAATTCCAATTTTTTTTTATTGGAATAACAATAATAATAATTCATTTTAAGTGCTACTTGGTAAAGCCTGTCCGGAGATATAAGAAAGTTACACTTTGCCCTTGAATGGGATTATATCCAAGGGTGGCCATAAACAAACAATAAATGAATGAGTAAATGCAGGTAAATTATGGTCCGTACTTAAAAATGTCTTAAAGTAAACTGCAAATCCGGAAGACGTAATTTCATTATTAAAGTAATAGTTTGGTGATTTTAAACCGATTTTTACCTGATTCAAAATGAGAGGGTTAATCCCATAAAACAAATTATGTTCTAAAGACTGTATATATAGCCACTCTAGCTAGTTTTAAGCTTAGTATAATTATTCTTAATTCGTGTGTAATACAGCGTTTGTTTAATCGTGTGTGAGTCATGGAAAATATGTGCGAGCCCAATGTATCTCTGGAGATAACCCCGTCGAAAAGCAGAAAACACTTTTCTGTGGAAACTGAGGAAGTTATAAACAATGTTTATTCAACTCTCATTGAACGTGCGGCCAGCAAGCAAGCAGCGTTAGAAGAAACGGCCACATTAACAAAAATTCCAACATCAACTGTATGGAAAATTATGAATAATCCCATTTTAGCCAGGAAAAAAAGAACCGATACTGGCACTTTCTCGAAAGTAGATGGAAGTGATGAAGATATAATACGGCGTAAAATTTACAAGTTATACGAGGAACAAAGCGTGCCTACATTAGATAATTTAATTAAGAGGCTTGGAAAAGATGAAACCGGCGTTAAATGTGGCAGAACAACGTTATGAGAGTGTATCCAACACATGAATTTTAGATTTAAAAAAATTAACAAAAGACAAGTTTTAACGGAATCCAGTAGAATTCGGGAATGGCGATCCGAATATCTACAAAAAATTAGGATTTACAGAGATCAGCAAAGGCCGATTATTTACTTAGATGAAACCTGGTTCGACACATACGATACCCCGGAGAAGGGTTGGGTTGACTCAAGCGGCAAGTGTAAAACAAGCGCGTCATCAAAAAGAGGTTAACGAATTACGATCTTGCATGCTGGATCTAAAGACGGATGGATTCTAAATGGACTGCAAAAAACATTAAAGACTCTTTTCTGGATTACCATGAGGACACCACTGCTGATTTATTTGAAGATTGGTTTAAAAACAAGCTAATTCCAAATATACCTCCGAATAGCGTAATTATAATGGACAGTGCAAACTACCATAGTAGGCAGTTGACCAAGACTCCCTCCTCAAATGACACAAAAGCAATAATCCAAAACTACATGTAGGATAATGACATTTATTTTCAGGAAAATTACACCAAAAGGCAATTAATTGAGGTTTTACAAAGTTTAAAACTACAAAAGGAATACTTCTGTGATAATTATGCAAAAAATCTAGGGCATACTGTTAAGGCCATACCATTGCACCGGGTGGCCAACTAAGAATGGACGCTGGCCATAACTCGCTAACCGTTAATCATATAACTTGGGGGAAAAAAATGTATTGGCTAAATCCGCTAAGAGAAATCGCTGGAAATTATTTTGATGTTCCGCAGATGGCCGCTAGGGGGCGCAACCGTTATGGTCAATCAGAAAAAGGTCTGTTTCTTAAAGAATATCCATGTAAAGGTATATTATAAATACTGCAATCGTAAAGAGTAGAAAAATTGTGTTTTTTTATGTTAATGATATTTTGCTCTATCTCGTAAAATGTAGTGGTGGGGGAAGGTCAAACATGTTTTTATTTAAATGTCAGTAACTCCGTTATAAGTTAACGGAATTGAACAAACTAGGTCTCGTTTAAAAGACCTCTTCTTACCTAATAATCTGATGTAAGAAAAAAATCCGAATTAATTTCGCCGTGGTAACTAGAGGGCGCTGTTTGACATCACAACAATTATTACGCATTATTTTGAAAAATTTAAATAGCACGCTATATATCTTTTAACACAGTTGAATAGAGGAGGAAATTCTCAATAAGTTAGTGCAATTTCAGCTTCTTAACTTTTTTCAAACCGGAGATATAAATAAAACAAATATAAGGTCGCTGGGTACGCAACATCTCCCTAATCTGTAGGGGCATAGCCTACGTCGCAATAATTCAGTAGTAATATCACAGATAATATTTAACGCAAATCGACAAAAATTATACCAATGTTCTGAAATAACCACCAGGTGGAGCAGTCGACGTCAAAAAGTGCAATATTTAATTTTTATTATAATGTGATGTCAAACAGCGCCCTCTAGTTACCACGGCGAAATCAAGTCAGATTTTTTTCTTACATCAGATTATTAGGTAAGAGGAGGTCTTTTAAACGAGACCTAGTTTGTTCAATTCCGTTAACTTATAACGGAGTTACTGACATTTAAATAAAACATGTTTGACCTTCCTCCACCACTACATTTTACGAGATAGAGCAAAATATCATTAACATAAAAAAACACAATTTTTCTACTCTTTACGATTGCAGTATTTATAATATACCTTTACATGGATATTCTTTAAGAAACAGCCCTTTTTCTGATTGACCATAACAGTTGCGCCCCCTAGCGGCCATCTACGGAACTTCAAAATAATTTCCAGCGATTTCTCTTAGCGGATTTAGCCAATAAATTTTTTTCCCCCAAGTTATATGATTAACGGTTAGCGAGTTATGGCCGGCGTCCATTCTTAGTTGGCCACCCGGTATATTTAATCCCATCGAACATGTTTGGCACAATATTTGTTCTACTATGAACTCCAGTGTACTTGAGCTTATAGAAACTGAAGTTTTTAACATCCCTTCACAAAGTTGGGCAAATTCTGTTACACATGTTGAAACAGTGGAAAAATCTTATATCCATATAAACAATATCGCACAAATAATAATTAGAACAGATGATGATAACGATAGTGATATTGATATATTAAGTGAATAATTATTATAAGTACCGAATAATTTGTATATTTTTGTGATCATAAATATAATTTTTAATAATAAAATAACTTGTAATTTCACATTTAAACATAAATAAAATATTATTTAATGTCTTACGTATTTTTATTACAAACCATGATTAAATTCTAAGCAAAATACGAACCTGTTCGGCCATATTTCAATTTTACAGCTGGCCCGGGTCTTTCCTAATAGGGATCAGTTAGTCACTTTCTTATATTTCTGAACAGACTTTACCACTATTCCTAGGAATGGAATGTTGCCTTTCTTGGGGACCATTATTAATGTGATGTGTGTTATTTGTAATACACTATTAAATGCTTAGACATGTTCGTAATATTTTGATATTATGTAATGGTAAAACATTCTTACCATTGCTGGCAAATACAACATTCAAAAAATCTGAAAATAGTTGCAATCCTTTTCCTTTTCTAGCAAAAGGGCCGTTACCTTGACTTGCTAAAAATTGAATCATGTCATCAATTAAGCCAATAAGGCGACGGTAATTAATTTCTGAAATCTGAAATTAAAAGATTATTAAAATACTTTAACGCTCTGCATATTTATATCTGTATATTATTTTTTGTTTAGTTAAAATAATAATTACTCTAGGTATTTAATATTACGTACTTGTGTACTTTTCACAAAATTCATAATACACTGAACTGCAAAAAAGTGACGCACCTAAAATTTTGTGAAAGTTTGATGACTCGTAACTTCTGAACTGGTTAATCGATTTGAATGATTTTTTTTTTATTTTATAGTTAATCTTTAGAATTAATATACATGTTGAATTTTGTTTCTTTCTTATGATCTTGTGGTGTTTATAACCTAAAACAGATATGATTGTTTTTTTCAGAAAATTTAGAACACCCTGTGGATTGTTTCAGCATGTAGGTCAGAAAATACCATAGTTTTATTAAAGAAAAGTACTTTTCACCCTGCATCAAAGAAAAACACTGTCAACAGTTTAAATGGTAAGTAGGCGATGAAACACATGCTACAGATTTTTATTTGATGCTATATGTCATAATTTGGAGACGTTAGTGTGTCAGTTTGTCAATAAGAATTTTCTCTTTGTGCGGTAATTTAATTAAATGCCTCAACAAATTACACCACAACAACTCGCTCGTATCATCGCTTTAGTAGCAGCAGGCAAAAGTAAGAGATATGCTTCTCGGGCCGCTGGTGTTTGTGAAGCTACCGGATGTCGCGCAATTCAAAGGTATGAAGAAAGAGGCCAGTACCATAGAAGAGTAGGTTCCGGCTGTCCTAGATGTTCAACGAATTTTGATGATAGTTTTACTCAAATGCAAACGTTACGAAACCGCTTTCAAACTGCGGTGAAAACAAACCATCTGTTAAAAGAAATACGCGGTATACATGTAAGTAATCATACAGTCTGTCGAAGGTTAAAAGATATACATTTGAGAGCAAGGAGACCAGCAACTGGTCCAAAATTACTTTTCAGGCTTCGTGCAGCTCGCCGAAACTTTTGTAGAATGTATGGAGGTTGGAATGAGGAACAATGGTCTCAGGTTTTATTTACCGACGAGTCTCGATTTTGTTTGTTTTCGTCTGATGGTCGTCAAAGAGTTTGGAGACGAACTGGAGAACGATACGAACAAGGTTTAATCAGCGAGCGAGAAAGCTATGGAGGGGGATCCGTAATGATATGAGGAGGAACATCACTAGAAGGCCGCACAGAACTCTGCGTGTTACCAAGAAATGCTCTTACTCATATCTTAATGAGGTCGGCATAGAAACAATGGTATGGCCACCAAAAAGTCCAGATATGAACCCGATTGAACACTTATGGGATGAATTGGGGCGGCGAGTTAGATCTCGCCAGAGGGCTCGGCAAACTTTAGATGCCTTAGGAGAAACCCTAGTGGACGAGTGGAATAATATTCCTCAGGTGATCATTTCCAACCTCATCCAAAGCATGCCAAGGCGAATAGAGGATTTAATTAGGGCGAGGTGGTAACACTCGGTGATAAATTGCAGTTTGCTTACATCTTGCTTCACACTTTCCTATTTCTGTTGTTCTTAATAAAGCTTTTAAATGTTGACAGTGTTTTTCCTTTATGCAGGGTTAAAAGTACTTTTCTTTAATAAAACTATGGTATTTTCTGACCTACATAAGATAGGTACATGAATCAAAAACAAAAGATAAACAATATTTCATTCAATGAGCTAATGTTAGCTTAAAACAAAATTGAAGGCTGAACCATTCCACAGGGTGTTTTCTAAATGTTCTGAAAAAAGCAATCATATCTGTTTTAGGTTATAAACACCACAAAATCATAAGAAAGAAAAAAAATTCAACATGTATATTAATCCTAAAGATTAACTCTATGAAATAAAAATAAAAATCATTCAAATCAGTTCAGAAGTTAGGAGTCATCAAACTTTCAAAAAATTTTAGGTGCGTCACTTTTTTTGCAGTTCAGTGTATTTGAAATACCTAAATTTGTATACGAAATTATATGCAAATACAAATATGGATAGTCAATGAAACCAACTTAAAAAATAAACTATTAAACCTTAGCCCTGTAAACTCGGTTTATAAGGTATAGGTAATAGTCCGTCGGATAGCTCCGGCTACGATGCACAAAAAAAAAACGAAGTATAACCAAATGTGACCTTTACCATTTCAAAAAGCATGTTTTTTTACATAGGAAATGGAAATTGACGACACTCCCAATTGGTCGAGGCCAAAGATATAGACAAAAAACTGAAAAAAAAATACAATACAAAAGTTTTCCTTTAAAACCGCATAACTTTTATTCCAAAGAAGATAGAAACAATGTATTTATTTTAGTTTATTTCGCATTTACTTTTCTTTCTCTGGGTAAATGACTTGTTGCAAAAATTTGGTAAATAATATAAGAAAACCAGCAATATTTCAAAAAAAAAAAGAGAGAAAAAAATGCCAATCATTTTTTTAACTCACTTCGCCGTAAGTTTCTTATGCGAGAAGCTATTCAATTTTTTTCTTCACTAAAGACTGCGCACTTCAATTTTACTTTTCTGGGTAAATGACTTGTTGCAAAAATTTGGTAAATAATATAAGAAAACCAGCAATATTTCAAAAAAAAAAGACAGAAAAAAATGCCAATAATTTTTTTAACTCACCTCGCCGTAAGTTTCTTATGCGAGAAGCTATTCGCTTTTTTTTTTCACTAAAGACTGCGCAATTTAATTTTTTCTATTCAATTTTTTGAATTTAATAGGCTTCATTTTGTATTAATATTTGGTCTATATTTCATAATAACCCCGGTAGACGCTTTTGAATGTGGACGTACCGCGACCTAATAATTATGCGTCGTCAGTTATTACCCCGTGTAAATGTATATAAAGTAATTCCAGAAAACTGTGATGATTATTGTGATATACAAAATGTGTGTGATATTAAAAAATGTTTTTGATGGTTACTGTTTTTTGTATACCGTCACTAACTCGAGGAGGCTCAGGACGTATTTCTAGCTTTTTATATATACATTATTTATTTTTTTACTTGTATGGAATCAAAAGAATCAAGATTGGTTAATTAACGCTTGTAAAGACGATCCTAGTTGATTCCTGAAAATATATATTGCTATTTTTTTGGAAATATTACCATGGCTAGCTTTCAGTATAATTTTTACTATCTAGTGTGTCTTCATTTTCATCAAAATTATCAATGCTAGCTTGTATGTAATTATTTTCTTCAGAATTCATTGGAGTAATTCCATGGGGAATAAAATACCATCACCTGGTTTTACTAAAGCGTGGCCCGCCAGACGTAAAAAATGTCCATATTTCATCATCACAACAATCATCCAACATAATAAAGCATATCAATAAGTTTTTTACTCCCTACGGCTTCATATACATGATGATAATGATATGTAAAGACTTAACTAAGTCTAGGCTGAACTTTTTTTTTTTAATTATTTAAAATAGCGTTACTGGTAGCAATACCAGATATACCCATAACCAACTCTTCCGCAATGTCGTCAGAAAAACTAGAATCGTTTAAAGCCCAGGAAATAAATGTACCTATATAGTAAGTATGGTATTTCTTTCAGGCGTGGATCTTCATTAGTATTGTTTGAGTAAACGTATGATGAATTATCAGAATTATTGTTCAGCAATACTTGTTTTTAAAATTCCAGCTGCTCTATAAGGAATAATTAAATCATTTTCACAACTCGAAAGATCTTCGACTATTTTCTTCAGGCAATAAAAATTCGCTGATATTTTCCAAATATTTGGCATTTTGTTGGCCTTCCTCTTTTCCCCCCGTTCGACGGCGAAGCCGGCGCCGGCGGTTTGTTTAGTTTATTTTGTATCCAGGGTGTCCGGGAAAATGTGGAAAATCTCTCGGACTCAGATAGACCATAAAAAAATAAGATGTTAAGTTAATATCAATTTTTTCCTTACAGGCCCTTCCTACGGAGATATGTGCCCCGGAAGGACGCCGCTGAAAATCGGTTTTTCTTTAATAACTTTCAAAGTACTTAATATAATTTAATAAAAATTTAATGTGATGGACACTAGTAAGAACCTTTTTTTAATAAGTGCGCTAAAAATCTAAACTTAATAGTTTCCGATATATCGACTTTTGAAAAATAATATTTTTGAACTTTGACAGCTTCTAGCTCTCTAACGGTACAACATAGAGCAAGAGGCTTACATACCCCTATCTTACTTTTTTATTATCTTATATTAACCTAAAAACATCAATTTCAGGTTAAACCGGAAGTACTATATTTCCGGCATTTAAGTTACATCCAGTTTAACCGGAAGCTCACACTTTAAAGATAATAAAAAAGTAAGATAGGGACATTTAAGCCGTTTTGCTCTAAGACATACCGTTAGAAAGCTAGAAGCTGTCAAAATTGAAAAATGTCATTTTTCGAAAGTCGATTTCTCGGGAACTATTAGGTTTAGACTTATAATGTACTTATTAAAAAATTATTGGAATTATTTGTCGAATCCAAAAGCATTGTAAGATATAGCGTGTTTTTTTTTTTTAAATGAAAGTTGGTATCAATCCAGCCAAATCACTTACCCTGCATACATAAAAATATAATAAAATAGAAATTTCTTTACAATCAATTAATTTTTTTATTTAACTCATTTTTATAACTCTTACAGTTTCCGAGAAAAGGCACTAGATCATCTTACATGGACCACCCTGTACTTGCATCTCTAATTGCATTAATAACATTATTTTTGCTATAAAAAAATTTCCTGTAAGAATAATGATTCGGATAGGATATCGGGTAGGATGGGCAAGTAATTATGCTCTCTAGCGCTATTTTTCTTTTTTAGAACCAGCATCATTTCTTTTATTTGCGCTGTTTGTTATAATCCCAAAGCCAGAGATACTGTTTTTTTTACTATACAAACAAATATTTTGCTCCATCCTTGAAAAAGTAATGTCTCACAATACGTATGCATCTACAATACAAAGTTGTATAAAAAAATATTATAGGTATAACTAATAATATTAAAATTGTTATTGAAATGCAGTTAAATACGTTAATCAGATACATTTATTATCCATCACCAAATATTCAAATTATTTATATTAAAACCACTACCAATAAGAAGAAAAACAAAACACACAATTTTCTATGAAAGTCATAAACATTAACATTTTTTGATTAAAACCGGTAACAGACAGTTTTAGTAACTAAAACAAATGAATAGTTTCTTGCATAACGAAATTACGGCAAGGTATGTTTGAAAATATATTGACAATTTGTTGTCTTTTTGTTTAATATTGCTATTTTTCTTATATTATTTACTATATATTTACAATGAAAAGAGAAAGATAATTGAACAAGGAATATAACTAAAAAACATCGTTTTTATCTTTTTAGGAGCAAAAATATATGGGTTTCAAGTTAAAATTTTAGCTTCGTTTGGTTTTTAAGTTTATTGCCTATATTTTCTGTCTCGACCAATGGAGAGTGTCGTCAATTTCCATTTCATATGTAAAAAACATTTGGAAAATGGCCAAAGTTCCGTTTGGTTACACCTCCGTTTCTTTTTGCTCAAAAACTAGAAGGCTTTTCGCGCTCCATCAGACGGACTATACTAGATTAGATTAGTCCAGGTTAGTTTATATTTCAAGAAAATTTCTTTCATGAATATGTAGTTTTTTAACGATTATAAGTAATTGTTTACTACACAAACTCAGTGACGTAAAAGTAAAGTTCTTTTCACAAAAAATTGTTCTGATTTAATGAGTGCAATAAAATAGATGCCAAGTGGCTGTAGCATCACTAGCCTTTACCATGAATTTCGTGTTTGCAAAAAATAGTACTAAATATACCATAAATAATAATTATTTTCAAACATAAGGTTTGTCAATTTATTTACCGTATGTTTACCGTATAAATTTCAATTTTTTTATCACACTCCTGCAGAGAGCAAGTAATTTTACATCAAATGCCTTTCGTATAATTCTGTACCAATTAACAATATAAGAATTGGCTTACCTTTGATTTTCCCAATATCTCAAACATATAATCTCCTGGGTAGCTTGTAATATTATCGCCATCAGCGGTCATAGGAATTTCGTGTACAACCTCTGTTAAATTTAACAGCATTTGTTTAAAGTTTGCTACATCATCAGGATGGATATCTATAATTTAAAAATTCGCCTAATCATCGGTCAATTTTAATTTATTTAACTACTTATTACAGGCTTATTATACAGCGTATCGAGAAACTTATATAAATTACATTCATATTATTCAAAATTATATTAATAGCGATATTGCATTCAATCTTTTTTTTATACAGGGTATCCCATCATAGACCGACTTTTCCAATAGTTCCAAATAGAGGGCCATCCTAATTATGCTAACGAGGGACCCATTAGGGCCCCCCTGTTTCAGATATGACCATAAACTTTTTTTAAATGAAAACATATTTTTCATTGTACCGAATGTGTGACGAAATAAAAAACAGGTGTTCCCGTTTAAAAATTTAAGTTGATGATTATTTTTTCATTAGGATAATTAAATGGTCCCCGCAAAATATGTACCTTTTTTCAAAATGGAACTCTGTATATTATGCGCTAAAATGAAAGATCTTTTTCCCTGATTACAAATATATACGTATGTTCGTTTTTTGACATATCGCAGCTTCAAATAGAAAAAAAAATCCATAGAGGTTTTATAAAGTTTCATGGTTTGGTTGGCAACTTGAATTTGATATGAAACTTCTATGCAATTTATTTATATTTTAAATTGCGATATGTCAAAAACGAATATGTCGAATATCATTTACTGTACAGGGTGTTACTTAATGATAGGCCGTAATTCCAAGGGCGCTTTCCTGAACCAAATTCAAGTGCCCTAAAAAGTCTGGTTTTCAAGATACACGGTGTCGAAGTTTTAAAAAAAAATCGGTTTTTTATTAATATCTTAAAGATCCTTTTGCCGATTTCCGTGAAATTTGGCAGTGTTGTTGGTTGTTATAAGACGCTAAGTTGGCAGTAACTAGATAATTATGAGTTCCAGTGACATCCCGGGGGGCAGTCTCACGAATAATATTGAGAGAAAAATGTACGCCACTGACTTGTTTAAAAAATTTATATTGTTATCGGGTTAAGCAGCTAAAAATACAACTTTTTTGTCTCTTGATATTTTTTCGTATCTTAATTCGTTTTCGAAAAAAAAAATAAAAAATTCGACATGCAACGAAGTGGCATTTATATCTTTTTCTCGAAAACGAACTAAGATACTGGATACTTGAACTCATAATTATCATCTCGTTAGTGCTAACTTAGCGTCTTATCACAACGAACAACACAGCCAAATTTCACCAAAATCGGAAAAAGGATCTTTAAGATAACTTATAACTAGTGCATTACGTTATCTTTTCTTCCCGTTAAGCAGCTGTATATAGGGTTAAGCCGGGGACACATTGTTCTGACGTGATGTGTTGTGTTATGTTGTAATGTGATGCTACGTGGAGCATACAGCTTATTTCTCGTGTATTTAAATGAGCGGCGTGCATATTTATCTGATGCTAAGCCGCCCGACGCGTTCTGAGGTGTTGTGTCGTGGTGAAATCCGGGCCGGCCAGATTTTCGTCAGACGCCGACACAAGCATCAGAAGGTTTTTAACAGCAAATACGAGCATTTCGCTGGGAGAAAAATGTAAATGTAATATTTCTTTTGTTGGGTAATGTAGAACAAATAACAGCCGCACACACACATTCAATTTTTTCTTCGAATTCATCTTACAAGCTTGAGGTCATGGTGTATAACGAACGCAAACAATACACTAATTTTGAGACCCGCCTATTATCGTCACAATACATCAGAACAGTATGTTTACAACTCGTCACAACAGAACGCATGGAACATAAGGCGGAAATTTAGTAGTTTGAGGATTTGCTCCAAGACGTACCGTTAGAAAGCTAGAAGCTGCTCAAAAATGTAATGTTTCAAAAGTCGATATCTTAGAAACTATTTTAAGTTTAGACTTTTACTGCACTTATTAAAAAATAATTGTAATTTTATGTAGAATCCAAAAATATTGTAAGATATAGAGTGTTCCATTTAAAAAATATATTTTTTTATTGTCCTACTTTTCTGGACCACCCTGTATGCTTAAAAATGAGTTTAGAATATATATTCGCTAATAACCTACCACTTTTGTGAAACCTTTATTTCTATCTTATGTAGTAGAGCCTATATATTACTTTGTCACATAAATGGGCCCCCCTATACAGGGTGTCCGGTACCTCTTAATTTCTCGGGAGCATACAGAGGAGGTCAAAATAACCCAAATTTGCCATAGAAATAAAAATCCTAAAGTGCCCCTTAACGGAGATATATAGCCCCAAAGGGGTACACAGCGATTTACTTTTTTGACTCTAACTTTTGCACCGACTTCTAGAATATAGTGAAATTTTAATATTTTATAGTCATTAAATCACACTACAGTAGATGTTTTACATCGTCAGGGAAGTCAGGAACGGACTTGCCACCCCACCCCACTCGTTGGTCCAAAATTTTGACCAGTATCATTTAACCGAGCTAAAAACTGGTTTTTTAAAAATTCTGGTCAGTCCTCTTCAAAAAGGGTACTCTTAATTTATTTCGATAAAACTAGCGGTTTTCGAGATAAATCGGTTATTATGCGAAACACTCATAAGTTACTAATGCTAAACACAAACAGGTAAAAATAAAATACGCAGGGTATGCTGTTGTGCATTTAATTTGTGGGAAGCGCTTTCAATCTCTTTGAAGGCAAGAAGACTTTATGCTGAAAAATTTCTAGCTCAGACATTGTCTAAAAACCTTTCAAATAGGAGCTTAATTAATATACAATGTCATTAAAATACAAAAATAATGAAAACGTTTATATGTTATTTTGGCAAATGTTCAATATGGGTTCCACGTACTTTAATACATTTTCTTAGGCTTCGAATATTTTCCCGCTGCACTGCAAATAATATTCCGGCAATATAACAAACTTCGTTAGAATGCTATGTTATTTTCGATAGTTATTCTTCTCTAGTATTTACTGGTGTTAAATAAACTAGTTCTTTTAGATGTCGCCAGAAGTAAAAGTCTAAGGGATTTAGGTCTGGAGACCTTGGTGGCCATAAAACAGGTCCACCTCGACCTATCCATCGAGGGCCAAAAACGCTTGTTAAGTGTTGACTTACTATACGGTTATGATAAGGTGGAGCACCATCATGCATGTTACCACATTTGCATTCTTCTTTTAAGAGTCTTCCAATAAACTAAAAATTGTAAATAAATCTCACTATTTGAGTCTTTCTTCCGAAACAATGCCAGTCCACACATTTACCATAAAACCTTTGTTAGTGTTCGTTTTGAATAATGGCGTGTGGATTTTTCAGCCTAAAAATGAAAATTGTGCGGGTTTATTATGCCATCTTTTGTAAAACCGGCTTCATCGGTTAACAAAATAAGGTTATTAGGAGTTAAAAACCCAAAGTCTTGGTCTCAAATTTTGAGACCAAGACTTTGGTTTTTTAACTCCTAATATTTATATCAGGTCTCTTTGGGAACTATGGACAGACTCTTTATTCAAAATAAGGTTAGAAAAGTTGACATTTACGTTATGTTGCTCTATAAACCAGTCGGAGTATTGAAGGTTTGCTGGATAATCATCCGGAGACAGCGTGTACTTTTTGAACATGGTACGGACCAAGTAACTGTTATTTTAGATTCAAGAAGTAGTCCATTTTCTGTGGCGAGATTATGAAAGAAAACAAGGTCTGTCTATACCACCAAAATATTTATATAATATTTTGGTGGTATAGACAGACCTTGTTTTCTGTTATTTTAGAGTTTCATGTACGACCCATTTTATAACATTGTTTTTTGTCACGATCTTTCTTATGCTGTTTGAAGGGTTGTCAGCAATATCTTGCAAAATTTGTTCCTCTACGTGAGGGTCTTGTGCTATCCTGGGAGGTCCTTTACCACCACGCCGCGGCTCAAATTACCCTCAATAAAAAATTTCAAAAATTATATCGTTAACTCTAATAATTACTTTCTAATCATCTTTTACCTGTTTCCCTTAGGCTCCGAGCAACCATTTGAAAGATTTTTTGACTTGGCAATGTTTGGGCTGGAAATCTTTCAGAATAAAGTCTTCTTGGCTACGAAGAGTTGGACAGCGCTTCACCATAGATTAACTGCATATCAGCATATATTGCGCAAAAATATTCTTACATTTTTTAAAATTATTTTTACTTGAAGGCGGTTTCGACAGGTTCCGTCAATAGTAATTTATTATGTAAGTATTAATATTAACAACTTGATTTTTACCTGTTTTTGTTTAGCTCTAGTAACTTCTAAGTAATTCGCATAAAAACCGATTTATCTCGAAAACCGCCAGTTTTATCGAAATAAATTAAGAGTACCTTTTGTGAAGAGGAATGACAAGAGCAGAATAAGAGCAGAATCATCTCGTTTTTTGAACACCACAATATTATTAATCAATACCAGTTTGGTTCTCAAAGTAACAAATGTACTAATGATGCCATGTTTAGCTTCTTGGAGGGGGTCTATGGGGGTATTAATCGGGGCGGCGTTTCCGCTGCTGTATTCTGTGACTTTTCAAAAGCATTTGACTTCGTGAGTCACCGAATACTCCTGCTTTAGGGGGAGCGTATTGGAGTGGTTGCGATCCTACCTGGAGAATAGGACTCAAAAAGTTTTAATGGGGCCATTTGCATCTGACAGTGGAATGATAAAGTGTGGTGTTCCGCAGGGTTCGGTGCTGGGGCCAGTGTTGTTCTGGTATATATTAACAACCTTGCCCTTGTGGACATAAGGGGCAAAAGTATACTGTTTGCGGACGATACTACCATTCTGTGGCATAGTAACAATACTCACTCGTTGGTGGAAACGGTGTCGTCTGATTTACCAAAAGTGAAAGAATGTTTCGACTGTGATGAACTAACTCTGAATGTTAACAAAACCAACATTGTGGGTTTTAAGTGTAAAGTCAGTGGAATGAGCATTGGAGATTGCTCACTGCTGGACCTGTCTAGTGCAAGGTTTTTGGGTCTCAACATAGACCGTGACTTACAGTTCGGGACACACATAGCTGTATTAAACAGAAAAATTGCCTCGGGCTGCTATACAGTGAGGAGGGTTGTGACGGAGTTGGGCGTCAACATGGCTAAAAGCGTATATCATGCTCTTATTGAGGCCCGCCTTCGGTACGGCATTGCCTTCTGGGGAATGTGTGGTCAGGGTCTGTTTGATACTGTATTTGTATTACAAAAACGGGCCCTTCGGTCTCTCTATCACATAGGACATCGTAAATTATCTAAGCCATTCTTTACTTCGAAGGGGATTCTTACTCTGGTGTCTCCTTTTATATTGGAGACTGTTAGCCTGATTTTTAAATATAGGGAACGGTTTGTGGACCCAAGTCCCCATTATATTACTCGACAAAGTCCGGATATTACTCTCCCAATACCGACATTAACGTTAACAAAAAGATCAATTATTTATGAAAGCAAAAATTTGTTTAACCATCTACCTGCGGATATTAAAGGAGAAACGTCTATCGGATTGTTCCGTAGAAGGGTGAAATCGCTATTAGTTGGTAAGGCCTATTACACTCTGGCTGAATATTATAACGATACATTTTTAGTTTAGGTTTGTTTTAGCTTTTATATGTAACATGGATTCCGACTTCTTGATTATGTTGTTTCACTGTTTTTGTAGTTTTATTGTTAAGTTGGTTTATTAATGCTTGTCTCATATACATTATAAATGTATCTTTTATTAGGTTAAGAAACACTTTGTCAACAAGGATTATTTTATGTTCTTTGACAATAAAGTATATTTTTTATTGACTAATTGATTGAGTATTTAAAAAATCAGTTTTTAGCTCTGTCAAATGACACAGGTCAAAATTTTGGACCAACGAGTGTGGTAGCAAGTTCGTTCCTGACTTCCCTGACTATGTAAAACATCTATTGTAGTATGAATCTTCATGGCCTCTATAAAATATTAAAATTTCATTAAACTAAAAAAGCAGGTTCAAAAGTTAGAGCCAAAAAAGTAAATCGCTCCTTTGGGGCTCTGTATCTCCGTTAAGGGGCACTTTAGAAATTTCTTTCTATGACAAATTAGGGTTCTTTTGACCTTCTGTATGCTCCTGAGAAATTAGGAGGTACTTACCGGACACCCTGTATATTTGTGAATAATGCGGTAATGACACCTCTAGGGGTGGGCAAAATAATCGATTAAACGATTGTGAAAAATTTATAAATCGATTAATTGATTAATCGAGTATTTCTCGATTAATCGATTATTTTTCGATTAATCGATTATTTTTCGATTAATCGATTTAATCGAAATATTCGATTATTTTTAACAATCGACAATCGATTGTGAAAATTCATAATCGCCCAGCCCTAGACACCTCATTTAAAAATAATCTTGTAATAACTTTACCCTAAATATTTCAAGAAAAATTTCCGATAAAACTTTAATACATGTAAGGACAGTGTACTATATTATACAGGGTTGTCGTTGTGTAGACCGTTTCCAGGTCTCATATCTCAGAACTGCGGCTTACAAAAATACAAATGTACTACCTGGGGGTTATTGGTGATGTTAGAAAGATTAAATACTAATATGTATTTGCAATGTTGCCAAGTTTACCGTGTCTATGATACTGTAAATATCCTTATTTTTTCTCCTCTGTTTTTTTTTTATTGTAATGAATTCAACGTCCCAACCTTACCGATACTCCTTAATGCCAAATCTCTAGTTTGCTTGGTTTTTGAGACATATGGCTATGTCTTGAAACTATTTGAAACCAACTAAGCTATTTTGTTGATGTAAATTAATGAAACTTTGTATTAAAGTTGTAATTGTTTCGAGACATGTCAATACGTCAAAAGTTGCTTTAGTTCATAACATTTTGTAATTTTTTTTTAACCACAGTTCTGAAAAATGAGACCCTTCAACAGTTCAACAAAAGAGGTCTGTTGATGATGATATGTATGAAATCCAAAGATAAAAATTTTCTATATGCTGAATAAATGATGCTAGTCCATGTAATTATAGTAATGTTAATAATGTTAATGTTGGTTAAATTATGTAGTCAAATTGATTATATGGAATATGAAGCTAATAAAACCATTTAGTAGACTAGGTATGTAGATACATTTTCCTACTACTAATGACATCTGCACCATTGGCATATTTCTTATTGTATAATTAGCTATATTTAAAATCCAAAGATAAAATATTAACTGATTTTTATTATCCACGACTTTAAGCCAGGATGACTATTGAAAAATTCGCTTCGTGGTCTTAAATTGAGAATAGGGTTGTCATCTATACATATTTACATAATAGTCGAAAACGTAAAATATACAGGGGGCCGGTAAGTATATGGCATACTCCCGGGAGCGTATAGGGGAGGTCAAAATAACCCTGATTTGTCATAGAAAGAAATTCCTAAAGTGCCTCTTAGCGGAAATACAGAGCCTCAAAGGGGTACCCAGCGACTCTTCGGCTCTGGCTTTTGAACCGACATGTATAATTGAATGAAATTTTAATATTTTATGTACACCATAAAGATACTCGTTGGGCCAAAATTTTGACTGGTGTCATTTTACAAAACTGAAAACTGATTTTTATTTACTCCGGTCATTCTTCTTTAAAAAAGGTACTCTACATTTGTTTCGATAAAATTAGCCGTTTTTGAAGAAATAGTTATTTATACTACAAGGGATGTAAGTAAATATACTTACACCCCATGAAGTATATAACATTTTTTCTCCTCCCCGCAGAATTTATTCTTGGATTTTTATTAAATTAATTCGATACTTTTCGCATGAAATTATGGACAGCTTTGACCGGTTTCTATAGCATCATAAGCATTGGTATTTTATCAACAACGTCAAGCTGACAGTTTATTATCAAAAATTGAGAGAAAATGAAATTATTGATTTGTATAATAGCCAAATGGATACAGAAGAATCAGCAAATATCGCTTGGCTGTCGCTGCTGCCAGAAAAATCAAGGAAGAGGTATGAAGCAACGTATCAATACTTCAAGAAATGGTGCCAAACAAAGACTACTACTGCATGTCTTAGCCCTCAAGCAACATGGCGGATGGAAATCTGCAACTATTGCGGAAAGTTATGTAGCGGAGAGCGTCAACAATAAAAAGGAGGTTGCAAATAAAATTTTATACAATATAACGAAGCCAGAAGTCTCCTGCAGTACTTCAAGAGTAACAGGAAACTTGGTTAGAGATGGAGGAATTATGGAGTCAGAACATTTCATACAAATTGAGAAAAACGAGAAAACATTTATCCAAATTTTGTAAATAATGTTCGTAATCGTAATAATTGTACTATTAATAATCATATCACTTAATACTACTCAATTTTTATAAATCATTGTTTTCATATGACATAAATTATAACCACCCAAGG
This sequence comes from Polydrusus tereticollis, assembly GCA_963920685.1. NCBI lineage: Eukaryota > Metazoa > Arthropoda > Insecta > Coleoptera > Curculionidae > Polydrusus > Polydrusus tereticollis. Next base: position 78,665,609 of record OY987331.1, on the reverse strand, counting down.
GTGGTAAGTTGACTTACAACCCGTCGTCAAGGGCAATCGATACCTTTTTGGTAATTGTTACTTACGTCCTTCAAAACAGTGTCAAAATGCGTTGTTTGCAATATAGGGAGGAGAAAAATACATTTTTTTGTATACCACGTTTAAGCACTGACTTTCGAAATTTACTTAATAATCAATAATCAAGTTTATAAACATAAGTCATTTAAACACAGTAAGTAATCGAATAACAACAAAACTAATGATTCACATTCAAATAATAAAATTTGTCATTATTACATCTCATTAATGCTCACATGCTAACTTCTAGACAAGCACTCGGCAATTGTGTGGATACAAGAATATATTGTGATATATTTCCAAATCGAAGTGTGCCGCATAAAGAAGCCATTAAAATGGTTGACATTTTGGAAATCACTTAAATGCAAGAATGTTAAGAATGTGAAGGAGTTTCCTCTTCTTGTTTATTATGGGCGCCCTGTACCTCTATACATTTCCTTAGCCGACGGATGTTTTCTCGCTATACTTGAAACAACATTTCAGAATTGTCTCGAATTTCGTTAAAATGGTGTGTTATTCCTTCTATCAGATCTTCCCTTGTGTGACCTAGCGTCGAATATACAAGCCTCTTTAAATTTCCCTATATCTCGTAGGATGAAGGTGCCGTTTCACACTCCCCAGTCGGTAGACCGCACGATTCAAAACCGTACGGTCGATGACCGGTTCAAGATGGCCTCAGATACGCCAACGAACCGTAAAATAGTAAAATAAAAAAAAAAAAAAATTCCCTATAAAAAAAATCCAATGGAATCATGTCGAGCGACCTCGGTGGCCATAAAATAGGGCCACCTATACTACGATCCCAAAATAATTGGCAAAACTGTTCTTATCACCATTGACGGTGTGCGGAGAAAATAATTAACATCGATTCACACAGTTTTAACTGAAATAAAAGCATTCAAAACCGCTTGGGAAGATTGTGCATTAATAAGTCGTTACATGTTGCCGGGTTTTAAAATATTTTATTTAAATTCTCATAAAATGTACCAAAATCGGCATGTCATTAAGGGCCCTTTCACCCTACGGTACCTGTTTTACTTAATTTGGCAACGCAGTAGGAAAAACCCATGTCTAAAGGCGCTTGCACGCTTTCTTATCGCCTCTAACCAACGTTCAGTGTCGTAGACAAGTTTCAATCAAGAGGATATTAGCAATTCAGTTTTATTATTTTGGTGGTTATTCAAAACAGCAAATATTATAATGCAGGCGAGTTCTTCAAGTGATAGTAACCAACAAGCTACACAATGACGTCATTTAAAACCTGGGGAGCGTACAATGGTAAAAAATGTGTATGAGGGAATTCTAAGTGCACACAGTGGAGTATCATTCACTGATGCAGCAGAACTTTGTGCCACATTGACTAAGACATCTTGCTGTACTGTTTATAGAACTATCAAGGACAATTGGAATACTAAAGTGTCCGATCGATTTTTCGAAATAAACGTAAAAAAAAATTCTGCCGAAATTGAAAAGGATCGTCCTCTGATAGTTCTTGAAGCAAGCTGACTTTATAAGGAAACATTTTATTTTTTTTGAGGATTCTTCTAATTGATTTTTCGCTGTTTTCATGTGCAAGAGCAAGCTTTGGAACTGACGTCTGTGGTTCTTCTTGCAGGGCAAGCAAAACATCCAGGGATTTCTCGTCATTTGTAGCAGTTTTCGGACGACCTGTTTTTGGCAAGTTTTTTACCGTACCCGTATGCTCAAAGTTATGGAATATTCTATTAGCAGTTGATTTAGAAATGGGATCTCGAACAGGAAAACTTTGATTGAAAAGGTCGGTTGCTTCTTGAAAAGATCTCCGTCTATCCCCATATCCTATCATCATAAGCAGAGTAATCCGTTCTTGTTCAGTTAGCTGAACCATAGTTTTATCAGTTATATCAGAGGTTTAGTCGATAAATAAAAAACTCGCACAACTCACTTAATACAAATAAATAAAAATTAAATAGGAAATGTGTCAGAGTGACACTTGGGAGTCATGGAAACTAAGACTTTTATTTGGAATGTCATAATAAAAGAAATATGTTGCTTGATTTTTAAACAAAATGTAATATGGGCTTTCTAGATTCATTTGCCCGTATTTCCGAAACAGTTGAATTTAATCATATGGTATGCTATATGAAAAATATTTGTAATTTATTGAAGATCTAGAATATCTGATAATATACAGGGTGTTCCATTTAAAAAAATTAAAAAATATCGTCGACACTTGACAGTTGGTGACATTACTGACATATGGTATACCAGTCAACTAGTAAAATTTTTGTCCTATAGATTGCCCAAAACCCCGATTCGATATCACTTTTCGTTCGCTTGTAATTAAGCCGTTCCGGAACATTTGCCCAACCCTGTATATAGTAGAATTATGATTTTGTCTAAATTGTTGCAAAAATCAATTTGCAGGATAAGCAGCGGGAGACGGGGCATGTATCTTTTACACGTGATAAGAATGTAGCAGTTGTTCTCGAAGGGTCTCATGAACAACCCACTTTGTCGCATGAACTTGGACCGACCGTTTTCTTACATTATCAGAAGGATTTTTAGCAATCTCATTCAGAATTTCCTTCTCTGACTGAGGGATCCTTGCTCTTTTTGCTTGCCCTTTTCCCAACACCGATGCAAAAAATGGATTTGTAAAAGGTTAGCTACTTTTAACATTTTTTAAATTTCACTTCATTTTTATCTGTTTCTCTTAAGCTACGATCAACCCTTTCAAAAGTTCTTCGGTGCGGTAAACGTCAATTTGGAAATGTATCAGAATAAATTCTACTTGCCTCCACACAATTGCCGAGTGATTGTCCATGTCAGCATATTCACTACAGGAATATAATCCTCCATTACTTAAGTCTTATGTACTCAATCAATCACACAATTTCGAAAAGTGTTGTCAATAACACATTGTTAACGAAATAAAAACGACCGGTGTCTTATTGTAGTATTCTGATTTATTATTTCAATAACGTGATATACAAAAAAAGTTATTTTCTTCGAAAACGGCTAATTTTATCGAAACAACTGTAGAGTACCTGTTTTAAAATGACCATAGTATTTAAAAAATCAGTTTTCAGCTCTGTAAAATTACACCGTTCAAAATTTTGGCCCAACGAGTGTGGTGGCAAGTCCGTTCTTGACTTCCCTGACGACGCAAAGCATCTACTGTAGTATGATTTGATGAGTCTTTATGGCCTACATAACATTAAATAATACATGTCGGTTCAGAACTTAGAGCCAAAAAGGTAAGTCGCTGGGTACCCCTTTGGGGCTCTGTATCTCGGTTAATGGGCTCTTTAGGATTCTTTTTTTATGACAAATTAGGGTTATTTTGACATCCCCCATATGCTCCCGAGAGTATGCCATATACTTACCGTTACTTACTGTATATAACGAACTCCCTTAAAAAAGTGCAAGGACATATTATATATATTAAGTTACATATAAAGGTGTTCCTACCTTTGGCTGTCTCATCCAAAACCATGGGTGTTTCGGAAATATATTTCATTACAACATCAAGTTCACTTATAGCTAAAAGCAAATCTGTCGTTTTAACCTCAACTGATGCCGATTCTTCACAAACTTTTTCGATGTTGTGACCTTCATCGATAATTACCACAGCATTTTTTAGTTCTAAACCTATAATCATCATTAATATTTAATTAACGTTAGTATATTCACACACACCTTGAACATTGACATATTTATAAATAATAATCTGATATTCATGAACTGCTATGAATGTAAAAAATAAAAACATTTTGTTCACAGATACCGCACTGGTGCATATGCATACGTCCTGCTACCCGAAAGTATCTACAAGAGAAATTATTTTGTTTGACTTGATCTTGAGTAGGAGCAAGAATATATTTACAATATTATCGTTTGTTTATCTTTTTGTTGAGTAGCTTTAAGATAACTGCTAGTTGGTTTGCAAAATGTTAATGTTCAAAGTTTGACTGACCTAAGTAAATACAGTATAGAAATAAAATATCCTACATAGAGTTAAGAAAATTCAAAACAATGTAGATGGCATCTGCAAAACAGGTACGGTGTACAGATTGGAAGCAAAATTCTAAAATTCGCCCAAGAGTAAAGTCTAATATCTTGGTCTCTTTTTGGAACATTAAATAATAGTTTACGGTAACGAAGTGAATTTTAGTGCGCTATTTTCATATTATTACGATTTAGTTTAATCCCATCGTCATTTTAGTATTTTATTTTAATTACTGAATTACTGATATACTTTATATTTATCAAATACAGGGTGCCTTAATGACGTGCTAATATTTTAGGGTGCGAGTTCTTAAGTTATTTTATGAAGAAAGGTTCATATGAACATCTGCAACGGCTAAAATTTGATAATTTTTCTCTCCGAAAGTAGCTTAGATATTATTTCAAATTTTGGTATGTGTTCATATCAAAATTGCAAAGTCGCAAATGCGCATGCTTATATTAGAGGTTTGCACGTGCAATGCAATAGAAAATAGCCTGTACACATGCGCATGCGCGACTTTGTAACCAGCAGTTGTAATTTTTTTTGCATTGCATCAAATTAGAACACGCGTTATTTTTATGTCACATTGCATGCAATTTTTGTGTGAAATGACAGGTACCAACATAAATCTAAAATATCCGTTGCCCATGTGGATCAAAGCCAAGCCGAGCTAAACTCCAAACCAAAGAACTTAAAAACTTACTCCAAACATTTCTTTATTTGCAAAAGTGTTCAGTAATCAGCAGTGGTTGCTTTCCTGTTTATAAATATATAACTTCAGTAGAGTATAAACACGGAATAATTAAATAAATACAAATTATTTAAACGGTACCCAATGCAATTGTTTGTAGAAGCAACACATTGCATGTCATTTTTTGCGCCTTTAAAACCAAGATTTTGTTCAAAAATTATTGGTCAATGCGCAATTTTAATTTGATCATTGTAATCAAGAACGGTGGAAATGACAAGAAAAGCAAGTTTTCATGTAGAAATGGTAAGGTTCATCAGAAAAAATATCCACATAGAAAAATATCAGTGACGTACCATTCTTTGTACAACATATGAGAGGACATGTTGGCAAGAACGCCCTTGACGGAGCAATAGATTAACTTTTCTGACTAAAATATGTGGTTTTGTATCCTATTAAGCCATACCAAAATTAAAAATAATATCTAATGTTCTCTTTCTAAGATATTACAACATAACGCTTAAAAAAAATTAAACACCCTGTGGCAAAAAATTTAACCCCGGATCTTGTGGAAATAGAAAAACACACTTTTTGTATATTTTGAATCATACCCTGAAATATTAGTACGTCATTAAAGAACACCCGGTATCTACAAAATATACATATTACTATGTATATCAAAATAAACAGGCTGTTATATGATTGTGTGTACTTCTTGAATGGGCGACTCCGAGGTCAATTTTAAGTTGAAACGTTATATACACATAATCCTACAATGCTTGGTTATCGAGTTTTCATGTTTTTTTACGATTTTTGGCCAAAATTTTAGAAACAGTTCGAGTTATTAAACTTAAATTTTTGCGTATATTATTATCATACAAAACGCCCATTTATGACCAGGAAGCTCGTATGGCTACGCCAATGTATTTTTAAACAACTGTTTTATTATCGATAATTATGTAAGTGTACAGTGAGTCCCAGAAGTAATGTCTAAATTGATTTAAAATGTGTTTTTTGGAAAAACGCTCGGACCCGTACGTAAATTCATGTATACAGGGTAGCCCAAACATAAGTTACGACCATCAACTTCATTTTTTCAAATGAAAACATCTATTTTTTATTTCATTTTTAAATTTTGCATCGAATTCTAAGTATGTTTCATGTACCATGTCCTATACCTAAACTCAATAGAATTCGGTCATGTTATAGATTTGCCTAAATCTGGTCGTCCTACTCGAGATAAAAATGAATAACTTGACGTTTTGCTTTGAAGATGATTTCGATAGGCGAAATGAGTTTTGCAAACGCATGTAAAATATGTGCAAACCAAATAATAATTTAGTAAAAAATATTATTTTTTCTGATGAAGCTACGCTCTGTTTGAATGGAATATGAAGAGACAAAATTGTCGTTAATAGGCAACAGAATATCCGCATTGGATGATGGAGGTTCACAGTCAGTACCCTCAAAAAACACATGTGTGGTGTGGAATAGTGCACGGAAGAGTAATTGGTCCATTTTTCTTTGAACAGTCTTTAATTGGACAAGTATATCTCGAATTTCTCCAACTTAAATTAATTCCAGCATTAGTGGCTTTAATTCCGAATCCATTGGACCCAGACGAAGAACCGACGTACCAGCAAGATGGTGCTCCTCCGCACTATGCTGCTACTGTGCGCACATTTTTGGATGAAACCTTTCCCAATCGGTGGATAGGAGAGGATCTATCAAATGGCCTGCTAGGTCGCCAGACCTAATTCCGCTGGACTTCTTCTTGTGGGGTTACCTCCAATAGAAAGTATTTGTTGACAGGCCAGACAATCCGCAGGAGTTGAAAGAGAGGATCTGAAGAGAAGTGCGTGACATAACTCTGGAAATGGTTGAAAACGTGAAATGAAAGTTTATTGATCGCCTAGGATATTGTCAAGCCGTAAATGGCGCACATTTCCAACATTTATTAGATTTGTTGTTATGCTCTTTTTAAATGAACAGGTCTTACTTGTTGATATGTTCAATCGTAACTTTCTCGATAACTGTTGAGTTTTGGTATAGGACATAGTACATGAAACATACTTAGAATTCGATGTAAAATTCAAAAATGAAATATAAAATAGATGTTTCCATTTGAAAAATGAAGTTGATGGTCGGAACTTATTTTTAGGTTACCCTGTATACATGAATTTACCATCAAAAGAACCACTTTAAGAAATAAAAATAGACGGGTCCGAGCGTTTTTCCAGAAAACACACCGCTGAATTTTAAATGAATTTAGACATTACTTCTGGCACTTTAAACTGCCCGTATACTATTATTTTTACTAAAAAAAGACTATTTTATTAAGTTTTGTTTCTATTTACATTGTTCTTTTTTCAAGTTCTTAAAATGCTAACTCCTTGCAAACCAGGTCAAATAGACAGACAGGTAGGTTAAGCAGACTGCCAGGTTAAACAGACGCGTATTTTCACATCAATGATGAATTGATCTAAAGTATGCTTTATCGTGGAAAGAAGTTAAAACTTTTCCCTAACCTAACCTGAAAAAATTGAAAAATACTTCCGGCCGGTAGATATCTATACCTACGGCGCGGCGAATTGTTTCGCGGTGCGCCCGGGAATCGCAGTAAAAAAATCAGGATAAGTTTGCCTGCTTAAAAATATAAAAAAAAAAAGTTTCTATAAACCTATGTCCGGAAATGCTTCGTTTCGGAGATACAGGGTGTTCCAAGTTTTGTATTTATTTTTGTTTTTTCTAAAAAGGATTTTTGTTAATGTCGATATTTCAACTAAAATAGGTTTTTTGAAACGCAAAACTTGAATTTGATGTTAGTATGGCTCCCACTTGTAGAGGGCGCCACCTACATGTCTTTTTACTCTTTTGATGAGGGATAACTTTTTTATACACGCTTGTATTACATTCTTAAGCAAAAAAATAGATTTCTTTATCATTTTTACGTAAAAAAAGATATACTTGGTAGAAGTCGCTACCGTCCTCGAGCAAAAGAATAAATTATATTTATTTGCATATCGCTATGCCCATATCAGAGTTTGATAAAATTGCATTAATCTCCTAAACAAAGCCGAAATCAAAAAATTAGCAGAAGGTACTTCGCATTAGCCATTAAACTGCCTATATAACAGTGTAATCAAATAAGAAAACCGCAGTGGCGTACATATTTTTTGTTCCGCTTAAAAATTGTAACAGCCTGTATCTTCGAAACGAATAATTTTCGGACATAGGTTGGTAGGAACATTTTTCATATTTTTAAGCAGGAAAACCCATCCTGATTTTTTTTTGCAATAATACTAAAACACCTTGTATTTATTGTTATTACTCAAGCCGATATTAAAATGCTGCACTCCTGGCAGTCATACGCATTTGACTGCACTTCATTGCTTGCTGTCTTATTTCGAACTTTTAGAAAGATATCAGCTTTACCGAGCTAGATTTTGCTGGGACGTACTAAAAATCAGAATTAATTTGTGTACTAAATTCGGACAACAATAATTAAACAAATTAATAAAATTTAGTATCCGAAGTTAAACCAAAAGTTATTTAATTGTCCAAAATACGAATAAACGTTATTTCTACGTGTATTCGAAATTCGAGGTCTGGTACCATAATTTCGAACACTTTATTTATCTTTACAATCTTTAAAAATAATTAGTTTTTGAAAAAATATGCCTTTTGGTATACTGGCAAAGACAGTACCGTCCGTTTTATAATAAATTCGCAAATCCTCATCCTTAAAACCTTGTCAAGAGAATATGTAAAGTACTTCCCAACATATTTCGCTTGGCTTAATGACTGCAATAAAACCCCTCATAAACTCGGCTTTCGCTTTCGCAGAGACGTATTAACACACATTTATTTTTAATACCAGTTTATAATACCAATAGATAGGTACATTACTTGATTTGTTATCAAAATTAATAAACTGTCTAATTAAGGTTTTCTAGAAACAACTTAACTATTAGGATATTTCTCAAAACTTTTTAGTTACAGGTACCTGTATATATAGCTTATATAAATAGTAAACATAATATTCGAAATAGATTAGTACCTATCTATTTTACTTTGAAACAGTGTGCAACAAGTTAATATTAAAAGTATGTGGAGACCTTGGCAATCTGCTAATGCGATATCTAGCTACCCTAACATTTCAGCAAGTAATTGCCATTAAAAATACCAGTGAAATGACGAAAGTTCTATTATCGACGGTACGAGATATTATGCTAAAAGGACATTTTAAAAGAAAAGTTCGCAAAGATAACGGAATAATGAAGTGCGTAGATGATTGTGACAAAAATGTTATTCGCAGGAAAATATACCAAATGTATCGAGAAAATGTTGTGGCCACGTTAGATTCTTTAAAAACACGGTTAATAACTGACGATACTGACGAACACATGTGGCATCAAATTAAATCGAAAATGAGAACTGAAAATAGCACACCTACTCTTAGTGGCAGTGTAATGGAGCTAATAAAGAAAGTTTTCGGTGAAATGCCAAATGAAAGTTGGAAAAATTCGGTTAACCATGTCTTAAAAATTGAAGACTCTTATATAACTACACAACAAAACGAAATACATCCTCTTATTATAAATGTGGATGATAGTGATAGCGAGACTGAATTAGGAATACAATAGAACGTTTTATAATTACAATTAAACCTTCTGCGTATATATGTAAATATATTTTTGTAAGTAGGTTAATTAATTGCTATTATTACTTTTACCTAAATGCGTGCGAAAAGTTGCCCTTTTCCGCACGCAAACTTTTCACACTTGTTTTGTACTTATAATAAATTAATATACATATAATACAAGTAATGGTAAAAATAAACATAACAAACATTGCTACTATAAGGTACTACTATGGCTTTTCATTTAACTACAAAATCCGTTCCTGTGCAAAGCAGTAACCCTTATTTTAGTTCAGTAATATAAACAGTGATGCCAGCTGGGGTCAGATAGATTTCGCTGGTTGGCACGCTCATCGACAGTTTTATATGGGTAATTTTACCAAAAAATTCTTTAAAAACGTAGGTTTGGCAATCGAACACGTAACGGGGTTTCTTTGGGTGTTTACAATATAATAAAACTATTATTGCAGTTATTAGGTCAAACGAAATATGTTCGGATGGACTTTACCTAGGGCGTAGAGCGTATTTTACGTGCGTTGAGCGCTACGTAGGTTTCACGTCAGATTGAAAGCTTTAACGCGACGTACTTTGTATTAGTGCCATTCTTCGACAAGATGTGAAGCGATTCAGATAAGCAAGAACTATTACTTCTTTATGCAATGTCACGTTCATGAAGTATGGGTGCATGACATTAATAGAAAGAGAAAGGTATTTAGAGAATATCATCGCTCCTGTCGGGCAATCGTGTCATATCAATTATGAATGCCCTGTTAGTGAGGTAGTGACATTGTCGCGAAGCGAATTTCCTCTTGTATTAAAATAATAATTTTTTTCCACTACTAACCTATAACATCGCCATTATTGACCGATTATTAACGTTAGAAATCGTTTTTCTCTACCTTATAAGTTATTATTGACCATGGTCAATAATAAGGCATTGAAATCCATTATTGACCGAACTCCAAGAATCTAATTAAACGCAGGTAACTTGATTTTTTGATTTGACAACGTGAATTCATAAACATTTTAAACAGTTAGGCAACCAGATAATTATCAATACATATTAGATTATTAGAGATGCCTGATATGTAAAATATCGATACAATCAACATTTTTTCTGCTTCCATCCTTAATTCTGGAGGTGTACACATAATAATATCACTAACATTTTCTTCGCTCATTTAAAAAAAAAACGGAAAACTCGTGAAATCTGATGACATAAATGAACAAAAATTGACATTCACAAAGCCACCTGACAAAACAACAAAATATTTTGCCAATTCCAAAGCGCAGGTAACTTGATTAAAAAATATACTTATACCTACCTATAATTTTTTATAATTAATAACACTATAAAGATAAATGTCTTATAAAAGTTTGTAGTAGTGGAAAAAATATTATATTAACCACGGTTTAGACAGCTTATAGCCCTCGCGTCTTAAATCCCTCGTCGCTTCGCTCCTCGTGATTTAAACTTGCCGCTCGGGTAATAATGATGGCTGTCTAAACCTTGGTTAATAATATACTATTCTTTTAGGGAGAGCGCCCACCAGAGCAGTGAATTGTTTGAGGTGAAGTGTCCGTGAAGTACACTTGAAACGCACTTCGTGTATGCTTGAAGTACACGCATATCAAAACAGTGTACGAATTGCATGCAGTGCGTAGAGGAGTTAAATTTAATGCCATTGTCATCGTCCGACGATGTTGCATTATTCTACATGCTGCCCGAATTCAAAATTAAATTGTTGATCATTACGCATTTTTATTAAAATTATAAACACTAAAATAATTGTTCAGGGTTAAACCGTCCTGGAAATGTGAATGTCAATTAATACGGAACACTGCAAGATATAACCTGAAAAGCTATAATTCGGCGCGCGTCAAGTGAAAATAGAACAGTTCCTATTTTTCAGTACACATGCCGTGTGGCACTGCATAGTGAGACGACTCACTTCTTTCGCACGGCTTCTGTGTGCGTCATTGCATATAAAAACATGGTGCGCTGCACTTCATACCAACCTCAGGCGCACCTCATATCTCTTCACTTAAAGTGTACATCTTTGGTGGGCGCTTTCCCTTATATTGCAAGAAACCAAAAAAAATCTAAAGAATAAATTCATAAAAGCAAGTATAGGAGATTCGATATAATCGTGATGTTTAAATAATTTTAAGAAAAAATCATATGTGTAAAACTTTTCTATTCGCCGAGCCTAAAAGCGTTTGGTAATAAAAATCTCTAAAAGAGTTTCACGGCCTAAATGATTTTACGTATACGTTCAACGCTGTAAGAAAAATAGGGAGGAATCGCTTATAAAATGGAAAAGCGCGAGAAAATCGTTGCCTTTTGTTTCTGCAAGTTCATAGATTTGCTGTCGGACCCTTGTCTGTTAAATTATTTTAAAATTACTGTAAATACTTTAGTTTTTGAAATAAAATAGCAACTTCTGCCAGTGATCCAAATTAAATAGTTTAAAAGAAGTAAAATATTAATTAATTAAATTAATTAAAATAATATTTAACTATCAAGTGTTTTAACATGAACCGTATTAAATAAACTATATAAAAGAAGAAAAGAAAGTAAAGAAAAGATACAGAACAATTTGGAGACTATAAATTATAAAGGAACATTTTTTTAATTGTAGTTTTGTCGTAACACATGAATATTGAAATCATTATTACCATATTTCTAAAGAAATATTTTTTATAGTATTAATAATGTTAAGAAATAAAAGTACGTCAGTTCTTTTCGGTGTGTTTTACTTGATTAACCGTTCAACACATTTACAGAATTGGTAAGCAAAAATCCGTATCCACAATTTAATCGTCACTTTTACTCCCTTTCAAACCAGATATTTATGAAAACTAAATGAGATACATTAATTAATAAAATTCAAATAAATAATGAGACCCGACAGCATCAGCCACATAACTTCTATAATAATTGTTTCAACAATGGTATCATTACAAGTTATCTGGTAGTTAAAAGATACCAGGGCATTAATAATTTCGACCTTAAGTGACCATATCGAAAATGTCAAAATCCGGGACAAGGGAATTAGACTAATTAACAAGCCATTATTTTTATTAAATTATATCTATTTTTAATAAGAGGTTATGAAGCGTATTAGTATTTTTGCTGTTGAAAAATTTTATGCAAAATGAAAAATTAATATTATCATATTATATCATTTATGGTCATTTCATAAAAAACATAGACTAAAGCTAAAATTGTTTATAAACAAATAAAACTATGTTACAAAAGTTACATTGTGTATCTAATACAGGCTGTTCCCAAATATGAGCGTATTTATGAGCGGAGGGGAGGGGGGGATAATGGGGGTAAATAATTGACTTGATCTGTCCACTAGCAAGAAGCAATTTGTTTGTTGCCCAGGCAGAATAATACGATGAAATTTGCTGATAATTCTTAGTTTTTAAAATATAGGGTGTTAAAACCCTATTGTTTTTTATTTTGTTTTTAATTATATATTTGTTCTTAAAAGAACTGAAATTTGGTACACGTAACGATTTTTATAAAGGAACATTTTTTTAATTGTAGTTTTGTCGTAACACATGAATATTGAAATCATTATTACCATATTTCTAAAGAAATATTTTTTATAGTATTAATAATGTTAAGAAATAAAAGTACGTCAGTTCTTTTCGGTGTGTTTTACTTGATTAACCGTTCAACACATTTACAGAATTGGTAAGCAAAAATCCGTATCCACAATTTAATCGTCACTTTTACTCCCTTTCAAACCAGATATTTATGAAAACTAAATGAGATACATTAATTAATAAAATTCAAATAAATAATGAGACCCGACAGCATCAGCCACATAACTTCTATAATAATTGTTTCAACAATGGTATCATTACAAGTTATCTGGTAGTTAAAAGATACCAGGGCATTAATAATTTCGACCTTAAGTGACCATATCGAAAATGTCAAAATCCGGGACAAGGGAATTAGACTAATTAACAAGCCATTATTTTTATTAAATTATATCTATTTTTAATAAGAGGTTATGAAGCGTATTAGTATTTTTGCTGTTGAAAAATTTTATGCAAAATGAAAAATTAATATTATCATATTATATCATTTATGGTCATTTCATAAAAAACATAGACTAAAGCTAAAATTGTTTATAAACAAATAAAACTATGTTACAAAAGTTACATTGTGTATCTAATACAGGCTGTTCCCAAATATGAGCGTATTTATGAGCGGAGGGGAGGGGGGGATAATGGGGGTAAATAATTGACTTGATCTGTCCACTAGCAAGAAGCAATTTGTTTGTTGCCCAGGCAGAATAATACGATGAAATTTGCTGATAATTCTTAGTTTTTAAAATATAGGGTGTTAAAACCCTATTGTTTTTTATTTTGTTTTTAATTATATATTTGTTCTTAAAAGAACTGAAATTTGGTACACGTAACGATTTTTTAGTTCCAATTTTATATTAACTTAAATGCTTAAAAAATTTGTTTACTAATAATTATAATATTAATAGCAAAAATAAAATATTTTATAAGAAAAAATAAATAAATATTAAAATGAGTTTAACTTCACGTAATTCTTTTTGATATCTTTCCCACTCCAAGAAGTTTTAAATTTCACACATGATCATCTTTATTAAAATGCTTTGAGCACATTCGTGCGGAAGTATCTTTACGTTTAGACGAAAGCATCCAATTATTTTTTTGGTTATCCACATCGCACTCGTACACAGCACACTTCATATTATGTTTTTATTCAAATAAATAAACAAAAACCCGACCCAATACCACTAAAATTAGTACAAATTCGGGTTAAAACTTGAAACACTGTTTGAAATAACGTGGCATGCGGTCGCTAAAACCGCCGAAGCTCCTCATGCGATGATGTCACTAAGCCACGCCTCATCTCACCTTTAGTTTATCGTACCATGGCATATACCTACCTACCTGTTCCACAACGCAACGCTATATCGCGACGATGTAACGGGACGTTATTACGCTCTATCGTGCGCTAGGTACGCGTTCTATTTGACCAAGCCTTTAAAATCATCCGAAATTTGACGGTCCGATAAATAAAAATAATTAAGAATTTAAATCTGGACGATTTTTGGGGTTTTGGGTTTTTTTTTGTAGTTTCGATAAATTGGATCGTAAATTTCATAGTGGTTGTTGTGAGTATATAAGTCATGTTTTCTATTGTTGCTTGCCGTAATTTAAATTTATTAAACAAATGTGAAATAAAGAAATTTAGATAAAAATATGTTCTACATCTTATGCCTCCACCCAACTTGTAAAGATTTGTATATTCTTAAAAAACGTGTTAGGTAATCATGTGTTATTATTGTAGTACATATTCTTCAAACACCAATGTATTTTTGTTTTAAAACACGCAGAGACTATCTACAGTAGGGTTATTAATTTTTTCTTAACATTTATCTTTTCTTACTTATAACACAATGCTGCTGGTAACACATTACATACCTAATGATTTTCTCGCTAATGGATCTAACAAATAGTTATATGGTGCAAAAATTATGTCAGCCTTTTGTTTCAATCCCTTCGTCATGTAATACGGACAAAATGTATACTTTGTTCCAAGTTTAATCATATCTTCAATGTCTAGAACAGGAACCTCACAAACCGCGGGATTATTCTTACTTATATCCACTCTATTATGGTAGTGACAACTTCTCGTATTTCGTTTAAGCCTACACATTTGTAGCTAAATAAAAGAAATATTATTATTATACTATATCATTTACTGCGTAATTGTTCAAGAACAATACTAAAAAGCATTTTTCTACAACTGCTCTGAAAACACCCAAAATCACAATACTAACTACACCTGAAAATTAATTATTTCACACAAATGGTTGGTTGCCAAGTAACTGTTCGTCGCAATGAGCGTCAACGTTTACACACAGTTTGGTTGCATGCTGTGTGTAAATGTTTACACAGTTTGGTCGCCATGTCATATCATCTGACAACACAGCCCTGCAAGAAACAGTTATTACGCAACCAAACATTCGCAAGACACACCTTCCCTCCAAACTCGAAGAAATATCGAAATCTTGCAGATAAAGAAAAAGTATAGGGCACAACACGTTGAAAAATTCCTTTTCACACTCACTTGACTTGCAAACGTCTTACTCATGTGGAAAGAGCCATTTTCAAAACTTGGTGTACACTATACTATTTTGAAAACTATTAACAGGCCATTGATATTTTCTTTAGTTGTATAATATCCTACTAGTTTGAATGGAAGACGTGTCTGGTTTACACACAGCAGGACATAGCAACCAAACTGTACGTAAATGTTTACAGTTACAATATAGCATGAGCTCTGACCTTCGGGTGCGTAGTAGATAGGTAGATAGGTACCTCTATCGTACACTGACTCTCCTTTTCTATCGTCTACACATCTCAGAGCTTAAGCGTTATTGATTGAAGGACAGTTAGTAAGATGCTCAACCCTATGGGATAAAACCATTGACATAATAACACGGATGGACCGGCCCCTTCCCATAAGCGCAATGATCGGCGCGTGCAGCCAACATTAGAAAGAGAGATCCGAGAGAGAGATGGAGCTAGTGCGGGCAACAAGCACACAAATTAAATGGGAACTATAGGAGGGAATTACGTTTTAAATCTATTATAATATATATATAAAACTAAATAATCAAAACAATAATAACAGATCCTATTTTATGCTTTTAATAAATCATTATAGCATGTAAATATTACTGGAGTACTTATAGATTTCACGATTTTCTTTTATTATAGTATATTAGTCGTTATCGAGGTTGAGCAATACAAGATCAAAAATTAAAAATTTATGAAGTGATGAAGTGGAAATATTAATAAACGAAGAAAATATACCTAGAAATAATAGTAATTATTACTGAAACATGGATTTACCGAAAATAAGAAAATAAATGTATTATAAGTTGATATGATGATATGAACATTAATACTTATATTAAAAAACGCTACTGAAACAAAAAAACTTTTGGATATTTATTCATCACATAACTTTAAACTATACAATACTAATATTTTTACACGAGACACAATCAGCCAGTACCAGCCTTATAGATCATATCTTAACAAATTCAGATAATAAAACAAACATATTATCCTTTAAAATAATATACAAAAATAAAAAAATTCCTTAATTTAGAAAATCTTGATAAACTAAAGTTATGTACTTTAATCTATTCTATAATCAGAAACAAAAAAAATTAATTCTTATTTTTAATTATATCGTTAATACATATTCTATAATCCCTGTAATGAACTGTTAAGTTAGTTGGGATTGAATAAATAAATAATAAGATAATTTATCAAAATTTAAACATTTTATAACAATATGAGGTCGGTATATTTTAATATTTTATATATTATAACATGACGGAAGAGCGCTATATTTGTACATATTATGAAATAGGGTGTTTTTAAAGTTTAAACATAGTTTTTAACAAAAATAGGTATTATTTTTTATTGTGTTTGGGTTCTAAGTAAATTATTTCATTTTATAATAAATAAAGCAGGTACAATAACACAATCTAGAAGTAAATTTTTTGTCATAATTTAAAAGAGTTCATGCTTTACCTGCCTGATTAGCTTGACCATAGAACATTATCCTAATCATAATAGTAAACACTTAAGAAAACAAAGAAATTAGCATTAAGTCATTACATATAAATTAGCTAAGCTATTGGCTGCTGAAAAGGATGGCTTTAGTTAATTTTTTCCACAGCAATTCACAAATTATTGAACTAAAAGCTTCTCTGTACTCTATAAAACACACCAGGAATAGAAAAAAATAGTTGATTTTCACTAAAAGCGTGTACACAACGGAAAAAACTTCCAAAAACTGTACATTAAACAATTATTTCAACGGCATGAAATAACCATACTTTCTGTTTTTGCCCGCACTAGCGCTGTCCTTCTTCTCTATCTCACTCTGGAATCAATTAGTTGGCGAAACGGCCGGTCCATCCGTGTTATTATGTCAATGGATAAAACGCGGCAAAAATAATGCTGAATGCGGAGATGGCGTCACTGTCGCGATGCACAAGAATTTTTAGTCGAAGCCGGTGGCCCAGTCCGTCAAGAACTCCTTATTTGTTTTGTGTTCGCCAGTTAAGCACATCTCCCTTGTATATTGCTATGGCATGGCTTGGTCGTCGACTCGAGCCTTGTAGGGTTCCTGCTGTAGTATGCGGTCTCTTAGTTGGGCAATATAAAGAGAAAAGCCTTATTTTCTACTTGATCATGTCTGTTACGCTCCCTAGCAGACAATGTAGAAACTGAAATATATTTTCACTTTTCCTTTAACTGAGAAACGGCCGGTGGCCATTCGTATGTGACCACCCAGTATATGTATTTTATTTTTTTTATTGAATTTTAAATTACACCTCACAATTTCTGTATTTCATGTAGAAACTTAAAATTATTATGTCAAACTGTTACTCTGAGATACGCCCGGTGACCATTCTTATCTCGCCACCCGGTAAATAAATCTATGCAATTTTAACACTTCTAAATTTCAAATGCTATTATCTTTAAGGAATATTATATTGTAAATGTCCCTTGTCTTTTATACGACAGAAAAAAAATATATTTCTTTTTAAATACTAAAAAATAGAAATAATTTCAGAACGTTAAATTTTCTCATGCGATATAGGTACCTAATATTTATTTATTGATGTACATATTAATATTTTAAAGCTTATAGTTCGTTGTCTTCGCAATCTGCACGTTCTTTCCCTATAAATCGACTGCAAATACTACCTCAACACACCATCCCCCACCAGCCCGATGTCTGGCTCGGTTTTGACCACGCCGCTTCTCGCAATAAAATAAAGTTAGCGTTTTCGTGTTGGACCGAAGAGGCTCCACCTTAGTCGTCGAAACTATGGATACGAGGCACGCGGCGTAAGGGAAATAGTGGCCACAAAAAATACATTGACTTTGCGTATCTATTACTGTCTTTTGTCAATCAACGGCTCAAGCTAAAATACACGATCTGTACTAACTAGGCACACAATTATTTGTGTGAAATAATTGATTTTCCGGTATATATGTATAATTACGTATAGTTAATAGTGTGTTTTTGGGTTAGTTTTCAGAGCCGTTGTAGAAAAACATTAGTGCCAAAAATATCAAATGACAGACGAATTCAATTCCGGAAGGAACAGCAAAAATATCTTCAAATATTTGTCAATTTCGGTATTGAGTACGCTAGAGTGACAGAAAAACTTTTAAATGAATTTATTGTCAGTGTAGGATATAGTGGTATAGTTAGTATTATGGTTGTAGTAAGAAATATTTGCCCTAAAAATATGTATGTAAACTACCTACTAAATAAATAAATAAAACTGCCCTTTTTTGATAAGTTTGGATACTGAACTAAGCTGGAAAACTAGCACAAAAGCTACCAAAAACTTTTACCGTTCCCTCTTGAATGACCTACCTATTAGTTAAAATCAAAGTAACCCGTACAGCGACACAATGACGACGCGCCGAGGTTGTTTGTTAATGTCAAACAAATTTAAAATTTGTATTATTTTTTATAAATGTACAACAAATTTTGTACGTTTTATATGACCAAATGTCCTTACCTGAAATAACACTTTTCAGTCTTGATATGTGGATAACTATTTTCTACAACCTTCCAGAAAATAGCTATTTTCGATACAATTTTTAATTTTGAAAGCAGTTATTTTTTGTCATCAGTCTGGAAAATACTATTAAGGTATTCTATTCTACTGAAATTCCAAATGTAGTTTAGGAGATTTTGCCAGGCAACTCACCACATGGATCTTCTGAGGACTTTGTTCTTGGTGGAGCGGATTTTGACGACCAATCAGGATTTTGATGGTGGAAAACATGATATTTAAAATATAATTTGCTTGTTGCAAAAAAAAAAGATAATTATTTTTGCGTAATATATAACGGCATTTACCATTTTAGCTGTGTGGAAGAAAGTCATGTTTAAACATAATAGAGAGCTACACGATCATCAGCTCTAAGCAATGCAAAAATAAACTAGAAGATATTAAAACAACACCAGCAACACCAGGTAATACCACCAAGCCAAGTCAAGACCACGACGATGAGAAAAAATAACCTGCGAGTGTCATATATTCAGTCGTCAATTAACCAATATCGGCACACAGAAACATAACGCTGATAAAGAACTTGAAAAGCTCAAAAATACCATAAAAGAACTTGATGAATTAAAGAGAAATCTGCTGACTTCTATTTTCTACAATGGCAAAAAACTTTTTAATTCCCTACCACTCAATATTAGAGAAATTCAATATGACGGGAAATTTAAAGGACAAGTAAGACAGTTCCTCGCTGCTAGGGCGTATAACACCGTAGATGAAATTTATGACGACAACCCTTAATTTACTTTGTTCTGGGTTGGTGTCTGATCTTTGTCAGATTATTGTATTTTGTTTATTTGTTTTGACTTTATTTATTGTAGAAAGTGAATTATTATTGTTACTTTTTTATTTATTCCCATAAGGGGGTCGACGGATTTTTTTTTCCGAGGTTTCTTGTGAATTCCTGCTCTGGTCGGATGTGTGAAAACATATGTGGCTGGAGGAAGTTTTCACTCTGAAACAAGACCGATGTTCGTAGTGAAGAGCTACATGCTGCAAGAGCTGACCCTGCTTTCGACTGAAAACATCGGATCTAGAGGAGCAAACCTCGAAAAAAAACCTGCCCT
Source organism: Polydrusus tereticollis (assembly GCA_963920685.1). Classification (NCBI taxonomy): domain Eukaryota; kingdom Metazoa; phylum Arthropoda; class Insecta; order Coleoptera; family Curculionidae; genus Polydrusus; species Polydrusus tereticollis. Next base: position 78,645,484 of record OY987331.1, on the reverse strand, counting down.
AGGGCAAAAAAGCACACACACCTACACTATACACAAAAACCTGGGGCGCTCGAGGTGCTTCCGGCCCCCCCGCGTGGTGACGATTGGCCCCCGGTTGAGGCCGATCCGGAGAGGTAGCAGAGAAAAAAGCTGGTCAGGCACACCAGACTGCCGCTGGGAAGTACAGGGGCCCACCCTTGACTAGCCAACGTAGGGGGCTGCCCTATCACCCAGTGAATAATCTTAGACCACGTAGTAGTGCCAGGTGGCGCCTGGTTAGGGCCCTGCTGCGTGGTCTGGGAGGCTTCTTCTGCGGCTGCCGGACTTCGTCGCCGGGACAAGACCGATCGGCGCTGCGGCTGGGGGGCCGGGGGTACCGGCGCGCCTCAGGACTTTACATTCAACACATAACACAACCACCCCCCTAATACCAATTTTTTAGATGGAAGACACGAATGAAGAAATGGGAAAGAAGGTGCCAACCATTGATGAGGAGAGAAGGCCCCCTAGCTTTCTGGCTGAGGTAGAGATGTTCTCGACGGACTCTGAGGTTGACGCAGACAGACAGTCTGTTAGAGAGGAGGAATTTTTAAGGTCTTCGGACAACGCGTCGGAGACGGAACCGAGAGGTTCTGCCGAAGATGCGTTGCCGACAAGGGCTGCTAGCACTGCGGCCAAGACGGACCCAAAACGATCCGCCCAAGCGGAGCCGCAAGGCACTGCCAAAGTGGATCCGAAGGGGTCTGATGAGGTCCAGATGGCTAGCGCCAACTCTGGCGAGTCGGAATACGCCAGGAAGAGGAGAGAAAAGAAGAAGAGGTATGCGGCGAGCAAGAAAACCAGGGAACTGGCTTCCAAGAACCCCGCAAAGGATGTGGCTGGCCCCGCACCTACCGTTTCCGAAACATCTCGGGAGCAGGGTAGCGGGAAGAAGCTAACAGAGGGAAGGAGAGAAGACGCCTTCAGGCCTCGTGGTCCCATCGGCAGGAGGTTTAAGCGGGCTGCCGAAAGGCGGCCGGCTGACCTTTCCGAAGCTCCCGCATCTGCCCGTGGTGAGGCGGGGAGCTCCATGGAGCCCCCCAGACCTCGCTCGGCGGATGGGGGTGCTGGGAGCAAGAGGTACAGGGAGACGGAGAAAACTCCACCAGGCAGTGGGAGGAGCCATAAGAGGGCCAGAGGAAGCCGACAGACCCGAGGGGAACAACACCATCGTTCCCCTCTCCTAAGGGACGGGGCGTCTGGTTCGGGGGCGGCTGCCGGCGGGTCCCAAGGGACTACGCCGCCAGCGGCAAAAAGGGAGAACCAGGTCGTCATCCGTTCCAACCGGACTGGCGGAATCATAAGGGAGGAAGAGGCGGAAAGCATCCGCGACCACCTGGTCGAAGAGATGCTTCGAGCCATGGCAGGACCTGACGGGAAACCGCAAGGCCCGGAGCTCCGTTTCAGGAACTCTGGTCGAGTGGAGCCCGGATGGTTTCTTGTCACGGCTCAGGACGAGGACTCGGCAAGGTGGATTTTTGAGGGTTGCGCCCCACTTATTGTGGGAGAGGTAGCCTTCACGGCCATCAGGGCCGCCGATGCCCCCTGGCCGGAAAGGATTGGCTTTTGGCTGAGAAGTCCAAGGGTCGATCTGGAACGGCTAGGAAGGGTGCTGGCGCTCCAAAACCGAGCCCTCAACGTGGACCAGTGGAGGCACATTCAGACGACAGGAGGACCAGGAGGGTGGTTCGTCACCTACCTGGTAGAGCAGGAGGTCGTCAGGCGGCTGGAGGGATCTGGGTGGGCTCTCTACTTTGAGTTGGTAACGCTCGCTGTGCGAAGGGTGCCATCTTGGAGTGGGGCTGTCCGCAAGGATCCGTCTGGCCAGCCTGAGGCCAAAAAGAAGGAATAGGCTCTCACTGCCGCCCATGATAAACCCCATCATGGATAATTTGCGGGTAAGTCAAATAAATCTCCAGCACAGTCGGGATGCTACCGGAGAACTGGTTAGCGTTCTGACTGGTGAGCGGGAGATTGTACTGATACAAGAGCCTTATGTTTTTAGGAATCAAGTCAGGGTTCTTGGAGGAGCCAGCCACATCCTGGTGGTTGGGAAAGAGGATGATGATAGACCGAGGACCTGCATTATGGTGTCCAAGGAGATCAGCGTGGTACCACTACCTCAGCTGGGAACTAGAGACGCCACAGCAGCTGTGCTCGAATATAAGGTGAGTCAAGGTAGTCGTAAGTTATTAATCTGTAGTTTATATCTGCCGTATGATGACGCGCGACCCCCCGTTACAGAGGACTAAGAGCGTATTATTGCGTTCGCAAGAGGCAAAGGTTGGCCGGTTTTAATCGGGTGTGATGCGAATTCGCATAGTGAAATTTGGGGCAGCACCAACACAAACGCCCGGGGTGAGGCCCTTATACAATTCCTGGCTCATACAAACCTTGAGATACTTAACAGAGGCAGCGAGGCCACGTTTGTTAATAGAATCCGGAAGGAAACTATTGACATTACACTGGCTTCAAGAGGGTTGATCAAAGATATTTCAAATTGGCGGGTTTCTAGTGACATTTCGATGTCTGACCATCGAATGATCAGACTGGAACTCAAATTTGACAAAAAGGATGCAGCCCTGAAGAGAAACCCAAGAGCGACGAACTGGGAAAACTACATCGCCTCTCACAGAAACAACTTGGGAACGATTCAGGTCGGAGTACAGAATAAAGAGGAATTGGAGAATAAGGTAAGTAGCCTTAGCGCAGCGATCGTCTCGGCCTACGAACAATCGTGCCCGCTGACAGTTGCCACGGGAAGGAGGGTTCGCTGGTGGAGCGGTCACCTAGGTGTCCTGCGGAAAGCCAGCAGACGAGCCCTGAACAAAGCAATGAACAGCGGGTCGATGGAGGACTGGGATATCTACGTGGAGGCTAGAAGGGATTTTAAAAAAGAACTTCGCCGCAGGAAGAGGGAGTCATGGAGGGCCTTCTGTGGAGAACTCGATTCTCTACCGGAGGCCGCCCGACTGGCTAAAATCCTCAGCTGCGAGAGCAAAGGGATCATTGGATCCTTAAAGAGACAGGACGGAACATGGACCAGTTCCGGTGAGGAGTCACTTAGACACCTACTGGACGTTCACTTCCCTGGTGGCGAACCGGCGCCGGCTGCTGAGGAGGCCGCGCCACCAATTCCAAGGATGGATTGGGGCGTGGCCGACGAAATAGTGACTGGCTCCGCGATAACCTGGGCGGTGAATGAGTTCAGTCCGTATAAGGCAGCGGGACCAGATGGCGTGTTCCCAGCTCTGCTTCAAAAAGGTCTAGAGATTCTGCTCCCTTATCTGGAGAGCGTCTTCCGGACCAGCATTGCTTTGGGTTACGCGCCAAAAGCCTGGCGATCAGCAAGGGTCACCTTCATTCCTAAGAATGGTAGAACTGACTACTCGGTCGCCAAGGCTTTTAGGCCAATAAGTTTAACCTCTTTTCTGATGAAGACACTAGAAAAGATGGTCGATAGGTATATGGTAGAGCAGCCATGTCAAACATGCGGCCCACTGAGCATTTTCCTGCGGCCCCGAATCAATTTTGAAAACAGCCATGTAATGCGGCCCGCGAGCCTGTTAAAAACCGAAAATAAAGTACTGTTACGATTGGTAAAAAATTGCCCAAATAGTGCCATCTATGTTTAGGAGCATGAACTAAGATGCGCGCTCAACCTAAAAGCCTGGCTTGTTCCGGAAAGTTCTATCGCGCGAGAATACAGATGACGCTACCTGAACATTCTGGAAAGAACTGTCGAGAAATCACAATCCGTATATAAGCCAATACCGCTCGATTGAGTTCAGTTGTTCAGTTAGTAATGAGTCAGTTGCGATAGAATTGCGAGTTTAGTTGCGTACTTATTGTTACAACACGTAACAGTACTTATTGTTATTTATTTCGGATAAAGTTTTTAACATGTCTGTTTCAAAACCAAGTGGAAGTAAGAGGAAACTTGGAGATGAGCATCGTATCTTTCAAGAAAAGTGGAAATTAGAGTTTTTTTGCTGTGAAGTGAAAGACAAAATTATTTGCTTGATTTGTAACAGTACAGTCGGTGTCCCAAAATTATATAATATAAAACGTCACTATGATAGTCATAAAACTAAGTTTGACAAGTATACAGGCATGATTAGAAACGAAAAGTTAAAAGAGTTAAAATCACGGTTAAAAGATCAACAGCTTATGTTTACACGTCCAAAGCAAGAAAATGAATCTGCCGTTCAAGCGAGCTACGTACTGTCGGAGTTGATCGCAAAACACTCAAAACCATTTGTTGAAGGTGAATTTATAAAAGAGTGCCTTGTAAAGGCCGCGGAAATTGTAAGTCCTGGGAGCGTGAAGGCTTTTCAAAATATATCCTTGTCCCGGAATACTGTCGCTAAAAGAGTTACCGAGTTGGCTGCCAATATAAGCGAACAGATAAAAACAAAATCAGACTCTTTCATTGCATTTTCTATTGCCTGTGACGAAAGTACAGATGTGTGTGGTGTGGCGCAACTCGCTATTTTTCTTCGTGCTGTTGATAGAGATATCAACGTTTATGAAGAATTACTGGAATTAGTACCATTGCATGATACAACAACTGGGGAGGATATTTTCAATGCTGTTTATGGACTTCTGCAAAAGTACAATTTAGATTTGTCAAAACTGTGTTCCGTTGCAACAGACGGAGCTCCTTCAATGACTGGAGTAAATAATGGCTTCATTAAAATATTACAAACAAAGATCAGAGAAACGGGCAGTGACAAACCAGATTTTCATCATGTTCATTGCATAATCCACCAAGAAGTTTTATGCTCAAAAGTGATCAAGTTGGAAAGCGTTTTAAAGTCAGTGAAAAAAATGATAAACTTCATAAGGTCACGTGGCTTGAATCAGCGACAGTTTTCTGCGTTTTTACGTGATTTAGAAAGTGAGTACACTGGTTTACCTTATTATGCAGAAGTGCGATGGCTTTCGTGTTCTATGGTTCTCGATCGGTTTTGGAAACTCAAAGAAGAAATACGCCTTTTCATGGAAGTGAAAGAACAAGATGTCAGCTTATTATCCGACGTACCTTTTTTACAAGATCTTTCATTTATGGTAGACATCACAAAACACTTGTCGGACTTAAATACGAAATTGCAAGGACCACGTCAAGTTATAACAGATATGCATGATCATGTTAAAGCTTTCAAGTGTAAGATGATGCTGTGGAAAAACCAGTTAGCGGTGGATAATCTGTCACATTTTCCGACTTGCAAGGCGTATCAGGAAAGTACAAGTGGCCCAATATCATACAAAATGTATACAGAGAAAATGGGAAGCCTTCTGTCAGAATTTGAAAAGCGTTTTCAGGATTTTAAGTCCCAAGAAAACAATTTTTCTTTATTTACTGGTCTTTTCACTATCGATATTGATAAAGTTCCCCCTCACTTGCAGATGGAAGTGATTGAGATTCAGTGTCAAACCCATTTAAAAGAAAAATTTGATAGTGTTGGTACATTCGAATTTTATAAGTACTTGCCTTTTCAATACCAAGAAATGAGAAAATTTGCCTGTAAAATCCTGTCAATGTTTGGAAGTACCTATAAGTGTGAACAATTATTTTCTTTGATGAAAGGAAACAAATCTCCCGCAAGATCGCGATTGACGGACGCACACTTGGACGCAGTTTTAAAAGTTATTTCCGCCGATAAATTCACGCCACAAATAGACAACTTAATTAAAGACAAAAGATGTCAAATATCTGGCAAAAGAAGTTAATGTTTGTAAGTTTTTGTAATGTCCTTTTTATTGGAAATTTAATAAATATACTTCTAATCTAACATAATAGTACTTTTTTTCGTTAAGATTTTCAGTAGCTTGTCTTCTTTAAGATTAGGTTTTGCGGCCCACCTAGTCTATGGTCTTCATGCTTTTGGCCAACCAGTGATTTTGAGTTTGACATGGCTGTGGTAGAGGTTGTGCTAAAAGCGCATCCTCTACAGGATAGTCAACATGCCTACCGACGTGGACGGTCAACAGAAACAGCAATTCACGCCGTGGCAGCAAAGGTGGAGAGGGCCCTACATTACAAGGACGTAGCTCTGGCGATCTTCTTCGATGTTGAAGGTGCCTTCGATAAGGCAAAACCGTCGACCATTTGCGACTCTCTGAGAATGAGAGAAGCGCCGTGGGCGGTTATAGAATGGGTTGGATCTGCACTCAGGGAGCGGCAGGTGAGCGCCGCCATCGGGGACGTTCGGCTGGAGATCGGGGTGAGGGGTGGTTGCCCGCAAGGCGGCTGCCTATCGCCCCACCTGTGGTGTCTGGTCATGGACGGCCTGATGGCGAGGCTTGCAGATGCTGGCTTCTGCGCACAGGCATACGCGGATGATGGGCTCGTCCTTGTGACGGGGAAGTTTCTGGGTGTGGTGTGCGATAGGATGCAGACGGCCTGCAGGATACTGGAGGAATGGTGCGAGGAGACGGGACTATCGGCCAATCCGCACAAGACCGAAATGATCCTGTTCACAAGGAGGAGGAACATAAATGAGTTTAGGGCGCCTCAATTGTATGGAAAATCTCTTACATTGACGCCGAAGGTCAAATACTTAGGAGTCACCTTTGACCAGAAACTGACGTGGAGGGCACACATCGACAACGTGGTGACCAAGTCGACGGCGACCTTCTGGCAGCTCCGACGTGCCGTGGGTGCCAGCTGGGGTTTAAACCCCCGTATCATGCGCTGGCTCTACACGGCGGTCATTAGACCGAGAGTCGCCTATGGCTCTGTGGTCGGGTGGCCTGGAGTGGAGAAGGTTACCGTGCGTGCCAGACTGGCAAAAGTGCAGAGGCTTGCTGGCTTGGGCATAACCGGAGCCATGAGAACTACGCCCACGGCCGCGCTGGATGTCCTGCTGGGGCTGCCGATCCTTCCCATCTGGATTCAGAGGGAGGCAATGGCGGCATACCTACGAATGCGGGCCACCGGATGCTGGAGGGGAGTGGGCGACTTAGGCCATACTAGGATTGCTGCGAGAGTGGAGGGGGAAATCCCAATACTCTCCTCCAGAGCAATGTCAGTTGAGGGAGTGTTGAGGCTGAACAGGAAGTTCACTCTTACGATCCCTAGTAGGGAGCAGTGGGAGAAAGAGCAGGTGAAGTTCCCTGACGATGCTCTGGTATGCTACACCGATGGGTCGCGCATGGCTGGAACTGAATCATCAGGGGCGGGAGTATACTTGGAAAACATCAACATAAGAAGAAGCTACCCACTGGGAAGGTTCGCGACGGTTTTCCAAGCAGAGGTGTATGCCATCCTCTCGGTGGCAAGTATGAGGGAGGTCATAGACCGTCAAGAGCGGACTGTATACATCTGCTCTGATAGCCAGGCCGCCCTTAAGGCAGTCTGTCAAACCAGAAGCAGTTCGATCCTCGTGAAAGAGTGTGCGGACGCAATTGGGATGCTCGCAGAACAGAAACAGGTTTTCTTGGTCTGGGTCCCGGGACACTGTGGAGTGCTTGGCAACGAGACGGCCGACGAGCTCGCCAGACTTAGAGCCGAAACTCCCTATCTAGGACCCGAACCAGCAATAGGTATATCAAAGCAGCAGGTGAAGACGGCCCTGGGGGAATGGGCCGCCAGCCTCTCCAAGGAGGAATGGCGGCAGACGCCAGGGTGTAGACAGGCTAAAGATTTCATAACTTGGCCCGATAGGGCCAAGTTAGAATGGATTCCAATACTTCAGAGGAAAATAGCAACAAAAGACAACGATCAAATACCAGTCCTGAGCAAGACAAGTCGTATAAACGGCAATGTGAAGATTTCGGGAAAACACCTCCTGAAATTGTGAATACAGACAACGAGCAACTTGACATCGGCGATACACAACACCTCTCCGAGGATATGATCACGAAGTATTTCTTAGAACTAGATAGAATCACCGAAATCATGGACAAGGACAAAAGTGATGATGGAAAGTTATGTCTCTCCGAAAAAGATTGTAAATGTATCAAGGACGCACAATCTGAAATTTGTAAACTTTTTACATTTCTAATATTTAGAATGGGGAAAATAGAAAAAGAAAACATAATATTAAAAAATAGTTTAGAACAAACTATTGAAAAACCTGTCCAAAATGGAAAAAATAGTAAAGAAAACATTGTTCAAGGACATCTGAATAACAGTAAGACATACGCCAACGTTGCAAATACAACTGGAAACACCAAACACAATGTAAACGAAAATAAAGCTGAAAATTTGGAAAAGGAAAACTGGACAACGCCCAAAACTATTAAAAAACACGAGACGATAATCAGGATTGACAACATAACAGATCCAAAAGAAACCATGAAAACATTTAAAGAACAAATAGCCATAAAAAAGATCGGAAAGTGTTTCAAAAGCATAAGACAAACAAAGAATGGTGCCATAATCGTAGAAAGTCACGATAAAGATCAACAAGTGAAACTTAAAGCAGCAATTAGCGGCGTGGAAAAAATCAACTATAAAGAAAATGAGATTGCGGACCCTATGTTTATGGTAACAGGTATCGAAAAAGGGTTCTCAGATCCAGATTTCATTGAAGAACTAGAACGATTAAATGATGAAATTGTCGAAGAACTGCAAACTACCATTCACGATAAGATCAAAGTAATTGCAAGGAAGCAATGTAGGAACCCACGGAAAGAAAATTTAATTCTCCAAGCCCCAGCAAAAATTACAAAATGGTTCTTAAAAAGACGTACCATTTATTTTGACTTCGTAACAGTTCATGTTCAGGAGTATTTGAATCTTGCAGTGTGTTTTAGGTGCTCTAGATTTGACCATGTTGCTAAATATTGTAAAGAACCAGAATGCTGCCATAAATGTGGAGGCCAACATGTCCCAAAAGACTGTACAGAAACAAATTATAAATGCCCGAATTGTCAAAAAATGAAATACACCGACATCAATCATTCTGCGAGAGATATAAATAATTGTCCGGTATATAAACAAAAGCTTGCTAGATTTAGGAACAACATTAATTATAATGAAGATTTTTTTATAAATAAACAGTCGCAATTTACCCAAAATATTAGAGAAGACAGCACGAATACTTTAAAAACGGACACTAAAGACAAAACAATAAATCAAGCGTTAGATAGTTTTGAAATAATTCATCAGAATCTGCAGTCACTGGGCAACTCTGTAGATAGACTTAATGACTTACTCAGTGATCATCCAGCCTGTAAAGTTTTGTGCCTAACAGAGCACTGGAAGACCCAAGAAGAACTAACATTTTTAGGGATTAGTAACTACAAAATTGCTGACGCTTTCTGTCGTGAACATGGACAACATGGAGGGAGTGCAGTGTATGTTCATAAAAGCATAAACTTTCATATAAAAAAACAAATTAAACAATTGTCCATCAAGAATATAATTGAGTGTGCCGCCATACAATGTAACCTAAATGGAAAAAAAGTCATTATTATTTCAGTGTACAGACCGTGTCCTGGTAACATTAATCTTTTTTTAGAGGTGCTTGAAAAAGTACTGCTCGAGATATTTACAGACAATAAAACCATGATAATAGCGGGTGACTTTAATATAGAGTTACTAAATAACAATCAAGATAAATCTAAGTTTTTTCCCTGTTGTCTTCTTTTAACTTAGTACAAACTATTTTTGAAAATACCAGAATAACACCAACTTCAGCTAGTTGCATAGATAACATTTTCGTAAATTGTGAATACTCAAGTAGCATGGTTTTACATACTTTCATATCAGACCATTCTGCGCAAAAGATCATCATACAAATTCCCAAACCCGTCAAAAAACACCCAAAGTGTAAAAGAATATTTTCAGATAATAATATAAATCTTTTTTTAAATCATCTAAGAGATCAAAACTGGTTACGTGTTTATAACATAGAATATCATGATGTAAATCAACAATGGAACGTCTTTATGAATGATTTTCTTAACATTTTTTATGAGTGTTTTCCTAAAAAACTAATTCATGAAAAAAATAATACTTCTATATACAAAAATAATGCCAGATTACAAGAATGCAAAAACAGGTTAGATATTCTGCTAACATTATACAGGAATAATGCTGAGTTTAAAACAGAATACAGCAGAGCAAAAACAGAGTATGATGATATTTTGAAAACAGTAAGGTCTGAACATTATGATAGTAGAATAACGTATTCTGATAACAAATCAAAATGTATGTGGTCGATATGTAAAGAAATAACAGGAAAAAACGAAAAAAACTGTGATATTGAAATGGAAGGTGATCCAGACGACATACCTGATAATTACAATAAGTTTTTACTATCAGTTATACCTGCTCTGCTTAATAATTTGGAAAACATTCCATTTGAATGTCACATAGAAAGCAATAACCAATCTCTGTTTTTAAAACCAATGAAGCAATCGGAGGTACGTGAATTGACAAAACAAATAAAAAATAAACATAGCTGCGGTGTTGATGAAGTACCAACGAGTGTTGTTAAAGTGTCAATACCAGAAATTATAGAAGTCTTGTGCTACTTAATTAATAACTCTTTTAAATATGGAATTTTTCCGGATCAACTTAAGATGGCTCTAATTAAACCAATATACAAAAAAGGAGACCCCAACCTGATGGAAAATTATAGACCAATAAGCCTTTTGCCAAGTTTCTCAAAAATATTTGAATTATGTATGTGCAAACGCTTAATGGATTTTCTTAATAAGTGCAATATTTTAAATAAACACCAACATGGATATTTACCGGGCAAGTCCACACAAACAGCAATTTTTTATTTTACTAGAGCCATCTTGAGACATCTGGAAAATAATAACTTAGCTCTAGGGATATGTCTTGACTTGTCAAAGGCATATGATTGTATAGATAGGAATTTACTCATTCAGAAGCTAGATTTGTACGGAGTAAGGGGAAATGCGCTTGAGTTATTTAAGAGTTACTTGGGAAACAGACAACAGAAAGTCAGAATTCAGAAAAGTGAAAGGGCTTATACCTCAGCAACCATGCACAATGATATCGGAATAGCGCAGGGAAGCATAGCTGGGCCCATCCTGTTCATTGTTTTTGTAAATGACTTGTTCTCTGTGGCAAGTGACTTAAATGAAAATGTTACGTGCTATGCAGACGATACAAATTTACTAGTAAGTGGAAAAAATCTCTATGAATTGGCAGAGAAGGGTGGTGAGCTGTTCAAAAAAGCGAATAATTGGTTTTTAAAAAATAAATTAATTTTAAATGCAGAGAAAACACATACAGTATTGTTTCGAACAAAACTGTGCCGAACAACAAAACCACCTGATATGCTAGTTCATGGTCATGAGCTAAAATTAGTGGAAAAAGCAAAGTTTCTAGGGCTGTACATAGATGAATTTTTGGACTGGTCAACGCATATAGATAATTTATTAAGTAAGTTAAGTTCTGTTTCTTATGGAATTAGAGTTGTAGGTAGGTACATGAATGAAAAATCACAAAAAATATTGTACTTTGCAAACTTTGAGTCGCTCATTAAATATGGCATAATTTTTTGGGGAAAAAACAGCTCAATACAAAATGTCTTTATTATTCAAAAACGTGTGATAAGATCTATAAAGAAAATGAGTTTCCGAGAAACCTGTAAAGGAGTGTTTAAGTCCGAGGGAATTTTAACCATATATGCATTATATATTTATGAGTGTTTAATGTTCTTTTTTAAAAATAGAGATGATTTTGAACTGCAAGTATTTCATGGGTATAACACGAGAACTTTAAATGTAAATTATCCTACTCATCGATTAGCACTTACAGAAAAAAATCCTTGTTATATGTGTCTCAAGCTTTTTAACCATCTCCCTGATAATTATAAGACTATCACTTTACATACAAATTTTAAGAAATGTATAAAGAAATTTTTAATTGATTTAGAACCATATTCATTGGATGATTATTATAATATATAAATAATGTAATTTTGACATTTCCTTTTGTGTTGACGTAATTTCATTTTGTATTAAGTGTTTGGTGGATGTCCGTAAAACATGTAACTACAATTTTGAAATAAAATTTATTATTATTATTATTATTATTATTATCAGTTTAAAGCCCTAAATGTACTATAATAAGATTTTACACCCAAAATCAGGACATCATAAACATTACAAACAGCGACATTGCTTAAGTCACAGACTATCTGTCAAAAAAGTCAGTCAAAATATTATATAAAGGGAAAAAAAAAAACAGAAAAATAACACTCAACAATTATGGAATATGAAACAGACAATAAATTAAGTTTGGGAACAAACGACATAAAAATAATACTTTTCATTTTCCTCCTCGCATTCTTCCCTCTCTCTACCTTTTAAAGCGTGTCATCATAGTACTCTTGGAGGTTGTAATATGCTTTACTTACTAGTATTTTTGTAGCTAATTTTTTAAATAAACTTAATTCGGCCACATTTCTGTAAGTCTGTGGTAAATGGTTATAAATTTTGATGCTCTCGTAAATTATCGAATTCTTTACAAGGGTTGTCCTAGGGATGGGTAGCGAAAGCCTTCCGGACTGTCGCGTCTGATATGACTGAGGTGTATCAGAAAAATCTCGAGACCTAGCAGCTAACATCTTTGTATTGCACAACCTATCACAATACATTTCTCAGACTGTCCTTTGGCAGGCATACTTCTTCTTATGTCATGCACATACATATTGAATACTTAATACTTGTATGTGGTCATGGCAGTGCTGGTTAGTTAGTAGACAGGACAACAATCAAATTTTGACTCTACCATGCTTATTTATTCTGGAAAACCTTCTATTTACTTATTTATTTATTTTTATTTATTTATTTATATACAATCTTGTTTCAAATTACAATGTACATTTAGAAATTATTGCATAATTATATTCTCAAACTCCGCATTACATACTACATTCAAAACTAATGCAATATATATGCCCACTAATTAGTACCTAAGTAATAAAATTACTTGTATGTACGCTAATGTCCTGTTTTGCAATTGACGTACCTTCCGCACATTATTTGTTTCTATACTTAAATGCTATATTTAACATTGACGCGGCACGAATACTGAAATCATGCTTAAAGTTTAAAAATACTATCAAATTTTTTAAATTCCGGAGATATGTAAATTCTACATTGGTCACTCAATTTACGTAAGTTTTTTATATGTTTTATTATAGGTGGAATCATATTATAAATCTTAGGACCCAAATCTGCTGAGCTCTTTAGATTAATGTTGTAATAATTTATTGGGTAGATAATATCCTTAGTGGTTCTAGCACGAGTATGATAACAATGATGCACAATATTCTGATTAGATTTGGTCTTATGAATAAATGTTGACACAGTTACCGTATACAACGCTCGAATACTGCAAATAGTGTTTGAGAATAGCAATTATGTTGGATACATTCTGTTTCTTTTGTACATCACTTTGTATATTATTTTAAGCAATTTTGTATTTAAAATTTAAAGAAGAATGTAGAATTTTTGGATTAAAAAACGAATTTTTTTTTCAAGGTACTCCATATGCGGACCCCACTTTAAGAAGCTATCCACTATATATCAGAACTCACGTTGGACAATACAAGACGCATACATAAGGATAAGAAATCTGCCAATTAACGATTTTACGAGTAAAATAAAAAAACCTTTTCACCAGTCAGGCATTCTACTCTGCAAATGAATATATGGCCTGTGATGTAAATGAGATAATATAGTTTTTAACTGTCACCCATTTTAATAATCTGTTTACAATGTATTTGATTTATTGTTCTGTATAGGAAGAAACTTAAATTATAAAAATGTATTGTACCTACTTACAATTTTAATCAAGACAATTATAATTTTACCAAATTTTAATTGTCTTCTTGATTATAATTTTAATGTGTACTGTAACAGTAAGGGTTGTTTGCCTCGATGTTGCAACTCTGTACAATTTTGATGTTTTAATTTTTATATAATATGTTGAATTTATATTTTATATTTTATAACATTTTAAATCTTTTATTTTATCATGATATTGACTTATGTGAGTTCTATGTGAATATTGACACAAAAATAGTACATTATTTAACGAGCGTATAACGAAGGCTATATTACACGAGATTTTAAAACACGAGCCGAAGGCGAGTGTTTTAAGGATTCGAGTGTAATATAGCCATTATACGCGAGTCAAATACTATACTCGAATCCTTAAAACACTCGCCTTCGGCTCGTGTTTTAAAATCTCGTGTAATATAGCCATTATACGCGAGTCAAATACTATACTTTATCTACGACTATTCAGTATTCAAGAAGTTAGAAAATGGATTCAGAGCAACACATTTTATTACAATAGGATTATTATTAATGGTATTTCTTAACTAAAAAATACAATTCAACGATGTTAACCATAATTAAACAAAATACAATTGCAGCCCGAATTTCTGGAGGGGTACTTTGGATTTCGTTTTCGTCATCCGAAATCATGATATTTTACTTTGAAATCAACAACAAAATGTCACAGCGAAACTTAAATGACTGAGGAAAAAAATGATTCGTTTACTTGTCAATCGGTTGCTATGGTATTAATACCATTCACGCCTGCTTAAACTAGATCTGGTGCGTTTTTATCGTAATTCAGGTAACTTTGTTTTGTTGGGACCGTGGAATATGAAATCTCATATTCCACGGCTGTGGAATATGAGTAACTATGATAATATGAACCACATTATATATGTACTAACAAACACATTATGCTTCTATTATTAAATAGTCGTAGATAAAACTATTTTCATTTTGATTTTGTTTTTTTGATTTTTATCTGTCACTTTTGGGAAAGAATGCCCTCGGAAATACTGAAAGTGGTAAGTATTTTATTCTCACCTACTTAATAAGACATTACATTAGGTAATAGATTTTTCTATATTAAATTGATATTTCATATTGCTTTGTTATATATAGCAATATTCATATTTGCTTCTTCCAAAGAATTAATCACGTAAGCACATATTACTGGACTCTTTTATAACATTTTCTGGCCCAGTTCAGTGAAATGCAATTATTTATACTAAAAATTGTTGATTTTTGGCATGCGACTAGTTTATTATTAGGTACTGAAATAAGATTTTACCCTTGTTGCCTCCTGTTCAGCTTTTACTTCAGGATGTATACAAAGTTGATCTCTTGATCCTAAAACAGAAGCCCTCATATGACTATATGAACTTCTTCTTAGCTCTTGCATTGCCTGGCTTAACTGTGAATGTGTCCTAAAAAATACCAAGGTAGAAAAATATTTAAGAACAAGGTGCTTCCTTCAATTCCAGTGCTTAATTTTATAGTATCGTAACAAATCATAGGGTAATAATAATTTTATAAGTTTAAGCCAGAATAATATTTTTACCTAGAAGCATAAATAATTGTAGGAACTCCCAAAAACATACGACTACTTGCAATGTTCCCTGCTTTTTCATCAAGTTCTAATTTTACCTCTTTTGCAGTGTGAAGTTGAGCCTTAAAAACAAAATACACATACCTATTAGGTATGATAAAACCTACATACCAAATACAATAATTGTAAGCAAGCTAAAAATTAAATATGACAATGAAGTATTTAAGGCATGTAAAGATAAATTAATACCTGTAGATGTGTCTTTTTCAACTGCAACCAAGCTAGAGAACTGCATAATAATGAAAGAGTTTTTCCTGTGCCAGTGGGGCTTTCTAAAACGGCTATAGATTCATTTTGAAGGCATTCAATAACTTTTCCCATATACTCTTTCTGAATATCATAAGGTGGAAATGGAAACTGTACAGGGACACCCCTTATCTCAGTTACAGTGTTCATATTATATCGTCCAGTTAGTGATAGCAGAGTAACAGTTGGGTTTACTCTTTGGGTTCTAGTTGCCAATCAAGAGTTAAAACCAAGGAAGACATACAAAGAACCCTTATTTTTCTGATTATACACACCAATTACAGAACAATAAAAACACTAGGCATTTATTTATCACCGGAAAAATTACTTGGTATAAAATATGTATCTGTAAGTAATAATCCGTGTGTTTATTATTTTAAGTATATAGATCACCTTGGACCTAGGTCAGAGGTATAAACACACACACAACGAAGCAAAAAAACCACACACCATACACGACAAAATACAAAACCCAAATTTTCAGACAGCCGGATTATAGATTTTCATTTTAATAAAACCCGCGCTTATTTTGACGTTTGCAATGTCAAACATATAGCCAATTCCACTGGGGCGCGTCCATAGTTTTCACCAAATTGGTAAATATTACCCAGGTAAAATTTAACCGACGTCTATCCATAGAATAGGAGGGGACGTCTATCCAGTTGCTATATACCATGCCATAGAGAATAGTAGTTTGTACAACAAGAGTGGATATGATGTCCATATCGCACGATGACGTAACTTGAGCACGACGCCGTAGGCGGAGTGCTCAATCGTTAGAGTGCGATATGGACAATCCACTCGAGTTGTATAGTGTATTTTTTCTACGACTAAAGAAACTTTACACTTAAAAAAAAAATTAAATTTACAATAAACAACGAAATTTATTTAACAATAATTATTAACCTATTAGATCTATATAATAATAATATACGATTACTGTTTATTTTCTACAATAAATGTGCAACTGTTAAATGTACAGTTGTTATATGCAATAGCTTCTTTTTTTAAATTGCAATTTGCAACGTTATTCTCTGTAACACTATTATACGAGGTAGATGCTAACATATTTGAAGCAAGATTTTCTTTAGAAGTCGATGCAATATTCTCTATTTGCGGATTGTGAACTGATTTAACAATAGTATTACCAATCTTCTTTTTTTTATTTAAAGAATTTTCGATGTAAGTTTCCATCACTGGAGTTGATTTCCAGCCACCGTAGTTCTTGATGGTTAAGGTGTTGCCACCTGCATCTGCTAGGAGAGTGGCCCCCGAGCGACGGAAACAGTGTCCGGTATATAATTCTGAGTTCGGTAAATTTAAAAATTCAGCAATTATTTTCGGCTGATTACCAATTTTGTTGATGCCAACTACTTGCTTGGTACATTTACCCTTTTGGTAATTTAAAAAAAAATTGCTCCATGCTTAGTGCCCAGCAAACATTTATGATTGGTTTTAAGTCGGCCGACTGTGCGCAGATCTATTTTTGATCGGGATCGGTTTACTTGGAACGGTAAACCATTTAATTTACGCCCCGTTCCCGACAATCGGGAATAGTAATCGGATCTGAATCGAAAAAACATTGATATTTCGATTGTCGGTTGAACACGATCTATTATATGTCGATTATTTTATATTAACCGACGCTCTTTCTTTCGTCATCGAAAATGTTAATTTTAGACGGCGAGAGCCAACGGAATAGGTAATGCAATAAAAATTAGTTGGGAATTCAAATTTTAGCGCCATTTCACGGTAGTATCGTATCCTGCATTACCGACCACTGCATGTGACGATGACGTCAAATGCAAATGGCGTTCTTTAGTTCTTTGGCTTCGGTCGGTGTGTTTTTGTGTTTTTCGGCGTTGCATACGATTAGAGTGATTTGCTGTTTCGTTACATTTTCATATTTCCAAATTTCAGGTAAGTTTTTTGTCTTTTCATTTAGGTATTTTTATTGCCAAGTATAAGTTCAGTAAATTATTGTTAGGTAATTCGTGGTTTACGGTTTTTAAATTTCATTTATTTTACTGGCAATTCACTGACATATATTTTTTGTTTGTAGGTTGTACGATTGTGATCATTGTGCCTTCTAAAATTAAAATAATGTCTCAAGAGGCTTTGATGATAATTTATGTTCCTATTTAACTTAAACATATAACGTTATATTATACTGTAAATATTTTGTCTGTTAGAGGTTTTCCAATATTTTTATGTTCTGGGAAAGATGTGTAATAAAAAAACGTTTCATATTTAAATATCAACTGTTTTAATTATTCTATTTGAGAGGGCTTTGAGTTATGTTATATTAATCCCTATTATCTGTACCAAAAGTGAAAAGACTAAAAATGAATGTATCTAATTTAATGTATGATCACTCTAAAATTATATAGTCATCATCCTATTTTATCTATATCTTTAATTTTTTTTTTATTTTAGTTACTTATAAAAGGGACCAAGTAATAACAATAAGTTTCAATTATCAGTTTTTAAAAAATTTTTAAAAATTTTTTGGATTTTATATTTTTTACATTCAAAAAAATCCCTATGCCAAGCTGTAATTTGCGAGTGTAGGGATTTTTAAAAGTAAAAAATATAAAATCTAAATTTTTTTTAAAATTTTTGAAAAACTGATAACCGATAAATAAAATGTATCCATACTTTGAATATACCTCATTTAAATGAAAAGGAATATATGACGTAACATAAAATAAAACGCAATATTTAGATATTGTACCAACAAATTTTGTGTAAAGAATATGCATCTAAATGAGGATCGAGTTGTAAAGGAATATCGGCAAGATATCGGGACCCCCAATTGGCCGATTGCTGGCTCTGCTATCGGCCAGGCGGTCATATACGGTCCGGATCGACGTTGGCGTCCGGCATTGGCCCGATAATCCGAAACCAATCGGCCGACGTTTAATCGACGCTCAATGTTTGCTGGGTGGTCTAAGCTCCATGTATTTTTTTGAAACCTTGTAAAACAGACCAGGGATTACAAATAAACGATCTGTTTTTGTTTTGGTGTCGATTAATCTAACCTGAAATTCATTTCCCAAGTCTCGAATATGATCGATTTTTAAATTTTTTAGTTCTTGTCTACGGCATCCGCCAGAAATACCAAAAATCAATACCACCTAAAATAAATTAGAAATATCAAATCAATATCCTAATAATTATTATATTATTAAGACAACAAATCAAATAGGTATCAGATAAAAAAATAAAAAGTATTTATCCCCCTATGGGATTCGAACCAAGGAGCCTTTATCCGACCCTTTCTACGGCGACTTTACCACTAGGCTGAACCAGCGCTTACTTGAAAGAATGTCTAGCGCATATAAGAACGGTTTATTTAATTATTCGATAGGATTTCGTGCAAAATGAGATATTTTTGATATAATATTAATATAAAGGGTACTTTACTGAAACTTACCTTTGTAAACAAATATTCTTCATCTGGTGCTTCCAGAAGGAACGTTTTCATTTCTTCGGATGTCAAAATTTTTGCCTTTTTTGGTTTATAGCCACTACTCTTTAACTTCAAAAATGACTTCAATTTACAATATGTAGAGATATCAACGTTTTTTTTTATATTTAACATTGTTCTTAACATAGAATACGTTGTCTATAGAGTGGACGGTCTTAGGTCTTTGGATAAATATTTCATATATGCAGTTAAAACGTTTTCTGATATATTTTTGACTTCATGCTCCAGCATCCAGTCCATAAACTTTTTGTAAGATAGTTCGTATTTACTTTTGGACTTTTCAGGTAATAGGGCTTCGTAGGTTTGATTGGCTTCTAAACGAATATTTGTCGGCGTGCTGTTTATCGTTTCTTCGTCGGAATCGCTCATATTTTTAAGTTTAAAATTTGCTAGAATTTACGTCTGACAATAATTGGACATTGACATACAATACTTATTTTAAAATCGAATAGTTACCTGGGTACCTGATGCTTTACTGTGATTGGTCGATTTCATATCCTAACTAGGATGGATATGAAATTATATCCGTTCAGTTAACTGGAATGGCCTACTTATCCATTCTGTAGATTGTGCAAGAAATAGCTAAATTGCAGATGGGAGTAGAAAAAGATACAAAAAGATCTACTCACTGTGAACGGCTCGGGCATGCGCCGAGAGCAACCCGAACAAACGTCAAACTTGTCAAATTATATTTTGCAATTTTGAAATGCGACAGGTGGGTATCTTTTGAAATCGACATTCTCAAAAAGTTTTAGCGCGCCCAAAAAACTTTTATTTTAAAACAACCTAACTTTTAACTTTCAGGTGTTTCACCATAAACAATAAACAATACATTTGCGCATGCCGGACAAACTTTATCCATCTCCCGACTTGGTTAAAAAGTTGTTTCGTTCGGTAAAAGTTATCCACAACCGTGAACGAGTATAAATGTTACCCGGTACAACCGTGAACGAATTTTCTTATCGCCGTGTGCAATCGGTGCGCATCCGACGAACGTCCGACGTCAATCGTGAATGCGCGCCCCGTCTCCCACTTGACATATTTTGAGAAAAAACGTTATTTTAGGTAATGTTATTTCCCTTTACCAAAAACTTCGTTTTAAAAACGTGATTTTTTTTAATACTGTTATTTTAATGTAATTTTTGTTCACGTTGTTATTTGTGTAACATTTTTACATTAATTTTATGTAAATAAAAGTAACGTTACTTATAAAGCATTCAATTTGCGTTATGTTTTATAACGTCGAAATAAATAACCTATTTTTCACTTTATCTTAACATTTTTAAATTTCGCGCCTAAAACCCAGCGATCGGCGATTGTCACGTCTCTCATAGACGTTTGACGTTGTGTCGTTGTGTTGTGAGTGTATAGTGGAAGGAGCAGTTGGTGAAAATTTTGGATAGCATCGAATCTCTTTTAAGTTTTCTGAGTTTTCGTTTATTGTAAGCGTAAGTTGTTCTTAATTTTATGGTTTAGTCTTTATGAAATAACTGTTGTTTATTCTTTATATATTTCACGACTTATTTTGTTCTTTACCACAAGCGTTTGAAGGGCAAAATGGCGTCTCGTGAATTTTATTGTCATTACAAAAAAAAAATGCTAAAAGGATCCCTTTAATGTAATAAAAATACCAGCCTTTTGAAGTTAATTCCAAATATAAAACAAGATACGCCACTCTATTTTTTCCTTTAATTGAATAGTTCTCTAGCTTCTACACTTTAACCTCTACAAAAAATGATTATTGTAGTTCTTTACTTATTGTGGACCTTTGAACATGTTTCTTATGTAATGTAATATCTCGTGTAATTAGGTTGTTGGAACAATATTTAAAAAATGTTTCGTTTTTAATTTAGAAATAGCGCAAGTTCAGTTTGGAGAAACTACTGAGTACTCGATGGAAAAAATAATAATGGACAACTTCAGGTATGCCGCGAACCGTTTAAAGAAACAAAAAAAAATGAAAACTAATATACAGGGTGTTATGGAAATGACTTATTATATTTTAAGGGGCCACTCCTGAGGTGGTCTAGAGTTACACTTGATAGTTTTTTTTTTCTAAAATCGGAAGTATTTTGAATTTTGTAAAATACCTTAAAACCGGACTATGTGCGCCTTCCATGATAGTTCAATGCCCCTGAACACATGTGTTTTTGACAAGACAAACTGCTGGAATGGTAATTGTTTAGTTTAGTGCAATTAATGTTGAATTTTGTGCTAAAATTTCGTATATAGGCTAATTGAGGGTAGCTGATCACAATTTTCCTTTTGCGTTTTTACGGCAAATGCACTGGTTTTGAGAAAAAAAATGTTAAAGTTTTTCACTTACAGGTTAGGGTATTCTTTCCTTTCAATTTCCTAGATTTTATGGTTTTCCCTTCAAAATATGTGATAAAACTTTCACCAAACTATCTGTTCATAAAATAAGAACAACATTTTAGCAAAAAAACAATGGAAAAGGCACAAATTTAATTAAATTCGTTGTTAATACGCCGACAAAGTAGAAGCGTCTCTTTTCAGATTCATTGCACTCACGTTGCCAGATTGTTCTTCTTTTTCTTGTAATTATTAATGGCTTCCATCCAGGAGAATGATATGCTAGCTCGAGCCAATAGGATTCATTCAATTAATAAAAATGAATTGAAAAGTATAGGCAATTTATAATACACTAACAATCTGACAACATGGGTGCAGTTTGCTTCTGCTTTTTTGGCCAGCTGTCAGTGAGCTGTCTCCCGTCTTTTTCCAGATAACGTAGAGTTTTCTGTTCGCTTACAAGTTATCCCGTTTTTCAGAGTTTCCTTGTGGCATATTTCGTTTATTTCAACTCGGAAGTGTATACTATGACTCCGACAAGTAATATTTTATTGGAAATAGCAACATTTTAGGATTACATGCAAAATAACATACCGGTGAGTTAGAAAAACTTTAACATTTTTTTTCTCAAAACCAGTGCATTTGCCGCCTAAACGCAAAAGGAAAATTGTGATCAGCTACCCTTAATTAGCCTATATACGAAATTTTAGCGAAAAATTCAACATTTGCACTAAAGTAAACAATTACCCAAATCAGCTGTTTGGGTCATTGGCGCGTAGCTGTTTTGGACCTAAATTTTTGAAGGCATTTTTCTCGAATTTCTAGCTTCGAGCGCCATTTATAGCAATTTTTCCCCAATTCGTCTCGACCTATATATTTACGGGTTAAAAAATAATAAGTCATTTCCATAACACCCTGTATACTAAATAGCTACTAGATTTTAAATTAAAATAAGTTAAAATTCGTAAATTGTATACGGTAACCTAAGGCAACCTGAAAAAATAAAAGTTCATAACTTGAATGTTTTGTTTTATAAGTATCTAAATAATAATGTATGAAATATACTTTTCTGAGGAAAAACTTAGTTCTGTAAGTTAAAAATATGTTACAAAAACGCAGAATTGTACCATAATATAATACGTTATAAAAACGTTAAAATTAGTAACGTTATTTTTACCAACATCAGAACACCGTAACATTAAGCGTGTTTTACACATTGAAAACACGTTTATTCGTATTCTAACGTTTTTCAGTCTGACGTAAAATTATACATGAAATTCACGTTTTCTTGCCAAGTGGGCTCTGGTAATCATTGCATCAGTTCACTATAGTTTGCAGGTTTTACTTCGAGCTACCGATTTATTTCATTTGTGAAATCAAGAGACACTTGGGATTTGTTACTTACAAAATAATGTTAAAAAGTTGTTCGTGCAGACAATTTCCTTGCCTCTACTGGGTTGTAGTGATCCATATAGTGATCACACTGTATCACTTGCAAGGGCCCAGGCCAAACTCAATGAAAGATTCACACCGAACCAAACCAAAGCTAGAATGAAAACGCAGCCAGAACACGGGTTCTTCTCAGAACCAAACCTGACAATAATCAGTGTGAACGTCGAGGGAATAACGAAGAATAAACAGGACCTACTGTCACAATTGCAATGCGCGACTCAATGCGATATACTATGCGTACAGGAGATACATAGAGATGAGAACTCCAACAGACCCCACATACCGGGAATGCGGCTGGCATCAGAAATACCACACCCAAAACATGGCAGTGCTGTCTTCACCAAGCCCACTCTCGACATAACCTCAGTGGACGCGACCAACTGTAACGGGATCGAGACAATAACGGTTGAAATTGGAAAATACACCGTAACCTCAATTTACAAACCACCAGGAATAGATTTTACCTTCACACCAACAAAAAATTTTTACTCACAACTAAATAAATTTATTGTGGGCGACTTTAATAGCCATAGTACCCGATGGGGATACAGCTCTATTGACCGGAGCGGTGAGTTCGTAGAACAGTGGTCGGAGCAGCACAACTTAACCCTTATCCATGACCCGAAGCTGCCACCATCCTTTCATAGTAAAATATGGAGACGAGGCTACAATCCAGATCTATGTTTTGTCAGCAGTGCACTGGAGCAACATTGTATCAAAACGATTTACAGCCCCATACCTAAATCCCAACACCGACCTGTGGGCATAAACACATACCACATAGCAAAAACACCCACAATACCATTTGTAAGAAGATTTAACTTTAAAAAAGCCAGATGGAACAATTTTGCGGACGAGTTAGATACCGAAATTAAAAACATCAGGGCCACCCCTGAAAACTATGAACAGTTTGTAAACCTCGTCAAAAAAACCTCGAGGCGCCATATACCAAGAGGCTGCCAACAACAATATGTACCGGGGCTGTCCAACGATGCAAAAACACTCATGGCTAGATACAGTGAGCTCTTCGAGACGGACCCATTCGGCGAAGAAACAATAGAGGGCGGTTCAGCGCTGCTACAGGAAATGGGTGAAGCCCGACAACGCAAATGGGTGGAGACTTTGGAGAAAATGGATATGACGCATAGTTCCAAGATGGCATGGAACACCATCAAGAAGCTTAGCGGCGATCCGAAACTACCTACCCAACATAGCAATGTAAGCGCAAACCAGGTGGCACACCAGCTGATTAAAAACGGAAAAACCTCGCACAGGGTCAAAAGCAAGAAATTAACAGGGAACCGCAGCAAGGTCAATCTTATGGAGAGGCCTTTCAATGTCAAAGAACTTAACACAGCGATGAACTCTATGAAAAATGGAAAATCACCAGGCGTGGACGACCTAATGACCGAGCAGATAAAACATTTTGGACCAACAACAAAGAGATGGCTCCTTGAGCTGATGAACCATTGCCGATCCACACTCAAAATCCCCAAAATGTGGCGTAAAGCTAAGGTAGTTGCCCTCCTCAAACCGGGTAAAGACCCTGAAAGCCCTAACAGTTACCGCCCTATCTCGCTGCTGTGCCATCTGTTTAAGCTTTATGAGAGATTGATCCTCCAGCGAGTGCAAGACCACCTAGACGATAAGCTTATACCCCAACAAGCCGGGTTTAGACCGGGAAGGTCATGTACGGGTCAGGTGCTTAATCTTACAGAGTACATAGAGGACGGTTTTGAGAAAGGACTTGCTACTGGCATGGCGCTCATAGTCCTCACGGCAGCCTACGATACCGTAAACCACAGGAAACTCCTGCAAAAGGTCTACAACACCACAAAAGATTTCCACCTAACACAGGTAATCAGATCTCTGCTCCAGAACAGGAGATTCTTTGTCACATTACAGGGGAAAAAGAGCCGATGGAGAAACCAGTCCAATGGCCTTCCACAAGGAAGTGTTTTGGCGCCCACTCTATTCAATATATATACCAACGATCAGCCAGTAACAAAGGACGCTAGACACTTTCTATATGCTGATGATCTGGCCATCGCTATCCAGGATAAACAATTCATGGCCATCGAGAACAAGTTGGAGGAGACTCTCACAAAAATGTCCAAATACTACAGGCTCAATGCCCTAAAGCCAAATCCCAATAAAACGCAAGTGAGCGCTTTTCACCTGAATACGCATAAAGCGAAAAAGAGACTAAGGGTCTTTTGGGAAGGAAACGAACTAGAATACACAGAGACCCCTAAGTATCTTGGCGTAACCCTGGATAGAACCCTGTCCTATAAACACCATTGCCGCAAAACAAGACAGAAAGTTGAAACAAGAAATAACCTACTGCGCAAACTTACTAGCAGTAAATGGGGCGCAAACCCAGACGTCGTCAGAACAACAGCACGGGCGGTATGTTTCTCAGCGGGGGAGTATGCGTGTCCGGTATGGAGCCGCTCAACGCATGCAATTGAGGTGGACAGAGCCCTCAACGAAACATGCAGAATTGCAACGGGATGCATGAGAGCAACGCCACTAGACCAACTCTACAGAGCTGCCGGATTCGAAACACCAAACAACCGCAGGGCGGCAGCTGAACACGTCGAACGCTTTAAGCAAGCCTTTGATGAGCGCCACATGCTATATGGACAAGAGCGCTATAAAAAAAGACTAAAATCCAGAAGAAGCTTCCTCGGATGCGTGAGCCTGGACCCTCCACAACAATTTCCGATATGCGAAAACCCTCCACCAGGACATGAACAGGACTGGCCAACCTGGAGAACACTGAACAGAATGAGAACGGGAGTAGCACCTGTGAAAGTCAATAAAATCAAGTGGGGGCAGTTGGAACAGAGCGACGCCCTATGCGAATGTGAAGAAGTACAGACCATGGGCCATCTACTAGTATGTCAGCAATGTCCAGCAACGTGTACCCTCGACGACCTCTGGAAAGCGAATGTAAAAGGACTCGACGTAGCCCGACACTGGGCGGAAAAGCTTCGAGACGTTCGGACTCGAAAAAGTAAAAAAAAAGTAATGAAAGATTTACACGAAAAGTTGAAAAACGAAATTTCTGGAAGGCAGACTATACGAGTTTAATAAAATCTTGCAAGAGACCTTTTCAAATAACATGGAAGATTCACCTCTGTGGATTCACCATTACTATTCAAACCATGGATACGTGACTACTACATCTTTAGACAAATAAAACAAAAACGCAAATTATGGGATAGGTATAAAACGATATATATCAACCAATGATTCTTATCAACAGTAATACACCGATAGAGGAGGCGTCTTATCGGTAATACCGATGTTTTTAACAAGAAATCGATTTTCTGACAAATTTTTACGAAATGTAATTTTTACTTATAATCTGATATGATTATCTTTGATTATAAGTAAAAATTACATTGAGTGAAAATTTTCTTGGAAAATCGAGTTTCGAGTGAAAAACGAAGGTATGAAGATAAGAAACCGCCTCTAGAGGTGTATTTTATTGGATAATTTACTGAACATAAAAATGAAGGCCGTCTGATAAAGGTAAATATACAAGTTAGAGGTGTTACTAATTTTTTATTTAAGTAAAAAAGCTACAAGCGTCTTTTCGAAAGCGTCTTTTCGAGCTAGCGGTAGTCTTATCGGGTAAGACGACCGTTACCAAGGTGGTTGCTATGAAAATGAGCGTTTTGATTGGTTCAATAAAAGTGAGGTGAATTATCAGGAATATATCGTTTTTCTAATCAAGTGCTGAGACCTAAGTGTGCCATTGTCTAAAGCAATGGACAGAACTCGTTTCGTCGCAACCGATTAGTCTGAACTGCTGCGTACCTATTTGGATCTTTAAGGCTTACACACACCGACGCGTCCACGGCCACGGTAGCGGCATAGAAATAAGCCTCCTATTCTATGGGTAGCGGCCGCGGTGGTGATCATATTAGCGGTCGGGCGTATTCACACCAAAGCGGTGAGTGGAGCTGTAAGGTAGTTGCCGTTTACAGATTTTATGTATACAAAAACATATTTCTAAAAGTCCAGGTTTCATTTTTATTTCCATTATTTGTTATTATGATAGACGATGTTGAAGAAAAGACTTTGTTACTGTTACTATTAGCTTTTTGTCCCACACTTTGTTTTTAGCCCTTATATTTTTATAATTTGGATGGGATATAATTTAACATTTTCTATTGATAATTCACCTCACTTTTATTGAACCAATCAAAACGCTCATTTTCATAGCAACCACCTTGGTAACGGTCGTCTTACCCGATAAGACTACCGCTAGCTCGAAAAGACGCTTGTAGCTTTTTTACTTAAATAAAAAATTAGTAACACCTCTAACTTGTATATTTACCTTTATCAGACGGCCTTCATTTTTATGTTCAGTAAATTATCCAATAAAATACACCTCTAGAGGCGGTTTCTTATCTTCATACCTTCGTTTTTCACTCGAAACTCGATTTTCCAAGAAAATTTTCACTCAATGTAATTTTTACTTATAATCAAAGATAAGACCCTCGAGCTAAAGCTCTCGGGATCATATCAGATTATAAGTAAAAATTACATTTCGTAAAAATTTGTCAGAAAATCGATTTCTTGTTAAAAACATCGGTATTACCGATAAGACGCCTCCTCTATCGGTATATTACTGTTGATAATTCTATTATATTATTTGCCATTATTACTGTCACTTCTCGCAGTCAAAGTTGACACATTGTATTTGACCGTCACCGCGTATCAGAACGCTGCCCTAGGCCGCTTGATCTAGACCTGCCCGCGCTGGTATGATTTCATTCATTTATTTCTATGTGTTTAGATTGGCCGCCACCCGGCCGCCACGGCTACCGTGGCCGTGGCCGCGTCGGTTTGTGGAAGCCTTTATTCCTCTCAGCCGGGTCGGCTGAGGCACCGCGAAGTCGATCGAAATGTCGCAACTGTTGAGGGGCAGGACTACGGGCAGGCTTAGAAATACGCTGGTCCCTTGGATTTCTAAGGTCTGGGGTTCTCCCACCTAAGGGAGACTTTTCTCGTCGTGGATTAAATGTTACGCTTGAAGAGCCCGATGAATGAGAACTTGCCTCGTCATTATCGTCGCCGCGACTAAGCCACAGAAAACTGTAAATTATCTTAAACCAAGTACTTAAGTAAGGTTAAATTAATGAAAAATGTATTCTTCTTTTTGACACTCCTAATTGATCATTTTGAAACACGTGGGTTTGACAGGTCGGCCATTTTGCCTGGATGGCAAACAAAGGTTCATGCCTTTTGGTATAATTTAATAAGTTTCCAAGTAATTTAAGGATTCATTTATGACCATTTCTAAGAAGTATCTATACCTGTGCTACCTGGACTTAAATATTTTGAACTTCCTTGTGTGTGCTTCGACCTTTGTTGTTTATATTAGGTTTGTTCCAACCGCAGCAAAAACCGTTCTTGAACGGTCCTGCGCATGCGTATTACATAAAATGCGTTCCAACTGTGAATTGACGATTCATAGGACGATTCTTTAAGTGTTCCAACCAACCTTATTACCGTTCTAGAACTATAGTTCTTGAACCGTCCTTTCGATCCCTGGCCATACATTGGAATCGTTTGGGATGACCTGCGCAGTAAGGTTTTAGTAAGCTGGGGCTGACAGTGACATTCTTCACATTTCCATTTGTTTATTGGTGGTTTTTGTTCGTGAGATTTTTAGTTCGACTGTATATTTTTCTGTTTTATACTGCCTTAATTTGACTTTGGTTTATTTTTACTATGAGTGACGAAGGAGATAGTGAGGTTATGTTCACGTTATAATTATTTAACTCGATACCTAAATCGGTTCACAAAATCGTTCCAACCCGTCTATATTTTGCACCATCACGGAACTGTAAAATATCCACGCCTGCGCACAACATCGGTACGAGTGATCCCAATAACCGTTCGGGGACGATACCAAATTAGTTGGTTGGAACAAACCTATTGTGATTCTGTTGTGAAAAATTTAAAATTCATGATAAAATATGGAAATAATGAATATTATAAGACTCTTATAGTGGCGATGTTAAATGCAGATATGATACCAAACTTAAAATTATTGGTGATATTGATCCTTATCTACTTGGAGAGACTGATGTTGTAAATTTAACGTCTTTGCCAGAGGTAGCAATGATGGACTTGGTAAACTACCTTATATTAACGCATAGTTTTTACACTGGCCAGCAGCTGAAGGCATACAAGGGCTTGCAAGCATTCAAATTGTATGAATCTGGTTTGGCGCAAAATGTTAATGTAAATGAAGTAAATCCCAATGCTTATGTTGTAGTCGGCAAGGTAAGATTAGGTTATAAATAAGTTTTGGTTTTGAATAACTCTGTTACCATTTCATTTGGGCCTAAACCCACAGTTTTATGTTCATATAGGTAGTTTATTTATGCTGTGTACTGTTTTTTAAACATATAAAAGTCAAATTAATACATAGTAAAAATACTGAACTACCTAATACATTCAAAAATGTAAAATTTGCAATTAAAATAGTACACAATACAATCTAATAAATTAAAACGTTTTATAAAATCAAGTTCATTAGCAGGAAAAAATGTATCAGACCAGTAGAAAGCTTTCGATGTCAGAAAATGTTTCCCGGAGTAGCTTCGTCTGGTGCCTCAATCTGTTATTCTATCTACAAGAATATATAACTTAATAAAAAAAAACTTCAACCTTAATCAACACTATGTCTACATCATAATACAATCAATCCTAGTACTACCTACTATTTACAATAATACACCTACCTGAAACTATGCTCGTTTGCGTTTCTGAGCTCTCTCATTTCTGTCAACTCGAGTCATAGTTGCTTCTTTTGGATTAAAGTACCCCATATTTTGATTCAGGATCCAGTCAGTGTTGTCTTTGTTTACCAATTCGGCTGGAGCTCCTACAAATGTTTATACATCAGATCATTCTATTAGGCCATCATACCAAAAATCAAATATTACCACTTATAAAATGTCTGGAGCAAATTCTCCCATACTTTAACTAGCTGTCACTTAAGGGGCCCCTTTTTAAAGCCCTTATCCACATTTCACGCCGTTTTTGTGAGAGTTGAGTGAGGTTTTCTCCAGCGTTTTGAGGAACTGCAGGAACTCTAAAAAACCTACATTGTCCCTATTTCTCCTCATCCCACAATTTATCACTAAACAACACGTCGGCATTTTTATTTAGGGCACTTTACACGAACACAGATCTTAAATTACGGTCAAGAGTCAAGGTAAACTGTAAGAAAACTTGGTAAACACTTGTGTTTATTTGCTTTGTTTGCCATCCAAGCAAAATGGCCGCCGACCCTGTGACGTCGTATGAAAATGGTCAATAGAGATTTTAGACACGACAACGGATCCATGGAATATGTAAAATATTGTTCTCGGATATCGGACGTCGGAAATCGTATGCATGGGACGCCGGCTTAAGGCTACGTTCGAGCACTTGTAACATGTCAGGTTTTTCTGGCAGTTGCCTAGATTCGCCCGGCGCCAACGATACCACAGGGGTTGTCGTTGTGGGGACCCACCTCTCACCCGGTCGTTCGGGAATTTCGTCCGCCCCAACGCAAGTAGGGGAAGTACAAACCCGAACGGGGGAAGAAGGAGTTACGGTGTGTGTGTCTGGATTCATTTCAGAATATTTAGAAGTTCCAGAGACCAAACTGCATGATGGGGGAGGGCAAATTAATTTCGTCTCGTAAATGATTTTAAAGGAGGGCTGTTTGTCGTTATGTCCAGTCTATATCCTTACAATAATCTATATACAACGTCGTTAATAACTACAACTGTATAGAAGGCAGGGCCTTTATACAATAACCCTTATAAACTAAGTACAACTTGGGCGATGGATTTCTCTTTTCTTCTTCCACCGAACCTATATACAGTCCTACGCAGGTTCGAATAACCGTTCTTGGAGCGAAGATTATCCACTCTGATGGAAAACTACTGTATTCGCGGCACCCGCGAAAATCTTTAAGCACTACTACTTTGTTCCATGAACGGGTTGGTCAGATGTCCGTGCGTTGATTACAATTAATTGGCTTTATAAATAATCGAAAGAAAATCCAACTTTCACTACGTGGTTCAGCGCTCACATCCGTCGCTCTTATCTATCCTGGTCGCGGCCTTGACGAATCCGAACTTGTCAAGGATTGCCGTACGAATAATGAAACGTGGGCTGGTTGGATGTCCCCTCGATTCTGAGAAAGGTTACGCAGAAACCGCTTAATTTACACGGTTAGCTCTGCTATTCGCAGATAGCTGCACATTAATCTGAGATACGGAGAAGCTCGTAAGGTCAGTCCGAACGTACATCTGTCCATAATATTCCATATGACCATCAAAGGTCGTCATCCCAGTTGAGTCCAGGCAACACCAATCAAAAAAAGCTAATACTTTATGACACTTTTTCCGTACTACCAATTATCCAGAGATATCCTCGGGAAATGCTTTAAGCCAATATCCAACTTCTCGGACTCTAAAATGGGCTAGGCGCGGAAATATGCATAGAAATAGCTAAAGGGTCGACTTCTCAGGCACGTCGGCCTGCTTATAAGAAATTCATATAATTTCTGGCTTAGAAGAGGAATCAAACGTCTTCCAGGTCGTGGTGGAGCGCTGTGATTCAGCAACAGTAAGAGTTCGTACAGAGAATCCTTACAGGGAATGGTAGATAAAGTGGAGAACCTTAACGGAAGGCATCCAAACTATAGAAGACAAAAACAAACCGGCGCCAGCGGGCTGTCCCGGGTATACAATACAAGAAGCCCAAATACATAAAATTACAAAAAAGGCGATAAAGCCGGCGTCCCATGCATACGATTTCCGACGTCCGATATCCGAGAACAATTTGGTATTCGTACGAAAATATTTTACATATCCCATGGATCCGTTTGTCGTGTCTAAAATCTCTATTAAGAGTGTCAAAAAGAAGAATACATTTTTCATTAACTTAACCTTACTTAAGTACTTGGTTTAAGATAGTTTACAGTTTTCTGTGGTTTAAGTATCACAATAGAACAGACTCTTTTTTGATATTATGCCACCGAAATTAATAATGAATAAACATGTCAAACAAACAATAAACCGAGAAAAGTGTGGTTAAAAATCATCCGACATCGGACAAAAGTTAAGCTAAATTTAACTCGTACGATGCATCGTAGATTGTTAAAAATATTCGAATGAAATTTGCCGCCAAAATTGTTCACCAATAAGAGCACTGTCGGATCATCGTACCGTCGGAAATCGTATGCATGGGACGCCGGCTTAACACTACTTTAATTTCTTTATCGAATTTTTCCGTATAGCTGATACAATATCGAAGGCTGGGAGAGCGCCGCACGCAGCGCCGTTATGGCCCACTGCCAAAGTGCCTATATTGACAGCGAGCGGGAAGAAAGAAGAGACCTACGGAAGCTAGACCTAGGATGCACCGCACGCAGTGTCGAAGGCCTAGGATGCACCGCTCGCAGTGTCGAAGGCTGGGAATGCGCCGCACGCAGTGCCGAAGGCTGGAAATGCGCCGCATGCAGCGTTGTTTTGACCCACCGCCACAGCTTCTAACTTGATAGCGAGC
The DNA here is from genome assembly GCA_963920685.1 of Polydrusus tereticollis. Classification (NCBI taxonomy): domain Eukaryota; kingdom Metazoa; phylum Arthropoda; class Insecta; order Coleoptera; family Curculionidae; genus Polydrusus; species Polydrusus tereticollis. Next base: position 78,612,980 of record OY987331.1, on the reverse strand, counting down.
GGGGAGAAAGATAATACCTACGGAAGTCAAACCTGGGATGCACCGCACGCAGTGCCAATGTAGCCTATCGGAACAATTTACGAATAGCCCTAACTACAGGGGTGGCTAATCCCAAACTCCTCGCAGATAGGATTAATCTAATTAACAGGGGGGATCCAGACACAATGGGTCCTGTCGGGCAACTTAAGGTCTATACATCTTATACATAAATTAGGGCTGGACCAAAGTCGATCAAGCGAGTTTTTCTATAATACGTGGTCTCTTTGTGGAGCGGCAATCACAAATCGAGTCCTGGTCCCAAAATAAATTTTGGGAGGGGATGTGACCGAAAATGAACTTTTTTACTTTTAGAAATAACTTAATGAATTTCCCCAATATTTTCTAAGTCCTATTTCAAAAATAAATTTTGGGTAAGGAGGTGATAAAAGATGAACTTTTTTACTTCTAAAAATGACTTTACAAATTTCCCCAAAAATATTTCCAAGTCCAATTTCAAAAAATAAATTTTGGGCAAGGGAGTCATAGGAAATGAACTTTTTTACTTCTAAAAATGACTTTATGAATTTCCCCAATATTTTCAAAGTCCTATTTCAAAAAATAAATTTTGGGCAGGGGGTCATAGAAAATTAACTTTTTTACTTACAAAGAGGACTTTATGAATTTCTCCTAAAATATTTTCAAGTCAATTAACTTTAAACAATTAAAACTACCCCTAATCAACAAAGATCCGAATAGTTCCTCCGTCATCTGATACGCTAGCACCCTATCGTTAACCCTCCAGGAGATGCAATCTACAGCATAAATTGTATTTAACTGTATCGAAATACACTCCTATATCAAGGCGCGCAGGCTTCAAACAAGTAAAAGAAAAATTAAACCCCTAACGTTAACCTTCAAGACGATGCAATCTACATCATAAATTATTTTTAGCCATACCAAATACACCTCTATCAGGCGCGAAGTCTCCACACAAAAAAGAGTTTCATTCCTCTTTTAACAACTCTTTCTTTACTTTATTATTTTAATTTACTACTGCTAATACGTATTGTTTAGATAATTTCAGACTATTCGGATTCTCCATCTGTAAATAAAAATTATCACAAACTACAAAAGTTATACGGATAATAAACGTTACCAAAATCCACAAAATCGACCACTCACACCCGCGACAATTTCAAATTCTAGAGAGCCCGCTTTAACACCGGGAATTTTCTCTACACTGGCACGGCGCGCCACTTTTTTCTTTTCGACGTGGTGTTGAACCCGAGCTGCCGCAAACTCAAGTCGCCTGATTTCCATACAGTCTGCCCTATTTATGCCTTCGCCTTCCGGGCTTTTCGTGCCGGACGATTACGGCCGATACCAGGCCCGCGCCCTGCAGCGTTTTACACTCTGGTTTCGCGGAAATATTAAATTACTTTAATTATTCTGGGTGTTAGAATTTTCGCTGCAACTGCACGCTATTTTATTAAATATTTTTTTATATTTAATACAACACTCGAGCTAAACACCTTCCCAAATACTTGGTAAAAGGCAAATAACACCCGCATACACAAAAAGGGTGACAAATACAAACATTACAAATCCATCAGCCTGACCTGCAGTTTGTGCAAGGTGATGGAGAAGAATTGTGAAGGAATTAACGACCTTCTTATTGGAAAACAATATTTTACCAAGAACCCATCATGGTTTTCCTCCACAAAGGCCAACAATTACAAACTTGCTAACAAGCATGAACAATTGTACTACTGGAATAGACTCCGGAAAATCTATTGATGTCAGGGACGTATATAACGGGGGGGGGGGGGGGGGGGTTCAACCCCCCCCCCCCCCATTCGACGAAAGTTCGACCAATTTTAAATTTCCAATTTCGAAATTTAAAATTAATTAAACGTAAAACGTCGAAAACTTTTTTTACATGTCGAAAACAAAAATGTAGGTAGATACCTAACTCTGTTTTTAGGTGAATTCTTGGAAATATTTGGGCGTGGCCCCTAAAAAATTTTCCCCTGCGGCGCTTTGCCTCCGGCGGGCCTACCGGCAGTATTTTCTCTTGCCTATAAATGACTGCAACCCCCCCCCCCCCCTTGGAAAGCTATAAATACGTCCCTGATTGATGTTATATCTATTTAGATTATGAAAAGGCTTTTGACAAAGTTCCTATAGAAAGGCCGATATATAAACTTGCATAAGTACTTCGAAATACGTGGAAAGTTATTGCAGTGGATTATACGCTTCCTTACAAATCGAACGTATACAGTACGTGCAAATGGAGTTTCGTCCGCAAGTCATAGAGTCCTTAGTGGAGTACCTCAAGGCTCAATCCTATGACCGCTGTACTGTTTATTACATACATCTCTGTTGAAGTGTCCTCAGGGCCGCCGCTAAGGTGTTGGCCGCCCGTGTGCAACTCAATATTTGCCGCCCCCCTTCCCATCTAGATACTAATATTAAACGAAATGTATAAAAGTTGCATAAATACTTTTTTACATATGTATCAATAGTAATTAGTAAATAGGTAAATACTTACTCAAAATTTTAAAGTAATATCCAACATCCAACACAGTCAAATCTAGGAAGTCTCCAAATTTAAATACAAACGTCCATTAAAATAAAATATAACTAATAACATAAAAAGTAATTAAAAACGAACTTTTCGGGCTTTGGTTTCGGAAAACTTTTTGACAATGTCTTTAGTATCCAATGTCGCACACACTTCATGTTCGATAGATAACATAGCTAAAGCAGAAAGTCTATTTTGCGTCATGGAGGATCGTAAATAGTTTTTAATAATTTTAAGTTTTGAGAACGACCGCTCACCCGTAGCTACAGTAACCGGTAGCGTTAGAAATATACGTACGATTATAGTTAAGTGTGGAAATGTTGATAGAAGATTATTTTCGTAAATGTATTTAAGAACATCACTAGGACTTTTTTCTGTGGTAAAAAATGGTTCAATAGCTTTAATTTCTTCATATAAATCGGTTGCACTAATGTCACTCTCTGAGCTGTTCATGTCTGTTAGGGATTGATGGATTTTCTCACAATTGATTTTAAGTTCGTCACCATTCTTAATTTTGGTTATACCATATTATATTACATTAAAACTATCGGTGTGTTGTTGTAGTAATTGGAATCGTTCTTCAATTGCCGTTATGGCAGCATCCAAAATCTTAAAGTAAAAATTTACTTAAAATGACAATTCAGGAGATAATATAGGTTCATCAGTTCCTTCATACTAAAAATACCTTTTTTTTCTTCTAATTCGTTGGGCAGGTAAGCTGGGGAATGCTTCTTCAATGTTAGCTTTTGTAGCTATCTCTCTCGATTCGTTTAAAAAAACTTGAAAATGTTCATCAGAACGTTTGGTTATAAAATAATTTTTTAAATTATTAAGTGCATCAAGTGAAGATTTTATGTCAAATTTTGGACTCTGAAGGATTTTGCTAACCACTTTTATTTTACTTAAAATATCTTGCCACATCACAACAGAGCACATGAATTTAAATTTAAAAATTTTATTTTTAAGTGATTTTGCTATGGTTCTAGTGTTCATATCCCTTTTGTTATCATTTTACAATTCTTCCAAAGCATCGTATATTTCACCTATCTGAGTTTTTAGTGGTGTGATTGCATCGATCCGACTTTCCCATCGCGTTTCCGACAATGCTTTTAATGTCAACTTTGGAAGGTGCTTTAATGAAACATTCCATCTAATATTTGACGAAGAGAAAAAGACGTATAGTTCCTGAACAGTATTAAAAAATTCCACTGACTCAAAACTTATTTTTACTGCATCATTCACAACCAAATTCAAACTGTGCGCAGAACAGGGAATAAAAAATGCTCGAGGATATTTCTCTAAGATTTTTTTTTGCAACCCAATGTGTTTACCACGCATATTTGCTCCATTATCGTAACCCTGTCCACGCAAATTATTCATATTTAAATTTAATTCTTTCAGTTTATTTTCTATAAATTCAAAAAGACCTTTGTCCAGTGACGTCAATTACAGGAGAAAAGCCTAAAAAGTATTCAAATATCCGAACTGGTGCCGAGGTTGAAACACATCTTACTACAATTGTTATTTGTTCTGTGTACGTTATATCTGGGGTACAATCTAATATAATAGAAAAATATTTTGATTCCCGAATTTGGTTTAGGATAACATCCTGAACAGAGTTTGCTAATAAAACAATCCATTCATTTTGATGTTCCCATCCTAAATAATGTGGTGTATTTGTATTCTTAAATTCCACGCGACGAAGATGCTCCGATAATACAGCGTCAAACTTAGAAATCATTTCAACTAACTGCAAATAATTACCATTATTTGGTTCAAATAATTTATTGGATGATCCTCTAAAGGCTAAACATTGTTTAGATAAAAATTTTACGATGGATATTAATCTCTCAATAACAACTCCCCAATGTTTTTTTTCCATTTCATATAATCTTTGATGAGCAGAGTCAACTGTTAATCCTTTTTTTAATGCTGTAGAGAGTTCAAACATTTTTTGAGAATATTTTATATGATCCGCACTCGATTCGTGTCTTTTTAAAATAATAGCTAAATGTTGCCAATCGCTTACCCCACTAAATCCGTTTAGTAAATGTCGACTGCTTTCATCACAACAAAACAGTTTACAAGGTGCACAAAAAACACTATTTAGTGATACTGAATAAAGTAACCAGGAGCGATGTATTTTGTCTTGATTAGGTAATGTGCGATAATAATAAGTTTCTGAAAATTTTCTGTTATTTCTATCTCTGGGAAAGTTAAAGTTTTTTTATTTGCGGAGGAAAATTTTCAATAATAAATTGTACTTCACTTGGATTAATTTTTGCAGGCCATTTTCCGGGATCGTTCGAAACCAAGTATAAGTTGGAGCTTTCTACACTGTAAGCAACTTGAACATTTTTTCTGTCTTGGTTGGTGGTTTCAGCATCTGCACTTGCTATCACTGTCATTAGACCCCCCTCATTCCCATCACTATCTGCAGGAGAATTAATTTGTTTAGAACTTTTTTCCATAGTTTGGACTTCTTTTTCGTTACCCTCACAAAGAACTTCTTTTGAAGTTGAAGGCCCTAAATTTCTATCCAACTTTTCTTTATTTTCTTCTCTGCCTTTGATCAAAAATGATTTTAGTGCACCTCTAAGTTTTTTTTTCTCCTCAGTTTTACCCTCTTTTTTCTGTCTATATTAAAAACCCGAAAGTCGTATTCGTTTTCTTTCGGACATTTTAAAATAATCACAAAAAATTTTAAAACAAAATAAGGCAAAAAACTTTACGTAATATTGTTTGTCCAAATTAAATAATAACCGTACCGTAACCCGTACCAATGAATGAGAATATTTTTGAAAAATACTAATAATAATTGATCTATTCAACGTACTGTTTAAACGTTTAAACCAGTTGCCGATAAATAGGTAACTAAAAATTAAAAGAAAAATGAGAATATTATTTTTCCCATATTTTTCCTTCCGATCATAACATTCAAAACTACGGTTCGGTCGCGTTCGGCGTATCATATTATAAACAAAAACATTTAAAAGCCGAAAGCCGCCCTAAATACAAAAGTGAAATTTATTGCTTTAATTTGCTTTACATTTGTTTACGAGAGCCGATGACGCGGCGCGGCGAGCAAAACGACAGAATCGGCAGTTTCAAACAAAGAGGATAGGTTTCAAAGCTAGATAATAATAATAATAATAATAATAATAATAATCTTTATTTCAAATTTGGTTGAAATACAACAAAAAGAAATGACGTCACAAATATACAGTTGTATGGCTACAGCAATAAATTCATTATTCACTATTCAATACCTCATATTTTACATGTTAAAATAGTCATCCATGCCATAAGGTTCTAAGTTAATCAACATTTTTTTAATTTCAGTTTTAAATGCCCTTTGACTTGTTATTCTTTTTATTTGTAAAGGTAACCTATTATAACACTTAATACTCATATATTCTGGGCTTTTTTCACTTAGTTGAAGGCGATGCATGGGATAAGAGAGATACTCAGCTCTAGTATTGTAACTGTGATCACCAAGTTGTTCAAATAACGTTTTATTTCTGTACAAAAACATAAGACATTCAAAAATGTATAGTGCATACACAGTCATTATTCCCATTTGTTTGAATACCGTTCTACATGACTGACTAACCTCCAGTTTTTTAACAATCCGTATAAGACGCTTTTGTGCAACAAATGTTGATTGAATGTTTCCATCACTACCCCAAAAAATTATCCCGTATTTTAAAATTGACTCGAAGTTGGCATAATACATTATTTTCAAAGTTTTCTCGTTCATATATTTACCCACCACCCTGATCCCATAGCAGACAGACGACAGTTTTTTTTGTAACTGACTTATATGGACTGACCAGTCTAAATTTTCGTTAATATATAATCCTAGAAACTTTGTGTTTTCAGACACAGATACTCTATTACCTATTAAGTCTAAGTAGTTAATATTCTGCATTTTTGATTGTTTTGTTTTAAAAAATATAATATTTGTTTTATCAGTGTTAAGAATTAATTTATTTTCTGTGAACCAATTAGAGACTGAGGTAAGGAGATTTTTACTATCTATTAGGAGTTGACACATAGTTTTATTTCCTATTAGTAGGTTGGTATCATCCGCATAACTAATTATAGTTTGACAGGGTCCGTCTGCTACAGAATAAAGGTCGTTAACAAATATTACAAACATAATAGGTCCGAGTATGCTACCTTGGGCTATTCCATGGTTATTATTTAATATTTTCGATTTATGTAATTGGCCGCTTTTATTTATACCCACTATTTGATTCCTTTCATGAAGATAAGATGTCAGCCACTTCAATGCATGCCCTCTTATCCCATACATTTCCATTTTTTTCACCAATATTTCCCTGTCCAGACAGTCGTAGGCTTTAGACAAATCCAGAAATATTCCAAGAGCGACTTCACCACTTTCAAAACATTTCAAAACTGCTTTAACAAATTGATAATGAGCTGTTTGCGTGGATTTTCCTTTTAAGAAGCCGTGCTGGCTACTATTAAACAAGTTACAGTCACTCATGAATCTGATCAACCTCTTGGACATAGCCAGCTCAAATAATTTAGAAAACCCAGGCAAAAGACTTATAGGCCTATAGCTGTCCATTTTTTGAGGATCTCCCTTTTTATATAACGGTTTGATCAAAGCCATTTTCAAATTGGTTGGAAATATACCATTTTTAAATGATCCATTAATTAAATAACATAGTATTTTTTTTACAACAATAATAGAGCTTTTTATAATGCTTGTCGGTATTTCATCTATGCCGCTGCTATGTTTATTCTTGATCTGCTCAGCCAACTCACAAATTTCCCCAACATTAACAGGTGCCAAGAACATTGATTGATTGTTGCCCAGAATATTACCGATATATGGTAAATATTTTACATTTTTCAAAATATTTGGTATTATAGAGATTAAAAATTCATTATATTTATTGGCTATCACATCAGCTCTTCCCTCCAATCTTACCTCATTATTATGTGACATTTTACCAGTGATTTCTTTGTTGATAGTCCACATGCATTTCATTTTATTATCTGAGTATTTAATTCTATTTTCATAGGTTTTAATTCGATTGTTTTTCAGAATGCTATCATATTCTTTTTTAGTCTGTTTGTAGGCATGTGAGTAATTAATATTTTTCTTACTTAGTGTTAATAGAGCATCTAATCTTTTTTTACACTCGGCAAGTTCTGGATTTATAATTTTATTTTTCTGATTATTATGAACTACTTTTAGAGGAAAACTCTGGTAAAATAGCCGTGTATATGTATTTATAAAACTGTTCCATTGGGTATTTGTTTCATTTTTATTACAAGAATAAACATCTTCCCAATCCTGTTCCCTTAGAGAGCACAAAAAATTATTTTTATTTTCCTGAGAAAAAATTCTCTTACGTTCTATCATTTGTGGTTTTTTTATTTGTGTTTCAAAAATTATTTTTTGTGCTGTATGATCGGATATGAAATTTTCTATTATATCTGTCTTAACATAATCCGAATCTGTAAAAATGTTATCTATGCAACTGGAAGAAGCTGCTGTTATTCTTGTGTTTTGATTTACAGTCTGATTTAAGTTAAAAGAATTAATCATTGTTACAAATTCGGATCCTGTTTTATTTGCTTTGATTAACTCTATATTAAAGTCACCTGCCAAGAAGATAAACTTTTTTTCATTTTGTATTTTTGACAACAGTTGTTCAGTTTTTTCCAAAAAAACTTTAATGTCACCTGATGGAGGTCTGTACACTGAAATAACTATTATGTCAACTTCTCCAGCTCGACATTCGATAGCTGCACACTCAAACACGCCACTTTTTGAGAGTCTAATTAATTTCGGTCTCGGTTTAGCTGTTACTTTTTGTCTCACATATATTGCCGAACCACCATGTTGACCTTCATCGCGACAAAACATTGCCATTAACTTGAACTTTTCAATACCTAGTTGTTTAAGCTGCATTTCAGATTTCCAGTGTTCTGTGATGCAAAGAATCTCACAGTCCTGATGTATTAAGAGCATGTCATTAATTTTGTCGATAGAATTTCCAAGTGATTGTATATTTTGGTGTATTATGCTTACTTTCTTTTTTAAATAATTGGTGTTGTGTTAAATTGTGTTAAGATACTTTAAAATAATATTTTTGTTTGGATTAGGATGAAAGAAAGAACGATAAATAAAATGCATTTCAGCGTTATATAGACTAAGGGTATAAAATAATTATTGTTAGGAATTTAGAGTTTACAGAATAATTATTATTTAACTTAAATTAATTTTTTCGTTGTTTAGGAAAAATGAGTTTTTATCAGTGGGGCCTGCTTTGGCCGCCCCTATTTTTGGCCGCCCGTGTGCGGTGCACACTTTGCACACATGGTAGCGGCGGCCCTGAGTGTCCTCATCTATTGTATACTTTGCAGATGATACGAAACTATTTTGTAGCACTGATAAAGGTGATCAACTGAAGCGGGACCTGGAAGCCCTGAGTGGACCAACAAGTTGATGTTGAAACTTAACACCAACAAACGTACGGTTTTGCATTTAGAAAGAAACAACACAAATTTGCAGTGTTCACTTGGTAGCAGTCTCTTACAGTCGATCGAGTTGCAAAAGGATTTGGGCATATACTCGTGCCTATAATGATCTGAAGGGGAATTCTCTAATCTACCTTATATAGAGGGCATTTTCCAACAGCTCTGTAGAAATGATGACGAAACTTTACAAAACCTACGTACGTCCCAAATTAGAATACGCGTACTCAGTTTGGAGCCCATATTACACTAACTAAATATATTGTGGCGTTGGAGAAAGTGCAGAGTAGGATAACACGTATATTATTATATGGAGGCTACCAGAAACTTATTATATCCTGAGCGACTGAAAGACGTGAACGAGGAGGCAATAAACTTATCGGTTCCGTCCACTTTTATTGCTCTTAATAATAATAATAATAATAATGGCGGGACGTCCTAGACAGCGCATGAAGTGGATAACAGCCATTAATGAAACTAATAATGCGTACTTTTTACAGGGTGACGCAACTAGGACAATATTATACGATCATATATCGTCAAGGACTGCACACGCTGGTTTCTGCAATATATACCCACACCTCCAAGTCTCAGAACAAAGAGTAGCAGATCAGTACAGAGTAGTACTCAGAAATAGAATCATTCCAGAGACCAGAATAATCACAATTTAGAGAGAAATTGAACCAGAAAACCAAGAACAAAAAAATGGCGAAGAAAATGTAAGAAATACAACAGAAGCGCCACAACCCGAAGACCAAGAAAATAAACAAGCTGAATTACAACCAGCAAGAAGAGTAGCTGATCGAAAACCCTCCAGAAAACTATCAGCTCGTCGAAAAGCTGGCTATGTGAATAAGAAGAGCTGAAATGGAATACGAAGGCACAGATCCACTGTGTAGACCACCACTACCCGAGCTAAACTCCTCGAAAGAACTAGCAGCCACACTAGAGGTAATGATGAACAACAGAATCCTACCAGAATATGTTGCAAGAGCAACATCATTGGAAGCAATACACACGCGGTAATATATTGTGCAGCATTAGCAGTACTCAAATCAACAGGAGCGAAAATAAAGCAAAATGGCCACCAGGCAAGAATCGAACCCGAATACCCGCATGGCAGCAAAGAATCCAGAAGAAAATAGAAGCAGAAAAGATATTGGACAAGTTCAATCTTACTTAAGTGGAGTTAGATCAGAAAGAGTACCACGATCTGTAGAAGCTATAATGACTCAAAATAGGATCCACTCAAGACAAGACGCAGAACATATCTCCCCACAATAAGACCTTGATACATTAAAACACAAACTGTCCGTATACGCAGGCCGTTTAAGACGATACAAAGCCAGTAAAACCGCGCTATATTACAAAGATTGGAAAGAGCTTTCTACAGGGCACTAAATGATGAAGATAAAGAGGAGGGTAGCACCTATCCAACGAAAAAAGCAATAAACCAATTCTGGAAGGACCAGCTAGCCAGACCTGCAAACTACAACGTTAACGCTAGTTGGATTCGTGAAAAAAATGTAATCTCTCAGAACTATAATGAAATGAACCACGAACTATTCACAGTGGCAGAAATATCTGCCATCACCAGGAGGGAGCTGCTACATAACTGGAAAGCGCCTGGCTCGGATGGAGTACATAATTACTGGATTAAGAAGTTCTGGTGCGCGCATGGAAAACTAGCTGCATTAATTAATGAAACTCTAAAACACTCCCTAAAGCTGTCACCATTTCTCACTCAAGGAACAACGTATCTTCTGCCAAAAGAACAAAATAAACACGATCCATCAAAATGTTAACCAATCACTTGCCTCTCCACATTATACAAGCTGATAACATCCTGTATTACTAAGAGAATTTCTTCCCACTGTGAAGGATACAACATTATAGCCCCACAACAGAAAGGATGCACCAAAGAAGCCATGGGATGCAAGGAACAATTGTTAATTGATTCAGTCATCAGCAATCAAGCTTATTCTAAGCAAAGAAACCTACATACTGCCTTTGTAGATTACAAGAAGGCCTTTGCTCCGTACCGCATAAGTGGCTCCTTTGCATATTAAAGATCTACAAAATCGATCCTTACTTGATAAAATTTCTACAGCACGCAATGGCCCGGGGATGTGGAAGACCAATATCCATCTTAATGAGGGGACCACCAATATTTCCATCGATATAGTTCCAATAAAACGAGGAATATTCCAGGGTGATTCCTTGAGTCCTCTGTGGTTCTGCTATGAACTCTCTCTCCAACCGACTAAACTCCACAAGATATGAATTCGCTATCAAAAACGGTAACCAAGAAGCAAGTAGAATTAACCATCTTCTACATATGGATGATCTTAAACTAATGGCCGCTACCAAAACCAACTGGATCAGATGCTTAAAATAGTGGAGGAATTCTCCAGTCGGATGCAGTTTGGCCTGGATAAATGTCGTTCTCACCATGATAAAGGGAAAAGTACAGCAAAACCTGTTCGTTATGCAAGATGGCCAGGAGATTCAGGCAATGGGAGAAGGCGAGAACTACAAATACTTGGGGATGAAGCAGGCTCCACGCATTAGTCATGCAGCAATGAAGACAGATATAAGGGAAGAGTTTTTTAAGAGAACAAAAAGGTGCTTTGTATAAAAAGAAAATACCTACACATTTCAGTTAATTTTAATTAGGAAATAAATTAAATCAGTTTTCAGTTACCTACAGAAATAAAGAGGCCGGATATGTTATTTTCGCTTGAATCCCCAAGACGAAGGCTATTTATTTTTTGAAAAGCAATGTTAGTAGGCCGGGACGTATCGGAGGCAAAGCAACGCAGGCGAAAATTTTTTAGGAGCCACACCCAAATATTGCCAAGAATTCACCTAAAAACAAAGTTGGGTATCTACCTACATTTTTGTTTTCGACATTTTACGTTTAATTAATTTAAATTTCAAAATTCGAAATTTAAAATTGGTCGAACTCTCGTCGAATGGGGGGGGGGGGGGGTCAACCCCCCCCCTTATATACGTCCCTGTTAGTAGGCCTGAGACAAGGCTTCGTGTCAACAGAGTCCAGGTGAACTGGTGCCAGGAGGTAAAATACCTGGCATTTATATTTGATCAACAACTGAACTGGAGGCGCAATTCAATTAAAATAGTAAAGTTAGCATTGCATCAATTACGCTCTATCTACCCCCTGCTTTACAGACTTTGTAATAGGACTAAGGTCAACCTCTATAAAGTGTTGGTTAGACAGGTTCCCTCTTATGGTGCACCTTCGTGGTGCAACATAAGCAAAACAGAACGGAGCTTATCGAGTTCCAGGTAGTACAAAACAGGGCGCTAAAAATTATTGCGGATGTACCCAGGTACACGATGATACTTAATCAAGACTTTCGAATGCAGACAATAAATGAATTTTTCACAAAAATTATTACAGACTATTACAGACGCACGGACCTATCGACAAACCCATTAATCACGGACTCACACGCGAGATCTAGATCAAATAGCACGGCTTCTGCATGAGAACGAAACTGAGCAGCAAGAACTTGTTCAAAGCAATTAACACCTACGCCTGCTCAGTTCTGTCCTACTTATTCGGCATAGTAGACTGGAGCGTGACTGACATCGAAGGGCTACAGCGCAAAATCAGAACTCAGCTTACCAAAACACTCAAGCATCACCCAAGAAGTGCGGTAGAGCGGACAACTCTACCACAACATCAAGGCGGAAAAGGTCTGGCAGACATTGGAAAAATAATGGATCAACAATTAATAACCAACTTAAGGGAGTACTTCCGTAATAAAGCCCAAACTGCAGACCTACCCCATGCTATTTGCGAAGCAGACCACTGCACTTCTCTAAGATTGAGGGATCAGAATGTCCCACAACACCAGAAGACCAATGAAGAGAAGCTACAGATATGGAGGGAAAAACCTCTGCATGAACGACACCTGAACGAGGCAGCCCAGGATCACGTCGACAGTCTTACGTCAAACTACTGGCTCATCTCTCGACAGATGTTTCTTGAAACGGAGGGATATTTACCGGCAATCCAAGAGCAGGTCATACCAACTAGAAACTACCTGAAATACATAATTAGAGACGACTCAGTACAGGCAGACAAATGCAGATACGGATGTTAAACGGCAACGATCCAACACATCACGGGAGGATGGCAGATGTTTTCTGAAACAGAATACGAAGAGAGGCATGACGCAGTGGCCAAGATCTTACATCAGGAATTATCGGTGAAACTACAAGCTTGTCCAAAACGAGAAGATCTCATATTATAAATATACTACATACACCACAGATAACCTGTTGGCGTAGCCTTGTTTTGCTTAGGCCAAACATAAATTGTTTACTGTATTTCCATAGGTTTATTGCTTAGTTTAAAATATGTCAGTTGAATTAAAAGGCTTCTTTCACACAAAAATAAATCTATTTAATTCTGGTATGTCATTCACTCATCTTCAAATTGATGTAGTCTCACTGTTACAACCTAGTCAGATAACTACTTACTGCAATACATAGTACATCACTAAACCAACAATTCTTTCTGGATACAATACTTTAGTCTTAAACTATTGAGGCTTTATCGCATTTAGCTACAAGAGTTAAGTGTACTTGCGTCGTGGCATACAGACTTCGGTATGCAAAACCGCGAACTTTGAAACTATTTTCACGGCCCGTGTACCGTGAATGAACTAACCTCGAGTAAAGAGGCGCGAGGGAGGCTGCGGCGTAAAGGTACGGTTTTGTTGGAGCAGTCAGCGGCTGCGGCTGGCGTTCGCGATCGAGGGTAGCAATCGGCCGTCGCCACGGTGGTTTGGCTGGCGCGGCTAGAGCAGCGCGCTTCAGTTCATATTCGTATTTCGTTGTGAAAGCGCTTATGTATGGTTTATAATGAACGCCGATAACATTAGTTGCATGCTGTTGTTAGAGGAAGAAGACAGAAAAGAAAAAATCAGAACATTTTAAAATTGTGTTTTTAGTTGGTAAATCCAAAAAAAAATATCAAAATTAGAAAAAAGTCAGTGGCGTACATTTTTTTGTCAATAATATCCGTTGAAGTCTTCCCCGGGACCTCACTGGACTTAATAAATTTAATCTAGTTAGGGCTCATTAGTCCCTTTATCATTATGATTGACGGTACCAAATTTCAATAAAATCGAAAAAGGATAAATAAAAAAATAATAAAAAACCGATTTTTTTTAAAAAACTTTAAGACCCTGTACATCAAAAACAGGGCAACTCCGGACACATGTTGATATGAACTTTTTCTCTTGGAATAATATAAATAGGAATCACCACCCTAAGTTACGTACCGTACTTCTGCAACACCCTGTATACATTCAAATACAACGGTCTAAAACACAAATATTTATATCAAAATATCGACAACAAACAATAACACCAAACGATACAATTAATGCAGTAATGCGAAAATCATCGGTAAACTGAATACAACCCTGTCGCCCAGGGCCTTTTAGTTTTATTGCCGATTGACCAATCGAAATAGAGTTACGGTTGTCATTACCTACTGATCAATGTTTCCTTCGTATGCATCTTGGATTTGAATATGGTATAATATAATATAAAATAAGCTTTGTAATGTATATGCTGAAAAATAACCAGAATGGTTTTGTACACTTTACCGTTCTTCCCTACACTTGCTGCCACTATTTTCAATGCATTTTCTTTCATTACAACATTTTTGTAGTTTTCGTTCTCATAGTTGTATAAAGGAGGGTACTCTTGCAACTCCTCTATCAAACACTCGTCATCAATTGCCGACAACGGTCCCATTCTGCTGGGCGATCGCGGCTGGACTGGTCTCTATGGCAGTCCGAACGTAGCCGCTGCAATCGACGGCGAACGCTGCGGCAGTGAAGCCGTGTACATACAAATTTACAAATCGCATTAAACCAGTACCGAGCTACCAATCTTGTACGCCAGCCGCGGCCGCTGACTGCTCCAGCGAAACTATAAGGAAGCCCGTATGCTCCTCACGAAGATTGCTCCTAAACTGAATTCGGTAGTGACTGTGAATTGTCAAAACATGCCAAGTCGCATGTGTGATTTATCTTCTCTTTTTTTCTCGTACTCATCGCAACTTTCTGTCATACTGTTTCAACCAATCACGCACGTATATCTAGTTGCCTTAGCAACGAACCCTTCTTAGACTGTTTGATGAAACCGCTCGTTTGTAGATTGCCGCTTGCCTCGGATGCCTGTAGAGAGGCCATCTTGTTTATTCTTGGAAGTTCGTTTTACTGGCCCGCTTTCGGTTTATTTTTTAGAAATTACTATTCGTAGGTAGTTAAAATACGTCTTAAAATTTAACCGAAATTAACGGACTTTTATTATTTGTGGTTTCTATGCACCGACGATATTTTAACAGGCAGGTGTTAAACGGCAACGTTGCCGTACTTACACACCTAGACAACTGAACCTTTCTCCAACACAATCTTAGGAAACAACTACTATAAGATATACTGGGGTCGGAGTATTCTTACTTATCAGACGGTGGCCCACAACAGACCGGACCTTGTTGTGGTAGACAAGAAGGCCAGGAAAACGACTTTAATAGATGTAGCTATACCAAATAACAACAAACTCCCAGTGAAGCATTCTGATAAAATAGCGAAGTATCGAGACCTCCAGGAGCAAATAAGAAGACAGTGGAATATGGACAGCATCGAAATTATGCCGATTATTGTTTCAACAACAGGAGTAATCCCAAACAAGCTTTTGGAAAACCTTAGAACACTACACGTACCGCAAGATCTGTACAAGGATATGCAGAAAGCAGTGCTACTTTCGACAAGCCGACGAACAGTCAAGAAGTAGGTATATGGGTAATTAAGGAAGAACCCTACGGGCTCAATAACACGGAAAGGGCCCCCCACAGTGCTCAATCCTTTTGATATCGGTAATATCTGATATCTGGGATGAGTGAATGTTTTCTCGCGACCTGTCAGAAAATCATAATAGTAAAAATCATAATTTATATCGATATTCTAAGACCTCGAGACCTGTGATCACGAACGTAGAAAACCATAAACTAAGTTCGTGCCTGTGATCAGTGTGATCTCTTAAAAATCCTACCGTCTATTTTGTAGGAAACCTGCTGATCACAAAACTTCTGCTGATCCCTCAGACGAACAATGTTCGTCTGAGGCTGATCCTCTCCCTATGTTTTGTGTTTGTGCTCTCCCTGTCTGTTTCTGTGGTTTTTGTTTTATATCTGTCCATCTTATTTCTATGCTGCTAACCTCTAATTTGTTTTGTGATGTCGAGAAAAGAAGTTTCTGTGATGTTTATTTTTTGATGCTTTTGTCTTGTGTGGGTGGTTTATCAAAAGTGCGGGTTTCCGAGCTTGTTTCTTCGCAATTAATAATAATAACATCTTTAAATTTAGCCAATTAGATTGGGCCACGTGCCTAAGCTGATATTTAGATCTAGTTTGAGCTTGGTACACTGCTTAAATTGCTTTATAGACTATTTGAAAATAGATACGTTCTTTACGATGGAGAAGGTTTTTATTTTGATGGTGTTTATGGTATTTTTGTTAGCAAATGCTCTTCCCAAAGAAGAAACTCATAGGGTATATGATAGAGAATTAAGTGACAAAGAACATTTTGATAAAGACCAGCACAATGTTCAGTATGACCATGAAGCATTCTTAGGTGAAGAAGCGAAAACGTTCGATCAATTACATCCGGAAGAAAGCAAACGACGACTAGGGTAATGTATCTAAACTTTAGTAAATGTTTGATAAGTACTTAATGTCCTTCAGAACAAAAAACTTTTGATGAACCTAAAAATTGCCAGTACTAAATAACAGGTTTTTGGTCAAAAATGACAACACAACCCTGGAAAAGTTACCATAAACATACTTAGATTTTTTCTTTAATTCGGAAATCTGTAAGTAGTGTAAAGACAGACCAGGTATCATCTCCCACAACTTTTGAGCATCTCTGGCAGGGGGGACAACCAAAGGGGTGTTTATTTTAATTGCTTTAGATTTTTTAATGCTCTAGACTGGCCTAGACAATAGTATAAAAGTTTATTGATACTGTTTACTGTTTATTGATATTGATAATAATTATTATT
The DNA here is from genome assembly GCA_963920685.1 of Polydrusus tereticollis. NCBI lineage: Eukaryota > Metazoa > Arthropoda > Insecta > Coleoptera > Curculionidae > Polydrusus > Polydrusus tereticollis. The sequence continues at coordinate 78,595,789 of OY987331.1, read as the reverse complement.
TTTTTTATTTATAACGAACTTTATTGACATAAGCATAAGTAATACATTATATTATATCAATAGGCTATCGACCGGAGTCCTTCTGCCCAAGGTATTTTAGACTAATATATAAATGATTTTTACAAAATTTTGGTACAAGTGTATCTTAAACCGAGTCTTAAACAGAGTAGAGTATCTTAAAAAAAAAAAAAAAAATAAGAAAAAAAAAACAAATTCTACATCCAATAAGTACAGGGTTATCCAACCAAGACTAGACAAGGCGATTTTTTGACTTTTCCTGTACTTTTATAAAAAAACTGAAATAGCCATCTTAAGTCATTTTCTCCCGCGAATTCGAATATCTTCAGCAAAAAACAATTGAACATCAAACAAAAGTACTAGGGGTCACTTTGATATTTTGGGATGCCGTATTTTTAATGAGCTTATCCGATTTCTCATATAAATTTTGATCTAAAATGTTGGATTTTTAATTCAAAAACGCCTTTTTTCTTCAGTTTTAAATTCGGAAAAATTAAAAAAATTAAAAAAAAAAAAAATTAAAAATTAATTAAATCCAACATTTTAGATCAAAATTTATATGAGAAATCGGATAAGCTCATTAAAAATACGGCATCCCATTTAAAAAAATATCAAAGTGACCCCTAGTACTTTTGTTTGATGTTCAATTGTTTTTTGCTGAAGATATTCGAATTCGCGGGAGAAAATGACTTAAGATGGCTATATCAGTTTTTTTATAAAAGTACAGGAAAAGTCAAAAAATCGCCTTGTCTAGTCTTGGTTGGATAACCCTGTACAATATTAAAGAGAAAAAAAAAATAAGTATTATTTCTATATTAGAACATTATAATGTTGTTATTAGAGTTTCCTTTCATTAATTCACTAATTTATTAATTTGTCTATGTGAGAGTTTGTAACAGTTCTATGATGGATAGTACCGGGTATTTGACTGTTGGGTGTTGTTGTTGTTGCTGTGTCCTCAGTATGCAAAGTGATTGAAGCATCTGCAAATTGTGGGGTTTATTGGCAAATTTTTTCAATAACTCGATCAATTGTTGCCCAATTGGTTGGGTTGATGTAGTTTGGTATATTAGCTGGTTCGGAGGATTGTATAATGGGTTTCCAGGGTGGCGAATTTTTGAAATTGTTCTAAGGGCAGTAGTTTCTGCCACTTCCAAGTTTCTTCTTGCTGGTTTTCTTAGGTTCAAGAATATTGTGTGGCCATATTCTAAAAGTGGGCGACATATTGATTTGTAAATCCTACTTGCTGTATTCTTGCTTATGCCTTGGTCTTTGAAGGTAAGGTTTCTAAAATGTTTTGCTCTGGAGATTGTCTTTTTCTTGATATTTGCTGTATGTTGGTTAAAGTTTAATTTGTTGTCGATTGTTAGACCTAAATATTTTGCCGAGGTGTTTGCAGCTATTTCTATATTACCAATCTTAATTTTGGGTGAAGTGATTTTAATGTGATGGTTGAAAATTATAAACTGTGATTTGGCTGGATTTGGGTGTAGTCTCCACTTGTAGAACCATGATATCGTTTTGTCCATTAAACTTTGTAGGTTCAATATGGTTTTGGCTAGAGTTTTGTTGTGTGCTATTAAAGCAGTGTCATCAGCGAACTGTAGTATGTATGACTGTGGGTTGGATGGTGGTTGTTCAGTGTCTATTATATCGTAGCAGAATACATTATACAAAAGTGGAGACAGAGGTGACCCTTGTGGCACACCTTGTTGTGGAGAGAATGGTTTTGAATATGTGTTGTTAATTTTGATTTGTATGGATCGATTTTTGTAAAAACTGTTTTATTAAAATGATAAGAAAAAAAAAAAAACACCGCACCAGGAGTCGATGGCGTACCAAGGCAACTGCACCCTGAAATCCACAATTTCATTAGAAAAATAATGAACTTTTGTCTGCGGCAAGGATACTTCCCGAAAGAATGGAAACAAGGTATTATCATAAACATACCAAAACCTAATCTAGATCATAGGCAGACCAGCAATTACAGACCTATAACACTATTGCCAGTGATAGGAAAGGTTTTTGAAAAAATTATCCAAAAAAGGCTTAATGAACAATTAGGACACAAAATACAAAACTACCAGTTTGGGTTTAAAAACGGAATATCCACAAAGCATGCACTGACAGTCTTAACAGCTAATACACAAACCTCGACACAAACCAACAACATCATAGGCGAAAAAACAGCGGCAATTTTTTTGGACATCCAGAAGGCTTTCGATTCAGTTTGGCATAATGGATTGTTGTACAAATTACATAAGATGGGATGCTCAGATGATACTCTTCAAATTATAAAAGAGTTTTTAGAAAACAGAAAACTGAAAATAAGAATTGATAATGCCTACTCTGAAGAATTTCAACCCCAACAAGGAGTACCACAAGGTTCGCCATTGTCGCCCCTGCTGTATAATCTGTATTGTCATGATATCTACAATTTTATGTATAACGATCCAGCATACTTTAATGAAGACCAATATATTTTACAGTTTGCCGACGACACAACCATCATAGCTCATGCAAAAAGTCTTCGTGAAACAATGAATAGGTTACAACAGATAGCTGATAGTACTACCCAGTGGATGGGTAAATGGAGGGTAAGGCCGAACCCCAGCAAGTCATCCCTAATAATTTTCTACCACAGGATACATCCCAACTCTCCTACAATTAACTTGATGGGTGAAGTACTTCATCCGAAGACAAATGTAAAATATCTTGGAGTAATACTAGATAGCAAGCTAAACTTCAATTTGCACACCACTACCGCAAAAAAGAAAAGTATTATAAGAGCAAAACATTTCCGTTCCCTGACCTACAAAAACCAGGGCATATCTATTAAAACTGCCACAAATATCTACAAAATGATATGCCGACCAATCCTAGAATATGCCCATATCTTGATGCTTAACTGCAGACCACCAGCAATTAAAAACATCGAAAAGGGAGAACGTCAATGTCTTAGAACAATCACAAAAATAAGACATCCAGGAAATTGTTTGCACAACCCATCCAACGAGTACCTGTACCAAGCAACCTTGATTACTCCAATCCAAGACCGTCTTAAAAGTATAACACACAGCTTTGCAAAGAAACCGGGAAACCTTCAGACATTGAGACCAATAATTACAAAACGAAACATTCAGCACAGACGACGAAAACACCCAGAAAAAAATATAATGGATGTATTGGAAGAATTTTAACATTTTCTATTAAATTTTTTTTTTTTATTTTTTTTTGTATTAAGTATATTATTTAATTTTTAATCATGTATTTTAAACGTAGCCATATAGGATATATATATTTTTTTTGTTTTGAATATTTGGTTTGATATAATATCACTTTTTAAGCAAAAATGTTTAAATGTTACTATAATTATTGTAAATTTGCTAGGGCTGAGAGACTTCGGTCAATGGCCTTTTGGTTGATACCAATAAAGATTGTTTACTACTACTACTAAGATTGAATGGACATTCTAGCATGTGTAATTTATATAAAAGGCCTTCGTACCAAACGCTATCAAATGCTTTATTGATGTCTAGAAATATTGCGGCACTGTGTAGGTTGGTTAGATGTGCTGTTTGAATGTTTGATGTCAGTATGGTTGTAGGATGGGTTGTAGAGCATTGGTTTTTAAATCCAAATTGGTGTATTGGTATTTTTTGCTGTACATGTTCTTCTACGTATTTTTTAATTAATGTTTCAAGGAACTTTCCAAGCACTGGCAGTAGCGTTATGGGTCTGTAATTTATGGGTTTGGCATGGTCTGTATTAGGTTTTGGAATGGTGATTGTAGTACCTTGTTTCCACTCTGTTGGGAAGTATTGCTTGTTCAGGCAGTATTCGTAGATCTTTATGATGTAATTGTGGATTTCTGGGCTAACTAAGACGGCGTATTCTCTTTTTTGTGATGTTGTCTTTTCCTGGTGACGTATTATTTCCATGGTATATGACTTTGTAGTAGTCTGATTCTTCTATTTTGAGATTCGATGTATTGTTGTTTTGTGAAAAGAAAAGCGTATACCAGTTATTTATTTGCATGAGATTGTGCTCGTCATATTCCTGTACTACTTTTTCTTGAAAAGCATTTTCAAAATGTAGTGCAAATACTTCAGCTTTTTCCTCGTCTTCTTTGTACTCCCTTCCATTGACAGTGATCGTTGGTATTACTGTTTTTGTTTTGTATTTAGTGAGTCTTCGAATTTGTTGCCAGTAATTGCGGCCTTGTTGTTGTTCGATTTCTTTGCATGCTTCTAACCATCTATTTGTTCTAAATTGTTGTATTAATTTTTGTATATTTTTGTTATATTCATTAATTTGTCTTTTGGATTCTGGATTTAGATTGGTCCGATATTCTCTATACATTCTTCGTTTTGTTTTGATTAGTGTTAATATACCGGGTGACAATGGAACTACTACCCAGGCTGGCGTTTCAAAACGACTTTAGATAAAAATTTGAAATTTTGGTCGACGTCTGGGTTAAGTAATGTGCATATTTTAAGCAAAAAAACAAATGACAATAACTTCCGGTTTCACCGGAAACGATTAAAATTTTGATATTTTAAATTGCAACCCCCGTATATTTTTGCATATTTGAATGCTGCGAAAAATTCTAAACATTTTTTATGTAGCATGTCCTATACCTAAACTTAACAGATTTTGACTTATGGGGCTTTAAAGTTTGAACTATTTTAACATTTAATTCATTTTTCCAAAAAAACGAAGAGCGCTACGGCCAAAACAAACGGTGCAATTCGTACTTCATTAAAGGCACTCTAGGATAGTAGAATAAAAAAACTGATGCTAGCAATTTTAAAAAATCGATATTTTCGACAAGACGTTTTTCAGTTTTTGATCCATTTTTGTATGAAAACGGTTTAACTTACAACCATAGGACTTTCACTACCCAATCATACTTTTTTATCTTCTATCCATTTATATTCTCAGTTTTCATTTTCAAACAACGGATATTATTTAATAACTCGCAAATGCAAACGTTTCAAAACTACAAACAAATACTTTATTATACAAAGGTCTGGTGTACACAAGATTAATATTAATTAGCTAATAATAAAAGAAATGAAAAAAACGAACCTAATCATAATGAAGATTTTCAAAAACCCTACCTTCTTGTTCAATACAGGTCTCACACTTTTCAACAATTTTCCGTAATACATTTTCTTTTTGAGGTATACTAATATCATTAATAGCCCTAATAATTTGAGTTCTTAAAATGTCCAAATTTTCAGGTGGAGTTAAATAGACTTTTTCTTTGATATTATGACCCCAGAAGAAAAAATCTAGGGGCGTCAAATCTGGCGAACGTGCTGGCCACCTTACAGGGCCATTTGTCCCTATCCATCGGTCCCCAAACCTGTCATTTAAATAATTTACACAAATCCTAGCATTATGAGCCGGGGCACCATCTTGTTGAAAGTAAATGTTGGGAATTTGTGCAAGAGGTAAATTGTCCAGAAAATCGTTGAAAGTTGTTTCCAAAAAGTTCAAATAAGTTTGCGCTCTAAGGTGCTCATTAAAAAATATTGGACCCACAACTGTCGTTTCTAAAACACCTAGCCACACATTAACACCGAAGCGTTCTTGAAATGATCCTTTTCTAAATAGATGGAAATTTTCATTTGCCCAATATCTTACATTGTTCCTGTTGAACATTCCCAGATTCGTGAAGCGAGACTCATCAGAAAATAATATCAATCTATGAAAATATTATGGTTATGATTTTCCATAAACCATCGGCAATATTGAACTCGCCGAGCAAAGTCGTTAACACCCAAGTGTTGGTGGATTTGGTATTTGTAAGGCTTGTACTTATGTTTCTTCAAAATTTTTCTTGCACTTTCTCTGTTAACTTCAACTTCATTTTCAATTTGGCGAGTAGAAATATTTGGATCAGCATTCACACATGCCAGAACGTTTATTTCTGCTTCTTCGCTAATAATAAAATTTTCTTCATTTTCATTTTGGGGAACTGTTCAAATGTTGTACCAGCCACGGAAAATAAGCATAGCAGGGTTGGATCTGTCGGGGTATCGTTCTGCGTGGAGTGTTTGAGCCTGCCTTTTATTTTGCAAGCACTCGCCATAAACGAGAAGCATATCTATTTGTTCGGCTCTTGTAAAAATACCATTTGAAATAGATTACAAAGAACTACGCCAAAAAAAATCACGAAATAAAAAACGATAATTTACAAGAATTTCCAACAATCTGCAAAACACACTAGGTGATAAAAATAACTGACATAGGTAATATAATTGTTTCTAAAAACCATAGCAACCTGTGTCATGGCTAATATGATTATTTTAATTTTAGTAAAAAGAGCATAAAACGTCCAGCTGGTTCAAAAATAATATCCGTTGTTTGAAAATTTGAAAATGAAAACTGAGAATATAAATGGATAGAAGATAAAAAAGTAAGATAGGGTAGTGAAAGTCCTATGGTTGTAAATTAAACCGTTTTCATACAAAAATGGATCAAAAACTGAAAAACGTCTTGTCGAAAATATCGATTTTTTAAAATTGCTAGCATCAGTTTTTTTATTCTACTATCCTAGAGTGCCTTTAATGAAGTACGAATTGCACCGTTTGTTTTGGTCGTAGCGCTCTTCGTTTTTTTGGAAAAATGAATTGAATGTTAAAATAGTTCAAACTTTAAAGCCCCATAAGTCAAAATCTGTTAAGTTTAGGTATAGGACATGCTACATAAAAAATGTTTAGAATTTTTCGCAGCATTCAAATTTGCAAAAATATACGGGGGTTGCAATGTAAAATATCAAAATTTTAATCGTTTTCGGTGAAACCGGAAGTGATTGTCATTTGTTTTTTTGCTTAAAATATGCACATTACTTAACCCAGACGTCGACCAAAATTTCAAATTTTTATCTAAAGTCGTTTTAAAACGCCAGCCTGGGTAGTAGTTCCATTGTCACCCGGTATAGGGAGGTAAGCTATGTGAGTAAAATTTTATTTTTTCCTTGGGAGATTGTTTTAAAATGGTTTGCGATAAGTTTTATTAAAGTTCTCAATCTGTTGGGGGTTGAGTTCTTGGTTTTCTTGTTTTGTGATATAGGATTTCATAGTTTGGTTGACAATTTCCACATTACATTTGTTGAGATTTATTCTTGTGTCTTCAATCTGTATCGGTTTTTCATTAAGTTTAAATAATATTTCAATGGATAAATGGTCTGATCCAAGATCTGGGTGTACATCGATTGACAAAAAGTTGTTTTTTAGATTTTTTGTGTAAATAATTCCATCAGGAGTTGAGTCTGGATTATTAGCCATAAGAAAAGTGGGAGGCGTTATTGCCTGGGCTAAATTGCTGTTGTTTAGTAAATTATTAAGTTGTCTTGTTTTTGTTCTATTGAAATTAAAATCACCTATAATAATTGCATATTTGTAGCGGGCGGCCATTGTGAAAATGGTCTCTTCGATGGGCATCAGAGGATGGATGTAGACTAAAAATTTATGAAGTTTATCGTTATTGAATGGTATGGTAAAATGTATAGTTTCATTTAAAGGATTGTTGATTGTTGGTCGATTGGCTTTACCTATTTTCAGAGTAGGGTCTGCTTGAACAAGGCTTCCACCCCGTACGTTGGTGTTTACGATGTTACCATTATGTTGAATGACATTCCAGTTTCTATAATTTGTATCTGTCGTATCGGTAGTTTTTGTTTCTACAAACAGGGCACATTTAATGTTGTTTTTCTCAGTGTAATTTTTTATTAAATGTTGTTTGCTATTATAGCTATTTATGTTTGTATACAGAATTTTAATGTTTTTAGCCATTATATTGGGTATTAGTTATTCCTTCAATGGGATCAGTTGGTGATTATATTAATGGGTCTTCAAGATCAAACATGAGGATATAGATTCTATTACCTGACCATACTGCTGTAGTATCTACTTGGTATTCGGTTATAAATCTTGTTCTTAGTTTACTGATAATTGCTTCCCTGCTTACTAGTTTATCATTGTTTAGTTTGCGAATGTACGTATTTATAATTGTGTCATGGATGGTGATTGTTGAGTGGATGCGACTTTTTTTGTTTTTTTTTGGGTCAATTTCTCTTGATTTTTTATTAAGTGGTTTCACTTGGATATTTGGAATTCCTTTTAAAGGTTTTGTTGGCCTTTTTGGGCATTTGAGGGACCATGCCCCGTGTACTTCTGAGCCACAGAGTGAGCATTTGGGAGGTTTGGTTGAGTTGCAGTTGTTGGTGTGGTGTTTCCCTTCACATTTGTTACATTTCAGAGGTTCTGTGCAGTCTACTGTAACATGAGTATATTGTCCACACTGTACAGGGCTGTGGTGTCGGAGGTGGTGGATTGCTGGGATAAACTGGATAATGTCTATGTTTATAGAAGAGACCCTCTTGTAAGAGTTTTTTGGAGGAGGTGCTGTCATTGGTTATAATTCGCATAAGCCGAGTAGGTTCATTCCTGGCCTTGGAAACAATTCTTTTGCAAAAACGATGGACTATGTTTTGGTTTTGAAGTTGTTCACTAATTTCTTGATCACTTATATCAATTTCAAGAGATGAAATTACCACTGAAAATGATACTTCCGAAATTGTTGGTTTGCTTGATTTTGTGTTGGCATTTGTTGTAGTTTCAGTGTAAACTTCAATTATATTTTTGTCTTTTGACGATTTTAGAGCGTTTAATAGCAGTACTTTCTCTGTGTCTGATTTTAGTAAAAATCCCTTTTTTGTTTTTAGTATGACATCTTTTTGGTTGGACATTCAGTTTCCCAAATTTCAGACATTTGGCATCGTTGTAAATCTTGGTTGGTACTATTAAAGTAAAATAAATGTTTGTAGGTTTTGTTTACTAATCCCTTTATGCTAGCTGAAAGGTTTTTTGTTGAAACTTTATTTCTCGATAAGGATTGGATTTCTTGACCTTCATTGTTTGTTTTTTTGGTGTTTGTTGATAAGCTGAGTGGGTTATTTGTTGTTTTGGTTTTTTTGGTGGTTTGTGATGGAGAAATTGTACCTATTATTATTCGTTGGACTTCTTCCTGTGAGAATTCCTTGTTTTGTTCTTGGTTTTCGCGTTTTCTTTTTTTATATTCCGCTATCATCCAGTCCAAGTTGTCGTCGTCTTCGCTGTCGTCGGACATTTTGGTGCTTTCGGAATATTCACTACTAAGTAGGTACCTATTATAAATAGTTTTTGTGTACTTTAAAGAAATACGTACGTCTTATCGCGGCGGTTGCCTTGACTCGACTGCGTAATAATTATTATTAGGTTACAAAATAGAAGATACAAGAATTATATAAGAATCTAACACTTCACAATTGTAAATACTTCACAAAATATAAATTTAAATAATAATTAACTTGTTACACATAATATCACATTTACTTTATTATTAACAGCCATAGTAATAATCGCAGCTAGGTAGGTATATTGTGTGATACTCCTTTTGAATGAAAGAAATCAAGTAGTGCTTTGTGCAAGAAAGTAACACCTAACATCAACATTTTTAAGAATAGGATTGGTGCTTTTTTACCAATCTTATATTGTGTACTATACCAGTTAAACTTGAGGAAAATTCTCCTTACAAAAATATTGAATCTGTAAATGCCAAAATTATCAAGTCGACCCATAGTATCAGACAGTTTTCAAATAACATTAATGTTCTTGACCTTTAAACTAAATTTGGATATTCTGACTACACGAGGAGCATTTCTCTCAATAAAAAAGGTCTAACCAGGATGGCATACTTTATTAATAATTTAATTCGTAACTTTGGTTTCTTAAAACAGATACCCTAGTATCTTTGCAAGCGAGCACTGATATTAATATTGATACCAGCCCCGATTCTATAAGGGATGACATCGTTAGCGATGAGCTTTTGGATGGTGTAGGTGTTAATGATAGTCATGGTGATAATGATAGTCATAGTGATAACATTGTTGATAACAAGGATCAACAACCAAGAGACAAAAATTTTTTAGGATAGTGTTATGTTTCTTGAACACACTTATTTTACTTAGGGTTTGGGCTTGATTAAAACAACATGTTTGGTTGGTAGCTGGCAGAGGAAGAGGGCCTTTATTCATACTATTGTACGCACGCATACATATAGCGCATGTGTGCATTTTAGTGTCTTTGTACTTTACAGTGATTACAATTAATTTAATATACAATATGTCACATCTCCCTTTTTTTTTTATTAAATTTTAACATACATATTTCCTTCAGTAAATATCACAGTTTGTTAATTAATGATTATCACAGATTACTAATTTATGCATATCACAGATTGTTTATTATAATTTTAATTTTCCTGCCAGCCTTGCGATACCTATAAATTTTCTATTTAAATTATATACTTAATTACTAACACATTAATTAAACTACAAACTTAACCTAACGGGTGCCCTTACGTTTCTACCAGACCTTGTTCGCACAGGTGAATGTCTCGGAAGCTCTTTTGGAGTTCCAAATGACTCTGGAGTGCTTGAACGTGAAAAGTGAGAAACATTCGCACTGCTTGAGCTTGGTGTGGTATCTCCACTGCTTAAGCTTAAATTGCAATTATTTTCGTGTACACAATCATCATATTTAAATCTATTATTAATATACGGTTCTGGACGTTCAGGTTTGAAAACATAGCTTTTATTTACAATAATTATATGTTTCCTATTCCTATTAACACTATTTCCTCCTTTTAACCTAACAACATATGACCTGGGAGTTTTGTTTTTTGCGACAATTATCCCATCTATCCATTTATCCCTTATATTTGATTTGAAATTCCTTACTTTTACATTTGTACCATTTTTTAATTCATTTAATTCTCTACTATTTTTATCATAATATAATTTTTGTCTATTTTGTCTCTCAATTAATTTATTTCTTGTGTTGGAAAGAGGTTGTATTTTTGGTTTTAATAAATTTTCACTTACAGGAATGGTAGTTTTTATTCTTCTACTAAAAATTATTTGAGCTGGACTTGGAAGGTTTGGCCCTATTGGAGTGTTTCTAAGCTCTAGCAAAGCTAAGTAAAAATCATTACCTGATTGATAGCATTTTTTAAAAGTATTTTTTATAGTTTGCACGAATCTTTCTACTTGGCCATTACTTTGTGGATAATGAGGACTTGTTTTTGTAAGTTTAAATTGCCAGTCTTGGCTAAATTTTTTAAATTCTTGTGAACTAAAACAAGGACCATTGTCTGAAATTACGTTTTCAGGTATTCCATGAGTTGCGAATATCTTTTTTAAAGCATTTATTACACACTCACTTGTGTCTGCTGACAACTTTTGAACTTCAAAGAATTTTGAATAATAATCAATACTAATTAGATAACTGTTATTGTTAAAGTAAAATATATCTGTTCCAACCTATTAAAGGATATGGGTAGAACAAAAACACAAAGCTTTAAGAAATAACTATTCTTTTATTATATTGAGAAAGCTGCATACACGGCGAGAGCAGAAAAAGGAATCATAAGAAATAATATCATACATATTAACTTTTGCTTACGTAAATAAAGATTGAGGCTCGGATGTTTACCGAAGTTTTAAATAACAGAACGATAGACTAAAAGCTATGACCATATAAATTAAAATATAATGTGTCAGTTTTGTAAACTATTTACCACTCTCAATACACCCTCTCAAAAATGAGCCGATTATATTTAATTATATCTAAAAAATAAAAACTAAAAAAAATAGTTATATACTTATTCTGGGGAAAATTAAAACATATGGTTCAACATTTGTTGCTCGGATTTGGAAAAAAACCCCAAGAAAATAACCAAATCAAACCATTCTAATTATGTTATGTTCTTTTAAGTCCCAAATGAAAAAGGATTTCATGGAACTTCGGAGCTGGCAGTTGCTTCGTAAAGGTATCTGCTAACTGCTGACCTGTAGGAATATAATGTATTATTATTGTTTTGTTTTGGATTTGCTCTCTAGTAAAATGGTATTTGATATCTATATGTTTAGATCGTTTATAATCAACTGGATTATTTGCAACTGAAATACAACCATTATTATCTTCATACAAAATTATTGGCTTAAAAATATTTATTTTAATACTGGTTAATAAGGATTTAATCCATAATGCTTCTCTAACCCCTTCAAATATAGCCATGTATTCCGCCTCCATAGATGGAGCAGCTACAGAATTTTGTTTTCTGGTATTCCAAGAAATTAAACAAGTGTCAAAAATTTTAAACAAAAATCCAGTTGTGCTTTTTCGATCTATTTCATTACTACCCCAATCAGCATCTACAATAGCCAATTAATAGTTCGGTATAATTATTTCGGGTGTAAATTAATTTTAAACCTGAAGTACCTTTAATATACCGTAAAACTCTCTTTAAGCATTGCCATAATTCCTTGTTATTTTTATTTTGATAACGACTAAGTAAATTAACAGCCGTACACAAATCTGGACGAGTGCATAACGCAGCATATATTAAACAACCTATTAAATTTCGGCATGGGGCATCATAAGGCTCATCGGAATTTAATGCTTGATAATCTAATTTTATTGGAAGAGGTGTTTTAACTGGGTTACAATCACTCATATTAAAATTAAGAAGTACAGTTTTTAAATAATTACTCTGATCTAAAGAAATTTGAGTGTCTTGCATTTGAATATTAATACCTAAAAAAATACTTTATTTCACTAAGGTCAACCATGCTAAATTTATTTTTCAAATACGATTTAAAACTTAACAGTGTATCCATATTTCCTGTAGCGATCGCTAAGTCGTCTACATATAGTATTACGTAAACATTTTCTCTAATATTACCTTTATCTAAGAAGTATAAACAATGATCGACACTCGAATTTTTAAAGTTATGTTGTTTTAGTATGTCATCAAAATGCTCGTGCCAGCATCTTGCTGATTGTTTTAACCCATATAAAGATTTATTTAATTTGCATACATATCCATTTTTAGCCTTTATTCCCTCGGGAACTTTCATATATATTTCTTCCTTTAATATGCCATTAAGGTATGCCGTTTTAACGTCCATTTGGTGAATATACAAATTAAATTGATTGGCAATTGCTAAAAATATTCTGAAAGTTGATATTCGGGCTACTGGCGCAAAAATTTCATTATAGTCTAAAAGATACTGTTGACTAAAACCTCTGGCTACTAACCGCGCCTTATATTTTAACGGGTTACCCTGTATATTATTTTTAATAGTAAATACCCATTTACAGTCGACAATATTTTTGTTTTCGGGCTTAGGTACTAGAGTCCACGTGTTGTTATTTAACAAGGATTGAATTTCTTCATTTATGGCCTTCTCCCATTCATTTTTATCAGCTTGAGTGCTTATTTCTTTAAAGCAAGTGGGTGTTGGTAAAAGAGACAATTGTGCACTTATAAAAATGCTTATTTCATTTTCATTATATGAAATTTTAGGAAGATTTATTAGTCTCTCGCTCCGTCTGAGTTCCTTAATGGTTGTCTCAGATTTTTGTTCGGTATTTTGTTTACACTGATTTTTATCCTCGGTTTCAATGACAGTTTTGTTATTATCTGCCTTTAATTCCGATGGTTTATGAAAAATAATCGGTACCGGGTTTTCATCAGTTTTAGATATTTTAATACCGTCGGAGCCTTGCACTTGAACTTGAGAACCTTCGTTAAGGTCAATTTTAGGCCTTGAAGTATTAAAAGTGATTTTATCAAAAATGACATCTCGAGCTGTTAAAAATTTATGGGTTTCAGGGTCAAATATTTTATAGCCATTAGGTTCATAGCCTACCAGTATACCTTTTGTTGATTTTTGTTCGAACTTTGATTTTCTATTTTTATTATGAATAAAAGCAGTAGAGCCAAAAACCTTTAAGAGGTTTAATCTGGGCTTTTTATTATGCCACAGTTCATAAGGTGTTCCCTTTTGTTTAAGTGCATTTGTTGGCGTTAAATTTAAGATATAGGTGGCGCTTAAAATTGCTTCGCCCCAAAAACTGATATTTAAATTAGCACCATGTATCATGGCTCTCGCTTTTTCTGTAAGAGTTCTGTTCATTCTCTCCGCAACAGAATTTTGCTGGGGAGTATATGGAACGGTTAAATGAAAAGTTATACCTTTTTCTTTACAGAATGATTTCATTTCATTGGATAAATATTCACGACCATTATCACAATATAAAAATGCTACTTTTAACGAAAATTGAGCTTCACATTTTAAAACAAAGTCTCGAAAAACTTTATATGTTTCCGATTTATATGTCATTAAGTAGGTAACAGTATAATGAGTGAATCAATAAATGTTATAAAATAATTTTTATTGTCTATTGTTGGTGGAGATATAGGCCCACAAATATCGGAATGAATAATAAATAATGGTCTTTGAACATATGACTTATCTTTACTTTTAGCAAAAGGGAAACATGTTTGTTTTCCGTATATACACGCTTCACATAAATCTGATGTTGGATTTATATTATTTAATTGGTCATGATATTGTTGATTTTTAATTTCTAAGAATTTATTTTTGCTTATATGACCTAAGCGCTCATGCCATAATTTATAGTTTTCATAGAGCGCTCTATTTTTATAAACATTTATTTGGTTTATGGTGGAGCTCAAATTTCTGTTAATTTTGACAATTATAATTATTAGTTTATTTATTGCCTTACCAGTGATAATACTTTTACCTCCTTGACTGATTGTCACTCCTCCATCTGCAGAGAAAAGTACAGCCATACCAGCCTCTTGCATGCGCCGCACCGAGAGTAGATTGTAGGGAACTTCTGGGGTGAACAGCACATTTTCCAATGTCCCTTGAATGCCCATGTTAGTGGTAATGTTGATATTTCCTTTCAGGTGTGCTTTGATTGATGTATTATTCTTTGCAACGGATATCTCTATTGGTTTGGTTAATTCCATGAAACTGGTAAAATAGTGGCGTTGATTTATGATGTGATCAGTGGCTCCTGAATCCAGAAGAAACGTGATGGTGTTATTTTGACGTGTTTGAGTATGCAATGTATCACTCGACATCATGAATGCAAAACTTGGCTCCTCTTCATGTGTTTGGATTGTGTGTAGAGTTCTGTTGTTAGTGTTGTTCTCTTGTCGATCTTTATAATAGAAACAATTAGCTTTGGTGTGATTCGTTCTACCACAGTGGTCACATTTCATAAAAATAAAACGGTTCTTTGAATGGCTACCTCTGTTGTGGTAATATTTTCTTGCCTTATAATTAGGTTTGTTGTTATATTTATTTCTTGTTTTGGAAGGGTGGAACCTTTTGTTTTTAAATGTTGGTTTCACTGTTGTCTCTACTTGTAAAACTTTGCTACTTGTGTCACCACTTTCCCTGTCGTAGTTTTGTTTCTTGATCCAACAACCGGGTTTTCACAAAAGCTAAGTTAATAGAGTCTTCTGACAATGTTTCAATTGCTGTCACTATCCCATCATATGAAGGTGGCAATGTTAAGAGCAAATGAGCTACTTTACTCATCTCAGTTAAAGTAGCACCAGCTGAGGTTAACTCAATTAGCATCTCATCAAACTTAATAAAATGCTCGATCAAAGGGGTATCTTGTTGAAATTTAAAACTCAGCAATTTCTTTTGCACTGCAAGTTGCGTAGCTAAGCTCTTACGTTCGTAAATTGTGTCTAGCTTTCATAATATTTCCCGAGCAGTGTCTTCTTCGGTAATCATGCCGATCATTACATCACTTAAATATTCAATAATACATCCTTTTGCCGTTAATTCCATTTGTTGCCAATTTTCAGGTAGTGCAGCAGGTGGATTTTCGGCTAGTACAAGTGATGCACCCTCTTCAGCAATTAGGGCTTTGATGCGAAATTTCCATATCGAATAGTTAGTTCCATTGAATGAGGTAATATTGCGTCGTATCTTTTTACTGTTCTCCATTTTCACGCATTAAGCACTAACCACGACTTTATAATATATTTAAGTTCGTTTCCAACAAAGTCTTATTAACAAAAACACAATTTACACAAAAGTTTTTACTTAATGTCTCCTCACTTATTTCGCGAACATACGTTCTGGGCCCATAACCTATTAAAGGATATGGGTAGAACAAAAACACAAAGCTTTAAGAAATAACTATTCTTTTATTATATTGAGAAAGCTGCATACACGGCGAGAGCAGAAAAAGGAATCATAAGAAATAATATCATACATATTAACTTTTGCTTACGTAAATAAAGATTGAGGCTCGGATGTTTACCGAAGTTTTAAATAACAGAACGATAGACTAAAAGCTATGACCATATAAATTAAAATATAATGTGTCAGTTTTGTAAACTATTTACCACTCTCAATACAACCTTTTTCCACACACCCAACGGTACTTCATGAGAGATTAAGGGCTCCCTTTGATTACAATTACTATTAGACAAACAAATTTCACATGATTCTATTAAGTTCTCAATGTCCGTATTCATTGACGGCCAAAATATTAATTGTTTTGCATTTAATTTAGTTTTTACTTTCCCTGAATGTGCTAAGTGTAACCTTGCTAACATTTCTTTTCTTAAAGCTTTTGGAATTAATATTCTATCATTTTTAAAAATTATGCCTCTTGCTTGAAAGAGTTCATCGCGATAAGGCCAATAAATTTTAAATTAGTCCTTTAACTGTTTTTTATTTTTTGGAAATCCGTTTGTAATTAATTCAATTAATCCTTGTAAATGAATATCTTGCGTTGTGGTCTCTTTTATTTCTTGAAATTTTTCTGAACTTACAGGTAAATTATTAGTTACAAATAATAAATGATTTTCTATTTCAGTGCATTTTTCCTCAAAATTTTCATCAAAACTGTCTTGATATGCCCTACTTAAGGCATCTGCCAAGATTAGCTTTTTTCCCGGTACATAAATTATATTAAAGGTATATGGTTGTAACATTAGTAACATTCGTTGCAGTCTCATAGGTGCAGTCATTAAAGGTTTATTAAAAATGTTAATTAGAGGCTTATGGTCTGTTTCGATTGTTACATCTTTTCGTCCATATATGTAATTATAAAATTTTGTGCAAGCATGAAAAATGGAAAGTAATTCTTTCTCTATTTGTGCTTATTTTTGTTGCGTCGGAGTGAAAGTCTTTGATGCATATGAAACTGGTGCACTGTCTTGTAATAGAATTGATCCACAACCACTTTTAGAGGCATCGCAAGATATTACTATAGGTAATTCCGAGGAATAAAATTGCAAAATTGGTGCGGACATGAGCAATGATTTTAATGTTTCAAACGAATTTTGTTGCATTTCGCCCCAATAAAAAGGTACACCCTTTTTGACTAAGGATCTCAGTGGCTCAGTTACTTCAGAGAAATTTGGTATGAACCTACTGACATAATTTACAATTCCTAAAAATCTTTCGATATCTTTAGCACATTCAGGTTTTCGCATATTTTTTATAGCTTCTACTTTTTTATTGTCTATTTCCAAACCCTTATTTGATATATTAAAACCCATATATTTAACAGAATCAACACAAAAGTTACATTTATTTTTATTAAACTTTACATTATTTTGCCTAGCTATCTCAAACAATTTTTTTAATTTCTGTTTGTGTTCCTCCAAGGTATTTGAATATACAAGAATATCATCCACATACATCCCTATGCCTTCCACTCCTTCAAAAATTTCCCTTAATTTTTTCATAAATACTTCTGAGGCAGAGCTTATTCCATAAGGTAACCTCAAAAAACAACATCGACCCCAAGGTGTATTAAAAGTTGTTAATTTGCTACTTTTCTCGTTTAATTTTATTTGCCAAAACCCATTACTACAGTCTAGAACGGAAAAATATTTCGCGTCTTTAAGATTGCTTATTATATCATCTAAGTTTGGAATATAAAAATGTTCTCGCTTTATTGCTTTGTTTAAATCTTTCGGATCTATACAGAGGCGTATATCATTATTAGGTTTTTTAACAATCACTAAACTATTTACCCAATCTGTAGGTTCGTTGACCTTCCTGATGATTTGGTCTTTTTCGAGTTCTTGTAGCTTGTCCTTGAGTTGTTGATGGAGGGCATAGGGTGTCTTCCTCTGAGGATGAATTCTTGGAGGGACACTCATCAATTTCAATATTATGGGTTCCTGGGAGGCAACCCAATCCCTGAAATACATCATTGAATTTATTAATTAAGTGTTTACAACTATCATTTTGTGAAATGTTATTTATTTCCGAATTTACATCAGGGTTTCTTTTAATTAAATTTAATTTCTCACACGAACTTCCATCCAAGATAGGTGGTTTCGTTGTATCAACTACATTAAATCGAACTATGACACAGCTATTTTTTACATTACACCGCTTAACTTTGAGTGAAATTGTACCTAACGATTGAATTTTACCATTATTGTACCCTACCAAATTTAAATCTGGCTCATTTAATTGTTCCATGGGAATGTTTAATTTAAGAAATTGATGATACGGTAATATTGATGTATCAGCTCCGGTATCTAACCTAAATTGAATTTTAATTTTATTGTTTATGTATAATTTTTCAAGCCATTTTTTACTTTGACATTGTGCATTGTTGTCGCTATAGTTGGGGTCAAGCAAATATTTGACGCGTGACACTTCCATATTGTCATGGGTGTCAAATACGGCAGGCCACTCATATAAAAGTTACTAATGGCTAATTTATATTATAATAATTACCACCCACTCGAAGTATTTGTATCTTTATCCTTTTATATGACTAAAAAGAGATATACATAATTCTCGTCGATTTGGTCAAATCATATGGGCTGCAGATCCGCATTTTATTTATTCCAAAACGAGTGATGTCGTTGTCTTGTTGACATTCTGTATTTGGTTTTGGATTTTGAGTATTTAAATCATTTTATTGCCTTTTTATAGTGTTCTATTGTCTTTATTTGTGTAGTGTTTCCCAGCAATAATTTTCTGCAAAGGTTTATAAATAACAATATTCGTCAGTCCGGCCCTGACTAAGTATCAGCTGTAATAAAGTTGGTGAAATCGAAATAACCTAGTATTGGACAAATATGACAAGATGGAAGTGTCACGCGTCAAATATTTGCTTGACCCCAACTATATCTGATAAGTTAAAGATAGAAAAATCGTCAGAATTCGAATGGATCCCTTCAGGTATCTTTTTTTGTATCGTATTTACATGCCTTTGTTTACATACTTTGGCAAAGTGATTCAATTTTTTACAGTTCGTGCATTGTTTGCCAAAGGCAGGACAGCAATTAATTTTATGGTTTAATCCGCATTTGAAACAATTTTTTATGAGTTTAGAATTAAAATTATGACTAGTACTTAACTTAAAATCTCTGTTGTTGTTGTCCTGACGGCCATGTAGAAACTTTTTGTGGGCGTATCTTGAATTCGACGTTGACGGTTGCTGTCTGTCACTTGCACGTCCATTTTGAATTTTCCCGCTTCTTCCTTGGACCACATGGATTTCATGGTTTTGCGAACCCATTTTATCCCCTTCTATGATTTCTAGTCTTCTTGATGCTAATTCGGCGGCTCTGCATATCTCTTGGGCTCTGCTGAGGGCTATATCTGGTTCCCTCAACAGTCTGTCCTTCATGGCTGTATCGGTGATGCCCAAAATCAGTCTATCTCTGATAAGGCTATCTGTTAGGGTTGAAAATTCACATGTACTTGCTAACTGTCTGAGCTCTGTCACATATAAATCGTAGCTTTCAGCGATTTCTTTATTTCTTGTGAAGAAAAGGTACCTTTCGTATGTTACATTCTTCGTCATCAGATACAACCCCAGAGCAATGTAAGCCTTGTAGAAGGCAGTGTGAGGAATTTACAAACACCAGCACGGAAGAAATAAACATTGAAAAGAAAAATAGCAGTAATATGAGGGAAAATCAAACGCTTTCAGAGGGAATGCTTGAAAAACTTTTCTCAACCTTAGATGTAATTGCTGAAGTGATGGATAAAGAAAAAGATAACAATGGAAACATAAGCCTCCCAAGAAAAGATCAGAAAGATGTAAAACAAGCACATATAGAAATCTGTAAGTTTTTTACATTTGTAGTTTTTAGAATAGCAGAAACAGAAAAAGAGAATATAGTACTAAAGAACAAATTACAACAAACATATGATAAACCTAAGGCTCAAGAAGATATCCTAGAAAACAGGCAAAACCCCACAAGGACATATGCAAGTATTACAAAAAACAATGAAAACAGTACCGAAAACGAATCTCAAAACTCTCAAAAAGAAAAATGGATAACACCGAAAACCACAAAAAAACATGAAACGATAATTAGAATAGACAACATAAATGACCCGAAAGAAACCATAACAAAACTTAGACAGCAAATCAATATCAAAGAAATTGGAAAAGGCTTCAAAAACATAAAACAAACAAAAAATGGTGCAGTTATCATAGAAAGCCATGACAAGGAACAACAAAATAAACTAAAGACAGCAATAAATAATATTGACAACATAAAATATAAAGAAAACAACACAACTGACCCTATGTTCATGATAACGGGCGTCGGGAAAGGCTTCTCAGATAGTGAGTTTGTTGAAGAGCTTGAAAGACTAAATGAGGATATTGTTAAAGAACTTCAAACTGGTATCCAGAATAAAATCAAAATAGTGACAAAAAGGAAATGTAGAAACCCAGAGAAAGAAAATTGGATTCTACAAGCACCAGCAAAAATAACAAAATTGTTTTTGAAGAAAGGTACTATTTATTTTGACTTGGTAACGCTACATGTACAGGAACATATAAATCTTGCCTTTTGTTTTAAATGTTCAGGTTTTGAACACACTGCAAAATACTGCACACAAATAGAATGCTGTCATAAATGTGGAGAGCAACATGAAGCAAAGGAGTGCACTGCGACAATCCTTAATTGTCCAAATTGTCAAAAAATGAAGTACACAGACATTCAACACTCAGCAAGAGATGCAAACTGCCCAGTATACAAACGAAGACTTGCAAGATTCAGAACTAACATAAATTACAGCTAAAATTTTTTATAGATAAACAACAGCAACAAAACCAAAAAGCAGGAAATAAGCATACAAACGCAGCAAACAGAGAAATTACAAGTATCATTCACCAAAACGTCCAGTCACTCGGTAACGCAGTTGATGGAATAAATGAACTTTTAAAGGGGAGCAGTGAATGCAATTTCTTATGCATTACAGAGCACTGGAAGTCGGCAGAGGAACTTAAATACCTATCAATAAAAAATTTTAAATTGGGAGCATGTTACTGTCGTGAATCTGGTCAGCATGGAGGTAGTGCAGTCTATGTGCACAGAAAAATTAAATATCATACAAGAACTAAAATTAACAAGCTCTCAGTTAAAAATGAATTTGAGTATGCGGCTGTAGAATGCGATTTAAATGGGTTTCAAATCATAATAATATGTGTATATAGACCACCATCTGGAGATATAAACAGTTTTTTGGACAGTTTTGAATCGTTGTTGACAAGGATTATCATCGAACATAAAAAAATTATAATTGCAGGCGACTTTAATATAGAAATGCTTAGAGAAAGCAGTCATAAAGTCAACTTTCTGTCGTTGTTACAATCTTTTAACTTGTATCAGTCAATATTCATAAATACTAGAATAACACATAACTCAGCCTCTTGTATAGATAATATTTTCCTAAACTATGACTTTATAGATAGTAGGGTTCTAGACACGTTCATCTCTGACCATACTGCTCAAAAAGTAACCTTTCATTTGGAAAAGTCATTTGAAAATAAATTACAGTACAGAAGGACTTTCTCAGATGAAAACAAGGTGTTATTTATCAAGTGTTTAAAAGAACAAAACTGGCTTCAAGTATATGAAGCTAAAAATGATAATGTAAATACTCAATGGAATATGTTTCTCAATTACTTTTCAAACATTTTTTATCAGCATTTTCCCTTAAAATTAATTAATATAAACCAAAAAAAGAAATCAGTTAATAATCCAAAAATTAAAGAGTGCAAGAATAAATTAGATGTTCTTTTGACATTATCTAGATTCAATAATAATTTAAGGAACAATACAAAAAGACCAAAAGGGAATATGATAATCTATTGAGAGCAGTAAGATCAGAGAAGTACGAAAAGCGATTAAAATTGGCGGATAATAAGACGAAATGTATGCGGAACATATGTACCGAAATAACTGGAAGTAGCGTGAAAAATAATGATATTGGAATTAAAGGCACACCTGAAGAGATATCCGATCGATATAATAAGCACATGGTGTCAATAGTTGCTGAACTAGTTAAAAATTTACCAGTGCAACCGATAAATTGTAAAATTAAGGAAAACAATCAGTCGTTGCTTATGAGACCAATATCTACCACTGAACTTTGCGACTTGGCTAATAAAATTAAAAATAAACACAGTTCTGGTATAGATGAAATACCCACTAGCATTGTCACACTGGCGATTCCTATAATTAAGGAAATTCTTTGCTATCTCATAAACAATTCATTCAAACGAGGTATTTTTCCGAACCAACTCAAGATATCTTTAATAAAACCCATATTTAAAAAAGGAGATCCAGAAATCATGGATAATTATAGACCTATAAGCATTCTGCCATCATTTTCGAAGATTTTTGAACTTTCAATGTGCCATCGCCTTTTAGACTTTTTAAATAAATGCAACCTACTTAATAGTATACAACATGGATATCTGCCCAACAAATCAACACAAACTGCCATTTTTCAATTCACAAAACACATAATAGATCTCATAGAAAATGGAGAGTTGGCTATGGAAATATGCCTGGACTTATCCAAAGCATATGACTGTATTGATCCAAAATTACTATTACAGAAATTAGAATTATATGGTGTAAGAGGCAGGGCCCTTAAATTATTTGAGTCTTATCTTTCAGGGAGATATCGAAGGGTGAAGATAGCAAAGAATGGACAAAGTTCTTCATCCGATTTGATGGAAAATAAACTAGGAATTGCTCAGGGCAGTATTGCAGGGCCAATGTTGTTTGTGATATTTCTTAACGACTTGCACTCCATAGCAGATTTTAATGAAAACATAACATGTTATGCAGACGATACAAATCTTATCACTGGGACGAAAAATATGGGAGAATTAATGGTTATGGGAAAATCTTTATTTAACAAAGCTAACATCTGGTTTTCAGAAAATAAATTAATACTAAACAGCAACAAAACAAATGTGTTACTTTTTAGAACAAAAATGTCACAGGTAGATAAGCCAAATATAATATCATTTGGGGAATCCGAGGTAGAGATTGTCGAACAAACTAAGTTTCTTGGGATTTACTTGGATGAATTCTTAAACTGGTCATATCATATAAACATATTAATAAAAAAGTTAAATTCAATTTGCTATGGCGTTAGGGTTGTTGGGTGGTATCTGAATGAAAAGAGTCTAAAAACAATATATTATGCGAATTTCGAATCAATAATGAAGTACGGCATAATTTTCTGGGGTAGCAATAGCCTAATAGAAAAAGTATTTGTGATTCAAAAACGAGCAGTAAGAATTGTAAAAAGAATGGGTTATAACGAAAGCTGCAGAACTGTTTTTAAATCATGTGGACTCTTAACTGTGTATGGTGTTTATATTTACGAATGTTTGATCTTTTTCTTCAAAAACAGAAATCTCTTTCAGCTAGAAACATTTCATATATATAACACAAGGACTTTAAATGTAAACTACCCTATTCACAGACTAACCCTAACCGAGAAAAATCCACGATATATGTGTTTAAAATTCTTTAATAACTTACCAGGACATATAAAATGTATAAACACATTAAAATCTTTTAAAATCACTGTGAAAAGAATGTTAGTTGAAATGGAACCTTATTCTATACACGATTATTTGAGGTAATAAAAGTTATAGGTATAGGTTGTAGAATGTATACTTTTGTAAGATTAGCCAAGTAAGTATATTTTTATTGACGCCATTTGCTTTTTGTGTACGAGTTTATGTATGTATTCTTGTACAGGGTTATCCAACCAAGACTGGACAAGGCGATTTTTTGACTTTTCCTGTACTTTTATAAAAAAACTGAAATAGCCATCCTTAGTCATTTTCTCCCGCGAATTCGAATATCTTCAGCAAAAAACAATTGAACATCAAACAAAAGTACTAGGGGTCACTTTGATATTTTTTTAAATGGGATGCCGTATTTTTAATGAGCTTATCCGATTTCTCATATAAATTTTGATCTAAAATGTTGGATTTTTAATTCAAAAACGCCTTTTTTCTTCAGTTTTAAATTCGGAAAATATTCGTCTACCGTAAGATTAATACCTGATAGATGGATACCCGTTTCACCTGCTCACCCTTTAACCTGCTTTAAAGCGTCCGTCAGTTAGACAAAATAATCAAGTTTCAAATTTCTATATATTTTTCACGAATTAATTACAAATTTAGTAGTTTTTGCAAATCTATTATTGCTTACGTATAAAAAAAGTATGACATATTAGAAAAAACTATGAACTAAAGTGAATAACTTTAATCTCAATAATATAATTGTTCTATGTGTCCTCCATTATTTTCAAAACATGACCGATGCCCCCTTTTCAATCTCTCCAAAGAATCTCTTACAATATTTTGGTCCTGGTTAAGTCTATTAATTTCATTTATAATTTTTTGCTGAATGTCCTCCAGACTTCTGTTGGGTCGTTGATAAACTACATTTTTTAAATGACCCCATAAAAATGTATCCATTGGCGTGATATCGGGGCTATTTGGTGGCCAATGAATTGTTCCGTTACGGCCAATCCACTGATTGTAACGCTCGTTTAGGTATGTTACCACTTCTCGAACTGCATGAGGCGGAGCACCATCCTGCTGCCAAATGATATTGTTGTAGGCTTGCAATGGCAACCTTTCCAAGAAATCCTCGATATCGTTATGAAGAAAATGGAGGTATCTTTGGCCTGTTAAAGAGCCACGATAAAATAGTGGTCCAATAATTCGATTTTCTAACATCCCACACCAAACATTAAGTGAGCTCCAACCTTGAAACTTTATCATTTCATATCTATGAGGGTTAACTGCTGCCCAGTATCTTGTATTTTTCCGATTGTATACCCCCGATGTTGTAAATGACGCTTCGTCACTCCATAGAATTTTATTATATAAATTATAATCTTCGTCTTGCTCTTTCATCAGCATTGAAGCAACAAATCGAAATCGCAGTTCTTTTTGAAGCTGTGTTAAGTATTGAACGGGAAGGATGCAATATGGTTTTAGACCACATTTTTTTAAAGTTCTGTGAACTGTTCCATAGCTTACTCTCCGGAGCCCTGGACCATACCTTACTTCGCGTACCGCTTGCGGAATAGAACTCTTCGGATTTATAGTAAAATATTGAACAATAGCTCAATCCCTTATATTCCGTCTTTTCATCTTTCTTGGCTTATCTTTCAATTCAATTCAATGTCTTACTTTCTTCAAATAGGGTCTTAATTCTGAGAATTGTATCCACTGAAATGTGTCTCTGGAAACTCTCAAAAAATGTTCTTTGTGTTTGTCGAGCATTCTCTCCACTTTTGTAATATAATTTTATTACATTTAGCCGTTCTTCTAAAGAATATTTCATTATTTGTAATTAATTCGTGAAAAATATATAGAAATTTGAAACTTGATTATTTTGTCTAACTGACGGACGCTTTAAAGCAGGTTAAAGGGTGAACAGGTGAAACGGGTATCCATCTATCAGGTATTAATCTTACGGTAGACGAACATTTTCCGAATTTAAAACTGAAGAAAAAAGGCGTTTTTGAATTAAAAATCCAACATTTTAGATCAAAATTTATATGAGAAATCGGATAAGCTCATTAAAAATACGGCATCCCATTTAAAAAAATATCAAAGTGACCCCTAGTACTTTTGTTTGATGTTCAATTGTTTTTTGCTGAAGATATTCGAATTCGCGGGAGAAAATGCCTTAAGATGGCTATTTCAGTTTTTTTATAAAAGTACAGGAAAAGTCAAAAAATCGCCTTGTCTAGTCTTGGTTGGATAACCCTGTACATAATTAGAAATAAAGATTATTATTATTATTATTATTATTATTATTATTATTATTATTATTATTATTATTATTATTATCATTATCATTATCATTATCATTATCATTATCATTATCATTATCATTATCATTATCATTATCATTATCATTATCATTATCATTATCATTATCATTATCATTATCATTATCATTATCATTATCATTATCATTATTATCATTATCATTATCATTATCATTATCATTATCATTATCATTATCATTATCATTATCATTATCATTATCATTATCATTATCATTATCATTATGATTATGATTATGATTATGATTATGATTATGATTATGATTATGATTATGATTATGATTATGATTATGATTATGATTATGATTATGATTATGATTATGATTATGATTATGATTATGATTATGATTATGATTATGATTATTATGATTATGATTATGATTAAGATTATTATGATTATGATTATGATTATGATTATTATTATTATTATTATTATTATTATGATGATTATTATTATTATTATGATTATGATTATGATTATGATGATTATGATTATGATGATTATGATTATGATGATTATGATTATGATTATGATTATGATTATGATTATTATTATGATTATGATTATGATTATGATTATGATTATGATTATTATTATTATTATTATTATTATTATTATTATTATTATTATTATTTATTATTATTATTAACAAGGCTGTGAGAAAGGGCCGATTATATACTAGAAAAAATTTTAATAAATTTGTGCATGCTTGTTCATGTGTCGACTGGCAGAATGTTTTGAATTCTCATCACCCCCTCAGGAATTTCATAAAACCATGGCTTCAATCTTTAATACCTCATTCCCCATAAAAAATTTAAAAACCAAAAAGAGTAAATAATGGTTTTCACGGGGGTTAAAAGTTTCATAAAAAAATATGTACTCACTGCATGTATTTAGAAAGTATTTTTTAATCAATGATTTTTTTATTTCCTACTATAATAAATATCGAAAGGTATATCGAGCTACCATACTGAAAGCCAAAAAATTGTTTTACATAAAAAGGATAGGCAGGGCTAAAAACAAACAAAGAGAATCGTGGAATATTGTAAATAGCTTAAGGGGAAAAAACAGTACTAACCCTGTGAATTCTGAATTAAATTCTAATGACTTAAATAAATTCTACTGTACTATTGGTCAATTGTTACCTGGTGCTGCCTCTACTGTCAATCCAATCTCATATTTACATAGGGTGTCCTTGCCTGAGTCTTTCTTTCTCAAGCCTACCGATGTAGAGGAATTAAGGGGTATCTTTAAACAAATAAAAAATAAATCTCTGCAGGCTATGACGAGTTATCAATAAAAGTATTCTCTGAGCTACCTCTTGACACTCTGCAGGTGCTGTCTGAGGCTATAAACAGATCTTTTGAACAGGGTGACTTTCCTACTTGCCTGAGAAAGGCCTTAGTTCTTCCCCTTTTTAAGGGACGAGATCCGAATTTATCATCTAATTTTCGCTCCATTTCCCTCCTGCCTACATTATCAAAAATAATTGAAAAAATTGTGAGTCGAGCTCAAGATTTTTTAATCAAACATAAAGTTTTGTGTGTGGAACAGTTTGGTTTCCAATCATCAAAGGGCACAAATGACGCCATTTTTGTGTTTTTGGAAAGCCTTTGTTTACAGCTCAACAATGGTGACGTTGCAGCAGCGGCGTTTTGTGATTTGTCCAAAGCTTTTGACTGTGTTGATCACGGGACGCTGCTGTGCAAACTTGAGACTTATGGTTTTAGGGGTAGAAGTTTGGACTGGTTTCGCTCGTATTTGTCTTGTCGCAGTCAAAGGGTAACCTTGAATAGTGAATTCTCAAATGAATGTCAATTGCAGACCGGTGTTCCGCAGGGCTCTGTATTGGGTCCCTTATTGTTTCTGTTGTATGTTAATGATTTGTCATTTATCCCAATAAGCGGCAAATTTACTATATTTGCAGATGACATCACTATCCTTTGGCATCATAAAGACAGATCTATAATGCAAAATTGTATCTTAAATGACTTGAAAATGCTAAAAGAGTGGTGCGATACAAACTCTCTCTCACTGAATATTTCGAAAACAAATATAATGTCATTGAATCATAGTTAAATGTAAATATATATAAAAAAAATATATAAAAATAAATATAATGTCGTTTAAGTGTGACTTGGATCAGGTTCTTTTGGATAAAAGTATAGTAAATAATTGTATAGAAACTAGATTCTTGGGATTGTACATTGATAAAAGGTTAAAGTTTGAAAAACATATATTACAGTTAAATAAGAAGCTCGCAGCAAACTGTTATGCTATCAGAATAATTTCGAATAACTTGGATTTTGCAACTTCATGAGACGCATATTTCTCATTGATTGAATCTCACTTGAGGTATGGGATTTGTTTTTGGGGCAACTGTTCTCAGGGCTTGCTTACTAGTGTTTTTATTCTTCAGAAGAGGGCGTTAAGATATATGTGCAAGGCTAAAGCTAGAACGTCATGTAAACCTTTGTTTTTGGCACAAAGAGTCCTACCACTAACTTGTATTTACATCTTAGAAACGGCTTGTCTAGTAAAAGAGAAATTTCAAGCAGACATAAACAATGAATCAATGCATTTTACTAGGCAAAGCACTACGATATCTCTCCCCATACCCTCTTCTACTATGACTAAAAAATCTGTTATTTATGATAGTAAAAGGATATTTAACCATTTACCGCACACCTTGAGAGTAATAAATAAATAATGCTAAAAGGTTCAGGAGGGAACTAAAAGGAATATTGGTGGGAAAGGCGTATTACACATTAAATGAATTCCTGGGTAACACACTTTAAAAGCTGTGAGTCGGTTGGTTGTGTCGAATTCAGATTTTACTTTGATTCATCAAACTACAGATATATCTAAGTTGGGTAGGTGGGTACTTGATTATCCTTATAGGGAGCTGTCTCTATACTAGCTTTGTCAACAAATTTGATTATTGTTTATTGTATTTTGTTTTGTTTCTGTATTTCCGCGTTATTGTCCGACTTAAATTACTACTTTGTTGACGTTGATTTTTGTATGTGTATTGTATATTTTACTTATTTATGACTATGCTTGTAAGAAACTTAGGTTTAGCGATTTAACTTTGTCAACAAATACCATGTATTTAGACAATAAAGTATGATTGATTGATTGATAGGCTAAAAAACGACTTACTTCAAAAAACTGTTATAGCCTTAACGAATTATTTTTGTAATCTGTTGTAATTTTAAGTTCTTTTACGTTTTTTCCAATTATTGTGAATGTGCCTATGCCTATTACTTTTATATTGGAGAAATGAAATATATTATTATTAGTATCATCATTTTGCACAACATCCATTTTTCCCGAATTTTTATAATTTCCTTGCTCAAAACCAAAACACAATTCAAGAAATAGAAATATACTTTAATTTGTTGATGATACCTACTGCTCATATCAGATAATAATTCAATCCAATTTGCCATATAAACCCTACAACATAGAGGGTAGGAGACTTAAAGCCAACCCCATAAAATCACAACTAATTATTTTTAACCTATTTAACCACAATTCCTCTATGCAATCACCCAACCACCATAACAAATAATCCATTCAAAATCAAATGTAAAATATCTTAAAAAAAACAATAGATCATAAATTAAAAAAACTTAAACATGTAGACAATACACGGCAGGATATACACTGTCACGATACCCGGACAAAGAGTAATCTGGTACCCAGATACCACAGATTGAAAAGGTGTCAGGACGGTCCAAGTTAGTTAGACTATTCGTTTTCTTAATACAATATTTTGTAAAATAAAGGATTTTTACCAATTTCCTTGTTTAAACGCAATGTTAAAAAATTGTTGATCAGGGGTGCCTTTTTTTCTATTGAAGAGTTTGAAAAGTTCTTAAAATCTATTCTTTAACTATAATTTTAACGTGTTGCCTATTTGTTAGCAAATTGTAAATTGTCATTATTTTTTACCGAAGGTATAGTGTAAATATTTTACTTTCCTATTATGTAATTATAAGTATTTATTTTGTTTTTATTATTTTATTGATTTTAATCTTATTCACATGACTTGTGTAAGTACAATATTGTATGGAAACACCAATAATTAATAAATAAAATAAATTAAAAATAAAATTTAAACCATCTTTTAAAGAATTTAATTCAAATTTTAATATGCTGTAAATCATCTTCTTAATTCGAGATTATTTTAATTCAAATTTTAATATGTTGTAAATTGTCCTCTTAATTAATGATTAGTTTAGTTCAAATATTAATATGTCTGTAAACTGTCTTCTTAATTGGTGACTATTTTAATTCAAATCTTAATATGTTGTAAATTGTCCTAATTCATTATACTTTGGAAGTAGGTTTAAGTGAATTTAGCTATAACAAAAGTTTTATTATATATATTGTATCTGTTGACGTGTGTAACATATTTCTTTTTGTGACTTGGCATTAATAAATTATTGATTGATTGATTGATTGAATATTAAAAAATTGATGGCCTATTGTAATGTATATCTAGTTATTTCTTTATTTATTTATTAGTAGCCATAGACTTAAAATCAATAATTTGGATATCTGGGAGTGTTATTAACCAAAAATAATGAAGAAGATACAGAGATACAGCTGGGTAGAGGAGGTTAAGCAGTGCGCGTCTATTAAAAATGATAAAATCAAGTAGTGTCAAGAAAAACAAAATTTAGGATATTCATAGGGCAGTAATAACTGATGTTGCCCGCTCGATTCCACCTAGAGCAGTACATGGTAAAAATAGACGTCCAACCACTGCACCTCACCCGTACGTGGTTCAGCTTAGTGTTCTTCCAACGACGCTGTTCAAAAATTCCTTCATCAGGAGAACGTCATCACTCTGGAACAACCTACCTGAGGTGTTCCCTAACTAGTATAATATCCAAAGATTCAAGACCACCGTGAATTACTTCCTGGCGCATATACATCACTCGCAGAACTTCATAAAGCATTTATCTTGCAGTGCTGTGCCTGTTTATTAAAAAAATAGCTTTGGTGTTCGGTTATGGGTAAGAGTCATTAAAGGACAAAATATTCTTAAATTTACCCAAGGAACCCTTAAATTTGTTGCCGTGTGTTGAGTAAACACATTGCGTAGGGTGCCAACCTTGTTTAAAACAATACGGGGTGTTACTTAATGGCTTGTACTTATCAAAAAGTTCATATAAACATTTTATGTTCTAAAATACTTGCTGATCGCTCGATATACAAGGTGCTAACGTTTACATATGGCTTGCAAATACCTACATATTATTTTTGAAATATTTGTTTTGTTTTTTTAACATCGGCCATGTAGTAATTAATATTTTACTTATTTTCTTTAAAAATGTAGATCTTACGACTAACACAGGCTCTTTTTTGTTTAGAATTGAATGGTAGCTATTTGTAAAATAATTGTTTTGAAACAATAATTGGGAAACATTTTTTTGGTTCAAATTGTATTGGACTATAATACCCTTCTAGTAAAACAAAAAAAAATTAAGGTTCAGAAAGAAATATGGCCCAGTAGATTACCTCACGTCCCTTACTTTTATTATGGTGCTGCAAATATCTGCAGCAAAGAACAAGCATCCTATCCTTAATATATTCTTATGTTTGATATGTTTTTACAGATTGATTGTCGACAAAATTGACAACAACAATGATGGGGTTATATCACGTGAAGAATTAAAAGACTGGATTCGATATACTCAAAAACGATACATATCTGAAGATGTAGATCGCCAATGGAAACAACACAATTCTGATAATAACCCAAAAATTTCTTGGGAAAACTACGAGAGCAATGTATATGGATTTCTTCAACATGATACCAACGATGCTGGTGAAAACGACGAAGAAAAAACCTATAGAGCTATGTTAAAAAGAGACAAACGAAGGTGGTCAGCAGCAGATCAAGATGGCGACGGAAATTTAACAAAGGAGGAGTTTTCTGCATTTTTACATCCTGAAGAAGTTGATCATATGCGCTTAATTGTTGTACAAGAAACTATTGAAGATATTGATAAAGATGGCGACGAAAAGGTAGGTTAGTTGAGGTAATAAAATGAAATACATAATAAATTAATCTTGAGCTCTTAAGTTAGGCGATCTTTATAATTACAAAATATGGGCCCACCAAATTTAACGCAGCAAATTTTGGTACAAGTCTAATGTAAACAATACCTAGAGCTTTTATTTTAAGTGCTACAAAAAACTTTAAAATTGCGTAACAAAAAGCAACTAAACTAAATTCGTTTAAAAACAAAAGGGCTTAAAATTCTCGTTTTAAAAATATATATGTTTACTATAACTATTAAGTTTTGAAATATATCGTAAGTAACCATGGACCCATAGTAATCAAAAGATATGTGCCCATTTTGAAGACAAATTTGCATCCGAAATAAAATAATTAGAGATCGCACGATATGAGTGTTTATTGCCGATACGATATATCGGCCGATACCGATATTTACGTGCCAATTTATCGTATTGGCAAAGGCATATCTAAATAGTTCAGTGTTTAGTTTTTATCAGGGTCGGAAATTCATGACTTTTGTAAAAAAAAACAACAATTAAATCACTAAATTAATTCGTGCCAACCCTGGTTTTTTCAACATCGAATGTAAATAAATATATTACAAAATACGGTTCTCTACTGTGAACTGCCACGCTGTCATAGGTAATTAAAAAGTAATATAGAGAAAAAAGCAACTAATAAATTAAGAACGGCAATGAAAATAAACCCCTACTACTAGCTTACTGGCATGTTACTCTTCTACACAAAAATATATTTATTTTATTTTACTTGTTTTGCCGATATATAGGCAATTTTTCTGCCGATACAATATGATACCGATAATCTGCCAATATAACGATATCAATATCGGTATAGTGCGATCTCTAGAAATAATCAACAAGAAATGTATCTTTTGTTTACGTTTGTCAGCCCATCTCCATGGCTACGGCGATATATTTGGAATAAACATGAAATATTTTAAATTAAATATTACATTACAAAAGTTAAGTATTATATATTATCGTTTTCAAACAAAATTGGTAGTTGATTGGCAATCTTTCTTTTATATAATCATATAAGCTGATTTCTTAGTATTTGGTGTGTATGACTATTTTTATCCCTTTATGAATTGATGTAGGATCATGTCCTATGTTTTCTATAATTACATTTACTGACTTGGCTGCATTATATGTTATGACTGTATATAGTTTAAATACGCCTTTAGGATCGAAATTCCTGTGGAATTGGCATAAATGTACAAGAAAAAGTGTTGGTCACCAAAGGTTGACTTGCAACTAAAAACCATGTAATAAGTTCACATATTTTTATCCAAACAAATTTTTGTGTGGAAAAAGATTTGACATTTTATATTGCTTTTTAGAACCTTAAAGTTTTTGCGCTTTTTCTCTTAATCTTTTTAACACCGCAAGATCTGTAAAGTCAACATCACTACCCGCCAAATTACAAGGTTCAGTTAACTGCAATAAAACTAAAGGGTCGATCCCATGGTGTAGACAATAAATATTATGTAAAGTATAACGCTGGAGTAAAGGGTCGGACTACGGAAATTAAATAATTTTACTCGTATTAATTTAATGGAATGAAAAAAAAACTAAATATTATAAATTTTTAAATACTATTTATATTTATTTACATGTGTAATGTTATTCTATATCTGGTTCTGTTTTCCTGTCGCTATCCTCATTTAAATTAATTATAATAGGTTTAATTGTATCATGCCGAGTAACATAATAATTTTCTACAGTAATTACATGATGGATTGAATTTTTGCAACTTCCTGGGGGAATATCATTTTTTCTATTAATTCTACAACACCATAACTTAAAGTCGGAGAAGTATTTTCTGACCTAACAATTGATTTTAATTGATGCCACATGTGCTTTATGACATTAAAAATACAATAATTAAGTGAGAGCCGTAGCACAGTATGTCCCATTCCCATTTCCTTTGCCAATGCGTCACAAACATATACTTCTTTTTTTTATATAGAATGCCTTAAAAACTTCTAAAAGATCACTTTTTTATAACATTCTTCAAAATATATATTCGTTCGCTGCCATGTAGTTTTTAATCTCCAATTTCATATTATTTGAACGTGGAGCCTTATATAATTAGCGACAGTCTGAGGAAGGTTTGGTAAAAGACAGTTTTTGAAGCATTCTTCAAAAAGTTCTGTCGCTGTATCGTTATGGTAGTCCACGGAGAAGTCTTTAATAATCTTTGCAGAAAACCACAAGGCATTTGAGACCCAACCGTTTTCTGACCCGGCATGTAAAATGGTAATTATTTTGCCTTTATTTGACGGGGCTCTTGTTTTACACCTGCCGGAAGGATCGGTGTGTCATGCGTGTCAAACCATGTATCATTGAGGTAAATTATTGGACGATTTTAAGAACGATATTTTCTTATCAATGTTGTATACTCACGACACCATTTTTGATATCGCTGGGATTCCATAAGTACTTGCATTTTGTTAATTGTGCGATATCTGATTCCCATTTTTAACAAAACTCTCCAAAGGCTAGTGATGCTACCATAGACATATAATAAATATATGTCTATGGATGCTACAGCTTATTTGGGTTTCGTCATTACTGAGCCGTTACTTCAGAGTTTGTAATGTAGGTACGCTTTGCTCTTCGTACATGGTGTAGACTTTCCGCCTTATTAAGTCCTTGTCGGCTTCGTCGAGACATTTATTGGAACCGGCATCTTTACACTACTTTCTTAATTTGATGGGATTTGACACAATTCTTTTCACTATAACCAGAGGTATCTTAGTCAAATTACTAGTTTCACTCGCAGCAGCACTAGCGTTAAGTCCCATGTTAAGTAAAGAAATATAAACAGTTTTTACAATGTTCGTAGCATCGAGAGATGAATGCTTTTTCTTCACCGGAACATTTGAAGAAGCTCTGTCAATGATATTCCACGGACGCCACATAATGCCGTTTTATCCGTATAATATAATATTTCGTGAAATGATATTGCAATTCAACTGAACACTTCCCGTGAGAAATAGACTGACATTTAATCTCTTAAAATACCTGCCATAGGGGGATTTCTAAACATTTAAAATTCTTATTTTAATTTAACCTTACCTATAGAAACCATTATAATCCGGTCCCGAAAATGATACTGGGAATTTACGGGTATTTACGATCGCACTTGGCACCCAGTTTATTGCAGTCATTAAGTCACAACCATTTTTCGTGAAAAAATACTTTATAATAATAGTACATTATATACCTAGGTTGAGAAGTGAGCTATTACATAGCAGGCGCTTTCATAAACTGAGGCGGGAAGCGTTGAAGGATATAATTTGCGAGGTATGAAATGAATATGAAAAAAGTATTAAGGAACAGAGCAACCTTTTAAAAGAAAAAAATCGTGCTAGAGAGAAAAACACAATTAAAGAGGTCTCTTCTACTTGCGACACACACCAGAGCTTGAAATTGGAACAAGCTGAATTTGAGCGGAAAATAAATGAGCTTAACTTAACCAAAACCTGCACGAGGACCTTGTTAGGATCGGACAGGAGAGGGAAGAACTAAATGAAATAATAGAAGACTTTTAAAATGACACTAACATACAGTCCACACATGCTGATGTAAAACAAGTAAATACCCCAACTGTAAACTCTTAATTCGAATTCTGACTGTGAAGTTGACAAGTAGTTAATATAAACTAGACAGCAAGGACTAAAAGGAAACAGTATAAAAGTTCTTATTGTTTGTGATGAAAAATGGACCGTGGACTACATTATAGAAATATTGTAGTATGTGGAGACTAACGGACTTTCTGGATGCGAATAGCAAAATATACGACGTAATAAACTTGTTTTTGATGTACGGTTTGAAACCACATGTAAATAGATATACTAGAGTTACACCTGATTCACGATCTCAAATTGATAACATTTTCTCAAATATCAACGACACCGAAATATCATTGGCAATTCATGAAACGGATATATCGGATCATTACTCGCTTTTATTTGGTTTACATGCGAGAATCTGAAATATTACAGCGTAAAAGAAGGTTTATTATGAAAATCTTTATAATTTCAGGCAACACATTCTATCTGAAACCTGGGAAAGCGTTCATTTGACAAATGATGCGAATGAAAAGTATAATGCCTTCTTTGGTACATTTTTTTACTACTTTGACATTGATTTCCCACTGAACAAAGTAACAATAAAATCAAATCAAAATAAAAACTGAGTTACTCCGGAAATAAAAGTAATAATAATAATAATAATAATTTATAACTGCCCAAGGCTGAGAATGCTGCTTTCGGTTTTTGTCTGTAATTAAAATGAATTTGTAATCACCTTTTTGATCACCTGTATTTTAGATGCTTTTCACCATGTTGATCACCTGTAGTTTAGATGTTTTTCACCATAACCTGATCAATTAGATAATTATCATCATATTCTCATCACATTCATCATTTTGCATGTCTAATTATTAGAGTAGTGTATTGTGCTTTGTATCGAAAAACTTGCCATAAAATTTAATAAGTAATAAATATTGATAGTTTTTAAAACCAGAATCATCTTTGTTTATTGTGAATTGGCGCTTATGCTATATAAGTACTACCGCATTGTTCGACTTGCCACTAATTAAGTAGGTCACGCTCTTTTGATATTGGGGACACTTTTCAGTTTAGGATTGGTATAATCTTTATAAGGTAACTAGTTATCCAGATGTATGGAGGAGGTATAAGAATGAGGAAAAGATATACAGGGTGGCCATTTGAAAACGAAACAAAGCCAATTTTGGGCACCCCAGGTTTAAAAAAAAAACGCTCTGACCCGTCGATTTTTGATTATAAGGTTTGTCATTTTCGCCCCCTGAAAGTCAAACCCGTAGCGGGGGCGACAACTACCCCCAAAATTTGAAATGGAATGAGGGGTCGAGTGATACTTTGTTTTAAAGGTATTTTTATGTAGAGTATAACCCCAGAGTTTAACATCGCTACTATCTACCTAGCCTGTACAGTGGCTTACCAAAAGTACAAAAACAGGTTGTTTTTACCTTTTTTTATTACAAAAAAAGTTCCTACAAGTCAGTCCAGTAAATGCTGGAAATGCTGCCCCTGGGCCTCCATGCAATAGTACAGATTTTGTTCACAACGCTCTCGTATTTTTTAAAGCATCTGCGGGGTGATTTGACGACATTCATCAATTTATCCGTTGTTGTAGGTGTTCCCAAGATTTTGGCTGGGTGGCATTACTTTTAGTTTTTAAGTGGCCCCATAAAAAAAATATAACAGGCTTAGATCCGGAGAACGTAGGGACCACTCAATACTTCCTCTCCTTCCAATTCATTGTCCCGAAACGTTAGGTCCAAATAGTGACGAACAGTGAGTGCAAAGTGGGGTGACGCACCGTCTTGCTGGAATAATATTGATAAAATAAACTCTGGCACGAATCTACGATACCAAGAAAAACTGCCAACAACTCTTCTAACTTCTGTCACTGATTTAGGTTGTTTCAACTCCAGCATAGCTTTAACATTGTCAGGGTCTACTCTGAGACCACGTCTATCGACAACATAACCCAAGTATTTCATTTCTGGAAGACTTATTGACCAGTACACTCTTTTTTATAGCGAGATCACATAAAGAGAATTTTATTTGAATTAAATATTTTTGTTTATACTTGGATTAGTAACTCCTATGATGGTTCTTGACTAGGGAAGGGATCATTTCAGAGGGTTGTGATATGGACATATTTGGGGTATTATTTTTTGTTTGGGATATGTACATATTTGGATTTTACTAGTATTTAGGATTGTGATTATTATGTAATAAAGCTAACGCCATAGCTTACATAATAAGGGGCTCGATATTGAAGAGCAGGGATTAATACATTTTTTTGTTTGGGTTTTTACTAGTATCTAAGATTATAACTATTGTCTAACAGAGCTAACGCCATAGGTTACATAATAAGGGGGCTCGATATTACAGAGCAGGGATTAGTACTTATTTGGGATTTTACTACAACATTGAGTCATTGTTATGCAATAATGCTATCTGTCATGACTTACATAGTACAGTAAATAGTAATCGTACATTTTAGCTGCTTATTTTATATTTCGGTTAGGATACTGCATCAGCGGACTGCGGTCTGGTAACTGTAAACAAGGCGTGATCACGTGTTGTAGGCCTACATCCCTGAGTAGCGTATATTGATAGCACCCTGTATATTATTTGGTGTCACTCACAGTCGGTTTATTTATTTGACTTGTAGTCGCGTATCAATTTACCTACATAAATGTAAGTATCGCTGTAGTACTCCTGGCATCCATCGTTCTAACGTTGCTGGGTCATATCCTTAAATCTTCCTGTACTTTTCGACCGCAAGACTTGACTATACATTTATATTTCTACAGAAAAAAAGTAATCCTATCTGTGGAGTTTAACTTATTTCAATCACTAATTGTGTCAATTGGTCGAAGAACATAGGAATATGATCTGGTAAACGTTCTGTTCATTAATTCAAAATTTCACTATTATTTTAAAATCTTTTATTACAAATTTTAGACTTAACTAAACATCATACTATTTCAATACGAGGTCTATACCTATTTGGTTATCGATAGTCAATAATGTCAACCTGCATTTAAGCGACTAACATCTTATGACAAATAGATTCAATATACTGAGCGTTGTTGTTTTACATTACTATCCCCAACCTAGGTTAATATTTGAAGGTAAAGGAAATTAAGTGTAGGGCAGCTATAGGGTGATTCGCAGTTATCATTCATAACTATCGAACATCTCTTCCAGAGGCAAAGTGCACTACTTAACTGCGTGGCGCTCATAACCTTAGAACTTAACCCAGGCCCGTCTCCACTGTCTAAAAGCTGGCGGCCACTTTTGTCTCTGACAACAAAAACCTCTGCACTCGGTGTCTTGTTTTCCTTCCTTATTGGATCATCTAAATTAGCGTCACATAAATTATTCCATGTACTGATCGTCATTTTCAATCATTTCTACAAACGCTGGATAAATGGCGTTTTGTAATAATTCCAGATACATTTCACCTGTTGAATTGCCAGGTCAAAAGGGGGCCTACTATACGGTTACCAAAAATGCCAGCCCAAACATTTAGTGTTTCCAGATGTTGCGTATGGACCTTACGAAATATTCTGGAATTTGAATCAGACCAATAACGACAGTTGTGAGGATTCACCGAACCGTTTAGGAAAAAAGAGCATTCGTCAAAAAAATATACGTTGGAAGGAAAGTTCTGATCATTTATTGCCTGTTCACTCATAATTTCACAAAATTGCAATCGCCTAATCAAAATCGTCTTCGTTAAGTTCTTGTTCTTGTAAGGATGAAACTTGTGTTTTTATAATATCATTTGAATGCTGCTTCTTTTAACACCAGATGCTGTCGCCAGCTTTGGACTTGTCGATTTTGATGTTGATGGTTACACAGCAGTTCTATTAGCACATTCATTATTTGCAAAAAATAATGAAATGATTTGCACCCTTTTAGCAATTAAGTAAACCATTATCATTTTTATGCCGGTTCTGTAACAAAATTAACTAAACCTTACTACTTTACCTCGACCGAAGGATATGATCTGTAACAATAATTGAAGGCTACAGGAATAAAACTAAAATTGTCAAAAAAGCAAAGTTTTACACCAGCAAATGCTATTTATCGATGTCATGTTTTGTAATAATAAAAGGTAAAAACAACCTGTTTTTGTACTTTGGGTGAGCCACTGTACAGGCTAGGTAGACAGTAGCTATGTTAAACTCTGGGGTCTCTACATAAAAATACCTTTAAAACAAAGTATCACTGGACCCCCATTGCATTTAAAATTATTGGGGTAGTTGTCGCCCCGCTAGGGGTTTGACTTTCAGGGGGCGAAAATGCCAAATAAATGTTTCCCCTTATAATCAAAAATCGACGGTCTGAGCGTTTTTTTTTAAATAACCTGGGGTGCCCTAAATTGGCTTTGTTTTGTTTTCAAATGGCCACCCTGTAGAGGAAATTTATTAAGGACGTAAAAATTAGTCATAATGAAAATAAAATAATTAACTCCCAAAATAGAACAAAAACAACATGGAATATCTTTGAGAATCTACGGGCTCTAATAGTTGGGAGAATAGTAGACTTGTGTTGTCTGACGGCTATCAGCGGAAGGTTGAGGACCTTGCTGATGTTGCTGAAATATTTAACTCTAAATTTAGGGTGTCGTGATATGTCTGACCTAAGTACTTCTGATTTGAATAGGGTTAGGTCATATATGGCTGGTACAAACTTGGACTTCTTTCTTTTTTCCACTGACTTCACTGAAATTCAAATAATAATAATGAAGTTACCACCAAAGCATTCTACCGGACTGGACGAAATACCTACAAATGTAGTTAGGTCCGTCTCTGATATTATATATCATCCGTTATCCTTTGTGTTAGGTAATAAATGCTTGTTTTGGCCACGAAAATTTTCCGGAGAAACTTAAGGAGGCTAAACTGGTGCCCATACATAAGAAGGGAGAAAAAACTGATCGAAACAACTATATACCAATATCTTTGCTGTCAGTGTTTTTAAAGGTTGTAGAGCGAGTGGCA
Organism: Polydrusus tereticollis; assembly: GCA_963920685.1. Classification (NCBI taxonomy): domain Eukaryota; kingdom Metazoa; phylum Arthropoda; class Insecta; order Coleoptera; family Curculionidae; genus Polydrusus; species Polydrusus tereticollis. The sequence goes on along the minus strand of OY987331.1, from coordinate 78,555,058 downwards.
TACGTCAGATTGCTTGCTTACTTTGTCAGGGGTCACGTGTTCTCTGCGAGTCAGTACGGATTTTTATCCGACTTATCAACGACTGACGCTATAATTTGATTTAGGTACTGAATTTTCTAATTAACGATCTGGAAAGTGATGTGATCATTAAATCATTACTGAGAAAGTTGGCGCTTTACGATTTGCGAGTGGTGGTGTGGGCCTTTCTTTTTTAGAATCCTATTTAATTAACAGATATCAACGGGTTTGTATAGCCCCACTGAAATCAGGAAAAAAACTCTGTTTCCTGAAATAGCGGCTCGATAACATCAGGCATGCCTCAGGGATCTATTCTCGGTCCTTTATTATTTCTTATTTTTTCGAATGATTTGGCAGGAGCAGTACATTTCAGTACGCCGACGACATGTCATATGTTATCTCAGCCATTAGTATCCGCCGGGTCTCAGAACAGGCTACGTTGGTTGTCGCAAACTAAATAATGAAAAACCAGTACTGCTTTGTTTTAGGAACCCTGCCAGTTCCCTGTATGATCCTCAGAATGGACGATCAATTCCATCAATGTTTAAGACAAAATTTGTAGGGTTAGTGATTTTTATGCTTTTTTTCTCAAAAACGAAGCAAGATACGAAACAAAGTCTAAAAATAAAAAAGTTGTAGTTTTAGTTGCCTAATGCGAAAAAAAATATAAAAATTGCAATAAAATCAGTGGCACACATTTTTTTTTGTCAAAAATCTAAGTTAAGGTGCCACTGGACTTAAAAATTTTAATCTAGTTAGGGCTAAATTAGCCCCTTACTACCCTAAATAACACTGCCAAATTTCCACAAAATCGACTAAAGGATTATTAAGATATTTACAAAAAAACGAGTTTTTTTTTTTAAGTTTGACACCCTACTCTGTATCTTGAAAACGAAGCATTACCGGACATATTTTTATATAAACTTTTCGTCTTAAAATCACTCAAAGAATCACGTCTTGAAGTTTGGCCACGTACTTAAATAACACTCTGTATGTTTATCTTCATTGTCATGTATTTACTTTTCTCGCTTTGTTGCTAACTGCTCTACTTTAAAAGATACCTGAATGTAATTTTGTAATGTTGATATCTATTGTATAATAATGTTTTTTATATACTTTCTCAGTTACAGTATGTGAGGACGGGCTATGAATGAAATAGAGTGTTTTGTGTTACGGCTACCTTAATACCTAGATATAGATTATTATATATTATAGATTATTGACGTTGTAATGTTTCATACCTTGAAATTATATACAATACATGCAATTGAATTGAATTGAATTTCTGCCTAATTTTTAAAATATTTTGAAAATCAAGTAGCCTGGGAAAGTAGTTGCCTTTCTATTTATGATGAAAATTCCTGTTTTATTAAAAACTGTATATTATTTTGAAGAATTTCTTCATTTAAAATGGTTAGTCAAGGCTCAAAACCAAAAACATGTTAAAGAAACGGTAAGTAAGAATGCTAAAATCATGTTTAACTTAACTTCATTACACATAAACTTATTTATTATTTACCTAGGTGATTATTTATTATCGTTATTTCCTTGGGTAGAGAAATTTTACTTCTGATTCGAGAATTAGAGTAAATAATAGCGATTTGTCAAGTTAGTAGTAGAAAAAAGATTTTATCATTCAGATACTGTAACGCGTTGTGATTGTTCCATCGACGTTTTGAAATATTTCATATCGTCCTATTCAGGATTTTCAGGTTAGTTAGCTAAAGTTATCTAGGAGGTACAAATGAATGATGGAACCAGCTTTTAAAAAGTTGGTGCAGTATAATCAAAAATAAAGGCTTATTTATATCGCGTTTTCGGTACGCTTAAACCGATAAATTGGCTTTCAGCGCCACCTGGCATAGATACCCGCATATGAGGTGCAACATCTCGCATATGTACCTTGAAATAAAAAGCTTCGACCTACTGATGTTTTGCTTGTAACGATTTATTACAAAAATTGTCTTAAACTGGCAGAATTGTTTTTAGCACAACATATAAAACATTCCGAATTTCAACTAACCTTTTTACAATTCTTATTATTTCCTTCAGTTGGCAACATTTTTACTAATTTTAAAGGCCGAAAAGTCTTAAATAAGTATGTATAATCGTAATATTGTTGAAAATTACACGGGAGCCCTATTGCTATTAACTTGTGACGATACCTTTTATGCAGTTCTTATACGGTAGAGTTACACACCTTTCAAAAGGATTATATAAAAGTAAGTTTTTGCACATGTGTCACACCGCCAATATATTTCTGGAATTACAATAAATTCTTTGTGGGGAGTCGAGAACTTTGGATGTTTTACAGTTTTAGCGATATTATTCGTACTATGATTGCCAAGTCATATTGTTTAGATGTATAAAAAAGATAATGTATAAATCGACAAAAAATGCTAGGACCGATTGGAAATACCAGTCGATCGGACTCGTTGCGTTTTCGCGTTTCGCAACATTATTTTGAGAAATATTAAGAATTAGAACATCACGAAATTATGAGTTTAATCATAACTTAAGCTCAAAGTACTAAACATTTTACGTCAAATTAACATCCAACAATCCAACTTACTAGGCAGGACGCATACCGGAAAAAAAATGTCCAGGCGTGGAAAACATTTTAGTCCGAGAACGTTTGTTAAATTAGTTATACGTTTTCGACTATTGTTTTGTTCTTGCTTTCCATACAAGTTTAAAAGGTCCTAAAGAAGATTAGCTTAAAATCACGGTGGGCACCAAATGTATACAATAATTATGTGCAACTAATGCATTTATTTTAATATTTATTTATTTACTTAATTTCTGCATTTCAGATTATGTCACATAATTTACAAAGAATTATAAAAGTCTATATAAAAGAAAGATCCTAAAAAAATACGTATTTAAAAAACCATCCATACTATAGAGCTCTAACTTCACTTAGGTCATTCTAATTTCTATCTTAAATTTATTTTCATTTCTTATTCTTTTTATTCTCTCGGGAGTTTGTTGTATAGTTTCAAGCATATATAATTGGGTGACTTTCAGTAAGGGTTAGCCTATGTATGGGATAATTGATATTTAAAGTTCTCGTCTCGCGTTGATGACTAACTGGGGCTTGAAAACAGTTTTAATTTTTAAAGAGGAACATTAAACACTCATAAATGTACAGGGTGGCCAACTAAGAATGCGAGGTACTGTATCTGGGAAACTATCCATCGTAGAGGCTTGCGGCAAAAAAAATTATTACTAAAACGGCCAAGAGAAAAACCTGGATATTATTTTCAAGCTTCTGAAATGGCCGCTAGGGGGCGTAACTGCAATCTTGAATCTAAAAAAGTGATGTTTTTGTAAATTCCGCTATATTAACCTAATAAAAAAATCCTGATCTTTAAAGTCGAGGATAATCTGAACCTTTTTTGTTTGACACTTTTTGCAGTATCTCTAAAAATAAAGTGGTGGGGGGTATTCAAACGTTTCCGTAAATAACATCCTGTATCTTCGAAACGGCTAATCGGATTTGAACAAACTTGGGCTCGTTAAAAGGAGCTATTCTTGGGCTACAAACATCATTATATTTGAAGTTTTGTAAGTTTTACATATCGCCTCTAGAGGGCTTTTTTCGACATTCCAACAGAAATGGTTAATTTTCTCAAGAAAATAAAATGCATTGGTATGATTTTTTTTTTCATGAAAAAGTAGCTAAATGATGCCTAAACTGGCTCGCGAAAACCGCATCTCGATATCTTGTTCCTAACCCAAAATATCGGCAATAGAAAATTTTATACGAAAATCCCTTAAATTTTCATTTTATTGTAACTATATTTTTCTGGAATTCTTTCTATTATGTAAGTTGTGGCCCTAAAAAGGACCGATTTATAAAAGAAAGATTTTTAATGCCCCCGCAAATGCTCGAAATGCTGACCATCACGTTTTATGCATTGTTGAAGCCTCTCATGGGTAGACAAAACTGCACTTTCAATTTCGGCTCTCGGTATGTTACGTATTGCATTACAAATCCGGTTTTTCAAATCTTCTCTGGTCGTAGGTTGAGTCTGAAACACGATGTCCTTTAACCCCCCCATAAATAAAAATCTAGGCAAGTTAGGTCTGGTGATCGCGCAGGCCATGGAAACAGACTTCCTCTTCCAATCCACCGCTGTTGAAATACTGCATTAATATGCTCTCGCACATTAACGGCAAAATGTGCTGGGTAACCATCCAACTTCAAAAACAAGTTTTGCCTTGTTTCCAAATGCACATCTTCCAACAACAACGGTAATTGATTGGCCAAAAAGTCAAGAAAGACATTGCCATTTAGGGATTGCTAAAAAAAATATGGCCCAATAATTCTGCCTTCCAGTATGCCACACTACCTAAACTCCAATGTCCTTGGTGCTGAACTTCACGCAACCAATGCGGATTTTCTGCAGACCAATAGTGCATATTATGTTGATTGACTCTCCCGTCACTACTAAAGATGGCTTCATCGGTCCAAAGAATTTGAAATAAAAATTCTCTATTTTGGCGTATCATACCTAACATTCAATGGCAATAGTCCAACCTCCGATTAAAATCTTTCCCTTTCAAGGCCTGATGCAAAACGACATGATATGGGTGCATTCTAAAAGTAATTAAAAAAAGTTTAAACGAATACCTAACTTTGATGGCCATTAGAACTTACCTATGGTCCTTCAAAATATTTTGACCCGTTGTTCGTGATATGTCCAACTCAAGGGATAATGCTCTTATGCCAACATGAGGATTTCCTTCAATATACCCCAGTACGTAGTTAATATTTTCTTGTGTTCTTCCAATTCTTTGCCGTTGAAACTTAGGCCGAAAACAACCAACCCGTAAACTCGCCACTAATCGGGGAAAAACTCTCACATCGCAATGACGCCGATTTGGATATCGAGCGGCGTAAACTCTTTTAGCTACTGCGGCATTCTGAAGACATTCAAAATAAACCGCAAGCATATCAACAGCTTCATCATTCGTAAAATGCATTTTGTAAACACAAACTTTACTCAAAGTAACGCAAAACTTTGACAACTATTGACATTTTGGATTATTTATGTTTTGATTAGGTATTTGTTTTGTTTTCATGGCCTGCTTCTATTAATTGTCTTTTTTGTGCATATAACGTGATGGTAGCATTTCGAGCATTTGCGGGGGCATTAAAAATCTTCCTTTTATAAATCGGTCCTTTTTAGGGCCACAACTTACATAATAGAAAGAATTCCAGAAAAATATAGTTACAATAAAATGGGATTTTCGTACAAAATTTTCTATTTGTTGAGAAAATTAACCGTTTCTGTTGGAATGTCGAAAAAAGCCCTCTAGCGGCGATATGTGAAACTTACAAAAGTTCAAATATAATGATGTTTGTAGCCCAAGAATAGCTCCTTTTAACGAGTCCAAGTTTGTTCAAATCGGCTTGGCCGTTTCGAAGATACAGGATGTTATTTACGAAAACGTTCGAATACCCCCCACCACTTTATTTTTAGAGATACTGCAAAAAGTGACAAACAAAAAAGGTTCAGATTATCCTCGACTTTAAAGATCAGGATTTTTTTTATTAGGTTAATATAGCGGAATTTACAGAAACATTGAACACTTTTAGATTCAAGATTGCAGTTACGCCCCCTAGCGGCCATTTCAAAAACTTAAAAATATTTTCCAGGTTTTTCTCTTGGCCGTTTTAGTAATAATTTTTTTTGCCGCAAGCCTCTACGATGGATAGTTTCCCAGATACAGTACCTCGCATTCTTAGTTGGCCACCCTGTACCAGGTGTCCCACTAAGAATGGCTGTCGGCCGTACCTCAGAAAGTGTTAGTCGTATGGCTTGCGGAGAAAAACTATATTAGCTAAAGTGGTCATGAGAAATTGCTGGAAATTATTTTCAAGTTTCTCAGACTGGCGCTAGAGGGCGCAACAGTAACGGTAAATATAAATCACGAAGTTTCCTCAAAAGTCGCCTAGTTTAGGTATCCCGAAAATAACATTTTTGTATATTTCGAAAATGTATTAATAAAATTCACCTATCGAACGTGTTCGTCACTTTTCAAATAAAGTGGTGGGGGAAGGTTGAACATTATTTGTAATAAATGCTGATAACTCCGGTCTGGCTTAACATAATTTAGTAAACTTAGTTTTGTTAAAAAGGGCTTTTCTCACTCTATATATCATCCTATAAACTACGGCAATATGTGTTTTACACTAGGCGCTAGGGGGCGCTGTCTTACAACTTCACAAACATTGCGCGTTTTTCCATAATTGTAAAAATAATAGTATATTCAATTTTACCTGATTACAACGATGATTAAAAGTCTAAGAAGTCGGCGAAAACCGCAAGTTAATATCTATTTTCAATTCGGAGATATCAACAACAATAATCATAACTACGGAACATTATGATTTTATTTTCAAGTTGCCATTGTAAAGGTTTTTTTAAGAGTCAAATAGGCCTTGGAAAAACAAAATATGAAGGTACGTATGTTTCAACTAAATATATCGTTACGATAATAATTCTCAGGGGCGCCCTAAATGTTCAAATTGTCACTCATCGTTCTGTATACACGACTCCAATCTCTCCCTGGTTGATAATACTGCAGTTTCCACCTCTGCCATAGGGATACGGCGGCTGCTGTCCATTATCCTTTCTATCATGTTTTCCCTTGTGGTGGGTATGGTAACGAAACAAGATCCTTAAATCTCCCCCATAGATAAAAATCTAGGCATGTTAAGTCAGGTGATCTAAAATAGAAATTACTACTTTCATTAACAGTATCACAATATATTCTATAATATACTTGGCAGGCCACGGAAATATACTCCCTCTTCCTATCCACCTTGCAGGAAATGTGTCGTCAAGAAATTGACGAACGTTTGCCGCAAAATGTGTTGGAAAACCATAGTTCTGCGAATATCCAAGGGCACATCTTCGAGAAGAATTGGAAGTTCGTAATTTAAAAATTGTAAATATCTTTGCCCAGTAAGCGATTCATTAAATACAAACGGTCCAATTATTCTGCCACCCAAAATGCCGCACCAGACATTGACACTCCATCTTCCTTAATGCTGCACCTCCCGCATCCAATGGGGATTATCCCGCGACCCATAATGCATATTATGGCGGTTTACTCCTCCATTACTATGGAAAGTAGCTTCATCAGTCCACAAAATTCTGGAGAGATTTCTATCTTCCAATATCATATTGAGCAACCAATAGCAATGATCCAATCTTCTATCTATCATAATCTTGCGGGGTCAACGCCTGGTGGAGCACAATATGGTAGGGATGTAGCCTAAAGAAAAACAAAATACTTATTACATTGACTTGAAAAGTATTAAGAGAAATATTGGCATTATTCTAAACTATTTAAGAGTTATAACATATAGATATAATTACTTACCTTTCTACTAATAAAATCCTATGCACAGTAGAGCGAGTAACGCCCAAGTCTCTAACAATTAATCTAATACTAATTTGTGGATTAAATTCCACATATGCCAAACCATTTACAATGTTTTCCTCGGCGGCGTCTGCGATATACAGGGCGACGAATACTTCCAGTAGTACGAAAACGGCCAGCTAAACGATTAAACATTCTACTGTCGTATCGGCGCCTTTGAGGGTATCGTACTGCGTAAACCCGTTCAGCAATTGTTGCATTTCCCAAACATTCAAAATACACCGCAATGATGTCGACCGCTTCTTCAAGTAACAGAGGCATTTTGAAAATCAAATACGACACAACACTGTTACCACGTCAAAAATGTTGACGTAATAATGAAAGGTGACACGCGTGCACAGTTTCAATTAATATTTTGTTTTTCCAAGGCTATTTGACTCTTAAAAAGACCTTTACAATGCCAACTTGAAAATAAAATCATAATGTTCCGTAATTATGATTATTGTTGCTGATATCATCTCCGGATTGAAAATAGATATTAACTTGCGGTTTTCGCTGACTTCTTAGACTTTTAATCATCCTTGTAATCAGGTAAAATTGAATATACTATTATATTTACAATTATGGAAAAAACGCGCAATGTTTGTGAAGTTGTAAGACAGCGCCCTCTAGCGCCTATATTGCCGTAGTTCATAAGATGATATATTGAGTAAGAAAATCCCTTTTTAACAAAACTAAGTTTACTAAATTATGTTAAGCCAGACTGGAGTTATCAGCATTTATTACAAATAATGTTCAACCTTCCCCCACCACTTTATTTGAAAAGTAACGAACACGTTCTATAGGTGAATTTTATTAATAAATCTTCGGAATATACAAAAATGTTATTTTCGGGATACCTTAACTAGGCGACTTTTGAGGAAACTTCGTGATTCATATTTACCGTTACTGTTGCGCCCTCTAGCGCCAGTCTGAGAAACTTGAAAATAATTTCCAGCAATTTCTCATGACCACTTTACCCAATATCTTATTTTTTTCCGCAAGCCATACGACTAACACTTTCTGAGATACGGCCATTCTTAGTGGGACACTCGGTACAAGGCATATACCGTCGATATTCTCATTTTTTTAAAAACAGACCGACACGTTACATTAAAATATAATTTTTCAACTATTATAACTAATCGCTTCTGTATTACAAATATACTTTGAATTTGACTCTTCTTTCCACAAAATATTATCCTATATTTTAAACAGGATTCGAAATTAGCAAAATATAACATTGTTAAAGTTTTCTCATTCATGTTTTACCAATAACATAAATACCATTTAGTTTCTGTGAAAGACATTTGATATGAAACAACCAATCTAGAAATTCATTAATCTGTATTCCCAAAGGTTTTGTAGACTCTGAAAAAATAATCTTGTCTTTATCATTATTAAAGTTGGTTGGTTTTTCCACCTTTTACGCTTTTGGTCTAAATAGAATTACATTGGTTTTTTTTTAGGATAGGTTTATTTTCTGTGAACCGCTGTGTGGCCCTGTTAAGAAAGTTTCTACATTCAATGACAAGTTGATTAATACTTTTGCCCCCTAAAAGTAAATTAGTATCGTCAGCGTAATTAACCATATCTTGGATTAGATTATTTAAGTCATTGATGAAAACAATAAATAGAATAGGCGAATACACTGCCTTGTCCTATACCTACACTGTTAGATAATGATTTGGAGTTGTAAGATTTTCCATTCTTCAAGATACAGACTTTTTGTTTTCTGTTACTAAGATATCCTGTTACCCACTTATGAGGGTTTCCTCTTATCTCATACTTTACAAGCTTTTCAATCAATATATCCCTATCCAAGCAGTCGTATGCTTTAGACAAATCCAAAAACATTCCTACAGCGACATTACCATCTTTAAGGTGTTTCAGAACTGTTTAAATAAATTTAAAAATTGCAGTTTGGGTGCATCGTCCATTTAAATATCCGTGTTGACTTTTACTGAATATATTACAGCTCGTCAAAAAATTAATTAGTTTCAAAACTTGTTAATAAATTAATGGGCCTGTAATTATCCATTACTTCCGGATAATGGTTTTTACGAGATTCGTTTAAAAGTTTATCATATTCTTTTTTGCTTTCTTTATATTGATCGTTAAATTGTGATGCTGTCTTGATAAGTTAATAACAAGTCCAATTCACGTTTGCAACTTCCCTATCCCTAAATATTTTTAGAACTTTTGCTCTTGAACATAGCTTCAGAGGGAAATTCTGTTGGAATATATTTATAAAATTATTCATAAATTCATCACACCACTGCTCATCAACATTTTTTCTTTTAACTTCATAAACATTCAACCAATCTTGCTCACTCAAACAGTGCAGAAATACATTCTTGTTCTCGTCTCTAAAGAAACGTCTGTATATGTGGGCATCTACCTTTTGATATTCCGTTTCAAAAATAATTTTCTGCGCTGTATGGTCTAATATAATTCAAACGTGCAACTGACAGATAACATGTTTAGTTTTGTTCTTACTTTGTACTTTGTATTTTGTTTTAATGTATATTGCTGTTCCACTATGCTGATCTTCTCATAACATAGGGTATAATTTAAAGTTACTAATTGCCTGTTTACGTAACTGTATTTCTGACTTCCAATGTTCGGTTACACATATTATTTTACATTCTGGGTGGTCTTGTAACATATTATTCAGTTTATCAATTGAATTTTCAATTTATTATTACTTCTGGTTGACTGTTTTTTGTTGTTTGCTGTTTTTTAATTTTATCTTCATCTGAAGTTAAAAAAAATAAGTGTAGTTTACCTAATTCCTGTATCTTTCAAGTTTTGTTTTATATACAGAGCAGTTAGTATCTCGTGCTTAAACGCTTAAATGATGAGAACAATACTGCCATACATTCACTGCAACAAACCGGTCATAGGTTACCGAGTACTACGCCAAAGACCCTGTGTGCCTCCCCTCCGAATTCCAAATACAGGGAATTATACGTTGCCAGCGCAATAGCTTGTTGACGTAATTTTTTATTCGCGGTGAGTGACTAGTAACATTATAGTTCAGGTTATCGGTGGGCCCGTGGAACTAAATTAGTATTTATGTTAACGCGTGTTTTATTTTCTGAAATTTTACACTTTTTTATCACCATAATTTTAATAACAACAGTTCTAATAAACTAAGACCCACAAATGGATCTAATGCAAATAATAAATGTTTTGGGCCTCCTTCAACTAAACCACATGTGCTTTGTAAACCGGGCATCATGTGGATGATCCTTACTATTTTTGTAAAATGAGAACGGCCATTTTATATTTTCATTGTTTGTAGGTGTCGTTGGCCGAATTTATCGGTGACATGTATAGGGGCGAAGAAGGTGAAGAAGAACCGGATTGGGTGAAAAGTGAAAAAGAACAATTCAGTCTTTACCGAGATAAGGATGGTGACGGTTTCATGGACGAAGAAGAAATTAAAAACTGGATTCTTCCCGAAGATTTTGATCATGCTGATGCTGAAGCAAGGCATCTTATTTACGAGGCAGATTCAGATGCCGACGAACAATTGACCAAAGAAGAAGTATTAAAAAAGTATGATCTCTTTGTGGGATCGCAAGCCACTGACTTCGGTGAAGCTCTGGCTAGGCATGACGAATTCTAGATAAGCTACTTACTTTTCAATATCCATTATTTCTTATTTGAATTAGTATTTTGTACACGAACGGTGTTTTTACTGCCTTTCTATATACATATTCGTAATATTATGTGTTTTGGAGATGTTACAAAAGGAAGCTGATTCCTCGTTAAGTTTATTTATTTTGTAAGAATAGTTGATTTTTAACTGCCAGAATGTGAGTTTAATTTTATGAAATCCAGTGGATTTATTTTAGCAAAACTTTATAAGTAACTCTGATTAATTCCTTTTGGGGATAATATTCCGGGGACAAAATCCGGCTCGCTTATGGCCTTTTACTAATTTATTATTATGTGCGGAGTGTTATTTCTAGCTTAGTTTGTGATAATATAGAGTCTCAAAATAACTATTTTTATAATTATAACTTTTTAGGAATTGGGGATTGCAATTTATTCTAATTATAGGTATGAAGCCATGAACTATTTTAATTTTTAACAAAAGCTAATATAATAGTTTGATTAATTGCAGGGTGCAGTCCCATTATAGTAACATAGGGTAATATCATAAAATAGATAGTTTTATGACCTAAAGCCAAATATGAATAAAGCTCTATTTAGATTAGTATGCTTTTTATTAGGCCACCATGATTAAATATGTTTGCGACCTATTGAAATGGGCACTGTTGATAACCTTGTTTATCCCAAAAGCTAAAAACCCGGGAGAAAGGTAGCATATTTGTTCTACTACATGCCACATAAACATATCAACTTTCATAAGTTGGCAACACGCATGTAAACGAAAGTAAACCTTCGAGCTACCTGGTTGCTAGCTATGAAAGTATTTCATGGCGAGGACGGAAAACAGTCAAAATTAATTCTGTAGTACTTTTGTCGCAGCACCATCTTCCAAAAAATTCGTATTAACATTGGTGATAAAATAAATCGCAGGCAATCCTCGTAACATCCTCAATACCAATTCATGATTTATCATTTTTGTGAAACTTTGTCAGGATTAATATTTCACTTAAAACTAGGAACGCTGCAATGACTATAATTGTCAAATTTAATGTAAGTATTAAATTGTTTTGAAAACCTTTTATAGGTAAATAGCTAGAAATGAGATTAATCAGACTTGTTATTCAAATAATCAAGCAATTACATTTGTTTAGCTATTTAAATATATCAATAGTAGAAAAAACAATACAATACACGCCGCGACATTTCTTCTATATTCTCGGAGGTTTCTCATGTTCGTAAATAACTATTCCTATTTCATCAGGGATGCCAATATTATATTATTATGATACTCCATAAACGAAGGTAAAATCTATTTAATTTGTTTTTGGAAAACAGTTTTATTTCGACTTAATACACTTTTCTACGGAAATATTTTACCTTGCGTGTTTCTGTTTGGTGCGTAAGCGTATTATTTTAGGTAAATACTCTCTATTCTTCTAACATGCTTACGAATGAGTAGAATTATCTTAATTTAATACGATTTTCTACTACCCTTATTCTTTCAATATAAAAAATTAAATTATGAAAGTGATATAAAGTGGTATCTGTATACTTAATGCATTCTTTTTCTGATAATAATTTAATGTTTTTAGATGTCAGAACGTCTATATCTTTATAAAACAATAATTGAACGCATTATGGCTGATTTGCGTGAAAAAACTCCATTAAATAATAATGCAGATACTTTTTCTAGTCCCAACTGCCAAGAACCTGAACATACTCAGTGATGGTATTGAAAATGAAGCCAATTTGCTTACACATAAAAAGGAGTATAAATCCCAGATTACCGGCCCGATCCTGATCTGACTGATGAGCTATTTGAATAAGTAGAATTTAATATACTATTAAGTCTACAAACAAATGTTAATGATACCACACAGATATTATTATCTGATCTAGCAATAAAATGTCATAGTGACCATAATGGCAGTACATTAAACCATCTTGAGACAACAGTGAGAGTTGTGATCATAATTATGCAAGAAATAGGCTCCTTCTACCTACGGGATTACGTTCTACAATGTATGCTATTAATAAAGTTTTAAGAAAAGTAATTGGGACAATATTTTTTTTTAATAAAATTCTTTGTATTTATCGTAAACTTTTAACCCTATGCTAGAGGCCGTTCTACTGAAGCGATATAGCTGAAATAGCCTGCTTATTCGGATAAACCACCTTTCTATCGCCGAAGCTATCGATATGAAACGAGTTTCCCAATTTTTCTTGTACTTGTACCTGGTTCGTTTTCTACAGCATTCAGGTTAGTTCATTTCGACAGATCTTAGTTTAATGTGCCCCTGCCAAATGAGTGAATTTCTTGAAAGTTCCATTTTTGCACACTCGAATGTGTGTACCTGTGCAAAAGTTGGTGGATCTTCCATTTGGATAATGCTGCCGATAGAGTCGTTTAACTTTAAAGGAATTATCATTGCCAAGACTATAAATAAAATGCATATTGGTTAGTTCAGGTTAGTTTATTTGAACCAGAAACAAAAGAGTTACGCTATGGATAAGGTGTTTTTTAAATGGAACATAGCTTTTTTTATACGATTTTTGGGACGAGTGATTTTTTTTTGTCCGTTCTGATTAAAATATTTAATATTGTGACAGCTATTTTTATTAAATTTTAATGTTTTATCCAGTATAATTTAACTTTAACCTGTTTGAAACATACACTAGGTAATAAAGGTATAATCACCTTTGAATCCTTCAAAGTCAAAAAGTTTGACAAATTTACTATAATATTGCCGAAATGAAATATTCATTAGATGAGAGATTGCAGATTGTTATCTTGTTCTACAAATGCCAAGAAAATGCAAGAGAAGCAAGGAGAAGATTTATTGCAAATTTTCACAGAAATATATCCGTCGATACTATTCTAAGGATAAAGAACCTATTTGAGGAAAATAAAACATTACATGACAGAAAAAGAAATCCAACTCTATACTAATTAAAAAAAAAACATTAATAATTTAATTGTTCAATGTGACCTCCGTTGTTCTCGAAACATGTGCGATAACCTCTTTGTAGCTTTTCCAAACTTGCTGTTATACCGTGATTTTCCTGGTTAAGGCGATTTATTTCATTCACAATTTTCTGCATGATCTCTTCAATATCGTGGTTTCGCTGCTTGTATACCACGTTCTTTAAATGGCCCCAAAGAAATGTGTCTAATATTGCCAAATCGGGACTATTGGGTGGCCAAGCATAGGTTCCATTTCTACCAATCCATTCTTCATGGCGTCATGTTGCCAAATTAAATTTTGATATTCTTCCAATGGTAAATCTTCCAAAAAGTTCTCAATTTCGTTTTCTAAGAACTCTTAGTATCTCTGTCCATTTAAAGTCCCGTTAAAAAATATTGGTCTCAAAATTCTATTATTTTTTATGCCACACCAAACATGGATTGAAGTCCTTCCTTGAAATTTAATTGTCTGAAATTTTCTTGGATTTTCAACGGCCCAGTGATGATTATTATGTCTATTGAAAACCCCCGATGTTGTGAATGTGGCTTCGTCAGTCCATAAGATATTTCTGAATAAATTAGGGTAGGTATTCGTTTTCTTTCCGAATCACAATTTGGGAAACAAATTGGAAGCGAAGTTCTTTTTGTGCCGGTGTTAGATGTTGAAGTGGAAGGATATGATAAGACTTAAATTTATGATTTCTTAAAGTCCTGTGAACAGTTCCTTGGGTAACTCTTCTGCGTCTTACACCGCCGAACTGCGTCCGAAATTGATTTGGTTGGATTCAGTCGAAAATAATTCACAATGGCACGGTCTCGATTTCTATTCCTTTCTGGATTTCTTTTTCTGTCATGTAATGTTTTATTTTCCTCAAATAGGTTCTTTATCCTTAGAATAGTATTGACGGATATATTTCTGTGAAAATTTGCAATAAATCTTCTCCTTGCTTCTCTTGCATTTTCTTGGCATTTGTAGAACAAGATAACAATCTGCAATCTCTCATCTAATGAATATTTCATTTCGGCAATATTATAGTAAATTTGTCAAATTTTTTGACTTTGAAGGATTCAAAGGTGATTATACCTTTATTACCTAGTCACTAGTGTATGTTTCAAACAGGTTAAAGTTAAATTATACTGGATAAAACATTAAAATTTAATAAAAATAGCTGTCACAATATTAAATATTTTAATCAGAACGGACAAAAAAAAAATCACTCGTTCCAAAAATCGTATAAAAAAAGCTATTGTTCCATTTAAAAAACACCTTATCCATAGCGTAACTCTTTTGTTTCTGGTTCAAATAAATTTTTGGTTTCATTTTTGAATTCTGCAGGAAAAAGTACATCGATTGGCTATTTTGGATTTTTCTTTAAATACAAGGAAGCTCAAAAATTAGCCCCTGTTCAGTCCTCGTTGGAAGACCCTGTACCTATATTTTTGGTTTTTTACATAATATAATACGCCATCAAATTAAAACATCATGTTTATACATTTAACATTACCCTACAACAATTAATGCACAATATAAGAAAAGACTTGATAAACAGTTTTAAAATATATTGTAAAATTTTTAACATTACAGGCGTTTTCTTTGGTAATCAAACATTTGAAATTGCTTGATAAATTAATAAGTCTCCAACCAAACTTTCAAATGTAATAATCTCTTCGGCGGGTAAAAAAAGAACTGTGCCGGGTACAACTGTTCCATTTTGGTACTGAGCTGTCCCCGAAATGACTAGCAAAATACTTGCCGACTTCCGTTCAGTGGTTGAAAATGTACGTTCTGATCCAGGAACCTAAAAATTACAATAGTAACATTAAGATATTAAATTACTTTTATGCATAAATATATTATACTGACAATTTTTAATCATATCCATCAGATCCTAAACGTATTTTATTTTAGGGGTACGACATTTTTTAAAATATGTTGTAAGCCGGGGAAAGTCAAAATACTATAGTTGTCGCCAACTTTAGATGTATGGTTACATCGGATAAGGACGCGTGCGATGTAAAAAATGCACGGAACACTAACCCAAACATATATCAATAACCCAATACTGATATTTAATAATTTACAAATATTTTAGCCAATTAGTTTCAAGAAAATATAAGTCATCTAACTCATCGTCCATTTTGAGTTTAAACTACGCACGCAACAAATCGCAAGCAGTGTAACCACATAATCATAAAAAGGCCCCCACCGATGTCAAGATCGGTATTGCTACATATCGCATGATACAGAGTCGCGATACAGATATCAACGTGTGTATGGTTGTATCAGTATCACTTTGTATCGCCGTGTCTCGCTGTCGTGAAACTTCGATACCGCGCGCGTGCGTCTGATACAAGTTTCAATGTGTGTGTGCATGTATCTTGTATCGTAATGCCAAACTATAAACAATCGAACGGGGTTGTCCACGTATTAAGATGACCCAGTATCTTTTCTCGGAAACTAAGAGTTATAAAAACAAGTTGAAAAGAAAAATTGATTGATTGTAAAGAAATTTTTATTTTTATGTATACAGGGTAAGTCGTTTGGCTGTAGTTGATACCAACTTTCGTTTTTTAAATAGAACACCCTATATCTTGGAATACTTCTGGATTCTACATAAGATAACAATTATCTTTTAATAAGCGCACTATATAAGTCTAAACTTAATAGTTTCCGAGATATCGACTATTGAAAAATAACATTTTTGAACTTTTCTTCCTAAAAATACCAATTTCAGGTTAAACTGGAAGTACTATATTTCCGGCTTTCGAGTTACATCCAGTTTAACCGGAAGTTTTGGAAAGATAATAAAAAAGTAAGATAGGGACATGTAAGCCGTTGTGCTCTAAGACGTACCGTTAGAAAGCTAGAAGCTGTCGACGTTCAAAAATATCATTTTTCAAAAGTCGATATCTCGGAAACTATTAAGTCTAGACTTATCATACACCTACTTATTAAAAAATAAGTGCTATTTTATATAGAATCCAAAAGTGTTGTTAGATATAGGGTGTTCTATTTAAAAACGAAAGTTGGTATCAACTCCAAACAAACGACTTACTCTGTATATATAAAAATATAATAAAATAAAAATTTCTTTACGATCAATTTGTTTTTTATTGAACTTTTTTTCATAACTCTTACAGTTTCCGAGAAAAGGTACTGGGTCAACTTACGTGGACCACCCTGTACATTCTCAATAACTTGTTTAAACGATGTCTCGTCCATGCGTAGATAGTTTCTAAAGTCATTGGGCTCACTCATTCTTATTTCCTGCAGTAAATTTAAAATAGTATATTTTTTGTTTAGTGGAAGCAATTATGATCGTTTTAGACAGATCTGTGCTTGTGCTTGTTGGAGTCGCTTTAAACTTACCTGACCCTATTGATTCATTTCATCTACTGCTGACAAATTCGTTTAATAGGGCCTTTCCAAAACAAAAAATTAGAATCAAAAATAACAAAAAACAATGGATAACTAGGAGTCTTAAAACATCAGCAAAGCACATTTGCTTACTTCATATGATTCGAAAATTTACAAGTAATAACGTATTTCATCAATACTTCAACAGGGTTCGGACTAACCTGGAAAACCTGGAAAGGTCATGGAATTTAAAACTGGGCATAAAAAACCTGGAAAAGTCATGGAATTTCGTAATTGTACCCAAAATCCTGGAAATTTGATTTGGCAACCTGGAATCCTTTAATATATTATTTTTACCAAATTGATTTCTAACCAATCGGTGCAGTTTGTACCACGACATTGAATTTTCTAATTTTAAAGTTGATTAAATCTTCTGTCCATGCAGATTGTCGTATTCTCCATTACCTCGCCGCGATTGGCGAAGACTTTTCGCCGACAACCTTCGATTGATCCGAAGGAAGCCTCGACGTGCGGTAATATTTAATCCTTTTCTTTCAATATTTATTTTTAATGAAGTTTAATTATAGACATCAGATCTTAAGTCGTAATTATGGTCGTCAATTCTCTTTGCAATTCGAATCCGAATCGTATACAAATGTTTGTAGAAGTTTAACGTGTTTTGACTCTTTTGTAAAGTGTTTTAAATTTTAATCAGGTAGGTGCTAAACTTTTATTTTTATGATATTGTTATATTATTTTTGTTTTAAATTTTAGATGTGTAGTAAGAAAAAAACTGTTTTTAACCCCGACTGGACAAATCCGAATTTAAACCATGAATGGGCCGAGGTTTTTAAAGAAATTAAAGGGGATCCTTTCTCTGCATATTGTAAACTATGCTCAAAGAGTTTCTCTTTAAGCAACATGGGCAGATCTGCTCTTACGAGCCATCAGAGATGTAGTGTCCACTTAAAGAAAGTTGCTGCGAAACAAGGAACACCAAGCACGTTACTTGTTTTAACTAAATATACTTCAGACAAAAAAAAATACCCGCAAACTGAATCGAATGATGAGCAGAGCGTACCAAGCACTTCTAATTCTATAAACGACGACCATAATCTGCCAAGTATGCATAAATCTGCGAATGAAATTTTTTTTACATCAGAAAATGTACTGGAAGCAGAAATTTTATGGGCTTTACATTCGGTTGAATCCCATATGTCACTCAACTCCATTAATAAGACATTGCCAATACTAAAATTAATGTTTAAAGGCTGTAGTACTGCTGAAAAACTGAAACTCTCTTCCAAAAAATTATCATATGTTATAACCTATGGTCTAGCTATTTATTTTCGAGAGGAATTGGAAGAAATTTTACTTAAATGTTCATTTTATGTTGCTTGCTTTGATGAGTCACTAAATAGAATATCACAAAAAGGCCAAATGGATGTTTAAAGATTCGCCTGCCAGGAGGGCTTCTTTTAAAGAGCTAACTAGTACAAATGACTTTCCTCTAAAATTTTGTAGCGTGCGATGGGTGGAAAGCGCGGTTGCCGCATCTAGGGCAATAACATTACTGGAATCACTTACTCATTATGTTGATAATCCAAACACCAAGCTTCCAAAGACTACCACTGTTCAAAATGTTAAAGACAACTTAAAGGATAAGCTTCTTAAACCCAAATTATCGTTTTTTTCATTAATAGCCACAAATTTGGAAATATTTTTAAGAAAGTATCAATCTAATGAGCCACTTGTTCCCTTTCTTTTTAAAGATTTAGACCTGATTTTCAGATCACTTTTAGAAAGAATAATTAAAAAGGATTATTTAATAAAAAAAACAAATGAATTATTAAAAATCGATTTTGATGACAACAATATTTATTGTCCATATAAACAAATTGATTTGGGGTTTCGTACAAAAAAATTTCTCAAAGAAAGCCAAGCTAGCGAGTCAGAAAAATTATGTTTTCTTAGAGATTGTCGTTACTTTATTAGTGCTTTAATAAAAAAGCTTATTGAGCGGTCCCCACTGAAATTTAAAGCGACGAAAATGTTTAGTTGTTTAGATCCCAATAATTTATTCAACGACATGGATTTGTCAAAAAAGGGATTTAATCAATTGTTAGAAATTTTTACAGATGGTAACTTAATAGATCTTGAAATTGCAGAATATGCAATGTGTCAAATGAATATTTTTCTAAATAACATAGATACTTTTAAAACTACTTATGAAAGCTACAAACTTTCACCCTTAAGACTGGACAAGTTTTATGGTAGTATTTTTTTAAATAAATTGGAATATAAGGACTTATTTTCAATAATAAAAATGGTATTATGTCTTTCTCATGGCAACGCCGACGTTGAAAGCGGCTTTTCGGTTAATAAATATATGTTAGTTGAAAATCAGATGGAATCTTCTTTAATTGCTCGACGTCAAGTTTATGATGCCATACTTAATAAGAATGGAGCCACCAGCGTCGAAATTACTAAAAAAATGAAGTTGTACTGCAAAAATGCCCATTTTAGATACACACAGGCTATTGAAGAGAGCAAGAAGCGAGATGACGAAGATAATAGAAAAGTGGAAAAAAGAAAAATGGTTATGGCAGAAATAAATAAATTGGAAAAGAAAAAACTTAAAATAAATGATATTGCTAATTATGAATCAAATGCCAAAATATCGATGTAAGGTTACATAAACTTAGAAAAGAAGTATAAATGTATGTATCATAGAAATATAATCACTGTAAAATATCTATATCCATATTTATTTTGTTTCTATGATTTTGATAAAAATAATAAAACATTTTCATCTAGTCGAAATTCAAAGATGATTGTAGGTACTTGATTGCAAAGGTAGTGTTATGTTTCGTGCGAGAGTTTGCTTCCTTTTTTCCTTCGTTCACTTTTACTTTAATACCTATCTACTAGTAAGAAAAAATAAAACATACTAAACTATTTTTTTAATTTTGTGAAAGTAGTCCATCTCACAGTGGAGTGAATATAAAATTCAAAGGTGAAAAAAACACAAAGTCTGCTCCACTAGTTGTATTGAAAAAATTCAAAAAAGGGTTATTCTTTTGTGTTCGTACATGTTTCGAAGGCAAAGGCCTTCATCCTCAGCGAACCAAATTGTACAGTGAAGAAGAGAATTCTCTCAACATTGAGTTCAAAAACTAGGAAGGCAGAAAAAATTCTTTCATTTTTATAACTTATTAATCATTGGCAGTTGTATTAAAAATTTTAAAAGATAACATTATTAAAATATGAAAAGATTTTAGATTAGTTAATAATTTGAGGGTGTTTTTTTTTCCCTCAAATTATTAACTATTAAAAATCTTTTCATATTTTAATAATGTTATCTTTTAAAATTTTTAATACAACTGCCAATGATTAATAAGTTATAAAAATGAAAGAATTTTTTCTGCCTTCCTAGTTTTTGAACTCAATGTTGAGAGAATTCTCTTCTTCACTGTACAATTTGGTTCGCTGAGGATGAAGGCCTTTGCCTTCGAAACATGTACGAACACAAAAGAATAACCCTTTTTTGAATTTTTTCAATACAACTAGTGGAGCAGACTTTGTGTTTTTTTCACCTTTGAATTAAACTATTTTTACTTGACCTGGAATATAAGGAAATATTTGCCTGGAAAACCTGGAAAAGTCCTGGAATTTTACAGCTGTTCAAGAGTCCGAACCCTGTTCAATAAATACCCCTCGCTTTATCGTAAACTGATAACAATGGCTATATAAAGATATATATTATGCCGAGCGACTTGAGAGATCGGGAAGTGACAGAGGAAGAGTTGGTCTATTGTCAATGACGTCCGCCACAATGGAAGCAAACTCAATTATCTGAGGAACCTCAGCTATCACTTAATGATATTAACAATTAATATTGTATAATTGCCGGTAAATTGACAAGCAACTTAAATCCTGCTACTGGCTTAATGACCTATTTAAATAAAGTGTCAGTAAAAACTCGTTTCATTTTTTTCCTACAGATGCATATGAACTTAAAAAAACCTTCATGGAAATATTAAACAAAAATTCAGCCAGGGGAGATGAAATATCCATTAAAATATTCTTAAACTTGCCCGAAACAGCGCTGAAGGTGTTGGTTGAGGCAATCAAAATCAATATGTCTTGGGAAACGGGAAATTCTTCCTCGTGTTTAAAGTGTGTCAAGGGGGGTTACTCCAAGGAGCCATCTAATTATCGCCCCATGTCATTGTTATCGACCCTTTTAAAGATAATTGAAAATATGGATAAAAAACGTGTAATATCATTTATTGAGAATAACGATATTCTTAATATTAATTAGTTCGGATTTCAAGAGAATAAAAATACCAATCATGGTATATTTCGTCTTTTGGAGGGTGTGTACGGTCATATAAATAGAGGGGGGGGGGTTACCGCGGCAGTGTTGCGGAAGCTTACGCTATGGTTTTAGGGGAAAACATTTAACTGGTTTGAATCCTATCTTGGGGGCAAAAGTCGGCGAGCTTTCAGGGGTTCCGTTTAATCTGAAAGCGAAGTGATTTACTGGGGAGTCCCTCAGAGTTCAGTGATGGGACCAGTCCTCTTTCTTTTATATATTAACGATTTGACGTCTATCGACATTGGGGGAGAGTTCACACTTTTTGCTGACGATACTACAATATTATGACACTCTAACAATGCTCTTATGTTAAAAGATATTATAACCTCACTCAGATTTGGTTAAGGTCAAAGAATGGTGTGATTCGAACTTGCTCTAAACGTCGAAAAAATACACAAGGGGTGACTCACCCTTTGTGAATTCCCTACAGTCTGTTGTTTAATGCGAGAGAGTAATAAATCATTATTGAACTATAAAACCCAGTGGTCTTCGCCGTATTCCATAGGTGTAGTCCAATTATTATTATTTAATTAAGTTTATTGTTAGGGGTCCCGAGATCGGGTAGTTAGAGGCCTGTGCCTCACTGTTTCAAAAATTTGAAATGTTTAGTTGCTTTCCGGCAGTTGTTGGAAAACTTTGTTCTTAAAAATGGCTAGTGTTTCTGAATTTCTCATCTCAGATATGGAGTGTAATTTTGGGGGTTTTCTAGTCAGCAACTGCTCGGTGTTTTGTTTGTTCTGCAGAAACCCGCGGTGAGACATATTTGTCGGGCCAAACCCAGACTCATGCAGACGATTGTTCTTGCAAAAAAGAATATTGACACTAACATCATTGTTTATCTTGGAAACTGTCACTTTAATATTTAAGATTAGATACAGGTTTTTAACTACTGACTCCTCATACACGACACGACAATATCATAATCTGCCTCTGCCAATACCATCCTCAACCCTTACAAAAAAAATCAATTGTATATGAAAGTATAAAAATGTATAATCATTTAACTAATAACTTGAAGGACCTACATGCAGTCACTTAAATTGTTTAAAAAATCTGTGAAACAGATGTTGCTAGAGAAGGCTTACTATTGCCCGGGGGAATATCATTCCGATTTTCTCTAAGGGGAAAAAGGAAAAAAAAAATTACTATGTGTGACAGGTCTTTGTCTAATTTTAGTTGTTTGTATTTCTTAGATACTTATACTGTTTCAGCTTTGTCAATGAGAACGTCGTCTCTGATAATAAAGCATATTTTAAGTTTGAGTTTGAGTTTGGCGTCTCTTACATCTCCTCTTAGTACTTTTTTTTCTTAAAAGATTGTGACAGCACCACCGCAACTGCCACGATCACAGGTTTGGGTAGCGACATCGTCAAAACATTCAGTAATTTCAATCACATTTTGCAACCTACTAATGTTTTGTGATGCAATCTCAACGTGTGTGGAGACGTTAATACTACTACAGATTAAACTTTCTCTTTTTCATAAGTCGGCGTATTAAGGTCTTTCTCTACCTACTTACCCGAATTTGTACTACTGCGAAATCAGGCACGGGAGGTTTAAATATTACGGTAAATTGATCTTCCTGAATCGGGAAAAATAGTTTTTCTTCAGGTGTTTCACCCTTGTAAATAAGCATGGAACACAGTGTGTCGATATCAACAAGTTTGGGGGTTAGACCAGCTCTTACGACATTATCGGAACATGCCATACATTCAATGCAATCTAAAATATACAAATAAATTAAGTTCATTTTGTTTTTGTTTTTTTTTTGCTGTCTTTAATTGCTAAGTGATAAGGGATCATTGTTTTTTTTTGTTTAGGGAGAAATTGTATTATATTATATGTGTAAAAGCTCATGGGCAGGAAGACTCCGGTCGTTAGCCCTTTGGCAAATTATTGTCGATAAACTGTGATAAATAAATAAATTAAGTTCAAAAGAAATAGAGATAGGATCGAAATTCTGGATATATAGTAATTTATTGCTATTAGTTCTAATTTTTGAAAAACGTATGGTAAAAGCTTACAACGGTTTTAATGGAAATGTACTAATTTATTCGAGAATAGTCTACAGAAATTTTATTTTCCACTGAATATAGGTCGGATATTTATAAAGTGGTTTCTATTTTTTCTCTCGGAAACGAAGCAAGATACGAAAACAATTCAGGGAACAAAAAAGTTGTATTATTAGTTGGTGAAACCGAAAAAATATATCACAATTAGAAAAAAGACAGTGGCGTACATTTTCTTGTCAATAATATTCGTTAAGGTGCTCCCCGGAACGCCACTGGACTTAATACATTTAATCTAGTTAGGGCTAATTAAGCCCCTTATCATTATGAATTACACGGTACTAAATTTCAATAAAATCGGGAGAGGATATTTAAAAAATTATAAAAAATCGATTTTTTTTTAAAAAACTTTAACACCCTGTATATCAAAAACGGGGCAACTCCGGACACATGTTCATATTGACTTTTTCTCTTAGAATATCATAAGAAATCGCCCTCTTAAGTTACGTAGCGTACTTCTGAAACACCCTATATAATAATATACAATATTTGTTAATTACATTACGATCCACGTAGGGTTTACCATGCAGGGGCATAACGTGAAAATATTTTACAGTATACTAAGTTGCCCAAAAAACGGCTGATCCAAAATAACATGTAGAAGTTTTAGGAGGCGGTTACACAATTTTGCGCACGCTCTAAACTTTTATGCCTAACGAGATAAAATTAAAGCTGCTGACGAACAATTATCATAGGCGGCTTCAAGCGTCATATTTTTTTCCAAGATTTTTTACCCAAAAAAGCACTGAGATGTGTCGTTTTTTAATTAAACTAATTTTTAACTTGCATGGCAATTGACTAATTATTGTATACAGAATTTCGATTATATTTAGTAGGCTCTAGTAACTCTATTTTTACCTTGTTAGGTATGACACCTTTATTGCGCTTGCAAAATATATTTACGTATCTTCAAACGATTCGAAAATATTCAAAGAAAACCATCTTCACACTTCAACTTTTAACACCCTGTGAATTGAAAACTAAGCATTTAACCTGCATATGTGTATATAGAGATTTTCTTTATAAAAACGCGTCAGTAAACGTCTGTTTCAATATCAACATACTGTTTTCGAATATCCTCTATGTTTTTTTAATTGAAAAACATATTGTGTAAAGTCTGTGCGTTTTAAGAAGTCCGATATCGGATTAAATCACCAAGGGATGTTATCGCTTTTAAAACAGTAAGTCGGTTAAGTTACAATATCTTCGCACCTTCGCTATACTTGATCACACCGAACATCCCACTGGTTTACTGTATTCTATTACTGGGCGAAATCAGAGGTTTCAAAACAAAATTATCTTAGAATTACGCGTTGAGCATAAATAATAATTAAATAGATAATTAAATTATTTTGCTATTATTATAGTTAAATCTATATAATAATCGCTTTTTGAGCATTGGTTCGAGGAAAAACTTTTAAAAAGTTTAGAAAAACCTTCCTTAATTGTTTTAGACAATGCCTCTTACCATACGATATCGGTAAGCCTAGCGTTATAAAGTTATGGGAGGAGGCGCTTAGCCAAGCGGGCAAAGAAGAATGGCGGAAATGCATTGAACACACAGAAAAAAATATTTTTGAATCTTATGAGACAGAACAGGTTATAGACGAAGTAAGACCGTTAATTATTACGAATGATGATGATGATGACGATGATGTTGATTCTGATGAGTCTGAAAGCATGGGTGAAATTTCAAATGCAGAGGAAGACTACTTTTAGTAGTATCTATCTACAAGTAGGTACGTTCTGTCGCAAGACTACAAAATCGGTTCTTTTTAGAACCAAAACTTTATAAAAAAGAATTCGTAAAACTAATTTGTCTGAATACTACAAAAGCTAAAAAATTATTATTTTTCTTTACCTAAACTAATTTTTTATTTACTTTAAATTATTTTATTTAGAAAATGTAATTCATCAACATCCAAAATTACCTTCAATATAATTTATTGTTTGAGAGCCACCGACATAATGCTCAAGAGGTTTTATGGCTTAGCGGACTTCTTAAAACGCACAGACTTTAGGAATTGGATTTAGTAAAGGATAAAGATCTTTATGCCAATATTTTGTTTTTTCAATTTGCTTGCGGTGCTGTCAAGTAATTAATTATTTTCTGTTATCTATGCAATCAACTTAGATCAGCGGTTCTCAAACTTTCTTATTTCGCCCCTTCCCCCGCCCCCTCCATTTTTACCTCTTTGAATAAGTCTACGCCACTACATAAAACGAGCTAGATTAGAATATCCCAATGGGCCGACTGCCTTGCCAGATAGCACTATTATTCGTGTAATTACGATTACAGAAATCAAATGCCACTTCTTACGATTGTTGTTATTTCAAAAAAGAATTAGTCACTTTTAATTAAAATATAAATTTTCAACAGCATTTAATTTAATTTATTTTAAAAATCACTACCAAAGTAAAAATTTCGGCTTCATTTTAATCTTCGCAAACCATTTGGGTTTTATCATTTGTAGAAATGTTGAAATTGCAGTTTGCCTTGATTATTCTTGTTTGTGCTTGTTTGATTTAAAAAGTTTTTCCACTGCAAAATTTTGGCTCCTGTTCGATTGATTCTGATATTGACAGTGCCTCACTACTATTATAGTGCCTCTCTCCTATGGGATTAGACCAAGTCTTTCGGTAGTTTGTACGTACTGTTTGGTCTAGATCTCGTGGTGTCCGGTAAGTATATGGCATACTCTCGGGAGCGTACAAGGGAGGTCAAAATAACTCTAATTTGTCATAGAAAAAAAAAATCCCAAACAGAGATACAGAGCCCCAAAGGAGTACCCAGCGACTTACCTCTTCGGCTCTAACTTATAAACCGACATGTATAATTTATTGAAATTTTAATTGTGAAAACTCTTGTCTTGAATATTTTTAACCAGCTGTTTTATTTTAAGAAATAATCGACCGTTTCCATACATACCAACGACCCTATATTTACGTGCACGTATATGGATATATTTTTAATTGGTGATAAACGTAAGCACAATGAGGAACAACCTTCTATTTCTTCATATACAAGTGCTAATCCTACAAAATCTACAAAGTGACTTATCAAATAGCAAAATGCAAGAAGCCACATACTATTGTAGAGCAACTTTTATCAGCTGTAATAGACGTGGCAGAAACAATGTTTGGTCAAATGTATGCAAACCAACTCAAGAATATTCCTGTGTCAAACGATACAATTTCCCAATGAATTAACGATATATCTGTGGATATTCAACAACAGCTTGAATTTGAGTTAGTTGGAAAATTGTTTGCCATACAACGTGATGGAGCAACGGACACCAGTAACGATCTTCATTTGATTTTCTACAACAGATTCTGTCAGGGAGTTGCAATAGTAGAAGACGTGTTATTTTGCAAGCCTATACAAGGAAGAGCAACTGCTGTCGAGTTGTTCAGAATTACAAGTGATGCTATTATCAGCGCAAATTTGCAGTGGAAGCTATTTCAGCTCTATCGGTGCAAATTCCAATACAATCCATGTCTGGGAGATATAACAGTTTACAAGCACTTGTGAAAAAAGAATCTTCAGTAGTTTAGATCCGCTGTATGATTCATTAGCTTCATAAGCTTTAGCATTAAAATCGCTAAGTCCTGGTCTAAATATTGTTTTGAAGGTTTATATTATGAAGGTTATATAAATACTCGACATCTATAATCAAGGATTCTCGCTGCCCTTTGGGAAGATATAAGAGCTGAACATACATCCTTATTGTTTTATTCTTTATCCGGTTGGTTTGTTACGCGGAAAGTATTTAAGCGCGTCTACGAAGTAAGAAATGAAATAGCCATATTCTTGAGCAAGGAGAGTCATAAGCATGTGGAAGAATTCTACAAGTTATTTCTAATGAAGCTCTCCTATTTAGTGGACATATTCAAAAAACTTAACTTACTTAATCTTCAACTTCAGGGAAAAATACAAATATATTTGTTTAAGTGAAAAGGTCAACGCTTTTTGTAAGAAAATACAGTTATCGAATAACAAATTAATATCAAATTTCTTTAAGATGTTTCCCACAATTTTATTCAGAGTTACACACTGGAACAGCATCATAAAAAGGTGTTGCTAAAGACACTAAAGGGTCATTTAGAAAATTTGTACTTTTAGCAAATACTTTTTCGCAAGAAGACATTAAATTGGTTGACTGGAATTGGGTAATAAATCCATTTGAACAACTACCGGCCTATCGGCGCAAGAAGAAGAATAACTGATAGATCTTTCTTCTAGTAGAGTGGATAAATCAAATTTTGTTACAGCCATGAACACACTTCTGGAGTGAACTGTCTTATAACTCTTCTCTCATTAAAGCAAAAACGTCTCCGATACTGTTACCTTTTCCAACTTCTTACCGTTGCGAAACAGCAAAATTTTGATGTATTGTTTATTCAGAAACAAAAGATATGAAAAACACTATATTTTACCAATTTTAACAGGTTCTATGGATAAAATGAATTAAATTATAAATTTAAAATATTTTCCAAAAAATAATAACAAAATACTACATATTTCAATTAACATCAGTTGTCTTACCTCCAAATAAATAAGCATGAGGTTCGTTTGCTCCTAAGTAAATAGCCTCGGATGGTTCAAGTGTAAGGTAATTTAAAAAATATACCATCAATACCCCATTGTCATATGGAAATTGTGAATGCAGCCTCTTTACAAGATCACCGAAAAGAAATTGATATCGACATTCACCTACAAAAAAAAAAACCTTAATTCCAGCTTCTTCTTTGAATGACATACGCAAGATGTCTAGGATGAGGTTCCCATTTAACAACAATTTTTAATCTTTCGGGAAAGTTACTCCTCTGTAAATAATATGGTTTACAAAACATAAAATAAATAAATATTTTTAATACTGCGAACAGACCTAGTTTTCTGTTTTCTAACGTAAAAAGTCGGACAAGAAAGCTTTACTTTTATTTCCCATTTCCGATCTGTGATACTGTATATTCAAGTCACGAATCTTCTTAAATTCGCGATTCCAGTATTAAGTTTTATAAAGCATCTTATTAGCGCACACGCCCATGTTAAAAAACGAGCTGCTTGCAGGAAGTTTTCTGACGGGACACGTGCGCTGCTGTTAGGTTTATAAAACGCATACTTTATACTATGTTTTATATTTTGCATTTCCTGTTTGGAAATTTTACGAGTTGGATTTGTGCATGTTATCTGATTAGATCCTGAGAACAAAGCTCCAGGAATTTAATCTTTGAATAAACATGCCCAAATTCCAACGATTTAAATTGCCTAAAACACGACGGTTAGAATGAACAGAATTTAACAGCGAAAAAAAACGACGGTCGAGTTATATATGGCACGATTATTTTATAACCCTAAATGTAGCATGCATATCTGTTGAGTAATAATATTTCTACATAACCTGCAGTATTAATTGGAATAGTTATTCAAGAAAGTTTGCAGAGTGATTTTCGTTTTTATTACCGTCGTATGAGGTAACATTGCACAAAATTTGCAGATTTTTATTAATAATCTTGTTTGGTTGACTTCTAAAGCTTCCAAATTAAATTAGGTGAAGTTTTAATACTTTCTCTAGATGTCCAATAAATAATAATGTACAAAAATAGGGCGAAATATATTTTTCAAAAGGTCAAAAAACTGGTAGGTTAAATAATTAGTTTGCGAGCAAAGTATATCATGTCAAAAGGTTACTTTGCCTAGCGTAACGTTGTAAAAAATATATTTAAGGTCTATATTCCAAAAATATAAGAAATACTTGCTGTTCAGAAAATATCTATTTATTTATTCATAAGAAAATAACAAGACAAACAAAATAAATTCAACTGAAAAAACCTCAAAAACAAACTAAACTCTTACTCCTCTTGTACGGCCGAACCATTGTCTGAAAAATAATATCGTTTAAATATTACGAGGCAACTTTGCCAACAGTCCAGATTATGTCCAAATGTGATATTGTTTGAAGCTAGTATAACGTTTTACATACATAAACAGTGCTACTATGATTCTGAATACAGAAAAAAAGGTTTGGATTAGTCAGTTTTCGTAGTACATCCTTTACCAACGCACCATGTTTTTATTACCTACTCAGTAATAACGGATTTACTTGCGTGCTGATACTGGGCACTAACTCGTTCGCTCGAGCGCTAAATTCGCAATGGCTGGTTTCCTTGTTTATCTACGCAGTACTGATCATATCAAGAGAAGTGATCTGTCTTCTGTCAATTTTTTCTCTTAAGATTGTTTAAACTGTATTCATCAAGAGTTAGGAGAACGAGTTCTCTCGGAATTTTTTAAGAGAACGGAATCATATTATGATAAGTGCGTTCACAATTATGCCTGTTTAATTAAAAAACAATCATAGGTGAATATTCACTTCTCGCGAGAGACCATTCACTTCTCTTAAGTTGGAGAATAGGCGTCCAGATAACAGCTATATAACGTTGCGGGGTTTCACCCCACAAATTTCATCTTTACAAGTTGCAGGCTCAGACAAAATTTCCCCGGCTTGCAAAGTAGCGTGAAATTTGGACTTCTACAAAATCGAATTGAACCCGCACTAGAAGTTGTACGCGAAAACCAGGAAATCTGGTATCAAATGGATGGTTGTCCTGCTCATAATTCTCTCATGGTTAGGGAATACTTGCAAAATATTATTAACGGAAATATTATTGGTCCACGGCATCTAATCCTTTGGCCAGCCAGGTCTCCTGACCTTTTGCCAAACGACTTCTTTCTGTGGGGTCACTTAAAAAATTTTATTCATAAAGATGTAAAATTTAAAAATCTAGACCAGCTAAAAAACTGTATTTCGTTAGAATGTGACAGAATTTCTCAATATCAACTCAGTAATGTTATAAATGAATTTTATGATCGGTTAGGATATTGTTTAGCTGTTAATGGAGGGTTGTTTGAACATTTAATTAATTAATGTTTTTTGAAAATCTGTAGTCTTAGGTATGTTATGCTAAATTAAAGGCTTAGTTAGAAAAAAATAATGGTGTCTTTTATTTTAGATGTGTAGTTGCCGGATTGATGAAACAAAAATGTGTTTTTAATGTGAAATAATATTTATTTGTTATGTCCAGCTCTACGTCAATTTTTGATAATAGCGTCATAGAAATTATTTGCTGGTGTTTGCTGTATTACCTAAACTATGAAAATTTCGTAATTTTGCCATCACATTTAATTGAATAAGTTAGGATTGGCTTATTAAAACTTATTCAAACTTGGCACATGGGTTTATTATATCGGCCTCTTCAAAAAATTATAATACAATTTTTCTCTAAAATGTACAAGGGAGCCAATATTTAGCCACCTCAAAATTTACATGGAATTTCCTATGTTCAATTAAGCCATGCATTCCCCGGTATATGTCAGAGAGACACATATTGGTGATACACTAAAACGGAACGATCATAGGATTACAGGACAGGCCCGGCTTTACTTGACATTATTTTGAATGTTTTGACGTTTTCATTTGTCAACTTCAATTCGTATTTATACATTTTTGTGCCGTAAAACTTTATTTAATTCTTAAAAACAGTTCTTTTCATCGCTATTTCCATCGTGCTATCGTACTATTATTTATTCATTTTAAGTATTCTAATTATGGAAAATAACTTATTTTATTACATTTTTTAAGTCCGGCTCTGCCCCTAAACGGCTCTCTGCCATTGTATTGTTGTCAATATTATATAAAAATTAAAGAGCTAGAATAGTATGACTTTTGTCAGATGACATGTCGTCATCTTGTAGGTTAATTCGCTAAAAATTCTATTTGAGATTTGTGTTAGAACATTTGTCAATTAATTTAATATCCATAATATTCTGAGCTCTGCTATTGACACACCAGACATTTTAAAGTTAGGTGAAATTCAAAGGTTCGAGATGTGTACAATAATATTATTATTGATTTCGTTGTTGGAAAAGGGTATCTTCCCAAAAAAACTTAAAATAGCTATAGTAAAGCGCTTCACAAAAAAGGAGATCCAACAGATGTTACGAACTTTCGTCCAATTAGCTTATTAAGTACTTTTTCGAAAATATACGAAAAAACTATGTACAATAAACTTTACTCGTTCTTAAAAAAGTACAATATTATACATTCGTCTCAAAATGGCTTTGTAAAGGGTAAAAGCTTGGAAACTGCCCTATTTTCATTTTTATATGAAATAAATAAGATTATAGACAAAAAAGAAATCGGGATTGCCTTATATATTGAACTAAGTAAGGCTTTTGATACTTTGAGTCACGACATTTTACTGAAAAAATTGGATCTCTACGGAATTAGAGGGGTTCCACTGCATTGGTTTAAGACATATCTAGAGGGTCGGACACAAATGGTTAAGATGTCATCTGACATGGGTCCAGTATTCTCGGACGTGGTAGATATTAATGTAGGGGTCCCACAAGGATCCATACTTGGCCCTTTGCTTTTTATAATCTATGCCAATGATCTGCATAGCGTTTTTGAGGACCTATCTGTGGTCCTTATGTCTTACGCTGATGATACTAATTTAATAATTAAGGTATCACATTGCGACGAGGTTAAACCGGTGGTCAATCTGGTCTTTGCCAAGGCTAGTGAGTGGATGTTTGCGAATAAATTGGTCATAAACAACGATAAGACTGCATGCATGTTATTTAGGTCGGTAAAGTCGAACTTAAGTGTAGAGAGAATCAACCTCAATGGAATTGGATTAGACTTTCTGGAAGAAGTAAAGCTTCTAGGGTTTTATGTTGATAGCCATTTAGCCTATAACTCGCATATTAATAACTTATGTAAACGGTTGTCATCTGTATGTTTTGGACTGAGAACAATGTCAAATCAATGTAGTGACTTCATACTGAAAACATTATATTACGCAAACTTTTATTCACATCTAAGATATGGCATTGTTTACTGGGGTAGGGCCACAAATGTTAACAGGGTTTTTATATTACAAAAGTATGCTGTTCGTATTATTAAGGGTTTGAATTTCGGGGAATCTTGTCGCCAAGCCTTTATGGATTTAAATTTTTTGACTATTACTGGTTTATATATATATATGAATTACTTTGCTTTGTCCGGAACAATATGGTATTATTTCAGAAGAACTGTATCAATAGATCATATGATACCAGGAATAATAGATTATTGATTGCCGACCGGCACTCCACGGCTCTTTACCAGAGAGGGGCTTATTATAATGGCTGCCTCTTCTATAACGCATTACATGACGAAATTAAGGCTGCTCTGTCTTTAAACACGTTTAAAAATAAAATCAAAAAGCTGCTTATTGACGTAAGCCCTTATAATATAGCCGAATTTTTTGACAAGGTTTAATTTTTTTTTGACAAAATTTAATTTGCGTGTTTTAATGTTGTAATATTTTATATTGTAAAATTGAATACATTATACTCTTTAACCATTTTTCAAATGTAGGTATAATCTTTAAATTAAGTTTATTTTATTGTTAACGTATTTTAATAAATTTCACTCACTTTCTATGTAAAATTTGCATATGAAAATAAAGAATATTGAATTGAATTGAATTGAATTGAGTTGTTTAAAAGATTGTGTAATTTATGAACAATAATAATAAAATTATAGGAAAAATTAGGATGCTCACAATATTACAAATGCGGGGCTTGGAATTAGTCTAAGTGTATATTTTACACTTTTGAGATAATTGGAGGTAAAGTTATTTGAATTTTAAAAATTCATGTTTTGTCTATGTAAACTCTAATATCTACCGTTCTATTTAAAATGTTTGCAAATACTTTTCCACAAATAAACACAGGGCTGTTTTCAGAAACAGTAGATAACAGATTTCTTTGTATAAAAACTGCACTTATAGCCTTTTTATTCTAAATATTTTGTGACTCGCATTTAAAAAACGAGATATTACTATTTCAAAAACATTTATGTTGATCTTTGGTTTCTCAGTGTTAAAAAAAAATTTCAGATTTTTATTCTAAAAAAAATTATAACTCTATTTTTATTTTATTAGTACCTGTGTTATCTAAAGAAGTAAAAATAATATACCGAAACAGGCGCGGGTCCAGGAGGGGGCCATGACCACAACAAATGTGATACTTACTACATAATATCATAAATAATATCATTATCATGAAAAAGAATGTGATTTACATGTTCTCTTTGCATAGAGATAAAAAAAAATGGACGTGAGATTAAATAATTTATCATACATCTATTCAATGCAAATATTAGAATAGTAGACGAAAACGAAATTTGGGCGTGAGCTCCCAAAATTTTCGCCTGCGGCGCTATTCTTATACCTTCGACGCACTTGTCAGCCCTAGCTACAAACCCGCAAGTCGCCACTGGCTGTGCTTAATCATTAAAAATAACTATCTTTAGGTCGTTGGGATGGTTATAAACAATTTACTTTATATAAATAAAACAATGCAGTCTTCTTCCACAATTTAATAAGTGTAAAAACAAATAAATGGTTTCCTACATGTTTCAAACGCTTAAACGTTCATCCTCAGGGGATGCTAAAAAGGACAGTTCAAAGTTAGGAACGACCAATACATATAAAATTAAAGTTTAAGTGGGACTTACCTAGCATCGAGTTAAGTGAAATTGCTAATGTAAGTTGTCTCAAATTATTGAGTACAACTTAACAGAATGAGGAATGTAAAATTGAAGACCTAGGGTACTAACTAATCATATTAATTATGTTAACATATTAATTGTATGCCGATTCAAATATAGCCGAAATTTTCATTATAAATGTGAAATTTTATTAAATGAAGAAACATTATGGATGAAAGATGACAAATTGAGTTATAACATTATTGAAGGAGAAAACGTTTTTTTTATAAGTTTCTTAGATTCCTTATATAAAGATGAAGAAATATTAATTGTTAAACGATAATTATTATTGTTAACTAACAGGTAGATATGGGGCTATGGGATATGGACATGTTAGTTAACAAAAATAGTTATCCTTGAACAATTAACAATTATATTTCTTAATGTTCATATAAAAAATGTAAGAAACTTTTATAAAAATAAATAAAAGAAAAAAACATTTTCTCCTCCAGTAATGTTATAATCCAATTTATTATGTTTCATCCATAATGCTCTTCACTTAATAAAACTTCACATTTATAACTAAGATTTCACTTATACTTGAATCGTGATACAATTAGTAATAATAATAATAATAATAAGTTTATTTCAAATATATTTTTTAATAAACTTATTCATAAATTCCCCAGAAAACGTGCTTGTTAGGGGCAATTCTTATTTATTTAATAGTATTTAAAATTATAAATATTTAAGAATATTTCTATAATAAGTTGCAAGTATTAAATAAGCGCTACTTTCTCAATGATAGATTATTAAATTTCTGAAAAAGAATAATTATAAAATATAATTGATTTACAATAATATTAAATAGCATTAAGTAATTAGTTATAGCATTTCCAAAAATATTTTTAAAGCGTTTGTTTCTAATATAAATGCTTTTATTCCATTTTTTTATTTTTTTAATGAAATAATTTTTTTAATATTCATTGGTAAATAATCATTTAAATAAAAGCATAAATATTTAAGAGTTTTTTGTCCTACGGACTTATTTACTTTAGGTTTTATTGATATTTCATTTTTATACCGTGTATTATGGTTATTTTCTTTAAATTGTATAAGGTGTTTATTTTTAACAATATATATTAAAACACTATAAATGTAAATTTGTCTAACGTTATTTTTTTTTGTTTCTAAATATAATTCTTTTTAGGAATAAAGATAGTCCTTATTAAATATAATTTTTAAAAATCTCTTTTGTAATACTTCCAATTTTTTAATCAAAGTTCCGCTTATTCCTCCCCAACCTAAAATTCCGTAATTTAAATGAGTTTTGACTAATGCATAATATAATATTTCTAGATGTTTTATATCCAGAAATTTTTAAATGTTTTTAAAAATTGGTAATAAACTTCTTAATTTTTTAATCAAATATTCTACTTGAAAATTCCAATTTAATTTACTGTCAAAAATTATTCCTAAATATTTTACATAATTAACTTTTAAAATTTGAATGTCATCGCTTATTTTGATGCTATTCATATTTAGTGGTACATTATTTAATTAATATGTTAACAAAACTTATATGACTAGTTAGTACATTAGGTCTTCAATTTTACATTCCTCATCCGGTTAAGTTGTACTCATTATTTGAGACAGCCTACATTAACACTTTCACTCAACTCGATGTTAGGTAAATCCCACTTAAACTTTACTTTATTATTGGTCGTTCCTAACTTTGCACTATCCTTTTTAGCATCCCCTGAGGATGAACGCTTAAGGGTTTGAAACATTTAGGGAACTATTTATTTGCTTTTACA
This sequence comes from Polydrusus tereticollis, assembly GCA_963920685.1. Classification (NCBI taxonomy): domain Eukaryota; kingdom Metazoa; phylum Arthropoda; class Insecta; order Coleoptera; family Curculionidae; genus Polydrusus; species Polydrusus tereticollis. The sequence goes on along the minus strand of OY987331.1, from coordinate 78,518,848 downwards.
CTTATTAAATTATGGAGGAAGACTGCATTTTTTTTTTTTTTTTTTTTTTTTTTTTTATGATAAGGCACAGCGCTACAGGATAAATCCTTTATGGCGCTCTAGGAGCGGTGCGTGTGCGCAGGAAACGATTCACGTTGGTCTTGAATCTTTGGAGACTATACTCGTTGGGGAAGACGATCTCAGGGAGGTCGTTCCAGAGTGATGACGTTCTCCAGATGAAAGAATTTTGAAACAGTGTCGTTCGAGGGACACTAAGCTGAACCACGTACTGGTGGGCTGCAGTGGCTCGTCGTGTATTTCTACCATGCACCGCTCTGGGTGGTATTAAGCGGGCAACCTCAGTTGAACACTTGCCATGAAAATATTTGTAAAATAGACTCAAGTCGTCAACCTGCCTTCGATGTTCAAGGCTTTCCAGGTTGTTTGTCAGACTATGGTCACCGATCAAGCGAATGGCTCTTCTTTGAATGGAATCTAGCAATCTCAGGGTATGTTTAGGAGCAGAGCCCCAAATATGCGAACAGTACTCCAGTGATGGTCGAATTTGGGCTTTATAGAGCATCAAAAGTTGTTGGGGTGTATAGAGGTTCTTTGTTCGGAAAAGTACTCCAAGCTTTTGCGAGGCTGCCTTAGCAATGGCCGCAACGTGGCCATGCCAAGACATATGACTATCCAGATTAACGCCCAATAAATGAATTGATGAAGCCAAGGGAATTGAGTGTCCCGCCATAACTATATCCGGTTCTTCAACATTAACTTTTTTAGAAAAAACTGCCGCCTGGGTCTTTTTAGCGTTAAATTCTACTTGGTTACTGTCACCCCAAGACAAAATTTCTTCCAGGTCTTTGTTGAGATGTGAGACCTCTTGCTGCCTATAGAGATGTGCATTAGCAGCCGATGTCCGAGCATCCAAAGTAAAAGTTGAAACAAGTGTGCTGTCATCAGCGAAGCTATATACAGGATTTTTAGTTTTTTCCAAAAGATCGTTAATGTATAGTAAGAAAAGGGTGGGCGACAATATAGAACCTTGAGGGACTCCGGCGTTGATGTTAAATGTGTCTGAAAGAAATCCGTCCATCGCCACTCGCAGAGAACGGTCTTTAAGAAAGCTCGACAGCCATGAACAAAATTGAACCGGCATTCCGTATGCTCTCACTTTAGTTAGGAGCCCCTCATGCCATACTCGGTCAAAAGCCTTGGAAATATCCAGTGCTACCGCCCGGGACTTCCCATGGTGTTCTATTGCGTTGTTCCAAACATGAGTAACATAAGCGAGAAGGTCTCCTGTTGATCTAGACTTACGGAATCCATACTGGCGGTCACTAATAATGTTGAAGCCTTCCAGGTATTTTAGTAATTTTTCGTTGATAGCCTTCTTCATAACTTTTGATATAACCGAGAGCAATGCGACTGGACGATAGTTGTTTGGCAAGGTCTTCTTGCCTTTTTTGGGTATGGGCTGGACTCTCGCAGTTTTCCAGCAAGAAGGAAATATTCCTTTTTTGTAGGATAAGTTAAAAAGCCTACAAAATACCGGTGTCAGTTCGTCAGCGCATTTCTTAATTACAATGACTGGAATATCGTCAGGACCAGAAGCCTTTTTAGTGTCGAGACTCCTCAAGATTCGCTTAACATGGCGGTGGCGAAAGACAATCTCGGGCATTCTCGATTCTACAGGGGTAATGTTCGGTGGAGTACTTCCCTGAAAATTTACCGTTAAATGTGAAGAGAATAGTTCCGCCAGTAAGTTTGCTTTTTCCTGTGCTTTGGTCGCAATGGTGCCATCAGAACGTGTTAGAGGTGGAATGGTTGACTTGGTAAAGTTCTGACTGACGGCCTTAGCTACCGACCAAAATGATTTTGAGCCGCTAGGACATTCAAGAAGTTTGTCTCTGATCCTCTGGTTGTGTGCTTCTTTGCTTTGGTTTATCGTTTGCTTGCATTGGCTTCGAGCGTTAACAAAGATGGTACGATTTTCGGCGGTAGGATTTTTACGCCATTGTCGGTAGAAATAATTTTTTGATTTAACAGCTCGTTCGCAATTTTTGGTAAACCAAGGCTTGCCGTTAGAAGGGCACTTTTTTGAGAAAGGGATGAAGGCTTCCATACCAGTAAGGATAACCTCCGATATTTCTGTTGCACAGATGGATGGATCATCAGAGGTAAAACAAACGTCCCGCCAAGGAAAGGTTCGAAAATGGTCCCTTAGGTCCTCCCACTTAGCTGATGTATAATGCCATATCTTGCGTGGTTTAGGAGGCTCTTCAGCACTAATTGGTAGTTTGTTCAGTGCCGAAATAAGGTTGTGGTCAGACGTTCCTAACGGCGGCTTCACGGTGACAGTGTACAAGTCGGGGTTTGAAGTTAAGAAAAGATCCAACAAACTAGCAAAATCACCATCTCGGTCTGGAATCCGAGTTGGTTCACCCACCAGCTGGGTGAGGCCAGAGCTGATGGCAAAGGATTCGGCTTCACGACCTTGTTCGTCAGTCATGTTTGAGTATTTGAGCCAGTTGACATTATGAATGTTGAAGTCGCCAAGGATGATAACTTCGGAATTGGGATGGTGGGTTTGCAAAAAGACGATAGTATTAGCAAGAGAGGAGAACAAGTCTCTATAATGGGTATCGCTTGGCGGCCGGTAAAGGTAGCAGATGAATTTAGTAATTCTCTGCGTTGATATTTTAAACCACATTACATCAAAGTCGTTAGACTCGAGTGTCTCCTCTCGTTGACAAGAAATATCACTCCGAACAAAGAGACAAAGGCCAGAATTCCGCCTAAATCGGTGATGAAAGTCGTACCCAGGATATAAATAGCTGACCGTACTAATCGATGATCTGACTTTGGTTTCGGTTAGTGCAAGTACATGAGGTTTGGTAGATTGTAGATGTTGATGGACTGCATTGATGTTGGAGTTCAGTCCTCTTATATTGCAGAAGTCAATTTGGAAGTTGCTGATCTCGGGTCTTTTAACAACTCCAGTTTTCACACCATTTCCATTTAGAATATTGTTCGAAGGACCCGCATGGCTACTGGACATGGTGGATGATTGGATAATCTCGCTTGATAAGGCGCCAGGACCCGCCCCCACCCGGAGATCCGATCGGGGGGCGTTTTTAACTCCGGAATTTATTGATCTTGGAACCATCATCACAGCATTTTTTGTATATTTCCCACCCTGCATTGCTTTATTTACATTACTTTGACTTCACTGAAAGTATGGACTATTTCTTCAATGTACAGAGTGTCCAGTTTTCGTGTGTTTTATATACCAGCTCCCTTATTATAAAAGATAGAAATATGGGGTTTGCGGCTTACTCTTCTATTATTTTATAAAACTTCCATTGCCGTAAACGAAACTTTTATAGCCCTCTCAGTTTCTGACATACAGGACGATTTTGAAAATTTGTCATTTTTGACGCTCCCCTGTATCTCGATTATTTGATAACTTATCAATAACGTAAAAATGAGTTATTATAGAGTTTTTATGTAGAAGTCAATGGCATAGTAAGTTTTTTTCTAAAAAGTTTTGTTTTTGAGTTATGACCCAAATTTGTGTTTTTTTAAATGGGACACCCTATGTTATTTCTTTGTCTTATCCTTCTTTTCAATAGCTTTTCACATCTACCTATCTAACTTTTAGGCTTTTGCAGGGAATGCCAATTATTTTATTAAATACATTGCGAAGAATCGAAACGGTGTGTCGAAAGTATTCAGAACACAACGGAGCCCAATTCGAACAATTTTTGTAATCTAATAAAATAATATATTTGTTTTATTGTTGGTTTTAAAGTTGTATAATAAAAATAATGTTGTTAATTTTGTTTTTATTTGCCTTCTCTGGCCATTTGGTTTCAACCAGAGCCATTGACTTAACACACACACACACACATTTGCCTTCTATACGAAAAATGATTAATTTTACAAAAAATGTTAAAATCATCCCTTTTGAAAAGAAATAAATATAGACTATTAAATATTTTTGAAAAGCTCTTAAAAAGAGGAATAAGAAAAATAAATAGTATATAGGGTGTCCCATTTAAAAAAACAACAAGTTTAGGTGATAACTCAAAAACAAAACTTTTTAGAAAAAACCTAACTACGCCACTAAATTGTACATAAAAAAACTCTATAATAACCCCTTTCTACCTTATTGGTAAGTTATCAAATAATCGAGATACAGGGGAGCGTCAATAATGACAAATTTTCAAAATCGCCGTTTGTCAGAAACTGAGAGGGCTATGAAAATTTCGTTTGCGACAATAAGAGTTTCATAAAATAATAGAACAGTAAGTCGCAACCCCCATCTTTCTATCTTTAATAATAAGGGAGCTGGTATATGAAAACACACGAAAACTGGTCACCCTGTACTTTACATTTCAGGGCAAGTAAAATCATTCACACAATGTTTTAATATTAGCCTAACTAACAAATCAAAATTGGCAATGAGACTTACTTACTTGATTCTTCAAATCGTTTTAGTAAACTATCAATAGTACTTCTAATTTTATCTTTATTACAAGTCAAAACAGCTTTAAAAGCATTTTCAATCAAATTAGATTCATCGTCAAGAACTTCCGTGCCGACAATACACTGCAATTCAGGAACATCTAAAAAATATGGGGAAACAATTACCTGTCGCGGCAGTATTTATTATCGTTATTCATTTAACTTTATCCAACTAGCTTTTACAGTTCTTTACATGGAATAGAAACAACAAATTAGAATTTTTTTTTAAAAGTAATTAAATAATTAACTACTTATTAAAACTTTTAAACCTTCCAGAATTTGTTTTTTTAGTTTAATTTTAATTTTTTACACCTTTTATACATTTTAGACTTTTTTTGCACTGTGTTTAAATTGTAATTTCATCATGTAAGATTTGATCTTTTACCAAAAATTTGATCAAATCTAGATAATCTGAAACTTATTACTTCAGTGTCTTATGATTTTGATAATAAAATTTTATATTTTAATTTATACAAATTTTGAAGAACCAGAAAAGTCAAATTATAAATATATATGATAAATTAATTTTTTAATTTTTGCAACGGGCTCAGATGAGTTTCACATGCTGAACCTCACACAGATAATTAATTAATATTGAATTTTTGAAGTAGAAAAAAATATGTATATTTTTAAATATCTCAAGGAAATATAGTAAACAATAATATGTCATAGCACATAAATATTTGCATGTAGGTCTAGACATCACTGTAAAATAAGCAACCAGATTATATTATTGTGACTGCTTGAATATTGCTGGGAATTTTAGTTTCTCGACAACTTTCCTTTATTAAGGCAATCATGCAAGTAACTTAATGGCCAACCACTCCTCTCCAAAATATCGCCTAGTGACTAACGGGATTTAATCAAAATGAAAATTAGAAATTAAAAATAATATTCTTAGAGCTGAAAAACAAATAATAAGGGCAATATATTTTTGAGTGAAACTAACACCCGGGTCGCTTCTTCCAATCGGCGTGAGTTCCCAATCCGCCCCAAGAAAAATCACACACATATTTTAAGCCTCTCCGACACCGCTACCCTCGTTAGACCGAGCCCCAAAGGCACAGATGTAAAAGACTTGTACATTGATGACGAAACGGATTTGTATCTAAAGGTTAATTGCTTCTTTTCGCCAGATCCACAGAAAATAAAGGTTCCTTTTTATGCCAGATCCATCCCCGAAAGAAAGCAACTAACCTTTAGATTTCTAATTGTTGGTACTCAGTCTGTAAACCGAATAGGCAACACACAGTGTGTACAAATTATTTAATAGGTACTAGTGTTTGGCCCACTTCTTCCACCTAACGTGTAACATATTTATACCCTGTGTAAACTCTGTTACTTTTGTATACACACTCCGTGAAGGTCTATCTAGTTACTATCTTACATAGGCACAAGCAATTGAACCAAGATAGAAGAGCAAAGATGTTACTGTTACCGTTTCCCTTTTCGATACACCATCAATATTATCATGGTTTAGTCGGTATAAAAGGTAAAATGAATGTAAACCTTTATTTTTAATAATTATCGATGGATTAAACTAAATTATTTCTACCGACAATGGCGTAAAAATCCTACCGCCGAAAATCGTACCATCTTTGTTAACGCTCAAAACCAATGCAAGCAAACGATAAACCAAAGCAAAGAAGCACACAACCAGAGGATCAGACAGACTTCTTGAATGTCCTAAGGGCTCAAGATCATTTTGGTCGGTAGCTAAGGCCGTCAGTCAGAACTTTACCAAGTCAACCATTCCACCTCTAACACGTTCTGATGGCACCATTGCGACCAAAGCACAGGAGAAAGCAAACCTACTGGCGGAACTATTCTCTTCACATTCAACGGTAAATTTTCAGGGAAGTACTCCACCGAACATTCCCCCTGTAGAATCGAGAATGCCTGAGATTGTTTTTCGCCACCGCCATGTTAAACGAATCTTTAGGAGTTTTGACACTAAAAAGGCTTCTGGTCCTGACGATATTCCAGTCATTGTAATTAAGACATGCGCTGACGAACTGACACCGGTATTTTGTAGGCTTTTTAACTTATCCTACAAAAAAGGAATATTTCCTTCTTGCTGGAAAACTGCGCGAGTCCAGCCCATATACAAAAAAGGCAAGAAGACCTTGCCAAACAACTATCGTCCAGTCGCATTGCTTTCGGTTATATCCAAAGTTATGGAGAAGGCTATCAACAAAAAATTATTAAAATACCTGGAAGGCTTCAACATTATTAGTGACCGCCAGTATGGATTTCGTAAGTCTAGATCAACAGGATACCTTCTCGCTTATGTTACTCATGTTTGGAACAACGCAATAGAACATCATGGCGAGTCCCGGGCGGTAGCACTGGACATTTCCAAGGCTTTTGACGGAGTATGGCATGAGGGGCTCCTAACTAAAGTGAGAGCATACGGAATGCCGGTTCAATTTTGTTCATGGCTGTCGAGCTTACTTAAAGACCGTTCTCTGCGAGTGGCGATTGACGGATTTCTTTCAGACACATTTAACATCAACGCCGGACTCCCTCAAGGTTCTATATTGTCGCCCACCCTTTTCTTACTCTACTCTACATTAACGATCTTTTGGAAAAAACTAAAAATCCTATATAGCTTCGCTGATGACAGCACACTTGTTTCATCTTTTACTTTGGATGCTCGTACATCGGCTGCTAATGCACATCTCTATAGGCAGCAAGAGACCTTACATCTCAACAAAGACCTGGAAGAAATTCTGTATTGGGCTGACAGTAACCAAGTAGAATTTAGCGCTAAAAAGACCCAGGCGGCAGTTTTTTCTAAAAAAGTTAATGTTGAAGAACCGGATATAGTTATGGCGGGACACTCGATTCCCTTAGCTTCAGTAATTCATTTATTGAGCGTTAATTTGGATAGTCATATGTCTTGGCATGGCCACGTTGCGGCCATTGCTAAGGCAGCCTCGCAGAAGCTTGGAGTACTTTTCCGAAATAAGATCCTCTATACACCCCAACAACTTTTGATGCGCTATAAAGCCCAAATTCGACCATCGCTGGAGTACTGTTCGCATATTTGGGGCTCTGCTCCTAAACATACCCTGAGATTGCTAGATTCCATTCAAAGAAGAGCCATTCGCTTGATCGGTGACCATAGTCTGACAAACAACCTGAAAAGCCTTGAACATCGAAGGCAGGTTGGCGACTTGAGTCTATTTTACAAATATTTTCATGGCAAGTGTTCAACTGAGGTTGCCCGCTTGATACCACCCAGAGCGGTGCATGGTAGAAATACAGGACGAGCCACTGCAGCCCACCAGTACGTGGTTCAGCTTAGTGCCCCTCGAACGACACTGTTTCAAAATTCTTTCATCTGGAGAACGTCATCACTCTGGAATGACCTCCCTGAGATCGTGTTCCCCAACGACTATAATCTTCAAAGATTCAAGACCAACGTGAATCGTTTCCTGCGCACACGCACCGCTCCTAGAGCGCCATAAAGGATTTATCCTGCAGTGCTGTGCCTTATCATAAAAAAAAAAAAAATTGAATCCACTAGCGTGTCGATGCTGATCCTCATATTTATCGAGTTTAATAATAATACCTACCTTTAATAAATTGTTTAATTTCCGGCAATGGCTTAAAACCGCAAAGAGCTTCAAATGATGTTAGAGCTATAGCCATTTCAGGTTTGTGATTTGGATCTTTGTAGATATTTGGAAATTTTGAATGCAGTTCCTCAGCATGTTCCTAAAAAATATTAATAATTAATTATGGCCAATTTTATTTGAGAAAGCACTGCATTATTAAAATCAATTTTCTCTCGCCATTTCTGTTGGTCCGATTGCAGATTCATTAAGTCTGGCCATGGCCGAGTGCTGATAATTACATCGTAAAAGTGTAGGAACCCATTTTTTTAACGATACCTATTTAGGTTCTCACATGAAATAGTAAACCTACGTTAATAATTCTTATAAAACGTTAAAACAATTTTATAGTGGAAGTTTCTTCCTTTTTTTCGACAATTGAAGCGTGTGTAATTTCATTTGGCGCGGCAGTAAATTTTCAAGCTATGAAGAAAATTACTCCGCGATTTTACATCACTTTAAGACAAAAATTCGGATTCTATATGTGACGCCATTAAGGCACTAATTAGCTGATCTAAAAAGTGTGGTGAAATAATTACAGTGAGGAATAAAATTAGTTGTTTTATTTCATTACTTCTCTAACATTTCTAGGCCAGAAACTTTTGAACCATACTACATAAATATAACACAAAATGGCAAATTCAGGGCCTCACGCAAAGGCGATAAAAAATGGACAAGCACAAACAGATAGACAGGGCGATCTTAAAATTGTATGTTTTAACCTAAACTAGCCTAAATTTACAAGGGATAAAAATAGTTTTGAAAATCACTTGAAGTCAAAGTTGATAAAAATCATGATTTTTTTGATTTTTTAAAAAAAATTTACCAGCTTTTACAAAATAAATATTATTATTTTTAAATATTTCTAACTGCTTATATTTTGTTTTGTCAAGTAAACAAATATTTTTAGGCAGGAATAGTACAGATACGAAGCAAAACTGGAGAAGTTTTAACATGTAAATTTCGTTCGCGTAGTTTTTGCAAGTTTGCGCCTTTGTCGAAACTTGTATTAACGTGAAAATTTCGTCCGCGCAGTATTGCAAGTTTGCCGCTTTGTCGAAACTTGTAATAACTGGCAGAAAACGCCCGGCTATATAAACGATACGCACTTATTTTAGTTATCAGTAATATTTTTGCTTTAGGGGTTAAAAACATTTGAACTAATGACCAGCCGGGGCAGAAAGGAATTTAGTGTTTGGCAGCATTTTATAAAAAAGAAAGTGGTGGGCAAACTAGGTTGTAGAGCAGTATGTAAAAAGTGTGGGAAATCTGCAAAAGTGAAACTAGTGATATCAGCAGTGGTATAGAAACTCTGCATGGTGATTGTCAGTCACAGCCTGGAACTAGCCAGAGTGAAATTATCCAGTTGGCAAAGAAACAGAAAAGCGATAACTGTGAGAAGGGAAGTGTAGGTGGACGTAAAAATAGTGGAAGTAGCGGTCATTTGGATTCTTTTGTTGTGCGAACTGGACAAGATAAGAAAAAATAATTGGACAGACAAATAGCCAAAGCCGTTTACGCAACAAAGCAGTTTTAGAGCTATAGAAAATAAAGAGGTTCGGAAGGCCATAGAAATGCTAAGACCTGGTTACCTTCCACCATCTAGATTTCAGTTATCATCAACGCTCTTGAATGAAATATTTGAAGAAGAAAAATCTAATTGTTTTAACAAGTTATCTGGACAATCTGTTTGCATGCCCTTAGATGGATGGTCCAATATACATAATGAGCCGATAATCTGTGTCGTTTTGACTGCAGAGGATGGAAACAGTGTTCTTTTAGAAAGTATAGATACATCTGGTCATCCCCATACAGCTGACTAGCTTGTCGAATTATTGGCTATTAACTCAATAAATAAGTGCAAAAATGAATATAACTGTAAAGTTACCAGTATTGTTACAGATAATGCGAGCAACATGGTCAGTATGAAGAAAAAAATTACCGAGTCGTCCAATTACCCTATAATTATATATGGTTGTTCGGCACACTTACTTAGTTTGCTCTCCAAAGATTTAGAAGCATCGCAGATAAAAGAACATAATATAGTACATATTGTGAAATACTTCAGAAATACCCATTTGCCAAATGCTTGGTATAAAGAAAAAGGGGACAAGAAATTGGTCTTACCTCAGGATGTTTGATGGAATACACTTTCAGATTGTCTTGAGATCTATGTAAATGAGTGGCCAAAATTGTCATTAATATGTGAAGAGCATAAAGATCAAATTGATCCAGTGATTTTTAAAAAAGTTTCAGATATCTGTATTACCTAAAAGGATGGCTGAAGATTTTCTACAGTTGCTAAAACCAATTTCTATAGCACTGGATGCAATGCAACAAAAAGGTGCATTTTTATCTCAAGCAGTTTACATATGGAAAAAGTGACTGGCTATTTTTGACAGTTTTGAATTTGAAAAAAAAAAGAAGCTTGCGTCAATATAAATTATTTAAGAACAGATATGTTCAAGCTCTAACCCCCTTTCACTTTTTGGCGTATATTTTGGATCCTACAATAAACAAAGAAGAATATCCATTACTAGCTGAAAAAAAGAGAGATGCTCTACACATTGTTTCCAAATATTTTGCAGACACAGGATTATTACCATTACTAATTAAGTTGGAAGCTAAGTCGGACCCTTTTCACAAAACTCTGTTTTCAGAGGAAATAATCAAAAATGTAACAGCAGTACAGTGGTGGAGATCTCAAGAAGATGTTTCAGAAATTAAGCAAGTGCTCCCTATAGTAATTTCTGTTTTGTGTGCCTGTGCATCGTCTGCTGATATCGAAAGGATGTTTTCTACTTATGGATTCGTACATTCAGATATTATAAGAAACAGACTTGGCAGTGACAAAGCAGCTAAACTAGTATTTCTATTTAAGCATTATAACACTTGGGTTTTTTTATATTTTTTTTTGTTTAAATTAAGTAAGTATTTTTTTTATTAAAAAGGTTTTTTTAGTTTTAATTTTTTAATTTTTTTAAAGTTTTATTTTTGCAATAACCAACTGTTCTCTTCGATTATTATAATAAAATAATAAATAACACCACATAAAAATGCGTCTGGGTTTTATTTTTTGTATGAACAAATACATTTTAAGTGTTAAAATTTTAAAACTCTTTTTTAAATTTAATCATGATTTTTAAAAAAAAAATCATCTCAACCCTGCTTGAAGTAAATCACGATTTAAAGTCAAACCCTGAAAAATAATATGTATCATTACATATTTTATATACATTTTTCTTACTTCTTACTCTTCTTTCTTTCTCGATGAATCTCGGTAAAATATCCGGATCCCGAGATTTACTATGGAAAATCCGATTATCCAGGGATTTAAAAAACAGACTGTATGGCAAACGTCTCTGTCCAGGGAAATGAAGTGTTAAGAAAAATTAACAAGGTTATGAGTGATGGTTAAAAGCGTCATCGAGATACAATCACGGGAGATTAACGTTTAAAACCTATGTACAGGGTTATTTTTTATATTTGGATACCCACCTACAGGGGTTAATATAAGTGACAGAAAAAAACTTTTAATACAAAAGTTGCATAATTTTTCACGTCATATCTTTTAGACTTATTAAAAAAATCATACGCGCATCACAAAGGTAAAAAACAAATGAAGTTTTATTTTTTTAAATGGAACACCCTATGAATTTTCCACCAGGGGGAAAGATCTCTTTCTCCTGATTTCAAAAATATATAACATATGAACATTTAATTCAGTCGTTTGTGAAATATTTGAGTATTGATAAATTGAATTGATTATAATCGAGTTGGCGTTCCGCATACTTCAACGTGACATATTTGTCTGTTTACTTTAAATCGAAACATGCAGTAAGGAAAATGGGATATTCGGAAGAAGACAAACTTCAATAAGTACGTCTTTTCTATTCTAATAACAACCGAATAGCTGTAGTTCAACAGCAATATCGTCGAATTAATCCTGGACGACGGGTACCATCGACTAAGACAATCAAACGCATTATCCAGTGATTTAATGAATCCAAAAAACTCGGTCGAAAAAAGAGAACCGTTGTTAGAAATGACGAAAAAGACCTAAATAATTTACTATCCTTTGAAGGTAACAGTATTCTCTTGCATTCTAATAAATATAAATAAAATAAATTAGAAATAATATTTTAGAAAATCCCGAAAGTTCGATCTCAACGGTTGCCGCACAATTTGGAAAGTCGTTGTACAAGATTCAGACCACTTTGAAACATTACAAATATCATCCGTACAAATTTATGCCAGTTCAAGACTTATCTGAAAGAAATATGATTTAACGGTTACATTATTGTCAAGAAATATTAAGGCATATTGCAGAAGATCCCGAGTTCTTAACAAAAATTATTTTCACCGATGAAGCTTCGTTCACGATGGCGGGGATGTTTAATAGAAAAAACAAACACTATTGGGCAAGTGAAAACCCACATAAAATTCAACCAGTCAAAATACAGGGACGGAGGTCAGTTCATGTGTGGTGCGGCTTGCTGAACAACCAAGTAATTGGACCTATTATTTTTAATGGGTATCTAACGGGCAATCGATATTTAGATTTCATTCAAAAAATTATTGAAAACTATTTAAAGAACTTCCAGTTCGGCAATACAATAACCTTGTTTGGCAACAAGATGGGGCACCACCCCATAATATCGTTTAAGTTACTGAATACCTAAATGGCAGAGATGACCTTTGGATAGGAAGGAATGGCACACTTCAATGGCCGGCTAATAGCCCGGACCTAAGCCCGTTAGATATTTTTCTGTGGGGATTTCTAAAAAAACCGTATTTATTACGATAGACCTCAAAATATACGTGTGTTGAGACAAAGGATTAAACAAGAAATATTCATGCTCAATACAGATCACCCAGATTTTACTTCGAACGCGATCCATCACAAAATGAGAGAAAATATTCAAAAATGTGTCAGAAGTCGTGGTAGGTATAGAAAACATATAGTCATTTACTTTACTTTATATTATTGAAATTGAATTATAAAACATAAGTCATTTTTTCTTACTGATTGTTTCAATTTAAAGTAAACAGACAAATATGTCACGTTGAAGTATGCGGAACGCCAACTCGATTATAATGGTGGAAAATATATAGGGTGTTCCATTTAAAAAAATAAAACTTCATATGTTTTTTAACTTTGTGATGCGCGTATGATTTTTTTAATAAGTCTAAAAGATATGACGGGAAGAAGTATGCAACTTTTGTATTAAAAGTTTTTTCAGTCACTTATATTAACTCCTGTAGGTGGGTATCCATATATAAAAAATAACCCTGTACCTAATGAGAGTTTTGTTAAGGGACAAAATTAAATTTCTGAAATAATACACTTATTCAGAAGAATGAGCTTGAATGGACAAAGTCCGTTTGCTGACAAAACTTAAAAAATAAGGACAATTTATCAAATTCAAACTTCAACCCAAAATTACAGAATGTTTTTAAATGGTATGATATACTGGTACTATTTATTTGATATCAAAGTATAATCTATCTTCTTTCGTCTAAAGGAATTTTGGAAATCATAGTTTGCTCCAGTTTTAAACAAGAAATAAAAATTATTTAATTATTATTTCATTTTGTTTTTAAATTAAATTATGTTTAAAATTAAAGAAAAAGGCATTATGATTTCGAAGATGCCTCTAGATGATTAAGCATACCTTAGACTTTAACATTAAAAAATGAAATTGAAATTGGACAGAATATTTTTTGTAGTAATTTAGGTCGCTAGTTCTAACTTCAATTCTGGAATACTAGCCATTTAATTGATTAACCACCCGGATGCCGGTAAAAGTCTCTTCGCTTACCTTATTGCCTCCAAATTTACTTTCAGCTCTACCAATTTCAGTCGACACGACGGAACACAATGAATTTTGAGAAGCGGTACCGCACGAACGACTGGAGTTTTTGCACACTTCACTGGCTTCAACCAGCATTTGCAATAAAAAAAAAGGTATGCGCGAAAAAGAACACAATATTGAGATGCCGAATTTATGTATATGGCAGAGCGTCGTAATGACAATAATTCAATTTTCTTAACAACTAAAAATCTAATAACCCATAAAAAAGAAAAGAAATTTTGATTTAACAACTGGTTAAACAACAATGCATGGAGGTTAGGATCAGGTAAAGCACCAACAAAGTTTATCCCTTGATCACTGAAGATGTTTACACAACATTCAGGTCGAGCTTGGAACCTTCTGAAGCAAACTAAACAGACTTCAGGTGGAAGGTCTGAAGCAAGTTCAAGGTGAATAGCCTTTTGGAGTAACAACTATTTGGTACTAGATTTACTAAGAGTGTTGTAATGTCGTATAATTGTAATTATTACAATCCATAAAATACCAACATTTTTTTTTTAATTGATTCAGAGTTACGTTGAATATATCACATTCGTTCACAATTTCATTTAGATTTTTACACATTACATTAATAGGAGAGTTAATAAAATTATTTATTGTAATTCTCTCTACCTTCCATTGTATCATATCTTTTCAAAATCTCTTACTTCTGGATATTTTCCCAGTGTCTGGAAATTGTCATATGTTTGTCCTATCCATAAATCAGGCAATAAAAATAACGTTAAGAATTACCGACCAATCAGTATTCCTTCGACTATACCTAAACTATTTGAGCATTGCATTTAAACTGTTCTAACCAATGCCTTCCAGCAAATAGTGGTGAGTAATCAGCATGGATTTACCTCTGGTCGCTCTGTCGATACAAATTTGTTTATTTTTATTAATCGTATCAATAATGCGTTTGATAAGGGTGCTAAGACCCACGCTATCCATACAGACTTTAGCAAGGCTTTCCACAAGGTGAATCATACCATTCTGCTTTCTAAGCTGTCAAATTACGGGATTACCGGCAAATTACTCCCTTGGTTGCAATCATACCTCCCTAACAGAGAGCAACAGGTTAAGATCGACGGTTATCTATCGGAGTCATTTAAAGTTACCTCGGGAGTTCCCCAGGGATCTCATCTGGGGCCTCTCTTATTCAATCTCTTCATTAATGACTTGAGTGGTATGTTGACCTCTGACCACTTACTATTTGCCGACGATTTGAAAATTTTCACACAAGTAACATCCCTTCAAGATATCATCGCGTTGCAAAACGATATTAACTGTGTTTTCCTGGTGTCAACTCAATGGCATGTCACTGAATATCGACAAATGTTCCTTTATGAGGTTCAGCAGATCGAGAAAATTGTTCCCTCATCAGTACGTCATCAATAATGATGTTGTTCTAAAAGAGGTGACTGTGGTTAAAAATATTGGCGTGTACTTGGATACACAGTTAACATTTTCTGAACACTTTGATAAAATAACGTCTAAGGCAAACAGGATGCTGGGGTTTGTTAAGAGATCGTGTAGGGACTTCAAAAATGTAACAGCTGTAAAAACACTGTATATTTCCTTTGTCAGATCCATCTTGGATATATCATTAAGTTTTCCAGAATGTTATCCCGGCCAATGGCCTTGTTTATTTTTAATACTTACCAGTGGTACATTAGTGACCTCAAATGTATTGGAAATGTTATTCAAGGGGTGGCTGATGGCGTCAGTTTTTTCATCATACCCCGAGCTGAAATAGCTAGAAAACGCACCTGCAATAGTTTCAGCTGTATCTTATTAGAGTTACGAATATAATCAGAATTTGCCCTTATTTTTGCAGCTGATATGGCCTGTCTGTACCTCCTTTTCAGTGAGTTAGAAGTCACTGCGTAACACAGGGCAGTAGGACTACCTCCGGGTGTCACCAAGAACACTCAGCTCCTCTCTCATACCTCGAAGCTCATCTCCAAACCACTCATTTACGGGTGCACCCTGATGCCTTACTTTTCATTGTACCTAGGGAAATGCAAGATCCCTCAGTTCAATTAATCTTTCGATAAACATACATAATTTTTCATTTGTATCAATACTACAGTTTAGGATATGCCATTCCTCATTCTCAATCATATTATATAAATCAAAAGTACCCTTTAGGGTGATTGGATGATACTTTATTATTTCCCTCTTGTTAGCATTTACTAGATGACTAGTATTTATGCTTAAATCTATGGCAAGATGATCAGACAGAACAGGATTAAGAACATTTAAATTCAAATTAGACAAGTTACTAAAATTTAAAAAGACATTAGCAAGACGGTGATCATTTCTAGTGCTAGTAAAAATTTGTTGCATTAAGTCAAACGATTCCATAACATCTATAAAGCTCTTTTTGGCAATCGTATTCCCTATCAAAATGTATGCTAAAAGCATCATTTATAATTATGTATTTGTTCATACTAAAAACTAGAGTTAAAATACCATTATTTTATTTATTTATTCAAATATTCCAATTGACAAAGTTTACAATGTATAGGAATCGTCTACTCAAAAGTGAAAGAAACATACAAACTTCTCTTACTACTACTACTACGGAGGAAGTGCTGTGTATATAAAGGAAACAATTCCATATAAGGTCATGAAATGTATAAATATATTATCTGTACAAAATGAATGTGAGTTTGCTGCTGTTGAATGTTTTCTTAATGGTAAAAAAATGTTAATACTATCTGTATATATACCTCCTACAGGTAACAAAGAACTTTTTTATGATAAACTAGAAAGTATGTTGTCTCATGCCAGTAACAATTCATGGATTGTTATTGCAGGTGATTTTAATATAGAGATGTTAAAAGATAATATTAATAAAAGTATTCTGTTTTCACTTCTAAACTTCTATGATTTGACACAAACAATTTTTGAAAATACAAGAATTACACATAATTCTGCCAGCTGTCTGGATAACATTTTTACCAATATTGAAACCAATAATTATCAAACATCTGGTATAGAAACACATATATCTGATCATACTTCTCAAATAATATCATTTTCTACCACGGAAAGTAAAAAATAACCTTGTTTATAGGAGATTTTTTAATAAGGAAAATAAATATCAGTTTATAAAAAGTATAAAAGAGCAGGACTGGATAAATGTTTTCCAGGTAGAAAGGAGGAATGTTGATTTACAATGGAATACTTTTATTAATGCATACATAAGAATTTTTAATCAATGCTTTCCTAGAACTAATGTATTTGCAAATAAAAAACAACATATAAAAAGCAATGAAATTATTCAGTGTAAAAAAAGCTTGGATACATTGTTGGTATTATCCAGAAATAATAATTTATATAAACCAATTTATAATGAAACAAAAAACCGGTACAACAAACTTCTCCGCGAAGAAATATAAAAAAATATGAGAAAAGAGTTAGAACTTCCGATAACAAAAATAAATGCTTATGGACAATATGTAATGAAATAAATGGGAAATTCAAAATTAATAGTACGCATTGCACAAATAATGCACAAAAATTTGCACATGATTTCAATAACCATTTCTTAACTATAATTTCTGAAATGTTAAAAAATCAAAATAGTATTCCTTTTCAATGTAATATAACAAATAATAATCAATCAATGTATCTACATCCTGTAACCAATCATGAATTACTAAACATAATGCAAGAACTAAAAAATAAATAGAGTAGTGGTGATGATGATATTCCAACGAGTATTGTGAAACTTTCAATTGCTGAAATTGTCGACATCCTGAACTATTTAATAAATAACTCTATAAAATATGGTGTCTTTCCCGACTAACTTAAGCTGGCAAAAATAAAACCACCTTATAAGAAAGGTTGCTTAGAAGATCTTAATAACTTTAGACCAATTAGTCTATTGCCCAGATTTCAAAAATTTTTGAATAGGTATGTAATTAGCTCTCGAATAACAAATTTTATGAATAAATGTCAATTATTTTCGCACACCAAGCATGGTTATCTGGGCGGAAGATCTACCACAACTGCAATATTTCAATTTACACAAACTATTTTGGATCACTTAGAAAATAAACATCTAGCTTTAGGTATGTTCCTAGATTTGAGTAAAGCATATGATTGCATAGATAAGGATTTACTTTTGTTGAAGTTAAGTAGATATGGCATTAGAGGTAATTCTTATGCGTGGGTCAAATCTTATCTGTCAGATAGGATGCAAAGAGTGGTAGTTCGGGATGACAGCAAGGAAGTGAAGTCGGTTATATACAAAGAAACAGTATGGGCATAGCTCAGGGAAGTATTCTGGGGCCTATTTTATTCATACTTTTCTTAAATGACTTGAGTAATATTGTAGAAAATTTTACGATAACAAATTACGCTGATGATACTAACTCGTTGGTTCCAGGTTTAAACATGCAGGATACTGTTACAAGGGTAGAAGTTGCTTTCGAAAGAACAAATGAGTGGTTTTTACAGAATAAGTTAATTTTAAATGATGAAAAAACAAAATTGATTTTATTTAGAAAATGAAGTTGTTTCTATGCCTAATGTCAGCAAGTTTTTGGGTCTATCAATAGATAGTGCTCTTAGGTTTGAATATCACATAATACAGCTATGTAAAAGACTTTCTTCAAGTTGCTATGTCTTGAGGGTCATATTCGTTAACTTAGACTTTACCATTGCCAAAAATTCCTACTATGCACTAGTTGAATCCCATCTTCGATATGGGATCTGTTTTTGGGGCTCTTGTTCTCAATATTTGTTTAACTCAGTATTTGTGTTACAAAAGAGAGCGATTAGATATATGTGCAGGGCTGGGATTCGTGATTCTTGTCGTCCATTATTCCTGAGACACGCAATGGTGACAGTTTGCTGTATTTTAAAGCTGGATTTATAAAGTCTCGCCGGCGTCGGCGCCAGCGTTCGTCGTAGACAAGCATAGTGGGCATTTATAAACTTGGCGTTCGCAGTGTTGACAAACAAAAACATAATCTGACACTTCTGACATTTTAGTTCAGGTGATATTTTCTCTAGCCAGTTATTACAACAAAAAGAAAGAGTTAAATAAATGGATTTAGCAAGGAAGAAGAAGTTACTAGGTGTCTTAGCGGTAGTAAAATTAAAATGACGATTGGCCATTGACAGATTGGCAGATGCCAAACAGGACTTGATAGAAATGCTAAAATCCCATTGGTTATGACGCGGCGCTACGGATTTTTCACGAACGCCGGCGCTGGAAAGATAAAGATGGTTTATGTCGAACGCCAGCCAGCGCCAGCGCGAACGCCGGCGAAGTTTATAAATCACTCAATTACGATTCACTTGTTTAACTTCCAGCGCCCACGCCAGCGCGAGCGCCGACGCCGGCTTCGAGTTTATAAATCCAGCTTCATTCTTCCGACTGCCTGCTTGATGTATAGAAAATATAGGAATAATCTCTTTGTTTCTACTCATTATAATATGCGCCAATCATTTACCCTCAGCTTGCCTATTCCTAGGTCCGATCAGATTAAAAAATCTTTAATATATGGTGGAAAAATAATCTTTAATCATCTACCAATAACCTAAGGAGTCAGCAATGCAAGAGAGGAGATTCAGAAGGAAAACAAAAAAAATTTTAATTAGAAAAGCGTACTATACTGTCAATGAATTTTTTAATGATACAAATAATTAGCTTTATTTTTTTGTCGTGATCTTGGTTTTTTTTTTTTGGGTTTCCCTTAACCTGGCTCTACATAATTTTAAGTCGTGAGTGTAATTATTTTATTTTTTATATTTATGATTTATATATTTTTGTGATTTTATAGGCGTTTTGTCCGTTTCTGTTTTGACCTGTAATTTTAGGTTAGGCGTAGTTTTAGGTAGCTTTGTCAATGAGAACATTCGTATTCTTGGACAATAAAGCATATTTTTGATTGATTGAAGAGTTCTTGTCATGGAGCAATCATATTGACGCGTTGTCTTAAATTAAGTAGAGTGGGTTATGGGATCAAAGTAGTATCAAATTACATGAATTTAAATACTTTAAAAATACTGTATCATGCAAACTTCGAATCAGTAATGAAATATGGCATACTGTTCTGGGGAAGTAGTTCCGACCTGCAGAGGGTTTTTGTAGTACAAAAACAAAAAAGGTTAGTAAGGACAATAAATAAAATTAATTTTTTAGAGTCCTGCCGAGATATATTTAAAAAAATGAATATTATGACAGTGTATGATCTCTACGTGTTTGAATGCTTAATGTTTTTATTTAGAAATAGGGAAAAATTTGAGACTGTAAATACTAGTAGAACCAATAATTTATTGTATCCTCGACATCGTCTTACAGTAACTGAAAAAAGTCCGTATTATATGTGTATTAAGTTGTGCAATACATTGCCAAATAATGTTAAATCTATCAGCACTCTGATAAAATGGAAAAATACTTTAAAAAAGGTTTTAATAGAGACTGAACCATATTCGCTACAGGACTTTTTAAACAAGAAATGGTAATTCCATTCCCATATTATGACGTCATTTAATTTTGTGTATACTTTGTGTATTATAATTTGAAATAAAGAAGTATTATTATTATTATTATTATTATTACTACATACTAAATATCTACACGCATGAACTCTGCAAGAGTATAAAAAGATTTTGCTAATAAATATGATTTTAATTTACTCTTAAAGTTATTAACACCATGACAGCCCCGTATATCTGATGGAAAAGTGTTAAACATTTTAAGTCCAATTACATTTGGCGATCTAAACTTGAGTTCTGTATGGGGGTATACAAAAATTGTGTGCATTCCTGGTGTTGAGTGAATGCATCTGACCATACGTAGGATGGCTATCCTTATTCTTGAATATATTCAAGCATGTCTCCAAAATATATTATCCTGTCAATGTCAAGACATTGAAATTCTTAAAAAGTTCCCTACAGGGAGTTCTATAATCAACACCAGCAATACATCTTATAATTCGTTTCTGTTTTATGAATACATTTACCGCCTTAGTAGAAACACCCCAGAAAGAAACACCATATCTTAACACAGAATCTACTTGCGCATAGTACAGCATGAGCAACTCCCTCTGAGGCAGCACCCGTCTCAAATTTAACAAAACATAATAATCTGTATTAAGTCTTGAAATCACATGATCACAATGGGTTCTCCAATCCAGACATGAATCCAAGTAAATTCCCAAAAACTTCACATTATCAACATTATTTATTTTTGTGCCATTAATTAGAAAGTCCAAGTCTTGACATTTATTCTGCCTATAATGACATCTAAAAACACATTAAAATTACCACTTGGTGGTCGATACATAGTAACAATCAATAAGTTGAACTCTAAAATTTCCACTGCACACAGTTCACAATGATTCTCAATAGACGTTTTGAACTGTCATATGTGTGTGTACGTAATTTTGTCGAGTCCGGAAAATCTTAAATCATCGGGAAAATCGCCAGAGTTTTTCGAAGTTTAAATTAAAAAACGAATAGAGCTGAGCTCCATCTACAACTTGGATCATATATTTTTGTTAATATTCTCCTGATAGTGCCAAAAAAAAACGCAAAATCAAAATCAACCCTCTAGCCTGTATAATTAATAATCATCTGTGTAATAGGCTTATTATTTTGCTAATGTGGTGCTGAAGAGGTGTCTCTGACTGTGATATAGTGTTTATAAAAAAGATAGCCGAAAAGAAAAAGAAAATAATAAAAAAAAAAATATTTTTCCTAACCTAATAATCTAAAAAGAAGACCTAATCATGCCCCTTTGCAGCAAATGCTGCAAGGACTGCAGTTTAAAAGAAGAAAAAAACGAGCTTTTAGCAGCTGCAACAAGATATTTTTCAAAAGTTGTGCTGGTTTATCATCTTCAGAGGTACGATGCATTCCCCTAACCAAAAGAGTGCTATTGTTTTTCTGCCCAGAATGCATGAACAACATCAAACAGTTAGCTTATATAAAACCTAAACTTCAAGAGGTTGAATCGAACTTAGATAAGTGCATGAAAAGATTACCAAAATGTGAAGACATAAAAACCCAACTGAATCAGTTCAATCATGACTTAAAAGCACTGGGAACAGAAGTAAACAGCATGAAAGCAACATACGCTCAAATCGCTTCCAAAAAACAACAACTAGCTGACCTTGTTAAAGAGGTAGAACAAACAAAAGAGGTGACTATATTGAAAAATCAGGAAATTGGTAATGTGGGGGAAGGAGTGCAGAGTGAGGCATTTTTTAGAGAAATGCAGGACAGGCAGGAAAGGTCTCAGAGTGTCCTGTTGTTTGGAGTTCCAGAAAGTAAAGGCCCAAATGTGGAACAACGTAACACGGAAGAGAAGGGCAAAGTAACAGGAGCCATCCAAGAATGCAATGCAACATTTTCTGACGACATAAAATTCTACAGGCTAGGGAGGTATGACCTAAATAAAGTCAGACCAATTAAAATAATTTGCCCCTCTAGTGAAGCAGCTAAAAATGTTCTAAAAAACAAAAATAGAATTCCTAAGGACATGAATGTCTACATGAAAGCAGATTTAACCAAACAGCAGAGAGAATACCTGAAAAAAGTCATAGCTGAGCTAGAAAGACGAAAACAAGGAGGAGAACAGCACATTAAAATCAAATACGTGAACAGAATTCCAAAAATTGTCACTGTCGCGAATGAATCAAAAAACTAAAAACCATACAAATGCTTGAGGTTAGTTTACTATATACAAATGCAAATTCCCTATTTACCAAGTTGGATGAGTTTCAATTAATAATAAAACAAAAATCATCAACCTTCATCTTTGTAACGGAAACATGGGTTAATGAAGATAAACAGCAACTGGTATTCCTACCAGGTTACACTCACTTTCAGTGCTATAGACGTGACCAAATAGGTGGTGGAGTATTAATATATATCAAAGACCAAACTAATGAAATAAAAATTGGTGCAAGCCTTAATGAAAAGTATAGGAATGATCCTAATTCTAGAATTATGTCTACTTGGGTGGATGTCAAATTTAACAAAGAAACATTACTGCTGGCATGCATCTACCGTCCTGGAATGGTTGGCCAACGAGAAAACACTCATCTAACAGAATTGCTTATGTCTGCATCAGAAGAAAAGAGAAATGTAATCATATTCGGGGATTTTAACTATCGGGAAATCAACTGGAAAACACTAACACTTTCTCAAAATAATGAAGAAGCAATAGACTTTCTTACCACATACACACAATCAAATTTTAAGCAGCTGATTAACTTTCTTCTTTCTGCTGCTGGTAAATGATAAAAAGTTGGTCACCTCAATAAAATCAGACCCTCCAATAGGCTTAAGCGACCACGTAGTCATTACAGCAGTCATCCAGTTAAATTTGAAAGCTGGTACCACCCATAAAGTGCAAAAACGAAATTTTTGGAATGCAAATTATGAAGCAATCAACAGGGACATTACCCATCTACAACTCGCAGGGGATACAACATATGAAGAATGGATGTATTTAATTAATGATGTGATAGATGAACACATACCCCTGAGACTGGTAAGAAAGAATACTGAAAAACCCTGGCTTAGTCACACATATTTTGCTGAAATTAATAAAAAACGAAGACTATGGGACAAATATAGAGCTACTAGGGATGAGACAAATTATAATGCATATAGAATACACAATAATAACCTTAAAAATTTGTTGGCCAATGCTAGAAAATCGTATGAACATAACTTATTGACTGGCGGAGACAAACAATTTTACAGTTATATTAAACGAACACTAACCTCAAATTGTACACAGATATCCTTGAAGGACCCAATCTCGAACACCTTGATAGTAAATCCAGGAGAAGTAGCGTAAAAAATGGCAGAACAATTTAGTCAATTATATACCACAGAGCCAGATGCACCACTGCCTCGGGTGACAGCCATTGAAAGGATTGAACAAGTTATATCAACAGTCCATTTCACAACAGAAAAAATTAAAAATGCTATTGATGACCTTAAACAGGATGCGTGCCCGGGAATTGATAAAATACCGCCGGTTTTCCTCAAGAACTGTGCAAGTAGTATTAGCAGCATATTGGCAAACCAAATGAACAAATCCATGAATGAGCATCTCTTACCCCAGGATTGGAAGCAAGCTATTGTTACGCCCATTTACAAAAAAGGTAACAAGCACAGTGCAATCAATTATCGCCCAGTAAGCCTAACAAGTTGCATGTGTAAAATAATGGAAAAAATAGTTAAGAAAGACATTACGGAGTTTGCGTTACAACAGAAAATCATTCCAAATAATCAGCATGGCTTCATACCAAACAGATCTGTTACAACAAATATCCTTAGTGCAGTGAATCAGTGGTCAACCTTGCAAGCTAATAACCAACCTGTGGATATAGTTTACCTGGACTACGAGAAAGCATTTGATAAGGTGCCCCACAGGAGATTGCTAAGTAAATTAGAGCATTTTGGTATACGAGGTAACTTGTTGCTCTGGATTAAGAGCTTCCTGACGGGTACTTCTGGGACCTTTGTTGTTTGTTTTGTACACCAGTGATCTGGCAAAATCTATTGCAAAATTTCATAAATATGAGAAGTGATTTGGACACCGTAGATGATTGGTCACAGCAGTGGCTACTACCACTAAACTGAAAAATGTACTGTACTGCATATCGGCCTCAACAATCCCAGAGTTCAATATAGCATCAACAACAGACCACTAAGGACAGTCACAGCCCAAAAAGACCTTGGTTTGACAATAGCATCAGATCTAAAGTGGGGAACCCATATAGCCACTATAACTAAAAAAGCGAACAGCCTTGTGTATTTGGTAAAAAAAGCATTTCAAGATCGCACTGAACAAATGGTTCTTAAACTTTACAAAACATATATAAGGCCAAAACTGGAGCTCAAACAATGTGGGATCCATATTTTACCAAAGACATTGAGATGCTAGAAAGAGTTCAAAGGAGATTCACTAAAATCCCTCCGACCTTACAGAACATGGATTACACAGCCAGACTAAAGAAACTACAACTGACAACTCTGAGAGAGAGACGCTCCCGTGGAAACTTGATCGAAACTTTTATTTATTTATTTATAGCAGTACACTACAGAAGCAAAAAAGTTCTAAATGGTACATATATAGTGTAAATTATGAACAATGAGTAAAAACACTAATATACAAATAAGTATAAAATAAAATACAAAATAGAATACAAAATAAATTATAAATTTCTGGTGGCTGTAGCACAATACACAGAAATAACAGGGAAACAGATTTATTCGTCTCACCATTTGGAATGACAATATTAATAATTATTATTTAACCATCTTTTTAGGGTGCGTGAACTAAAATAAAAAATATCCATGTCGAAAAAAAAAAGCAGTGTAATTGTGAACTATACGATCAACAAAAGCGCACAGACCATAGTTAGTTCTGTGAGTATGCTCAAAAAACAACTGAATGTGCCGTGTACGTCTCAATGGCACTGAAAAAAAAAATTGAACTTAATAGTACTTCGCAATTGATGGAGCCATTGATAAGTCCATGCAAAAACAATAATAGTGCATTGCGGCGACGACAACTCAGGGTGCTCAAACCACACAGTAAAAGTCTGGTTTCATAAGTTATGTTAGCATAGCGAAAATGGAATTTATACAATACATACTTAATGAATTTGTGCTGCACCCGCTCTAACCTGTCAATGTGACACTGATATTGTGGAGACCAAATCACGGAGCAATACTTAAGAACACTTCGAACTAGGCAGGTATACAAACAGTTGATTGCTCTTGTGTCATTAATGTGCCTTGTGGTTCTCTTGATGAATCCAAGCATTTTAAATGACTTTAAAATGATATTATCAATGTGCAAGTTAAAGGAGAGATCCTTATCAAAAAGTATACCTAGATCATGAAGAGAAGTCACATTATCGATATTGGTGGAGTTTATATTATAAACAACTTTAATCAGATTTTGACATTTATAAAAGCTGATAGCTTTACATTTAGAGACATTGATCTTTAGAAAGTTTAATTCGCACCACTCAGTAAATCTGTTGAGATCAGATTGCAGATTATTACACTTGGGATCAACAACTTCAAAGAACTTAAGGTCATCTGCATAAAGGAGAACATTAGATGTGTTAAAACAAAATATCACGTCATTAACAAAGAGCAAAAATAGCACAGGTCCAATGTGGGAACCCTGAGGAACACCCGAGGATACAGTTATTTCACGCGAGACGGAACCGCACACTGACACACGCTGGCGACGATTATATAGGTAGGATTCAATCCATTTTAGGTAAGACGCGGACAAACCGAGCTCAGAAAGTTTGCGTAACAACAGAGGGTGACACACGGTGTCAAAGGCCTTTGACAAATCGGTGTAGACAGAATCGACCTGTTGGCCTGACTCAATTGAATGATACACTGCCAGATTTGTCGCAGCAGATCGACCCCTGAAGAAACCGTGCTGTTCGGGTATAATGTAGTCTTTGAAAGTGTCAAATATTTCATCTGTAATCATAGCTTCGAAAAGCTTTGGAATGGCAGAAAGTAGTGATATACCACGATAGTTTGTGATATCCGTCTTATCGCCAGATTTAAAAACAGGAATAAGGCTTGAATACTTCCATACCGATCGAAAAACACCACTGTTCAAAGATTCTTGAAAGAGAGTCTTTAACGGACTGACAAGAGATGTACAGGGTTATCCAACCAAGACTAGACAAGGCAATTTTTTGACTTTTCCTGTACTTTTATAAAAAACTGAAATAGCCATCTTAAGTCATTTTCTCCCGCGAATTCGAATATCTTCAGCAAAAAACAATTGAACATCAAACAAAAGTACTAGGGGTCACTTTGATATTTTTTTAAATGGGATGCCGTATTTTTAATGAGCTTATCCGATTTCTCATATAAATTTTGATCTAAAATGTTGGATTTTTAATTCAAAAACGCCTTTTTTCTTCAGTTTTAAATTCGGAAAATGTTCGTCTACCGTAAGATTAATACCTGATAGATGGATACCCGTTTCACCTGTTCACTGTTCACCCTTTAACCTGCTTTAAAGCGTCCGTCAGTTAGACAAAATAATCAAGTTTCAAATTTCTATATATTTTTCACGAATTAATTACAAATAATGAAATATTCTTTAGAAGAACGGCTAAATGTAATAAAATTATATTACAAAAGTGGAGAGAATGCTCGACAAACACAAAGAACATTTTTTGAGAGTTTCCAGAGACACATTTCAGTGGATACAATTCTCAGAATTAAGACCCTATTTGAAGAAAGTAAGACATTGAAAGATAAGCCAAGAAAGATGAAAAGACGGAATATAAGGGATCGAGCTATTGTTCAATATTTTACTATAAATCCGAAGAGTTCTATTCCGCAAGCGGTACGAGAAGTAAGGTATGGTCCAGGGCTCCGGAGAGTAAGCTATGGAACAGTTCACAGAACTTTAAAAAAATGTGGTCTAAAACCATATTGCATCCTTCCCGTTCAATACTTAACACAGCTTCAAAAAGAACTGCGATTTCGATTTGTTGCTTCAATGCTGATGAGAGAGCAAGACGAAGATTATAATTTATATAATAAAATTCTATGGAGTGACGAAGCGTCATTTACAACATCGGGGGTATACAATCGGAAAAATACAAGATACTGGGCAGCAGTTAACCCTCATAGATATGAAATGATAAAGTTTCAAGGTTGGAGCTCACTTAATGTTTGGTGTGGGATGTTAGAAAATCGAATTATTGGACCACTATTTTATCGTGGCTCTTTAACAGGCCAAAGATACCTCCATTTTCTTCATAACGATATCGAGGATTTCTTGGAAAGGTTGCCATTGCAAGCCTACAACAATATCATTTGGCAGCAGGATGGTGCTCCGCCTCATGCAGTTCGAGAAGTGGTAACATACCTAAACGAGCGTTACAATCAGTGGATTGGCCGTAACGGAACAATTCATTGGCCACCAAATAGCCCCGATATCACGCCAATGGATACATTTTTATGGGGTCATTTAAAAAATGTAGTTTATCAACGACCCAACAGAAGTCTGGAGGACATTCAGCAAAAAATTATAAATGAAATTAATAGACCTAACCAGGACCAAAATATTGTAAGAGATTCTTTGGAGAGATTGAAAAGGGGGCATCGGTCATGTTTTGAAAATAATGGAGGACACATAGAACAATTATATTATTGAGATTAAAGTTATTCACTTTAGTTTATAGTTTTTTCTAATATGTCATACTTTTTTTATACGTAAGCAATAATAGATTTGCAAAAACTACTAAATTTGTAATTAATTCGTAAAAAATATATAGAAAATTGAAACTTGATTATTTTGTCTAACTGACGGACGCTTTAAAGCAGGTTAAAGGGTGAACAGGTGAAACGGGTATCCATCTATCAGGTATTAATCTTACGGTAGACGAACATTTTTCGAATTTAAAACTGAAGAAAAAAGGCGTTTTTGAATTAAAAATCCAACATTTTAGATCAAAATTTATATGAGAAATCAGATAAGCTCATTAAAAATACGGCATCCCATTTAAAAAAATATCAAAGTGACCCCTAGTACTTTTGTTTGATGTTCAATTGTTTTTTGCTGAAGATATTCGAATTCGCGGGAGAAAATGACTTAAGATGGCTATTTCAGTTTTTTTATAAAAGTACAGGAAAAGTCAAAAAATCGCCTTGTCCAGTCTTGGTTGGATAACCCTGTACAGCAGTTATTTATTAGCACAGTAGGACCCCCGTCTGGTCCAGCCCCCTTAGAGACGTCGAGATCCATAATCTTTTCAGTCAGTTGGCCCGTAGTAAATAAGTGTGATGACAAATTTGTGGCAAACCTAACAGGTTGAAAGCGTGAGAGGTCAGGGTCCCTATGCACTGAATAACATGATTGGAAATGTAACGCAAAGGCATCTGCTATTTCGCCAGAGTCAGTGAGTTCTTGATTGATTATACTTCATAACACCCGGCAGACTCGATGTACCCTTTAGGCTAATAACAAAAGACCAGAAATACTTGACATTTTCGGGAATGAGTGGACTAAGTGGATATTATTCATGTGAAAACATCTTTAAACCAAGCACATCCAGACATCTGCGAGGCCACACAAAGAAATTGGAGAAAGAAAGGTGCAGCAGGTTGCAAAGGAAAAACTTTTTAATAAACAGAGTGGTGTATACGTGGAATGATTTACAGGAAGAAACTGTGGCTGCTGTTAGTGTCAACCAATTTAAGGCAAGAATTGATAAGGAACTGAGTGAAGTGAAATCTAGACTTTTGTGCACTACAGTTTATGACAGAAAAAAAAACAGAAAATATAGTTTTCTTTTTCTCTTAAGTTCAGCTTCATCGGCTATGCCGCTTGCCTGGACTCTTTAATAATAATAATAGACAATTCATTTATTCTGTTTAGCGGCTTCACCTCAAAAGTTTCCCGTACAAGGATCGCTGCTCCGCCATGTCTGCTCTCGGATTGGCAATAGAAAGTCACAACTTCAAAGCTTTGGATCTTGAGCAGTTGAATTTCATCCGCAAACATACAGTGTTCAGTAAAGCATAGGACACTGTATTCTGTGTCATGGTTACAGAGGAGAAAGGCCTCGATTTCAGCAGTCCTATTTCTGATCGATATAGAACACGCCGAACAACACAGTCGTGTAATTTTATTTTGTAAACATATTATTTGTTTTTAAAATATTTTTAACCGAATTTAAGTATGAGTGATAAAAAAGGTGATGGAAAGCCGACAGTAAAATTGAAGGATACCTTAGGTATTCGAAAACAGGAAAAAATAAGAAGTAATTCACTGGGAACCTTAACCTTCAGCAAAGACGAAATAAATACGATAATAGGTGTTAAGGTCGATTCTCATTAGAGCAGCATCGAGCGGCGCGGTGCGGCGCGGCGCGAAGCTGGGCGTGGCAGCATTTTGTACGGGGTATTCTCACCTAAGTAGCATTTGGTAGCGAAGCAGCGAAAATGTGTTTGTTTGTGAGTTTAGTGACAATGTATTCGTACACGCCCGAGAAGGATTCTACATCATCATCGTCATCATCATCAGATGATTTTGTGCTTGTAGCTGCAATATCTCATGAACATGAAGAAAAGAGAAGAAAAAAAAGCGGCAATATTGGGTTCATGACATATTTCGTGCAAGGCTAGAAGAAGGTGAATTTCATACACTCTTTAAGCGACTTCAGCTGGATGAACGTAAATTTTATAAATATTATAGAATGTCTTCAGGAAATTTTAATCAATTGTATGAGCGCGCCGCCGCCTTGCTACGCTTCTCGATTCCCACTTGTCCGTCAAGAGGCAGAAGCGCGCTTTTCAAAGCAGCAATGCCGCGAGTCAATGCTTCCCGATGCGTTAAAAATTTGCCGCGCTGTACCGCGACGCTCGGCTCTGCCTAGGTGTGGACGGGATCACTTAGTTACATGAAAACAATTGAGAGCAGCATTTTGCCGTGCTGCGCTGCGCCGCGCCGCGCCGCTCGATGCTGCTCTAATGAGAATCGGCCTTTAAGGTTAACGCGACCAAGGCGATTAGTTCTCCATGTAAAAAAACTGATAAATTGCAAATACCATGGAGTTGCGAAAATATAGAAAGCGATGCAAATTTACAAATACCAAGAAGTTCCGAAAATATAGACAGCGATGCAAATTTAAAAACGACTATAGGGCAATCGCCCTTTAATCCTCGTAGCGCGGTATTTAGAACACCACCCGGAACACCTGCAGTAGAATCACAGCATCTGGCTAAAAATCCTGCCGAAAATAATAAGAGAACAAGATCAGAATCAAGTCCAGAGCAAGAAAATTCATCTAAACGCCAACGCGACAATCTGAACATAATGCAGGATAATTGCACTACACAAACAGAAACCCTAACGGAGGAGATGATAGACAATTTCTTTTTAACTTTAGATAGGATAAATAAGGTTATGGATCAAAATAAAGGTGTAGATGAAAACATAAGCCTCTCTGGTAATGATTATCAATCCATCAAAGATGCCCAAACTGAAATTAGTAAACTGTTTACGTTAATAGTGTACAAAACTGGAAAAGTAGAAAAAGAAAATATAATTTTGAAGCAGCAAATACAAATACTGGAAACGCCTATCCTTACTGAAGAAATTAATATAAATACCGAAGAAGATAATTTAGAAGAAAATCGAAATACCCATAAAACGTATGCAACAGCCGCTAACGATTTTTCGAGACAGATTTATTTATTTATTTATTCATAAATGCATCTACAGTATTTTACTACCAATAACAGATACACTTAACTTACGACTACAAACAGTATAAATCTATGTACCGATATATTTCTTATACCAAACTAAGTATTATATAATAATAATTCACCATCAATATGGTTTCCAAATTTAAATTGTCTAGCACTAATCATAGCTATGTCTATATCAGAACAGAATTTATTAAACAAGTCACACATACGAAATACAGGAGAGTTTTTATACAAATTCGTGCGCGGACACTCCACGTAAAACACTGTTCGGTTACGTGTATTTACATCATTCACAGCAAATGGGAGTTGGGCCAAAATATCAGGGTTATCCATGCCATCCTTTAATATTTTATACAATGCTAACAGACATACTTTAATTCTCCTCTTCTCTAAAGATACTCTATTAAAAATACAAAGCAATTCATTGTGATCATATCCCCTCGGCGGATAATACCAAAACTTTTTAAGATACATATATTTTAAAAATTTACGTTGGACCCTCTCGATAGACTTGGACCAAATTATATACTGAGGAGACCATATTACACAGCAATATTCAAGTTTTGGCAATACCAAGGAGTCAAAAAAGTCGCAGACACACATCCACACCAAAATGCTTAGTAGAGCGAATGATAAACCCCACCACCTTGAAAGCAGCAGCAATTATTTCAGACATATGGCCATTAAAACATAAGGTTTTATCAAACATTACCCCCAGATCACGTTGTTGTGAGGTTCTCTCTAACTTCTTACCATTTACTGCATAGTTGTACTTTATCGGAATATTTTTCAGTGTGTAAGTCATACTTGAACATTTTTTTATATTTAATTTAAAACCATTATCATCACACCATTCACAAACACCTTGCAAGTCCTCTTGCAGTCGTTCACAGTCACTCTCCGTTAAAATACGTAAATACAACTTATAATCATCAGCAAACGCCAGTGATCTAGAATGTTTTATATTTTCAAAATGTTATTTATCGCTATTACAAATAGGAGTGGCCCTAAGTTAGATCCCTGTGGTACCCCAGAAGTACTAGCATAGAAATTAGATTTCCCACCCCTTAGCTCTACATATTGCCTTCTGGCTGATAGGTACGACTGAATTAATTTAATTAAGCTGTCCGTTACATTCATATCCTTTAAAGACTTTATAATGCCACTATGTTTAACCCTGTCGAATGCCTTTTCCATGTCCGTGTAAATAACATCAACCTGTAATTTACTATGTAGGGCTTCATGAACGTATTGAGTAAAAGATAGCAAACTAGATAAAGTCGATCTCTTAGGCAGAAAGCCATGCTGACAAGACGAAATGTTAATTTTAACTTCATTGTAAATTCTTTTAAATATAACTATCTCAAAGATTTTCGAAAGAGCATTCATAATTGTTATAGGTCGATAGTTAGTAATCTCATGCCTAGAGCCACCCTTAAATACTGGGATAACCTTAGTAACACGCCAGACATCTGGATTTTTTTTTATGATAAGGCACAGCACTGCAGGATAAATCCTTTATGGCGCTCTGGGAGCGGTGCGTGTGCGCAGGAAACGATTCACGTTGGTCTTGAATCTTTGAAGATTATAGTCGTTGGGGAACACGATCTCAGGGAGGTCGTTCCAGAGTGATGACGTTCTCCAGGTGAAAGAATAGATAGATAGACAGAAGTTCTTAAGCTAAGGTTAAATATGGATACCAAAGCCATCGCCAAGTTATCCCCGCATCCTTTTATAACATAGCCCGGCAATCCATCCGGTCCTATCGCCCTATTCCCTTTTAGCTTTTTTATTGCTTCAACAACTTCCCCTGATTCAATGGGTATATAACAAAAACAATCCTTATTAGCACTCCCAACATCATCACATTCTTCCGCTGGAGAGAAGACGGATTGGAAAAACTGTATGCAACATCATTAAATTTTAATTCCCCTGGAATATCAGGGTTTCGTTTCAGACCTTTTATATATGTCCAGAAGTATTCAGGATTCTCGCTCAAACTTATTTGAACCCGATGCAGATAGTCACTATGCGCAATTTTAATTTTATTTTTAATATTTTTTCTCATTTCTTTATATTTATTGTACCAAAATTGTGACTTTTCTTTTTTGTACTTTCTATGATAGTGTTCTTTTTTCTTTGTCAACCTTATAATTTCACCATTGAACCATACAGGAAACACTCCACCGACTTGGGTGGACAATGGCACACATTCTCTAATTACATCATTGAGTACCACATAAAAGTGATTGACAGCTGCATTCACATCATTAAAATTTTCAAACACTCTCCAATCATATATTTCAATCATACGATACAACTTTAAAAAATCTGCTTTCCTGAAATTAAATTTAGTATTAGCCATCTGTTCACATTCTCCATTAATCTCCCCAGTACAGCAAGATATAACTAACCCTGGATGATGCTTATCCACTGGCACCAATGGATCATCATCAGTCATTACCCGAACATTATTGATAAAGCTACTGACCACAACAAAATCCAATATCACACCATTACAATTCTTTATTTGGTTCTCCTTTGTCATATAAGTAAAGGCTAAAAAAATTTTAAAATTAAACATCACATTAGATGGTACATCATTTACATAGTCACGAATATTAAAATCTCCTAATATGATAATCTCCTTATCCCGAAGGTTTGTCTCGATACTATTATAAAATGTATTATAATATAACTCTTCGCTTGCACTTGGCACAATATAGACAACGACAATATACAGATATTTGTTATTATTTAAAGACATTCTCACACACAATGCTTCCAAGTCTTCCGGAAAAATATCACATACACCAGCAGAAAAAAAATGGGAAACGCCGAAAATACGAAAGAAAGATGAATCGATAATCAGGGTTGATAATGTTAATGACCCAAAAGAAACAATGAAAAAATGTAAGCAACAAGTAGACATTAAAGACATAGGACAGGGTTTCAAAAGCATAAAGCAAACAAAAAATGGCGCTTTAATTGTGGAAAGTTATGACAAAAATCAACAAGCAAAACTTCAATCAGCAATAAAGACAAATAATGAATTTAAATATAAAGAAAATGAAAACGCTGACCCTATGTTCGTAATAACCGGCATTGAAAAAGTTTTACGAATGATGAATTTATGGATGAACTGGAAAGATTAAATAATGATATTGTTGAAGTACTTCAAATAACTATTAAGGATAAGATCAAAGTAGTCACAAAAAAACAATGCAGAAACCCGAGTCGAGAAAATTGGATCCTGCAAGCTCCAGCAAAAATTGTAAAATGGTTTTTAAAGAGAGAAAAAATATTCTTTGACTTGGTTACTGTTTATGTTGAGGAACAAGTAAATTTGCCAATATGTTTTAAATGCTCCGGGTTTGATCATGTAGCAAAATACTGTACAGAAGAGAAATGCTGCCACAAATGCGGAGAAAAACATTATGGAAAATACTGTGAACTGGTTATTAAAGATTTTAAATGCCCTAATTGTCAAAAAATGAAATACCCGTATGTAAAACACTCTGCAAGAGACACAAATTGCCCAGTATTAAAACGAAGACTAGCTAGATTCCGAAATAATATTAACTATGATGAAGATTTTTTATAGATAACCAGAAGCAAGAGACACAAACAAAAAACGTTAATATACCTCAACCCAAAAATAATAATTCAGATACGGAAGATCAGAAGAATAGCCTTAGCATCATACACCAAAATGTCAGATCGTTAGAAAATAGTGTGGACTTGATAAACATGTTACTTGAAGAGCATCAAAACTGTAAATGTATTTGTGTTACAAAACATTGGAAAAAATCAAAACAATTAAAAGTAATGTGTATAGACAACTTTAAACTCGCTTCTAGTTTTTGCAGAGAAAAAGGGTATGGTGGTGCAGCTATCTACTTGAATAAAAACATCAAATATTTAAGACGAAGAAAGATTGAGGAAATGTCTCTGTTCTGTCCCCACTACTGTGGGACCTGGTAGTCGATAACCTTCTTTCTGAACTTAATAACAGAGGACTCTATACCCAGGGGTATGCTGATGACTTAGTTGTACTCATTCGGGGAAAACACGCCCACGTTATATCAGAACTTATGCAACAAGCTCTGAACATCATCGAAGATTGGTGCAACAGGGAAAACCTCAAGGTAAACCCAAGCAAGACAACGATGATCCCATTTACAAAACGAAGAAAATTGGAAGATCTAAAACTACCAAAACTCTTCGGAAAGGAACTGCAAATATCCCAGGAGGTGAAATATCTAGGAATAACCCTAGATGCAAAACTAACCTGGAACTCCCATATGCAGAATATCATTAATAAAAGTAAAATGGCACTCATGGCCACCAAAAGAGCTGTAGGGAAAAATTGGGGACTCAATCCACGCATGGTACACTGGTTGTACACGACAGTGGTTAGACCAATGATCACATACGGATCAGTGGTTTGGTGGACCAAAACCGACCAAAGAAAAGCAGAACTGGAGTTGACAAAAATCCAGAGACTTGCATGCCTTTGTATTACAAGTGCTATGAGAAGCACTCCAACAGCGGCTATGGAAACCCTACTAAATCTTCCACCCCTTGGCATACTTATCAAGGCGGAAGCTAGAATGGGGGCGTATAGACTGACCTGTAATAGCACCTGGCAATCCAGTCCTGTAATCGGACATACCAGGATTACAAACATAATCGCGAACTCATTATTGGAGATGAGCAGTGATTCAATGACCCCAACCACTAACTTCCACAAACCACACAAAACCCAGATACACTGGAGCATTAGGTCAAAGGAAGAAGCAGAACAGTCGGGTGGACTAGTATGGTACACCGACGGATCCAAGATGAAAGGAGGTGCGGGCGCGGGAATTCATGGGGCTGTTCCTAAGCATAACACTAGCGTGCCACTGGGGATACATGCCACAGTCTTCCAAGCAGAAGTACATGCTATTGAGGTATGCCTGCGTGAGAACCTGAGGAGGGGCTACAGAGGTAGAAACATCTCAATTTTCACGGATAGTCAGGCAGCAATAAAAGCTCTAGCATGTAATCAGATCAATTCAAAGTTGGTCTGGAACTGTCTTCAATGTCTTTAAGACCTGGCTAGCAGCAATGTCGTAACACTTGCATGGGTGCCGGGGCACAAAGGCATAGAGGGCAATGAAAAAGCAGACGCTTTGGCCAGGCAGGGATCAATTACTGCCTTCATGGGGCCGGAACCGGTTTTTGGGGTTCCAAAAGCCTCGGCAAGAGGATGCGTGACTGGGTGGGTGAAGCGACAACATCGGTCATATTGGAACCACTTTTCGGGGCTAAGACACAGCAAATCAATGCTGGATAACCCCTCAGAGGCAATGACCTCTGAAATCCTAAAACTAAATCGAAACAAGCTTAGAATCGTGACAGGCCGGTTTCATAGTACTCTAAGGAAACACATGCACACCATGGGCATATATAACGACGAACCCATATGCAGGCTTTGCAATGAGGAGGAGGAAACAGCCTACCACATTATCAAAGAGTGCTACGCACTGACACGCTGGAGAACAACCCACCTGGAGAGTCAAATACCCCAGGGGGTATCCCCTGAAAAAACTCTGATAAGGGGGCTGCTCAGTCTAATAAGGGTGACTAACCTCTTTTAATGAGAAATCGAGCAACAAGCGTCACAATAAGTCATTTTAGGCTGCGGTGTAGAGGTAGTAATAACCTTGGCTTGCTGCCTGTATTAATCATCAATCATCATCAAATGTCTCTTGCAGATGTGTTTGAATGTGCCAGTGTGGAATGTCTTCTCACAAATGAGAATATTATCATAATTGCAGTGTATAGACCTCCTAAAGGAGACATAAAAATATTTTTCCAAAAGTTAGAGACATTACTTCATGTAATCATTCCAGAAAATAAAAAAAGTTTTTCTAGTAGGTGACTTTAACATAGAACTTATTAAGGTAAATATCTCTAGGACACAATTTCTATCTGTCCTAACTTCTTTTAATATGTATCCGGGCCATTCCAGAAAATGTTGTACATCAGGTGTCCCCTATATTTGAATTTAATTTGACAGTACTAAAGTAATATATTGAAAAGTTTTTTATAATCAAACTGCTTGTGTTTTCATCCTGAGTTAGAATAAAATCCCAAAAACCCTTTTTGAATGACAAAAATTTAATTACGTAACAGAAACCATGACAGGTTACTGAAAAATACATTGTCCCCCATACAAATTGCCATGTTAAAACCCTATTTAAAAAATACTCAGGTAGAATTTAATTTGCTTGTGCATTTATAACATGCATATATATAACCTACTTTCCAGAACCACTCAATAAAAAATTGTACGTTATTTCCCTCAACCCCTAATATTAAAAAAAAATGTGTCCCTGAATTTGGTCACCTGCGTTACCTCACCTGGCTTACCAGATTTTCTTACTGTTGAAAAACCAAAAAGTGGCAACATTGTCTAACCCAATGTCAAACAGATGATACTTCAGTCTATTGTTTGCTTTTAATGAGATAGAAACCCCTGTTGAGTGAATTTTGATATTAAATCGAATTTTCTAAGGTAAGTGGCCAAATAAATATCACCTGTGTTCCTAGTATTATCCTGAAACGCATTATGTTAAGCAAGGTTTTAAGGCACCTACCAAATCTTTGTTTCTTGAAGATAATTTCACTTCGATTTCATAACCTGAAAATTCGTTATTCTGGAATAAGGGGGAATGAAACAGCTGATTGTACCTTGTGTTACTAATCACCTGGATTACTGCATGGTAACACAGGTGATAAATTAAGTAACCTAGGTGACAGAATTACCTCTTTTTACTCTACTAGTCAGGGTATAGTTAGTATATTGACCATTTAAGGACGACGTCGCTGGGGGGCAAATTTGATATTTTTTATCCTTTTGACATCTTTCACTATATTCATTATTTTAGCCAATAGTGCCATTGTCGGCAGCAGAAAAAATTAGACGCTACAGAGAGCGTCAGAAACTGGATCCAAATAAAGTAGAAGAAGTGAAAAAGAAGAAAAGGGTATATTACCATAAGAATAAAAAGCTTGTGAAAGACATGACAAAAGAAGAACACAAGAAACTAAAAAATAGATGGAAAAGAAGCCAAAATGAAATGAGAATTAGGAAAAAACAGTTAGCACCTATAATAGGAGGTTACACCTCCCTCTAGTCCGCAATTCAGTATCAATTGTGTACAAAAACGACGAGGGAGAAAAATTTTAAGAGACCGGTCAAAACTATATCGAGAAAATTTAAGACTGAAAGCACAAATTGATAAACTGGAAAAACGAAAGAATCTATATAAAAAGAGGTATCAGCGGTTAACAAAAAATCTCTGAAATAATTATCCGTCTACTCCATCCTCGGAGTTGGGAGAATTAACACCTGCTGCAAAAGCCGAAGTAATGGTGAATGAACTTTTGCTAAAAACTCCCGAAATGAAAAATTGTTGTTACCAAGAATTTGTTTTGTGAGGGCAAATCTCCTTAAAGATTCAATGCAAAAAATGTATAACAATAGTAATAAGTCAGGAAAAAAGTTATCAAAAATGTTTTAAAAATGACAGACCCCAAGTACAAAGCCTTTTCCATGCTTGCTAGTAGTGTGGGGCTAAAAGGAAGAATGATAATTAGAAATCGTCATCGCGATCGACGAAACCGAACTAGAAATAAAGTTATTTCATTCTATTCAAGAGACGATGTTAGTCGCCCAACTGCTGGCCGAAAAGAAACAAAAACGAAATACAAAGAAAAAAAGCAGATACGTTATTTGCTTGATACAATGAAGCAAATTTATAAAATATTTTTACAAGAGAATTCCTCCATCTCGTATGTGACATTTGCTAAATACAGACCTTTTTACACTTTGCAGCCAAGGCCAAGGTTAGGAGATCGTAATACCTGTGTATGTTTTCGTCACGAATATTGTCAATTTTCAATTGACAAATTAAAACAATTTAAAGTAATTGATGGTACAAAGTTCATGAAAGAGTTGTTTTCTCAAATGGTGTGCGATGTAAAATCTATATCTTGTATATATGGGTTCTGTACGACTTGTAAAGCAAACAAACCAACATATTTTCAATGTTTCCTATCAGTACTTGGCATTTAAACCCCTCAAGTGCTTGGTTGTTAAAAGTTTTGAGTTCATGTAACTTTTTTTAAGAGGCTTAGGTTTAGTTTAGGTTAGTTTTTTAATTATGTATTTTTTAAAGCTGTTTCTGTTTTCCATTTTGTATGTTAAGGTTTTTCATTCTGTATGTGATAAAAAAATAGACTTTTGGTTTATAATATGTATAATTTTTATTATTTCAGCCAAAGCGCCAAAAAGGAAAGAACAATTTAATCTGGTAACCTAGGTGACAAAATAGTAACACAGGTGATAAGGTAAAAAAGTGCCTTAAAAATCAAAATAAGGGATATTCAGCGCTGCTAACCTTTATATATCCCATTGCTTGTGTTTTAGATCACATATCTTATTAAAAAATTTTTTTTTTCGGTAACCCAGGTGACATTGTACAATATCCTCTGGAATGGCCCATCCAACAATTTCAGAAAACACTAGAATAACACCAAATTCGGAATCGTGTGTCGATAACATTTTTACAAATGTTCCAAAGAATTCTGTTGTAAGTTATGTATTATACACTACTGTTTCAGATCATACAGCCCAGAAAATTGTACTGAATCTAAATTTAGTTAGTAAAAAGGCTTGTTATTTTAAAAGATTTTTTTGGTGAGGAAAATAAAAAAGACTTTTTTAATATTCTCATTGAGCAACAGTAGCAGGATGTTTATTTAGTGAATCAGACTGATGTAAATCAACAATGGTATGTTTTTATGGATAGCTTTATAATGTTATTTATTGAAGCTTTTCCTCGAAAGTTATTTAATCCAAACCAAAAATTAAAACATAGCTTTTATAACAAATGTCAGGGTAAGTAAATTTTATAATACGAAAATAATATTATTCAATATTGAAGTTAAACTCGCATCATAAAATCTAAGCTTTAACGAAGAACGGATCACAAGAAGAGGGCTGGAAATTAATGGTGTTAATATAAACAAACCAATATCGATGCAGATATGATTTTGTAAACATTCTATTTGGGACTTCACGCACAATTCGGGTGTTGGCTATATTATTTTATGCTGTAGGTAGAATAGGAAATAAAGGCCAAAATCGCTTATAACGTCCTTATCATACCAGCTCGAGTTACGTTGCGTTGGTCCCCAGTTTCTTTTATAGGGTTATCATTATTGAATAGAACAAAGTCGTGTTAAGTACTCTAGCGAAAGTGTTGTGATCTGTTTTGTGGTTGTGGAAATTAAAGGATAAGATCAGCAATAGCCTAGGTGAGTTTATCTCACGGGGTAACCAGTTTATATTATTTGTGCTTATTTGTGGATTTGTTTATTTATTATAACTGTTTTATTTTCTTTTACTTTCTCAACTGGTAAATGGGTTTACACCTATATATAAAGAAATTTAAATTTAAAAAACAAATAACATATTTCTGTAGTACGTCGCGAGTTGACCCTTCGTACTAAACTAGTTGAAAGGAGTGGATACTTTGCGAGTTGACCCTTAGTATCTTAGTGAAGGCCTATATATTATACACTGTTATCATGATAATACTCCGGACTAGTAATGTTAAGTTCTTGGAGAGGTATTTTGCGAGTTGACCCTTAATACCGACGACCCGAGAAATGCTCGACTTTTGTTGTAGGTTAATGTGTTGTTTGTACAATTATAAAGTAGCCCTATATCATTTTATTTATTGGGTTTTAAAGATATGTGAACTATGATGGATTACGCTAGATTGACATATCGTACTTTTGGAGAGGTGAAATATACCTAGGACCCGAACGATTGTTTTGATATGTGATTTGGTGGAGTTCATGTGCTTATATGACACTTACTGTCTTGTTTGTGTTGGTAATCATGTTATAATCAAAATTCCATATTGTTCTAAACTTCGATTTTAATTTCATAATTTGTAAATTGGTTACTTAGGTATTCTTTTCTATTTATTTCCAGGTGTGTCATCTCGAGCGCTTTTCCTGACAGACGCTAAATTTTTTATTTAATGTTAAAGTAAAAATAGTAAGTTTACTCTTCATATATTTTCTTAGATTGTTTTATTTTTATGTTTGTTTTTATTTTCTATCTTTATTGCTTTTATTAAATTTTTTTTAATGAGGTTATTGCTCGGAATGTTTATTTTACCTCTTACAATTTTTCAGAAGTGGGATTACCACAAAATAATAATAATAGTAATAATAAATATATAAAGTTATTTAAAGGTATCAAATTTAATTTAAATTCTTTGCCCTTTTAATCGAGATGACACATTTAAATAGAACCGATTGTAATTATTCCTTTATTTTTATTAAGAAACTGTGAACAATGAGTACTAGGCGTGGACGTAAACGACAGCAGGCAAACATAGTCATTTTAAAGGCAATAACAAACATTTTAAAAATGCTGCCACTTAATTTATAATATAATTTGTTTCACCTGTCAAAATACGTCAAACCAGTGTCAAGAAAGAAATCACAACCAGAACAAAAATGCTGAAAAACGTTGTCAGTTTTGCAGACATGTTGGACATTTGGAGGAACAATGTTTCCTTAAAAACAAATCTGTAAAAGCAAAGCAAACCATCTGACTATTAACAGATACGCCAAATCAAAAATTTTACAAAAACACGCCGTCTTTAGCATCTGTAGATTTAGGAAGTTCTTGCACAACAATTCAATCACAAGAAGCCTTAAGGCTAACCTTAAATGTAGACACTACCAATAATATCACTCTGCATGGTTATGGAAATGGGCGTACTGTTACATTAGGAACAACATCATTTAAAATAAAAGTATATGAAGTGGAAGCAAATATATCAGCCTATGTGGTTCCCAATGCAGTACAGGCAGCACCAATTTTATTAGGTAGAAATTTCACTGAAATGCCGAATATACTTATCATTTAGGATGATGTTACGTTAAAGTTTCTTCACAACAATTCGACAGAACTTAGTAGTATAGAAGTCGAACCAAACAATTGTAAGGTTGAACTACGTATTTTAGAGAACACTACATTGTTGCCAAATCATTGGGGCAATATACCAGTTTACAGTGATTTATATGAAGGTGACCTTTATATTGCCGCTAGTGTACGACTACAAGAAGGTCAAGAATATTGTATTCCCTATACCGTAGTAACAATAAAGAAGAGTGAACCTACCATAGTACCATGTATAAGTTTAGCAGATAAGGACATAGAATTTAGGAAAAATAGGAGAGTCGTTAGAGCTTTTAAGTGTATAGAAGAGCGGGATTCGGAAGAATTTGTCAGAAAGATGCATGAAGGTGTTGATGAGCCTTTACCTGAAGAGGAAATAATGATTGGACCTGTCACTACCAAAGACAAACAGAAATTAATCAACATATTAAATAAATATACAGATTGTTTTGCATTAGCAACTAAAGAACTTGGATGTTCAAAAACTACCGAAATGGTAATTAGGCTACGTGAAGACAAACCATTTTCGTACAGGCCTTATCGTATGGCAAGAGCAGAGCAGAACTTGGTTAAAAGGATTGTCGATGAACTGTTGGAGAGTCAGATTATCCGAGAGTCAAATTCAGAGTATTCATCACCCGTTCTCTTGGTCAAGAAGAAAAATGGCGAGCAAAGATTGTGCATTGATTATCGTAAATTAAACACTCTTTGTATAAAGGATAGCCATCCATTACCACGTATAGATGACCAGATTGACAAATTGCAAGCTGGAAATTACTTTATTAGTCTCGACTTAAAATCAGGCTATCATCAAGTACGTCTAGAAGAAACATCGAGACACTACACTGCTTTTGTCACACCGGAAGGACAATACGAATACAACAGAGTTCCTTTTGTGTTAAGCAATGCGCCAAGGGTTTTCCAGAGATTAATGACACGAATACTTAGACCCATACGGGTAAATTCTGCACTTTATTTAGATGATGTACTTTTGTTTGGACCAACGATAGATGATGTTTTACAGGTTCTTAAAGAACATTAGAAATTCTTAGACAAGAAGGCTTAACATTAAATCTTAAAAAATGTAACTTTTTAAAAACATCCGTCACATACCTTGGTTACGAAATTGAACAAGGAACAGTAAAACCTGGAGTTGAAAAGATCAAAGCAGTCGAACATTTTCCCACACCCAAAACAATCCACCAAATACGACAGTTTATTAGGCTCACTGGCTACTTTCGCCATTTTGTAAAAGACTAAGCCATTATTACAAAGCCTTTAACAACTTTGATACGAAAGAATGTGACGTGGGTATGGGGAGAAAAACAAGAAAAAGCTTTCCGACAGTTACAAGAGATTCTAGTCACTCGACCAGTCTTAAGTATATTTAATCCAGAAGCTACAACTGAACTACACAACGACGCAAGCCAAATTGGATTGGCTGGAATATTGTTTCAAAAGCAGAAAGATGAACGTCTACACCCCATAGCGTATTACAGTCGTCAAACATCAGATGTGGAGCAAAAATACCACTCATTTGGTTGGAGACTCTAGCTGTTGTCGAAAGCCTTAGAAAATTTCGAAGCTATCTACTTGGGATTTCTTTTACTGTTGTCACAGATTGTAATTCCCTTAAAGCTGCAAGCAAGAAAAAGCATCTTTTACCGCGAATAGCAAGATGGTGGCTTGAGCTTCAAGAATTTATATTCGAAGTCCAATATCGCCCTGGACAACGTAT
Organism: Polydrusus tereticollis; assembly: GCA_963920685.1. Taxonomy (NCBI): domain Eukaryota; kingdom Metazoa; phylum Arthropoda; class Insecta; order Coleoptera; family Curculionidae; genus Polydrusus; species Polydrusus tereticollis. The sequence goes on along the minus strand of OY987331.1, from coordinate 78,474,820 downwards.
GAGTCACGTTGACGCACTAGTCGCAATCCAACAGCCAATATAGATAATGAAGAAGAGTGTGAGGTAATCTTGCATATTGAAGAAGCCGACTGGGTTCTGGCAGGACAACTAACTGACGAGAAGATAAAGGATATTCACAAGATACTCTTAAAAAGTCCAGAGACGGACACTGAAAAGAATGTCTACAAAAACTATTGTTTGCGAGATGGGAGAATTTATAGAATTACAGCTCGAGGGATACTTTGGGTTGTTCCACGAGGAATGAGACAACGTATTTTAAAGGCAGCTCACGACGATTTTGGGCATTTCGGAGTAGAGAAAACGCTACACAGATTGTGTGAGAATTATTGGTTTCCACGTATGAAGAAATATGTAGAACACTATATATCTTGTTGTATACCATGTTTATATAATAAAAGAAACCATGGGAAAAAATAGAGATTTTTACACCCAATACCGAAAGGAGATGTACCATTAAATATTCTCCATGTGGATCATCTTGGACCTTTTCCAAAATCCAGTATTTAATTGTCGGAATAGATGCATTTACCAAATTTGTATTTTTCCGAGCCGCAAAAAGCACCCAAACCAAATATGTCATCGACTATTTTCAGGATATTTTCGCTACCTATGGAGTTCCAAAGATCATAGTGTCTGATCAAGGGAGCTCATTCACTTCCACAAAGTTCGAAACATTCTGCCGCCAAAACAACAAACGACACGTGCTAAACGCTGTAGCTACTACCAGGGCAAATGGCCAAGTGGAACGTCTAAATAGTACGATTCTTGGTGCGTTACTACCGTCAATAGTTGAAGAAGAATTATGGGATGAGAAAATACGTTCAATGCAATTCGCCATAAATAATGTGATAAATAAAAGTACTGGCAAAACACCTAGTCAACTACTTTTCGGTTTCACACCACGAAGTAATTCATCGGATATCATTCTTAAAGATGAAATCAGTACCATTGCTACGTTATTTGAAGACCTTATTGGAGAGCGAGAACAAGCCGCAAATAAAATTAAGGCTGCACAAGTTGGACAGAAGAAGAATTTTGATAAGAGAAAAAAAAAAAACAAAAATTTACAAGGAGGGAGATTTAGTAGTCATTCTAAAACAAGTTACATCCACTGGAACCAGTCGAAAACTGAATGCTCCATACAGCGGTCCAATGATAGTTAAAACTGTTTTACCAAACGATCGATACGTTGTCAAAGATATGGAAAAATCTTATCGCACAAGAAAAGCATCGAACTATGAAAGGACTATAGCCGTCGATCGCATGCGTCCCTGGTGCCCGTCAGGAGGTATTTCAGATACTACCGACAACGAAAGTGGGGAGGACGGAGTCGTTTTGACTTCTGACAGTGATTCTACAAGAGCCTAATATATCTCGGGCGAGATATTTGCAGGATGGCCGAACTGTCAGGGTAAGTAAATTTTATGATACGAAAATAATATTATTCAATATTGAAGTTAAACTCGCATCATAAAATCTAAGCTTTAACGAAGAACAGGTCACAAGAAGAGGGCTGGAAATTAATGGTGTTAATATAAACAAACCAATATCGATGCAGATATGATTTTGTAAACATTCTGTTTGGGACTTCACGCACAATTCGGGTGTTGGCTATATTATTTTATGCTGTAGGTAGAATAGGAAATAAAGGCCAAAATCGCTTATAACGTCTTTTTCATACCAGCTCGAGTTACGTTGCGTTGGTCCCCAGTTTCTTTTATAGGGTTATCATTATTGAATAGAACAAAGTCGTGTTAAGTACTCTAGCGAAAGTGTTGTGATCTGTTTTGTGGTTGTGGAAATTAAAGGATAAGATCAGCAATAGCCTAGGTGAGTTTATCTCACGGGGTAACCAGTTTATATTATTTGTGCTTATTTGTGGATTTGTTTATTTATTATAACTGTTTTGTTTTCTTTTACTTTTTCAACTGGTAAATGGGTTTACACCTATATATATATTAAATAACGGTTTGATAAATTAATATCTTTTGTTTTAAAAGAAATTTAAATTTAAAAAACAAATAACATATTTCTGTAGTACGTCGCGAGTTGACCCTTCGTACTAAACTAGTTGAAAGGAGTGAATACTTTGCGAGTTGACCCTTAGTATCTTAGTGAAGGCCTATATATTATACACTGTTATCATGATAATACTCCGGACTAGTAATGTTAAGTTCTTGGAGAGGTATTTTGCGAGTTGACCCTTAATACCGACGACCCGAGAAATGCTCGACTTTTGTTGTAGGTTAATGTGTTGTTTGTACAATTATAAAGTAGCCCTATATCATTTTATTTATTGGGTTTTAAAGATATGTCAACTATGATGGATTACGCTAGATTGACATATCGTACTTTTGGAGAGGTGAAATATACCTAGGACCCGAACGATTGTTTTGATATGTGATTTGGTGGAGTTCATGTGCTTATATGACACTTACTGTCTTGTTTGTGTTGGTAATCATCTTATTATCAAAATTCCATATTGTTCTAAACTTCGATTTTAATTTCATAATTTGTAAATTGGTTACTCAGGTATTCTTTTCTATTTATTTCCAGGTGTGTCATCTCGAGCGCTTTTCCAGACAGACGCTAAATTTTTTATTTAATGTTAAAGTAAAAATAGTAAGTTTACTCTTCATATATTTTCTTAGATTATTTTATTTTTATGTTTGTTTTTATTTTCTATCTTTATTGCTTTTATTAAATTTTTTTTTATGAGGTTATTGCTCGGAATGTTTATTTTACCTCTTACACAAAAATGAACAAATTCAAGTTGTAAAAAGTAGGTTAGACAATCTCCTAATTCTAAAAATGCATGACTAGATATAATGAAATGTAGTCAAGTGTAAAAAAAGAATATGACAAATTATTAATTCAAGCTCGATCAGAGCACTACACCGTAAGGATAAAAAACTCGGACAATAAAAATAAATGTATGTGGTCAATTTATAAGGAAATGACAAAAAATACGAAGTGTAGCACTGAATGTATCCTGATGAAATTTCAAATAATTTTAATAATACATTTTTAATTGACTCAATACCAGAACTGCTAAAAAATCTGCCTAGTAATGTAAACAGTAAAACAAACATCCAAGAAAACCAAAGATCATTAATTCTACGGCCCGTTACAGAACAGGAAATAGTGAACATAACACAAAAAATAAAAAATAAACATAGTTCTGGAGACGATGAAATTCCTACTAGCCTTATTCGTCGGATAATTCCAGCGATCACTAAGGTTCTATGCTACATACTTAACAACTCACTAACGCAGGGTGTGTTTCCTGAGGCCTTAAAACTGTCAGCAGTAAAGCCTTTGTACAAATGTAAGGGTGATAAAAATAACTTTAGTAACTATAGGCCTATAAGCCTACTGCCGGGGTTTTCAAAGGTTTTTGAAATCATTATGTGTGTTAGAATAATGGAATTTATGAATGAGTGTGGAGTTTTTTTCTGAAAATCAGCATGGTTTCCTAGCTAAGAGGTCTACGCAAACAGCCATTTTTCAATTCACGCAGGCAGAGAGGTGATATGGCGCTGGGCATGTTTCTTGATTTGTCAAAGGTCTTTGATTGTTTAGACAGACGTATGCTATTAAAAAAACTTTATTTGTATGGAATTAAAGAACAGGCTCTTGAATGATTTAGGTTAGTTAGTTAGTTAGTTATTTAAGCAACAGAAATCAAAGGGTTGTCATCAATAAAGATAGAATCGACCATAAATCTAAAATAATGCAAAATACAGTAGGAGTACCACAAGGCAGTATTCTTGGACCAGTTCTTTTTATTATTTTTATAAATTGAAATAAAACATCCAAATTTTAATATAACACAGTACGCAGATGATACAAATTTATTGGTAAAGGGCTTAAATATTAGCGAGCTTTCTGATAATGCAAGCAATATCTTACATTTGGCAGATAGTTGGTTTAAAAAAAATCAATTATGTTTAAATAGAGAAAAAACAAATACAATTATATTTAGAACTAAGCAAAATAGAACAGAAAAACCAGAGACAATTTTAATAAACCATAATGAGTTTAAAATCAGCAACAGTACGAAATTTCTAGGAGTTCACATAGATGAATTTTTGGACTGGTCCAACCATGTAGAGAATCTTAATGGTAATTTAGATCAAATTTGCTATTGTCTAAGATTCGTCTCAAGGTACTTACCTAGATGAGTCATCTAGAAAAATACTGTATTTTGAGAACTTTGAAAATACTGCTAGGTATGGTATAATTTTTTGGGCTTGAAACTCTAGGGCACGGGACATTTTTGTAACACAGAAACGGGTTATAAGAATAATATATAAAATGTCATTTTTAGAATCATGTCGAGGAGTATTTAGAACTAAGAGAATTTTTACTATCTCTGCTCTGTATATATTTGAATTAATTTTGTTTCTTTTTAAAAATGAAGAAAAAATCTCGGAAAAAATGTTTATCCCGATTAATCATAATTATAACACTCGAACAAGAGACATCTCTTACCCAATACACCATTTAACTGTATTTAAAAAAAGTCCCTACTATATGGGCATTAAACTCTATAACAAATTAGATAATGGGATGAAAGGTATTACTTCTGAAAGGCAATTTAAGCAAAAGTTAAAGAAAATGCTTATGGATCTTGAGCCCTACAGTTTGGATGATTTTATAAATTCTTAGTGTAAGTTAAACTGTGTAGGTATGTATATGGTATACAGATAATGGTCAGGAAACATTGTTGGTGGATAATGACTTGTTGCGAACCGAAGTAAAGAACTCTAAAATTCTCTTTAATCTTTTGCATGTAAATATTATAATAATAATATAATAATAATAATTCTTTATTAATGTTACGACACAGAGGTTTACACAAGTCAATGAATAAATGATAAAATACATATGACTAAGTTATTGTATAAAATTAAAAATTTAAAATTTTCATAAATACAAGATTAAAAATATATATAATATACACACCCACTACAATTTGTGACAAAAACAAACACGTTAAAAGTTGTTGCACTCCATAAACTCATCTATATTTGATAAAATGGGTTTCTTAACAGCAATTCTCGGGCCCGGTCCCTAAATAATTTAATGGGAAGCAATTTCACGTCCCCAGGTAGCTTATTAAAAAATCTAACTGCCCAGTAGTCCGGGCCATTCCTCGATCTGTCTAGTCTCCAGAACGGCACAGTGAGTTGCCCCCCGAAGCGAGTACCATGAGGGTGATCCCGGTTATTCGTTGGGTAGTGATTTAAATTTTTTTTTAGATATAAAACATTCTCCAGAATGTACAAGCAAGGAAAAGTCAACACTCTCAATTCAATAAACTTTTACCTACAATCATCACGATATCCCAGACCGGAGACCACCCTCAGGGCCCTACCCTGAAGGGAGAACACCCTGCGCCAATGTGAAGCATGACCCCAAATCAGCACGGCGTAAGACATCAGAGAATGAAGGAGAATATTAGGAGTATAGTCAGGAACATTGATAATTTGTTACTACTTATTGAAGATTTTCAATTACATTTTAATGACATAATAGTTTTAAGTGAGACATTTAAACTTTCTTCAACTAATCAATGTAATGTCCCTGGCTATCAGTTATTTTATAATCATGCTGATTATAACAGAAATGATGGGGTAATGATTTTAGCAAAGAATCATCTTAATGTAGAATTTTAAGTGTAAAGTTACCAGTCTCATTGGCAACTAAAAGTAGACTAGTTTGTGTTGTGAATAATATTAAAGTAGGAATCACGGCGACATATAAGCCACCTCCAATATCAAAAGTTGACTTTATTAATGACATTTATTCATATCTTGACAGTGTAATAAAATCTGACAATAATAATGTGGAAATTTTCGTGGGTGACACAAACATTAATATATTAAATATAGATAACGATGTTCATAACTATCTAACAATAATGTCACAATTAGGTTTTCAATCATATGTGAATTCAGTAACTCGATTTGACAGTGATTCATGCCTTGATCACATTTTCGTAAATCTGAGGTTGAAAACGGAGAGAATGGACTTGAAGTCATTTATTTTAGACACACACATGACAGATCATGGACCGGTAATGCTTAATATAGGCTCAAAAAGTATAAATAAAAATTCAAATTGTCCTACTGAAGTAAAAAAAAGCAAGCTCGATCTCGAAAAATGTATAGCCTCTTTAAAGGTGCAGGATTGGTCTCGCATATTGAATGACTCGGATCCAGAATCCGCAACTTCTAATTTTATTATAACTTATAATGAATTGTACGAAACGAAATAAACAAACAAGCGATAAGCACCAGCACCGAGAACCGCTGGTTCAGCAGAAACCGTCACGACGTGGTCGATGTGGAAAAGATACGAAGGCAGTTGAATAGTATTCGCGACACACTTTAAACGTACCAATTATTATTTTTTATATTGTTAATTTTTATTTTAATAAAGCGTTTTAAACTGACTAATAGATTTATCTCTTACAAAGTCAGAAGTGGGATAGATACAAGTGTCTCTATTAATCAAAATGAGCACACCTCCGCCCAGAAGTCGGTCTGAGTCAAAAAAGCGATCAAAGAAGCGTTCGCACTCATCCGATGACAAAGATGAAAAGTGGAAGAGAAAGTGCAAGCAACTACGTAAGGAATATAACCAGTCTTTAAAAATGCGACCTTCATCTGTGGATAGACTTAGTGATAACGTGCAAGTCGAGAGTAGTTCTTCTAATCAAGTGGAGTCAACATCCTACTTAAGGCCCCACGTAGGAGACGAAAAGCTTATTCCTTTTTATGATCCGGATTGTGAAAAAGATATCATAGAAGAGTGGGTAAAAAAAGTGGACGAAATTGCTAATAGATATTGTTGGGATGACAGTGACACTTTACGGTTAGCGACGCATCGTTTACGTGGACATGCTCGGGAGTGGTTTGAAGGACAAGACTTTATAGACATGACGTGGGTGACCTTGAAACAAGCGTTACAAAAGAAGTTTAAGACTGTAATTCGTTTTTCGAATCTGCTAAAACGTGCCGCTAACTACGAAGCTCGCCCAGGGCAGCTTTTAGGTGATTACTGCTTTCAAAAGTTGCAAAAACTGCAAGCATTACGGTGTGGCATTAGTGACGAGTGTATGTTCGATGCAGTAATTGGAGGTATAAAAGATGACAATATTGTTCGTACATTAAGCTCCATGAGATTTACAGACACAGATGACATGTATTCCAGAATGCGAGCAATGGGAAGTGTACCCCTTGCCCCGGCAGTAAGAAGACGCGTACCAGAATCCACAGTTACGAGTAGTAAAGGGGGCAACGAAAATACAATAAGTTCAAATACCAACAGTGCCCTGTTAACAAAAGAATTCCAAAGTTTCTCAGTGTGCTATAATTGTAGCCAGGCTGGGCACGTGGCTAGAAATTGTCCCAGGCCCAAACTGGAATGCAGAAAGTGTCATAAACTAGGACATTTAGCTGACAAATGTCGAAAGTTTCCAAGAAATGTGGCGAATGTAAACGAAGCCAGTGTTCTTGAAGCAGAAAAAGGACAGAAACACAATATGTTTATTGTATCAGCGAAGATAAACGGCTTCAAGATAAAATGTTTAATCGATTCTGGGAGTTCGGCTACACTCATGAAGCTTACCATTGCAAAAAGATTAAATCTAAAATTAGAGCGTGGGACGAGAAATGTGATACGCAGTTTCATGGGTACGACAACAGCGAGTGATTCTAAAGCGACAATAAATGTTCACATAATGGAAGTTGTGGCGACAATAACAGTGATTATCTTGAATGATGACGAACTTCTGCACGATATGATTATCGGTCGAGACTTCTTAGATCAGCAACACGTGCTTTTGCTCAAGCGAGAGAACTATATAATTTTGCGAGCATTGCCAGAATGGAAGGACAGTGATACACAAGAGATTGAAAATGTTTTTACTAGCGATGTGTTTACACAGGATGATATCTCGATCGGAGACATGAAAGAAACCGATAAGATTAAATGTTTAAAGTTATTAAATGAATTTGCAGATTGTGTGGCGTTGTCAACAAGTAACTTAGGAAAAACAAACGCGGTGACTCTGAAAATTAAATGTATCACTGAGGAACCCATTGTTTATCAACCTTATCGTATGCCGGAAATAGAAAAGACTATTGCACGTAATATGATTAAGATACTACTGGACAATAAAATAATTCAAGAGTCGTGTTCACCTTACGCAAGTCCCATGATGCTAGTGAAGAAAAAACCGGCGACTACCGATTAGTTGTAGACTATCGGCGATTAAATGCAATTACAATTAAAGACAGATATCCATTGCCTAGAATCGAAGATCAAATTAATAAATTAGGAGGCAATAAGTATTTCACTGGATTAGACCTAGCACAGGGATTTTATCAAGTGCCTATGGATAAAGACTCTGTGGAGAAAACTGCGTTTGTGACTCCAGAAGGCCATTACGAGTTTCTCCGTATGCCTTTTGGACTTACTAACTCACCGGCTGTTTTTCAAAGACTTATTAATAGTTTATTGGGGGACTTGAAAAATTCCATAGCCTACCCTTATATAGACGACATAATTATTCCATCAGTGACTGTCGAAGAAGGGCTTAGACATTTAAAGTTGGTGTTGATGAAGTTGAGAGAAAACAATTTAACGCTTAAATTGAGTAAGTGCACATTTTTTCAAACTTCCATCGAGTACCTTGGGCAAGAAATTAGTGCAAATGGTGTGAAACCTGGTAAACGGAAGATAGACACTGTCCACCAAATGCCACCTCCAAAAAACGTGAAGCAGATACGGCAATTTATTGGACTGGCAAATTACTTTCGTAAGTTCGTTGCAAATTTTGCGCTCATTGTCGAACCTTTGACTCGGTTGACACGCAAAGACGCAGTTTGGATTTGGGGTGAACAGCAGCAAAATGCTTTTGAACGAATGAAAGCTATTTTAACTACAAGGCCCGTACTAAGCATTTTTAACCCGCAGTTACCAACGGAGCTCCATACTGATGCCAGCAGCCTAGGACTTGGAGCCGTTTTGTTACAATTTAATGGTAATGAAAAACAAGTTGTCGGATATTTCAGTAAACAAACTACTCAGGACCAACGGCATTATCACTCATATGAGCTAGAGACTATGGCTGTGGTATATGCTTTACGATTCTTTCGTGTGTATATTCTGGGACTAGACATTAAAGTGGTGACCGATTGTAGTGCGCTCCGAACCACTTTTTCTAAGAAAGATTTATTGTCACGAGTGGCCAGGTGGTGGTTAGAGGTACAGGAGTATACGTTCCATATTGAATATCGACAAGGGGCAAAAATGGCTCACGTGGACGCCCTTAGCCGAAATCCCGCCTGCATTGTAGAAGTAAATCATATAGATGTAACAGAGGAAGACTGGATACTAGCGGCTCAATCTCAAGATGACGACATAACCAGATTAAGGAAGATTTTGAGCGAAGCCAAAAGGAATAGTGGAACAAAACAATATTTTGTGGATTATGAACTAAGAAGGGGTACTGTATATCGGAAACTCGATGCAAATAAAAAGGTGTGGGTGGTACCTAAAATGGCACGCATGCAAATCTGTCGATTATGTCACGACGATAATGGTCACTTTGGCTTAGAAAAAACACTGGACAAGATAAAAACCAACTACTGGTTCGCCGGCATGCGCCGATTTGTACAAAAATATGTGAACGCCTGTTTAAATTGTATGTATTACAAAAACAACGCAACTCAGAAACAAGGAAAACTGCACGTTATCGAAAAGAAGCCGATACCTTTTCATACAGTCCACCTGGACCATGTGGGGCCCTTTGAGACGAGCCCAAGAAATAACAAGTATCTACTCGTGCTAGTGGACGCTTTTACTAAATTCACCATAATCGAACCTGTTCGAGACACGAAAACCAAGTCCGTTGTAAAGATTTTAACTAATATAATACATCTGTTTGGAGTTCCTGTGAGGCTAATTAGTGATCGTGGAAGTGCCTTCACTTCACAAAACTTCAAAGTATTCTGCAACACTTATGGCATTAAGCACGTCCTTAACGCAGTTGCCACACCACGCGCTAACGGACAATGTGAGCGCTATAATAAGACAATAGTGTCCGCTTTAGCCGCTACGTCAGCCGGAGGACTCGAAGAAGATTGGGATCTATACGTCAAAAAGGTGCAAAGTGCTCTTAATACCACACTAAATAAAGCAATAAATACCACGCCAACAGAAGCTTTAATGGGTTACCGTCCAGTCTATACCACCGAATCAGTAATACTTAGATCTATACAGACCGAAATAGAAAGATTAGATTTGGAAGAACTACGTCATGAAATAAGTAAGCACATAACCGAAGAACAAAAAAGACAAAAAGAACGCTATGATCAAAAGCGACGAGAAGCGAAACGTTATAAAGAAGGTGATATAGTAATGGTTCAGATAACCAGTGTGAGCACCCACCTTAAGTGCTGACCACGGAAAAGATAACTTAATCTTGGTGTTTACCAAGAATTGTTTTGGATGATGTCGACTCGACGGAATATAAACATTGGGCTAATTTTGAAGAGTGTGTGATTTTTATGGGAGTTGCCTTGAGAATTCGGTGACAAATAGATCGATTGAATTGTAATTCGTTTTGTATGAAAATCAACGATAATTAAATAAAGTGTGTTTTTAATTAAAGTGTTTTACTTGGTCGTCGACTAAACCAAGTGTTTTCATCAGAAGTGGGATATATAAAGAAAATAAAAGAGTTTTTAAGACATAAAACTGTGTTTTACGTACTTTTGGATGTGTTCGCGGTGACAATATTTTAACAGTACTTTTGTGTCCACTGACGGTCAGAGTGTTTTTAACTGGATTTAAACTGTTTTGCAAGTACCTTTGTGTGTTTTGACATTTATAATCATGAGCAAAAGACAAGGTTCTCCGTGTCGGTGTCGCAGTCATAGTTCATCTCGTCTTAATGATGATATTGATGATCCTAAACGGAATCGGCTAAGTGAGAACGATAGTGCACGTTCGTATACTCCAGATCTGCCTCCTCAGCCAAGTGCTACTGTCATCAGTGACCACTCAGGTTTGATAGATATAGTCAATATGCTTAAAAATGACCAGAGGCCTAAAATAGGTATTTCCTTGAAAGATACAGACATTACTGAATTTAACCCTTTGTTTCATGATGTTAATGTATGGATTTCCAAAATTGATGAGCATGCTGCAATTTATAATTGGGATGATATAAATATTTGTCATTTGGCCATAAACAAATTACAAGGTCCTGCAAATACATGGTATAAGAGTCTTCCAAACATTCCAAAATCATGGGCAGAGTGGAAATCTTTATTAATAACAACATTTCCGTCCACTCGAGACTTGTACATTTTAATGACTGACATGCTAGCACTGAAGCCTAAATTAAATCAAAGCCTCTATGAATATTGTTTTGAAAAATTGGCGTTAATTCGCAGAATGAACTTAAATTTAACAGGCAGTGATGAAGTTAGTCTTATAGTAGGTTCTCTCGAAAATCAAAATATTAAATTTTCAATCAAAGCGGCTAACATTGTAGATCCTTCTAAATTAGCTGTATATTTAAAAGCTTTTGAGCCCTCCTTAAGTTTTGCTGAAACGTCACGAAAACGTGATCATCAACCAGTATCGTCAAATAATAGATTTAGGCAGTCAGCAAATATCGAGTTAAGAAACGAAAATAGAAATTTGAGCGTTTGTTACAAATGTAAACAATCAGGACATAAACAGTATCAGTGTCCCCAGAAGGTTATGCATGGAGATCGAAGTAGTCTATACTGTAAATATTGTCGACGTACAGGGCATTCGATTAATAACTGTTTTAAGAAAAATGGGCAAACTTCAAACATTCACTTTAAATCAAGCGAAAATAATACTACGGGGGTCAATAGAAAAGTACTTTTGGTATCAAGGGAGAGTGACAAAAATAAATTTCACAAATCTGTCAAAATTAATGAAAACTTAGATGAGCAATGTTTTGTAGATTTTGGCAGTGAATGTTCATTGATAACGGAAAATATTACTAAAAAGTTGCATTTAGACATTATTGCATTACCGAAACCTATTATCCTTACAGTTTTTGGTGGTTCCGAAATTGTGGTTTCAGAAATGGTATCCTGTAGCATAGGTATTGATGATGTATGTTTACTTATTGATCTTTTAGTAGTAGACAAGTGTATTCCAGGTATTGACATTGTCATCGGTCAGAACTTTACAGAAGATTTTCAAATTAAATATTCTCGTATAGGTCACCACTTATCATTTAGCAGTTCGTCGCTATCAGTCAATGCGATACAATCTTCACATCAAAGCACCGATAATCAAGTTATTAAGATTGGAATAGACGATTGTACGGTTCAAACTGAAATCAAACATATTATTGAAAATTTTCCAACGTGTTTTCCGAAAAATACCTCTAAATTGGGATGCATTCCTGGAATTGAAATGAATATTAAGCTAAAATCAAATACTCCCATTGTTCAACGACCTTATAGATTGGCTGAAGCAGAGAAAATTACGTTACGAGGACTGATCAATGAACTTCTACAAAGTGATACGATACGTCCATCACAATCACCTTATGCGAGTCCAGTCATTATGGTGAAGAAAAAAACAGGACAACAGAGGCTGTGCGTGGATTACAGGATGGTAAATGCTCAAGTTGTGAAGGAAAACTACCCCCTTCCCCTAATCGAAGACTTAATTGACAGATTGGTTGGCCAAAAATATTTTACAACTCTGGATTGTCGATCAGGTTACCATCAAATTAAAATTGCCGAAGATTCCATTCCTACAACAGCATTCATTACTCCAGAAGGCAAATATGAATACTTAAAGGTGCCTTTCGGTTTGACAAATGCACCATACATATTTCAACGTGCAATGGATATGATATTGGGTGACTTACGATACAACAAAGCGTTAGTATATCTAGATAATATCCTAATTCCGTCAAAAACTATTGACGAAGGACTAGAGACCCTGAAACTTATTTTAACCCGACTACAAGAAAATGGAGTTTGTCTTAACCTTGAAAAATGTCATTTCCTAACCGATGAAGTTGAATACTTGGGTTATATGATTAAAAATGGAGAAGTGCAGCCAAGCCCTACTAAACTATTAGCAATTCAACAGTTTCCTGCTCCAAAAGATATTCATCAAGTCAGACAATTTTTGGGTTTAATTGGACACTTCAAAAAATTTGTGCTCAAATTCGCTCAAAAGGCTAAACCTCTTACCTTGCTATTGAAGAAAGGAAAAGAATGGAAGTGGTTAGAAGAACAACAAAAAGCGTATGAAAGCCTCAAAGAATATATGACTACAGCTCCTATTTTGACTTTATTTGACAACACTAAAGATATTATTTTATATACCGATGCCAGTCGAATTGGATTAGCTGGAATGCTGGTACAGATAGAGGATGGCGACGAGAAAGTCATTAGCTACTATAGCAAAACTACATCTCCAACGGAACAACGATATCACTCGTTCGAGTTAGAAACTCTTGCAATTGTAAATTCTGTGAAGAGATTTAGGCATTATTTAGTTGGCAAGAAATTTAAAATTTTTACTGACTGTGCAGCTGTCAAGAGTGCTATGACAAAAAAAGATCTTAATCGCAGGATAGGCAGATGGGTTTTAGATCTACAAGAATATGAGTATGAGATTTTCCACCGATCAGCAACCCGAATGAGTCATGTAGATGCTCTAAGCAGAAATCCAGTTAGGCAATGCAATCAAGGAGTGTATGCCACGGTTCTTTCTGAAAATGACTGGTTATTAGCAGCTCAGGAATCCGATAAAGAAATCAAAAGTATCAAAACAATACTCCATTCTGGCGAACGTCACCAAAATAAGGACATTTTTAATGAATATGACCTTCGTAGAGGAATAGTATATCGCAAAACTGATCATGGGAATCGTGCAGTTCTTCCTAAAGCATGTAAATGGCAAATCTTAAGGTACAATCATGATGATATTGGTCATTTTGCTGTTGATAAGACGCTAGAACGAATTTCAAGTAGTTTTTGGTTTCCTAAAATGCGAAAATTTATTCAAAAGTACGTTGATGCATGTATCAGTTGCATGTACCATAAAACATCAGCTGGAAAACGACCTGGATTGTAACATCCAATAATAAAAATCCCTCGCCCATTTCATACAATCCATATTGATCATCTGGGACCTTTTTGCAAAAGCAAACAAGGCAATTGTTATGTTATTGTCGCTGTAGATGCGTTTACTAAATTTTGTTTTATCAAGGCTGTCAAGAATACGAAGACCAAGTATGTTATAGAGGAAGTAGAGAATATCATTAAGGTATTTGGAGTGCCTAAACGTATAATTACCGATAGAGGCAAAGCATTTATTTCTAAAAGTTTTAAAGAGTTTTGTGCCCAAAGGCAAGTTCAATTACACCTTAATGCTGTTGGAATGCCCCGAGGGAATGGTCAAGTTGAACGTTATAATAGAACGGTATTAGACTCGTTAGCAACTATGGGTGCAAACCGAGAAGATGATGAATGGGATGAGAATATCACGAATATTCAATTAGGATTAAACAACACCATGAATAAAGGTATTGCAACTACTCCTGGTGAAGCGTTAATGGGATATCGTTCAGGTCCACAAAATGTTGGATTCTTGGAGTCAGAGGAAGATGTCGATGTTCTCAATCTTCATAAGAATATTAGTGCTCAAATAGAAGTTAGTCAGCATCGTCAAAAGGTCAATTTTGATGCCCATCGAGCAAGTCCAAAAGTTTATACTGAAGGTGAACTAGTTTTGGTAAAGATATCCTCAATCGTCAGCACGGGTAAGAGTAGGAAGTTGGTTCCAAAGTGGAAAGGACCATTCAAGGTGTCAAGGGTTCTGGACAATGACCGGTATGAGGTGACCGACATTCCAGGGTCCAAGAGGTCTAGGGCTTCCTACACTGGCGTGTATGCTGTAGAACACATTAAGAGATGGATCACCTTCGGTGATGCTTAATAAGGTAAATATTATATGTAATGTTGAGAAGGCCGTCGATACGTTGCGATGTATCTGTGCCATGTTGAAAAAGCCGTCGACACGTTGCGATGTGTCTGTGCATTGTAGTGTTTTGCCGTCGATACGTTGCGATGTATCTGTGCCATGTTGAAAAAGCCGTCGACACGTTGCGATGTGTCTGTGCATTGTAGTGTTTTGCCGTCGATACGTTGCGATGTATCTGTGCAATGGTTATAAAGCCGTCGATTCGTTGCGATGAATCTGTGCCATGTTAAGAAAGCCGTCGACACATTGCGATGTGTCTGTGCAATGTTGAGTTTTGCCGTCGATACGTTGCGATGTATCTGTGCAATGGTTTTAAAGCCGTCGACACGTTGCGATGTGTCTGTGCAATGTAGAGTTTTGCCGTCGATTCGTTGCGATGAATCTGTGCAATGTTGAGAAGGCCGTCGATACGTTGCGATGTATCTGTGCCAGTTTGAAAAAGCCGTCGACACGTTGCGATGTGTCTGTGCAATGTTGAGTTTTGCCGTCGATACGTTGCGATGTATCTGTGCAATAGTTTTAAAGCCGTCGACACGTTGCGATGTGTCTGTGCAATGTAGAGTTTTGCCGTCGATTCGTTGCGATGAATCTGTGCAATGTTTGATAAGCGGTCGGAACCGATCTCTATGCAATGTTGAGTTTTGCCGTCGATACGTTGCGATGTATCTGTGCAATATTTGAAATGGCATCGAGATTGGAAGACCCTGTGCACACTAAAATTGAACGCTGTTTAGCAAAGTACGAGAAAAGTTTCTGCTGGTACTGTTGTTTTTAGGTGAATGGTCGACGATCATCCAGTCAGGATGGCCGATTGTGAGCACATACCTTAAGTGCTGACCACGGAAAAGATAACTTAATCTTGGTGTTTACCAAGAATTGTTTTGGATGATGTCGACTCGACGGAATATAAACATTGGGCTAATTTTGAAGAGTGTGTGATTTTTATGGGAGTTGCCTTGAGAATTCGGTGACAAATAGATCGATTGAATTGTAATTCGTTTTGTATGAAAATCAACGATAATTAAATAAAGTGTGTTTTTAATTAAAGTGTTTTACTTGGTCGTCGACTAAACCAAGTGTTTTCACCAGTGAAGTCGCAAATGGCTCCAGTCGTAAGCTAAGACCAAAATACAAGGGACCCTTCAAAATTAATAAAGTGTTAATCAACGACCGTTATGAAGTGCAAGATTTACGAGAATCAAGTAAACGTGCTCTGACAGTAATTGCATCAGAACGATTGAAGTTGTGGGAAGGTGTAATTAACGAGAAAAACAAAAGGAAAAGTGACAAGAATGTTAAAAATTAGAGTTGCGTACTCTAAGGACTAAAAGACGATTAAGAACAGTTAATATGTTTATTTTTAGGGAGTCGTGTACTCTATATGAACCTATTTATCTAATTGTTACAAAGTTACGTTAAATTAAGAGTTGCGTACTCTTGCATCTAATAAACCAATTAGCGCTGCGTACGCTAATAAAGTTTCGTTCAATTTAAGTGAGTCGTGTACTCCTAAGACTGCTAAAGTAATACGAATATAGAAAGAGTTGCGTACTCTTAATTTAAGTTGCAAAAGTTACGAAAAGAGAGTCGAGTACTCTTACATCTATTAGGATCGGTAGGAACGAGTATCCTAACTGACCTTCTCAAGGAAAATCATCTAACGTAATAGCAAGGTTGCGACCTTCGTCAACAACGTTTGTTTATCCAGACGATGTCTGAGGGCAGACAAGTAGAGTCGGGTGGTCGATGTGGAAAAGATACGAAGGCAGTTGAATAGTATTCGCGACACACTTTAAACGTACCAATTATTATTTTTTATATTGTTAATTTTTATTTTAATAAAGCGTTTTAAACTGACTAATAGATTTATCTCTTACAGAATTAAAACTTAAAGCAACTTGTGAATACACGGTGAAATTTAAGCAACATAGAAAGATTAAGTAATGGATTACAAACGGAATTATAACATTTATTAAGCATAGAGATAAGATGAAAAGGAGACTGTTACAAAATCATAACGAACAATTGGAAATTATATATAAAAAATATCGAAACAATTTAAATAAAATAATTGAAAAAAGAAAACGCGAATTTTATACAAATAAAATGAACAATAATAAAGGTAGTATGAAACAAATTTACGAAATTATTAAGCATGCAACTAATGAAAATCAATCCAATATAAACACATAAAAAATCAAAAATAACCAAGGTGTCGATTTCGATAGTGATTTAAAAATGGCCGACTACTGTAATAATTACTTCGCAAATATCGGAAATAATATGGCGGATTCGATTCCAAAACCTAATAATCCAATGAATATACATTTCTCACTGCAAAACTCTATGTTCTTAACTCCCGTTAATGAAAATGAATTATTAAAACACATTTCATCCTTAAAAAGTACAAGTTCGCCAGGTCTGGACGGTATCTCATCTAAATTGATTAAACAAACTCACAGCCAAATCATAAAACCACTGCTTCATATAATAAACAAAGCTTTTGTAACAGGAACAGTACCTTCTCATTTTAAAATATCAGTAATAACTCCAATTTATAAAAGTGGCGCTAAATCATTAATCAGTTACTATAGACCTATAAGTTTGATCAGCAATTTTGCAAAATTGTTCGAAAAGTGTCTGAAAGAAAGACTCTTTGCATTTTTTAAAAATAATAATATTTTGTCAGAAAATCAGTACGGTTTCTTGCCAAGTAGTAGTACAGAAGATGCCTTGTATAGATTAACATCAGAAATCACAAAGACTTTAAATAATGGAAAAAAGTGTGCTGCAATATTTATAGACTTGGCAAAAGCATTTGATACGGTTCCCCATGACAGACTTCTTGATGTCTTATGGCATTACGGAGTCAGGGGAACAGCGAACATATTGTTAAAAAACTATCTTGCAGGGAGACAACAGGTCGTAAAAATTAATAACGTTCTCAGTGATAAACATGAAGTAAAGATTGGGGTACCCCAGGGTACGGTTCTGGGCCCTATTTTGTTCATAACATACATAAACGACTTACTGTCACGTAACATAAATGGGTCAGTAATATCCTACGCAGATGATACCGTACTGGTTTTCAACGGCAGCACGTGGCAAGTAAAAGAAAAAATGATAAATGGACTAAATACAACTAAATCATGGTTGGAGAGTTTTAAATTATCGCATAATTTAACTAAAACTAATTACATGGCATATTCCTTAACAAATGCAAATAGACCTGATTTCATAAATATTTTAGTTAATGATCAACAAATAACCGAAGTTCCACAAATAAAATACCTTGGAATAATAGTAGACAAATACTTAAAATGGTCCCCGCATATTGAATACCTCTCTAACAAAATTCGCGTCTTGATTCACAAATTCTATATGCTTAGAAAGATTTTAACTGAAAAAACACTGATTATGATTTACAAGAGCCTTGTTGAGTCTTTAATTCGCTATGGAATTCTGGTCTGGGGTGGTCTATATGAGACTGCTCTTTACAGACTGAATATTACCCAAAAGCATATTGTAAAAGTAATGTATAAGAAAAACCGACTATATCCGACTCAATTACTTTTTTCGGATAATGTTTGTAATGTTAGAACTCTATATATGGTGCCAGTAACATCATTTATTCACAAAACTAGATCCCATGATAATGTTGTTAACCACTGTTACCACACCCGCGCAAGAATGAATAAAGACGTGCTTATTCCCATAAATTTTAATAACATTAATATGAAGACTGCTGCCTATTTAGGACCCAAGTTATATAACATGATTCCTGCTAAAGTAAAAAAAATAATAAATATATACAAATTTAAAAGAGAATGTAGAAATTACATATCACAAAATTTTAGAACTTTTGAAATTATTTTTAAATAATTGTTCTTTATTCATTCTTAAAACTAAATTAAGGGAAAATATGTACATATAAATATATAAAATTTATAATTTATACAGAAAAATGTATTTAATATTTTTGGTACATACCTACAAGTAATTATATTATTTAGGTACCATTCAAAAACCGGACTTAGCTTACAAAATACTATATGACTATATTTTAAAAGTTCAAATTGTAAATAAATGTACGATTTAAATAAATGTATAGGTATGTAGTTTTCTTTTTGACATCATTTCATTTTATATTTGTTTGTACATTTAATCGTATAAATTTTATGTAATTTGAAATAAAGTAAATAGGTAAATCAAATCAAATCAAATCAAAGACAAATCTTTTTAAGCCCACCGAGTGTAGTCAGAAATTTGCGTCATAAAGTTCATCCTTCTTGCTTAAAGGCGCTGCAACCACAAAACATTTCAGCTTTTTTGGGTCCCTAGGGAGTTCCTTGATGATGATGTTTGTGTTTTCGAAACTCTGTTTACCCTTAATATATTCCAGGATCATTGTTTCCGTAACGTGCCTTTGTTATGGACCAGGCCCAAATTTTCACAAATTTGTTCAACAATTAATAGTAAATACTACACAGTCGTATCAATAGACATGCTTAAAAATTAATTTTTGGAAGAAATGATTTTCCTTGTGTATTATGATTTTTTTATTTATCAAACCGGGGGGGGGTAATTACCTTCATAGGTTACGTAGTTACGAGGTCTATGATTACCTTCATCCCCCCCCCCCATAAATACGCCCTTGAACCTCAATAAAAAAATTCGCTGTATTTATATGTGTTAATCCAAATAATGACCAATATAATTATTATGCCTACCTTTGATGGATGAGCTTGAATGGACAAAGCCTTGTTTACTGACAAGACCTTAAAAAGAAAGGGCAATTCCCCAAATTGCTTAAGAACTTCCTCACCCAAATATTCTGGGTGTTTTAAGATAACATTAGCCAAAGTATCTTCCATGTTCTTTAGAACTGAGGGTGCATTAATATGAGTTCCCATCCATAACTCAGCATAAGGTAAATTTTCATCTAATGAAAAACTCAAGTTGGAGCTTTTCTGTAACTGTGCGACTTTGCTTTCTGATCCCTTTTTTCCCCATTCATAATTTTGTACCTCGCACCTTAATTCCATTTCTCTAAACTTGAAAATAAAAGAGGTACCTAAAACAAAATAAATGATTATACTTCACCTTAGATCAACAAAGGTAAATATGAAGACTAAGGTTAAAATACAACTCAAAAATCTGTTTATTAGGTTAGGTTAGTTTTAGGCACCAGGCACTACTACCGAAAAACAAGGCCTTGAAGCGAGAAAGTATGAGTCATCACGAGTAGACCCGTGGCAGCCGATCTCCTGATGAAATATATTACAATAAAGATTTATTTTTTAATATTTCGATTTGCTATGATAAATTTTACTTATGTAAAGTATAAATCCATACCAAAAAAGTAATTTAGTACTAACAAATGTGTAATCCAAATATTTTTATCTAAATAGGTATTATTTTTATATGGATATCAAAGCGCTTGTATTGTTATTTTAATTCGCTTGGATAGGAGATTAAATAATGAATTCAAAGGGGAGCATGGAAAGAAAGAATACTTTAACTGCATTATGGTTTTATTTTATATATTTTTATAAAAAAAAACGAATTATTTCACAAAATACACAAGGGAAGAATATGAAAATAAATCAATCGCAATAATTATTTCAATCACATTTCACATTATTTGAAAAAAAATATTTACACATAGTAAATAAATAAATAAATAAATAAATAAACTCTTTATTTCAAATCATCATACAAAAATCACAATATTTCTAGGGTGGCGCAGATGGATCGGGTGGTTTTAAAATACTTGTCAAACTGTCAATTTTAAAGGTATTGGATTGAAATAAAGTGCAAAACGTGTAGTTACAATGGAAGTTTATTAACAAAAAATTAGTAAAGTTAGTTTTTAAAAATTACATCCATCAAATGCCCTTCTTCTCGAGCGACGCATTCTTGGAGTCGGTCCTTAACGTTCCGCATTGCCCGCTCAAGCACATCACCAGGAATTGTAGTGATTTCGTTGTGAATTGCTGCCTTCAACTCCTGAATGGTCCGGGGTTCGTTCATGTAGACCCTTGCTTTTAAATAGCCCCATAAGAAAAAGTCACATAGGTACCGTGAGATCCGGTGAGCGACGGGGCCAATGGAAATCTCCATTACGGGAAATCAAACGGCCAGGGAACAGAGCGCGTACAGCTTGAATTGATATCCTAGCGGTATATATGTGCAGTTGCCCCGTCTTGTTGAAACCACACATTGTCCATGTCGTAATTGTTCTCTTCAAGTTGTGGGAGAAGAAATTCTTCAATCATGTTCACATAACGCTGCGAATTAACAGTAACCGCCTGCTCCCTTTCATTTTCAAAAAAGTAAGGCCCAATTATCCCTACCTTAGAAACCCCACACCAAACCGTCACTTTGTCACTATGGAGAGGCCGTTGGTGTAGGTCTCTTGGGTTAGTGTCGGCCCAGTAACGGCAATTTTGCTTGTTGACGTAGCCGTTAATGTGAAAGTGAGCCTCGTCAGACATCATGATAATCAGGTTTTCATCTTCCAATAACTCCAACATCCGTTCGCTAAACTGAAGCCTTTGAAGATGGTCTGTTGGGAGAATCTTCTGGACCACCATTATTTTATAGGGGTGGAATTTCAGTTCTTTGTTAAGAATCCTTTGAAGGCTCCGACGTGACATTCCAAGAGCTTGAGCACGACGTCTCGTTGATCGACGTGGGCTCGTAATGACATCGCGTCTCACACGCTCCACGTTCTCAGGCGTTCTTATTGTTCGATGTCTAGGCGTCCATTTTGGAGCACATGAACCAGTAGTGCGGAAATTATGCACCCAACTCAATATCGTATCTCGCTTAGGAACACTACCACGAGGTGGGATGTTGAAACGCCGGCGAAAGGCACGCGTCACAGCAACAATTGACTCGTTAAATTGCGTATAAACTCTTCCACTGCGAAAACACGATGCTCAACGGACCACGTAGCCATCGCGACTGACTGCCAGTTGCATAGAAAAAAGAAACTTTGTTTCTTTTTTCTATGGCCAGTTGCCAGTCTGCAACTGAAACTTCCCGTCCCCCCACCGCAGGACGAAGACCGCCGAACACCTGGCTTCCCCCCTCCAGACGTACAGTCCACTTCAAAAGCACCCGATCCATCTGCGCCACCCTGTATAAATCTGGACTAAAATCACGTAAGCAATATATAACCCTAAATTTATTAATAATTTCCTAATCTGTACTTTCATTTTTTTTTTCGGACGCAATACATTTTATTTCTTTTGGTAGGTATATTGTTAAACAGCTTAACACACATATTATGTGGTGACTTTTCAGTCAGCCAGCCTATGGGGTAAGTATTTAAAGTTCGGAGTTCTTATGTTATAGTTACTTTCTGATTTAAGCTCAAAAATGCTTTTGTTGCGCAAAAAGAACATCAGGCATTCATAAATGTACATGGCATAATATACTGTCATAACCCCCAGATTCTTAAACACTGTCAGATCGGCATGCATTTATTACTTGACAGACATTGCTTTCCTGTTTAAGGCATTGTTATCAGATATTACAGCAATTACCTCAAACCCAATGGGCGTTTTCACACTAGCCGACACGACACCGGCATGATCACGACACGGTAGCGACACCGACGCGATAAATCGGCGAGTATATTCACATTTGCCGACAGCCATCTCTGTCGTGTCGTAGTGTTGTGCCGGTATTCGCAAATATGGCTCCTGTAAATAAGTTATATTTGCTATATTTATTGCATTTAAGACTCAAAAAGCGAAGACCGCAAAGAAAATTTTGGATACATCCAATATTGAAGGTGCGCTACTTAGAGGGCACCTATTACACTCTTTTTGAGAAATTGACTAAGGATTCTCAAAAATTTTTCAATTACTTTCGAATGAGTCATGAAACATTTAACTATGTGCTGAGCAAATTAATTGACGATATCAAAAAACCAGATACGAAACTTAGAATGGCCATACCACCTGAGGAAATGCTAGCTGTGACAATAAGGTAACTTTGTTACCATATTACTATTACCATACCTAGTATTAATTTGAAATAATTGAAATAATTATTGACAAAAGTATTATATATGCTAACAAGAACTTTACAATCTAAAATCCTGAGAGGAAACATTGCCTTTCAAATAAAAATCTAAACATTAAAATAGTAACAAAGTCAAGTTCATTCTGCAGTAGAGTCAAATAGTGATTGGTAGGGATTCACTAGAAACCTTCGGGTTGGTCTTTCTTCCTGGTGCTGGTGTTCATACTCGTTCTCTTGTTCGCCCACCTGGTTCGAAATTATGCTTGAAGGAGACGGATATGGGCTGGGCACAGTATCTTGTGGTCTTGAGTCTGAGTATGTGGAGTTCTGGGTCGAAAGTGAGCCTGAAGGAGAAAGGTACGGGCTGGTCACAGTACATTGTGGGCTGGAGTATGAGTATGTGTAGTTAGACGCAGTCGTTCTAGTAGTCTTAACACCTAGCAGCGGACGCGCAGCAAAGGAAGAGTTGTTACAAGTCAGAACAGAGTTTGCTTGTATTTGAGTAATGCCTCGTTTATCTTTAATTTCCTTTATTTTATTTAAAATTGCCATATGCAAGTCCATAAGTTCTGTCTCATTCATATCTCGTGTGTGGGGTACAAATGATAGGAGCACTACTTCGTTGTCGTTTGGAACAGGGTGAGTAGAAGGGCCTGACCGCGATTCATTTTCTGACGATTTCATCTTCTTCAATTCAGTTAAAATTTCCCTCTCTACAAAGTCTAGCTCTCGTTTGGATTTTGCACCTTTCTTTCTGTCTTGTGTATGTTCTATCAAAGGTAAAACAGTGGATGGGGTGTTAGCTGATGTTGTAGATATGTCGTCTCCAGTTAAAGTAGCATTGGAGGAACCTGCTAATGGTGACTGCAAGTCATACTCTTCTTCAGTCTCTCCATCAAAAGTTCTCTGGGTAAAATTGCTTTCGGTTTCGTCCTTTTGTGCTACTTTAAGCAAAAAGTTTAAATGTTCGCTATATACATATTTTTTCTTTGCGCCTTGCCCACTCTTGGTTCGTAGAGATCTCATAAATGCATCTCTAACATTTGACCACTTCTGCATAATCATTTCGCCTGTAATAAAAAAGAAATTTAAATAATTTTTAATTTTA
Organism: Polydrusus tereticollis; assembly: GCA_963920685.1. Taxonomy (NCBI): domain Eukaryota; kingdom Metazoa; phylum Arthropoda; class Insecta; order Coleoptera; family Curculionidae; genus Polydrusus; species Polydrusus tereticollis. The sequence continues at coordinate 78,450,582 of OY987331.1, read as the reverse complement.
TGGAATAAAAAGTTAAAATAAATTTCCACGAAAGAATGCTAAATGAGCATTGTTTGTTTTTCAGATATTTAGCATCAGGGTGTACGTTGACCGAACTACATTATACCTACCGGATTGGAATATCAACGTTAAGTGAAATTGCAAATTTTATTTGTCGCCAAACATGGGCCACATTTCAACCAACTTTCCTCAAAGAAATGACGAAAGAAGATTGGACCCTGGTCGCCAATAAATTCGAGAGTTCAGCGCATTTTCCTATGTGTCTCGGGGCCATTGATGGAAAACATATTCGGATAGAAAATTTCCCTAATGCTGGATCAATGAATTTCAATTACAAGAAGTTTTACTCAATAGTTCTTTTGGCAATTGCCGATGCAGACTACAAGTTTCTCTTCGTCGATATTGGAGCATATGGGAAGGACTGCGATTCTTCCATTATACAAGGAACTGAATTTTGGAGAAGGCTAATTAATTTGGAATTGGATCTTCCAGATGCGAGGCCAATTACACCAGCAACGGGTTTAAAAGTGCCTTATGTTTTTATTGCAGATAACGCATTTTCTATGAATGAGTATATGCTAAAGGATTTTTCTAACCATAATTTAAGCATTAAACAACGTGTCTTTAATTACAGGTTACATAGAGCTCGGCGATATGTTGAATGTGCATTTGGAATACTAACAAACAAATGGCGTATATTTCACAGAGCATTAAATGTGTCCAAAACTTTCTCAAAAAACAGTGTCAAAGCCTGTGTAGTATTACATAATATAGTACGCGTAAAAGATGGTTATCGTACGGACGATTTAATTTTGGTTTCCAGTTCCCAATTGAAAAGAATACCTCATCCCAAGGAACCCTTGAAACAGTCTGCTAATAAGACAGGACAAGGTGTACGGTCCTGTTTTGCGAATTATTTTGTCAGTAAAGAGGGTGCACTACCATGGCAGCTGTCAAAAATTTAATTTTTCCGTTTAATTAGGTACTACCTAAAAATGCCACGCATACTTTTGATCGAAGGGAAATAATAAACAAACTACCATCCCATCAACGCCCTCAACACATTTTAAGAATTTTGTATTTATACAGGGTGATTCATCTCAGTGGTTTGTAGCTCAGTTAAAATTTAACTTAGGACTTTTAAATTATAAACACGTAATCTGTTCAAAAATATGTTCTTATGACGTTACACTTTTTTGGGTCACCCTTTATAATTAAAAATATTTTCCTTAAATCCACTTCAACATGCAGATTATAGGTACAAAATTTAAAAGTCCTATTTTTAGTAACGAAGCTACAAACGACGAGATCTGAGAAGAATCACCCTGAATATGTATAGTAAGTTACACTAAGTTCTGTCTTTGTTTATAGTTTAAACGTTCATAATAAAACACTAAAAACTTACCTGTTTTTTTCTTTTCTGCTGCTGACAATTGTTCATATCCGTCTTCTAAAAATTGAAAAACCTCCTTCCAACTGTTATCTCTGAGTATTTTATTTTTATTATTTTCATTTGTTTTGTCCCAAAGACACGGTTTTGACTCTACAACTTCTATCAGAGTAACAATGTCATACTTGAAATTAGCCATAGTTAGCTCTTTTAAAAGTTCATTCGGGTATGTCGAAATTATCATTTAACACAAATAAACCAAAACATCTACAAAAAGGAAAAACCGCCAACGACACGAGTGGAGCGCTTGCTGCTCGCCGACCTGTCGGCGCCTGTAACGACACGCTAACGATATATCGGCAAGTGTGAAAGCATTCCCTTTACTTACATGAGATTACGCGTCCACCGGTGTCGTTGTCGTTGTCGTGCCGGTGTCGTGTCGGCTAGTGTGAAAACGCCCATTCTTTTCTAAGCCTACTATCACTTTTATAACTATTTTATGCAACTCGTTACCAGTCATTTTAATTACTGGAAGAACATGGACTTCATCTTGATATGGCGACAAGCTGCTAATCGTAAAGGTGTGAGCACTGGTGGCACGTTTAGCTGCGCTATTGTAGGCACAACCCACAATGTTACCCCCCTTGTAATCTATGTTAGCTCTAAGGTGAATCTCGTCCATCATCAAAACAATTGTTTTTTCAGAATCCTCCAACAACTTAAACTTATTGAAAGCATATACAGTGCGTCCATAAAGTCTTGCACAAATTCATTTAAAATTCAGGTATTTACTTTTTAAAAACGCTCGGACACGTCAATTAGTACTTTTGTTTGCGCATTTTTTAACGTACAATGTTTTTATACAGGGTGTCGCACGAATGAGGTATGAGGTCATCAATAAATGTGTTTAAAATAAATTTTCAAACGTCAATATTTCGGAAACCGTGATTTCCAGAGGTGTTATAAGTGTTCATCATAGAATTCAAAATTGATATAATATACAGGGTGTTCCATTAAAAAAAATCCTTGATGACCTCATACCTCATACGTGCGACACCCTGTATAAAAACATTTTACGTTAAAAAATGCGCAAACAAAAGTACTAATTGACGTGTCCGAGCGTTTTTAAAAAAAGTAAGCCCCTGAATTTTAAATGAATTTGTGCAAGATTTATGGACGCAGTGTATTTCAAAAAGTTTATGTCTGTTTGCTCCAAACGGGGATCTGTGTTGAAGCTTGCACAGATTGTCTTAAGGGTACGTGGAGATGGAAGTATAAGTCTATTTGCACTTCTTAAAAATGTATACGCGTGAGGAGAGATGGAGTGTAATAAGCAAGCAAACAGTGACAACTCGCAAGAATATTTATTTATTTATAGCATATCTCAGGCAGGTATTATTACTCACTGTTAGTAACTTAAGCTGTTCTTGAATAAACTGTAAAACTCCTTTTTTTTTCTTCCAAAAACTCATCAGACATGGACTGTAAAAGTTCCAAAATGAAGTTAAATGTTGTGAAGATGTGTTTCTTTATCTGAACTTTTCTCCTGTAAATCATCTAATAAAGACACTTTTAATTCCGATAACACAGTTTTTAAAGTATTAATGTCAGTCACTCTTAGGGGAAATTTAAGAACACTTTTGTCACTACACAGAATTGTTTAGACCTCAGACCTCAGTATATTAGCAAAAAACACTTTGACATTAAGTTCGTCGTTTAAAAACACTAACAATTTTGGGGCAAGGTCATTCTGTGATTAATTTATATAGAAAAAACAAATATTTTGTGTGCCTTTTCCCTTCACCCATCCACAGCCTGGTTCTGTCAATTTGTCAAAAGCTTCCACCAAGTTATAGAGAAAGTTATTAACTCATTATAAATTGCTGATGCTTTTATATATACTTTCTGTAACAGCTTTCTTTACATCTCGACATTCCATTCGAAGGCGTTTAGAGTTCGGAGAGATTCGCACAGGGATATCATCTTTCGACAAATATGATGGACATATCCAGGCATCTGGGTTGGGACAGTTCCTAAAACAAATATCGGGCAATTGCTGTCCCTCGGGCCAAAGGCCCTCGGGACGTAAACTTTGCCCTCGGTAATTAAGACCATTATAATTCCCTAGATACATAAATAACAATTACCCACATCATATTTTCTAATATCCCTCTTACCTTTAACTAATCGTGGATATTTTAGTGCTGCCTCAATAACTTCAGTTGCCTCAATCTGGAAGGTTGTTTTTCTTTCAATGAAGCTGGGTTGAAAGTGTAAAGGTGGATTCATAGTTTCCGTAACGTAAGCCGTAAGACGTAACGTTAAGACGTAAGAAAAATAAACATGTGATTATAAATGCATGCATTCATAGTCGCCGTAACGTAAGACGTAAGCCGTAAGCCGTAACAAGAAATGGTTTATTTTCATTTCTTAACTCTTACGTCTTACGTATTCGGTCGGGATCGGCCGTACTCGTGCATAACCGGCGTGATATTTCAAAATTTGACAGTCGACCGCAGGCGGGAGATTGTTTTGTTGATTTCATTTTCACAAAATTTTGTAGCGTCCGTTCGTATTTCAATATTCCTTTTTATTAATAATAATACTATATACATACAACAAATCTGTAATAAAAAGCGACAAAATAAATTCGGTTCAAAATCAAAACAATGCAATTATTTGACAAATATCATAACCTACAATTTCGCAATTTCTTACGTCTTAACTTGAACTCTGAATGGGTATGTTTTCTCTTACGTCTTATCGACTACGGCTTACGTCTTACGGCTTACGTTACGGCAACTATGAATCCACCTTTATTCACACACCTAAAAATAATTTTATTTTTGGTAATTACAAGCTATTAAAATATCCATTGACACAAACCTACCTTGCTTGCTTTTGTAGGAACAAAATCTTTTCTTTTATAATAGCCCATATCCATTATTTCCGCAGTTCGGGGTCTTGAGGAAATCCAAAAACTGCCACTTTTGGCCCATTGATATCATAATTTCCCCTACAGTTTGGAACACAACAAGGATACGGCATGATTTTTTATTAAAAGTTAAGTTTTATCAAAATAACATAACCTAGACGTTCACTGCCTGGATGTTTTGCGAAATTCTACGTGTCCTGAATAAGTAAACGATAGAAGCACCGTGCCTAAATACAAGAACACTATAAACACCAAAAAATATCTGTAGTTTACAAGATTATAAGCCGAGAAATTATAGGTAATTCACAAACGAAAAGCGTGCATTGTACAGCGCCTAAAATCAGGTCTACCTACGATGACTCATCGGTTCATAAAATCAAGCGTTTCACGGCCTTGTCTTTACGGTGGTAGTGCGTGAATTCAAGTATATTATTTATTATAAAGTCCTGCATAGAACTAAACATAGATAAAGGTATATGGAGAAACTAAAACTAAACTCTTTTAAGTTTTGTACGAGTTCTGTGTTTTGTACAAGGAGCCGCCACAACTAACCTTTATTGTTCTGTGGCACTGTGGCCGCCACCACGCCAGCGAAGCAAACTCTTGGAACCGCACCGGAACGAACACTTTAATCTTTTTTTGTTGCTAGTAGTGCTTATGTTTAAATTTTTATTTGTTTGGTTGATTTATTTAATACTATGTCATTGTCATTTTGTTTCAAAGTTTTCACATTGAATTGCTGGTAAGAGCTTAGGTATATTATATTATTATAGCTTTTAACTATTTCAGATACTGATTGGTTCATTTAAAAATACACTAGGTAAAGTACAGCAAAGTGTTAACAAATACAATTTTTCAATTACCTTTAAGGGGCCTAGTACATGTGAGCAACAGAAAATCAAGAATATTGGCAATAGCAGAATTTTTAGCATCTAACCAATTTGATGTTGTGTGCTTGCAAGAAGTATGGACAAATCGAGATTTCAACTTCATTAGGGAACACGTTAAGAGCACGCTACCTTACTCCCATTATTTTCACAGGTAATATTTTTTTAAGGAAATCCTTAGAAATAATCTTAAACAAACATTTTGGCCCAGGCCATATGAAGCTGGATTTATAAACTCGAAAAGTTGGCGAGGTTGAGGTTCAGTTGGTGTTGGAAATAGGAGTTCAATTTAAACTAAAAGCTCGATTTATAAACTCGAAAAGTTGGCGAGGTTGAGGTTCAGTTGGTGTTGGAAATAGGAGTTCAATTTAAACTAAAGGGAACACTAAGTTCCATTTATACACTATGTTATGTTGTTCATGTAAAGCTCATGTAAGGTTCGAAAACTGCCCGGGTAGTTCGAGATAACCAATTTTTATGCTCGGAGTTCGGAATATCTAACCTCACAAACTTGATCATAACTTCAACCTCACCAACTTTTCGAGTTTATAAATCCACCTAAAGGGAACACTCAGTTCCATTTATACACTCGTTCATGTTGTTCATGTAAAGCTCATGTAAGGTTCGAAAACTTCCTGGGTAGTTCGAGATAACCAATTTTTATGCTCGGAATTCGGAATATCTAACCTCACAAACTTGATCATAACTTCAACCTCACCAACTTTTTGAGTTTATAAATCCACCTTTTTAATTTAGGGAAGTGAGAGGCGAAAACATTTTTTGGTTTGTTGGTTTTATAAAGAAAGTGCTGCTTAATCAAAGAAAGTTTAAAATGGGTAATTATTGGGAACAGTGGAAACAGTTTTTCGCTGATTTTTTGCATACACCCTAATTGGAGTCCCTTATCACGATTTTCCTTCTGCGTTTTGGGGGAAAACGCATCGTTTTTGAGAAAAAAAATGTTAAAGTTTTTTCAACTCATGAGTATGGTATTTTGCATTTAATCCTAAAATGGTACTATTGCAATAAAATATCACTTGTAGAACTCAATATACACTTCTTTGTTGAAATAAAGAAAGTATGCCACAAGGAAACCCTGGGAGAATGCCGAAAAACGTAATAACTTGTAAACAAATAGAAAAATGTAGATTGTCTGCCAAAAACAGCCGATGAAGCGCCATTGCCATGTTTACCAATAACAATATTATATATCGCGAATTTGAAACAAAATGACAGATAAGAAATGGATTAGCACCCTTTTTAACCCATATAAGTCTAGTGTAGCAAAGCAGTAGCATTGTAATAATTACTAATGGTTTTTTAAAAAATGTAGCTGAGTAAGTTTATTTATTTATTTGTCTACGTATTACAACATTAACAAGATACAGGCATAAATTACAATATACAGTTAATTAACTTAAGATAACCCTTTTAGCTGTAATTTTAAATTGTACTGGTGTAGTGTTAAAGAAGCTCAGCCTACTGTAATATTTATTAACATTTGCAGAAATTCTGTTCACAGGACAATGTAGTAAGTAATTAGCTCGACAGTTAGGTATGTGCAAAAGAGAGTGACCACGAGTCTGATAGCTTGGGATATGAATGCTAAAAACTTCGAGGCATTCAGGACTTTTGATAACATTATTAAAAATTTTATAAGCAAAGCAGACGTCGTAGTACTCCCTTCTGCAGGCAAGAGTGGAGTGGTTCAAATAAACCCTGACTTGGTCAATGGTTAAATTAATTCTTGATTGATACAGCACATGCCTGGCAAATTTAAGGAATTTCTCTTGAATATTTTCCAATCTGTTTATGTGCACCTGATAGTAAGGTGACCAAACTAAGTTAGAACACTCTAAAAGAGATCTGACCAAGGAGATATATAAAGTATTAACAGCAGTCACGTTTTTAAAGTCCCTGCATGTCCTCTTCACAAACCCCAGCATACGGTTAGCTCTACAAGTCAACCTCTCAAAGTGCTCTGTGAATGATAGATGAGTATCCAAGTACACACCAAGATCCTTCACAACAGACACCTCTCCCAGAGCAATATTGTTGATGAAATACTGATGGGGGAACAAAGCCTTTGATCTACTGAACCTTATAAGGCAACGTTTGTCGATATTGAGTGACATGTCGTTAATTTGACACCAATGGAAAACCTGGTCAATATCGTTCTGCAAAGCGATAATATCCTGGAATGATGTTATTCGTGTGAACAATTTCATGTCGTCAGCGAATAGTAAATGATTAGTGCTCAACATACCGCTCAAGTTGGACAAAATGTAGTTCAAATATTGTATATTACTGTCGTCTTACATTTCCACTATTACAGTATTAAAATATGTCATACATAGGTAAGTTTCTTCCTATTACTTTTTATTGTATAACTATTAATATGTAAACCACTGAACAATACATATAAGAAAATTAGTGCACTCACAATATTTTAAGTATCATCGTGCACTAAAGTAGAAGTTTTCATATTTTATTATAGATTATAGATAGAAACTTACAACCTTTGTTCACCGTTGGATAAATATTTAGGTATACTTTGTTATATAAAAATGTATAATGTAAACTACTACAACAACAAATAAATATTTCAGTTATAAAAAAAAACCATGGCAACACCACAAATTCTTAAGTAACCTGTGTTTTTTTCATCAAATCTTATCTTATGGACAGACAGTTTAGGGCAAGTTTATTCACTGATTTTGAAGAGAAAATAACAATATCCAAGAAATTAAAAGGGAAGAGAAACCTGTGAGAGGAGTAATTTCAAAATTCTTTTTCTCAAAAATGATGTGTTTCCCCCCCAAAACGCAAAAGGAAAATTGTGAACAGGGTTACTCAATTATTCTATATTTAAAAAATTTAGCAAGTTCTGTTTACGGTGTTCCAAATAACTACCTTAAAATGTGATTAACTACAACATTTATGGCCCTTATTATTATTATACTATTATTTTTTTGAATGCTATAGGAGTGTCAGGTACCTACAATTTACAATAGTTTTACAATTACTTATCGATAATTACGATACTACCTTAGAAAAAAATAAATAAATAATCTTTATTGTATAATGCCAAATTACAAATCTTGTCATATACAAAGGTGAAAAGTACCGCTAAGCGTATTTTAATAATCATCCTTACAAAATAATAGAAAATTAAACAGTTACTAAAATTAACAACAAAGAGAAGCATGGTAAGAGGAAGAGGTAAAAAAAAACAGTATCATTAAGGTTCATCATCACAATACAATTAGCAAAATCTCATCAATCAAAGACCCAGAGATCCATCCGACACAAAATGCTTTAAGTGGCTCTTAAATGTACAGACACTCAGGTCCCTAAAGGCACACATATACGTGGGCAGACAAATATGTGAAACAATACTTAAAAAATTTTGTCCTATGTTGTGGAATTGATATGTTATCCACAAAACTAACATTCACCTGATGCGTGTCTCCGCGCTAAGTTATCAGTTCAGCTAAATACTTAGGTTCTCTCAGTTTTAGAATTTTATGAATTTTACACCCCAGATTAATGTATCGCCTCCGAGTTATACTATGTCCGAAGATGTCAACCACATGGTCACTCACATGCTCCCTTCTCGACGAGCATCTCACATACCGTGCGCAAGCAATCTGCACAATTACAATGAATATAGAGTGCAAAAACTCTATATTCATTGTAATTTGTAAGAACGACGCATATACTATATCAACAAACAATCAACTATACAAATTGATAAAGAATGCTAGATAGACGCAGAAAACTAATCTAAGTGGACGTTTTTCGATCAATATTTGGGGCTGGATTAGTGCAGGCCTAGGAGTTTTACAAATTATTCGGGGAAGACTGACGACCGCCGTTTATCGAGATTTTTCTACGGGTCATGATTCCATCGGTTGGAGTAGTATATGAAGAGGATTACAACTTTATCAATACTATTGAGAATATTTGGGGAGAAATGACAAAATATGTATAGGCATGATTTTAGACCAAGAAGCCAATTCAGTTTCAGTTTAGGTTAATTCATCAAATCATTCTAATTAGATCTTCTCTAAACCCAAATATTACTGACCTTAAACTAGAAATATCAAAAATGACAATAGGTAGAATTCAAATCAAATCAAATATACTTTATTGTCCAAGGAATACAAAATTCTCATCGACAAGGTCAACCTAAATCTAGCTTATCATTTAATAATAATAATAATAATAAGAATAAAAAACAAAAAATAAGAGTAGGCAATCAAATTTGGTTATTCACGCTAAGTCAACAATTATTATTATAATTTAAAGAAATAGTCCATTCTCGAAGTGGAGTTGAAATATAGGGAAAAGGGGAAAGAAAGTCAAAAAGTCTTTCTCCACTAATTTAATAGTGAGCTATTAAAGGCTCAATTTTAAAATTAAATTGTCTCTACATGTTTTGAAGGTAGTAACCTTCATCTTCAGGAGACTAAAGTAGTGCTGCAGTTATTATTAGCAGTAGAGAGAAAACTGTGTTGGTGGAAAATGACGTTGATGGAGCTTTTTTTATTTAAAAATATTTTGACAAGATATTAAAAATTGAATGTAATCAGCATACTAAAATTGGAAATGAAAGTGGAATGTTATATATAATTCAAAGTTTCTGAAAAGACACTGTCAATTTGTGGTTGAATTTAAAAAGGGAAGAACAATTATTATTATTATATCTTAACATATTAACATAAAACATTTAAACACTACATCAAAGAAAAAGAATAAAGAGGTCGCGATTCCTATACCTACATACAGGACAAAACCAATGCACTCAACCAGTCGAGAAATCGCCATTGTAGTACTCCTCCAGGTTATAGTAGGCTTTTAATCTTCTTTTTAAAAAATTTCAAAGATATTTAACTCTTCGTACGGATTCGTGTGGTTGTAAATTTTTATACTTTCGTAAAAAAACAGAGTTTTTAGGAGTCGGGAGTGACAGATCAAAATTTTGCCTTGTATTGTGTGCACCTTCCATAGTGGAACCAAAATACTTTTTGTGTATAAGACATATCGTCTCGAGTATAAAGAGGCACGTTAAAGGGAGAATCTTAAGTCTAACAAAAAGTAGTCTACAGTGCTCTCTAGGTCCAACCTTACACATGTAGCGAATAGCTCTTTTTTGTAGATTAAAACTAGAATTAAATCGCCGTTGACTGCAGTGGCCTCAAGAAGCAATCCTTAGGTCAGGTGTGATTCAACAAATGAAAAATATGCTGTTTTTGCTGCAACAATGCCGAGTTCATTTGAGACAATCGTAACAGCAGAGCAGCCTCTAGCAATTTTGTTATTCAAAGCGGTTATGTCGTTGACAAATTTTAAACTACTGTCAATGTAAACGCCCAGAAACTTTGTATCCAACCTATTTTCAATATGTGTGCCCGAGATGTAAAAATTGTTAAAATTAAATATAAAAATCAGTATACTTGTTTTAGAAAAATTGAATGTAAGTAGATTTGAATCACACCAGTTTTTTATTGTAACTGTGTCCCGTGAAATTGTCTCCTTTAATTCTCCCTCACCATTTTTCCGCCAGACAATGGTGGTGTTATCCGCGAATAGCGTAAAACGTACAGCTGAAATTAATAGTAGTCAAGTCATTAATATATAAGAGAATTGCACCCACAACAGATCCCTGCGGTACTCCACAGGGAATCTGACGGACAGGATACGCTTCTGTTAAAACTAACAGTTGATGACGGTTTATAAGATATGAAGATATCCAGCGCATTCCACTAAAACCGTAGCACTGTAACTTCTTTAAAAGGATATCCTGTCAAATTAATTTGAGAAGTCGCAGAACAAGGCGGCCGCGATGCTACAATAAATGCTATCAAATAATGAAAACAGTCCATCCCCCATGCCCCTCGAGTCCTGAAAACCAAACTGACAGGAGCTCAATAGTAAAGAGACGGCAACATCGCATAGTTGTTTGTTTATTATTGTTGGGTATCTTGCTATTTTCTTCTAAGTTTTAGTGAAAATTAACTATATAAAAGACTTACTGTAGCATAATTAACGAATTTTTTTTAAACCGGGGAGTGATTGGTTTTAAAAAAAAATTACTTAACAAACCAAAGTTATTTAGTGTTGTTTACATCAAAATCAAACCACCTGAAATATTTCTATCCTGTGTTGCCAAGTCTACATCAAGTTTATCCTGCAATCATTCAGGAATGTCTTTATTAGTTAGGTATCCTTGCGTGTTTAAACCTAGACGCAAAGATGATGAGGTTTTTGGTTGTGAATGTGACTCCTGTTCGGTGTGCCTTTGCAAAAGTTGCACAGAAATACATACCATGGAAGCTCATGCTGTTTTGCTATCACAAAAGTCCTTGTTGTTTTATTGTGATCAGTGTAAGGCCAAACTTAAAGAACTTTCTCGGCTTTTTGACAAGGCAAAAAAGGATCTCCGGAAGAAAGACGAATGTATCCCTAAACTCGAAAATAAGTACAAGGAGAAGAATAATGAACTTGAAGATCAAATTGCCAAACACATATCGGAAAGCGACGTGAAAGATATTCATCAGTCAGAAGATAATTGCGAGCAGGACCAACGATCGCAAGCAGCAGATACTCTAAAACTAAATAGAAAAATTCTGGAACTACAAGCAAAAAATCAATCACTGTTGTCTGAAATAAAAGAGCTTAATAACCAGACAAAAAACTTAACTATTGAACTAACTCGGCTGAACAAAATAAAAAGCAATATGTTAGTAAGCCTAGAAGCATCCATCTAAAGAAAACGAGATGTACTGTTCTGAACTAAAAACAGCTAATTATAATCTATTTACTATGAATGAGAAAATAAGGAACGCTGAAACTATCCCTGCTAAAATAAATCCTCCAATATATGTTATTGACAGCGATCACGATTCTACACCTGTAATAAATTATCTGAACGATACATCAACATCACGCAGCAGTCTGCTTAGGGAAAATGTTAGGCAGGACGACGGAAAATCATCCAGTAATCGAGAACCTCAGTTGCTAGTTTTTGGCAATCGACCATATGTTATGGATGCGGACCAGCTATTCAAGAAGTACCTATACAATAAATTTGACATAATATATTGTCAATATCAATCAGGACTGCTTTTAGAGGATTAAATTTCTCATTATTTGCACTTATCTAATAGCTTTGGAAATGATGATTATGTAGTTATATTTGTTGGCAAAGAAAATGCCCTTGCAGGTAAAAACGTTAACAGCCAATGCCTTCAACAAATTGCTCGCGTCGCTATGTGATTATACTTGGACCTACTTACGAATTCAACAGGCCTGTCCTCAACGACTTTATTTATGATATTAACCTGTCTATCAAAAAACATATGCACAACATCAGCAGAAAGCCTATTCTCAGTCTCAACAGCAATAGTTACTTTTATAAAATAAAATTAGTCTCTGCGCTTTGTATGGACATTCTCAACCCACCCGAACTTAAAGACAAAAATTGGATAAGCCGATGTCCAGCGTAACTCGTAATTCTATGCAATCATCTAATAACTCTAATATTTTTACTTTGTCTAAATCAGCTGCAAAGCAACAATCCGGAAGCAAATCCAGATCGGATTTTTCCGCAACTTCAAGATCCGCCACAAAATCTATATTGACAATCCTTCTGTATTACCAAAATATCAGAGGGCTCTGAACAAAAACCACGCAACTCATCAGAGAAGTGTTGAATTCTAATTACGACATTATTGTTTTGAGTGAGACGTGGTTAAACGATGGAATCTCTAGTGAAGAAGTGTTTCCTAGCAGTTACGTTGTCTACAGAAAAGATAGAAATCCTGAAATTACAGGCAAAAGACGGCAAATTCTGTTGAAGAGCTCTGGGTTGGTGTAACGTTTAATGATAAACATTACATTCTCTGCGCAGTATCCATTCCATTGAACCCATAGACGCTAAAGACAATCGCTATGTGAATGTTAATTCGCATTATCTCAGTGAACTAAATGATAACTCTGATAGTGTTTTAATATATTTAAATTCAAAGTTCAAATGGTTTATTGTGTCAAAATACAAAAACTTGTTTACACTCGTCAAATATTGTTTACACTTAATAAAATAGTTTACATCTTATATTATTATTAATTATTACGTTATCTAACAATGACTGTAAAAAAACTTTATATAACTCTTGTTGTTTGTATGATCTAGTCCAGCTTAATAAGATCTCCAATTTTAACAACACCACGCTGAATTTGGTTTTTTTTTCTAATATCTCTAAAATTTCTGTTAAAGAGTGTGATGTACCTTTGCCGCCAATCGACGCCCATCACCCTCCATTAGATGCAAGAATTGAACAGAACACCTTAGTGGATGCCGATGCTGATATCTGAGTCGAACATTTACATTTTTTTAAAGCTATGACTCACTTAACGACCATTTTGAAAGCATCGACTGGGGTGTTTTGAGATTGTGTGGCGTTTTGAGATTGTGTGGCCTAAACGTCGATTTAGCTATCGAAATATTTTACTCTATAATTTATACCGCCATTGATACGTATGTTCCAAGGAAACCTGTAAGCACTTTAAAATACCCATCTTATTTCTAAAAAAAAACTATTAATCTGATCTCCTTAAAGAATACTGCATTCAATAAATTCAATAGAACTAAACTCCTGACAGACGAGACTACGTATAAACAATTAAGAAGAAACTCTAAAACATCTATTAACTCCGACTATAATAGGTTTATGAACAGTACCCAGCTTAATATTTTAAGAAACCTTAAATCCCTGTGGTCCTACATTAGATCAAAGCGCGAGGTTATGGGATATCCAAGAGAAATGAATTATAATGATACTCTTTCTAACAATCCTACTGAATTGATTGATTTTTATTATTATTATTATTATTATTTATTTATTTGTTGCAACAGGCGGCACAGCCGATAAGTTGCACTGAGTATTGGTCGTTGGTTCGTTGCACAGTTTGTTTTAGATTCACAGATTGTCTAGTTTCTTTTTGAAGTTGTTCACAGACACTGAGTTTACTACTTCGTTTGGGAGGTTGTTCCACTCTCGCACCACCCGGTTTGTGAGAAAGTTTTTTCTCGGGAGGTTATTGCATCTTTCTGTTTGCAGCCCCCTCAGACCTGTGTTGTTGTTTTTGTGGAATAGATCCAAGGTCACTGAGTAGTGGTTGTGTAGAACCTTGAAAGTGTCAATAAGGTCGCCTCTCAAAATCAAAAAAAAAAATCAAAATATGCTTTATTGTCATAAAGTATTATTTTTATCGACAAAGCCTTTTTTAATATTAAATTAACAATAAAATATAATATAATAGTAAAACTTAAATCATCGGAATAAACAAAAAAAAATGCAAATAATTATGACAGAGTATCACCAAAATATTCATCTAGAGTATAATAAGCTTTTTCCAATAATATATTTTTAACATTTTTTTTTTAACATTTTAAAATTTGACATTTTCTTAATAAAAACTGGAAGGAAATTAAAAAATTTTTTAGAATCATAAATTATGGATTTTTTTACAAGACTTGAAGAAGGAATAGGTAAACATATATTAAAGGTTTCTCTTGTATTATAAGTATGTGAATTAATATTATTTCTAGGCTTTTTATGAATCAAACAAACTGTTTCCAATATAAAAATTGAAGTTAGTGTTAAAATTTTTTGTGAGATAAATAGAGTTTTACAAGAATCTCTAGATCTAGCGTTGCACAAATATCTGATAGCTGTTTTTTGTAAAATAAAAATTGAATTTAGAAGATATTGGCTTGAATTTCCCCAGAAACAAATTCCATATCTCAAAAGAGATTCTATTAAAGCAAAATAAACATTTCGAAGAACCGCCATATTCATTTCATGAGAAAGTACTCTCAGGGCATAACATCCTGAAGCTAATTTTCTACATAACTTTTTGATATGTTCATTAAAAGAAAGATTTTGAGTAATATAGATTCCTAAAAATTTTATAAATTTGGGGTTATTAATTATTAGATTGTCAAAAATTATATTATTAAGTGTACACTTAAAAGTTAATATATTTGTTTTAGTGATATTAAATGAGAGTAGATTAGAGTCACACCACTTTTTAACATTTATTAAATCTTCATTAATTATTTTAATTAATTCATTACAATATTTACTATGCCAGAGTATTGTTGAATCATCAGCAAATATGGTAAATTTACCATTTATAAAAATTGACGCAAGGTCATTTATATACATTAAAAATAGTAATGGACCAAGAACTGAACCTTGAGGTACTCCACAATCAATTTTATTACTTTTTGATTTCTTACCATTTAACAATACTATTTGGTATCTTTCAGATAAATATGATTTAAACTTTCAAACCTTCGATCACTAAGTGAGGTCAGCTTAAGTCTTCTTAGACGCTCTTCGTAGGGCAAGTGTCAGATACTGTTGGGAAGCTTTGTTGCACGGCGTTGCACTCTCTCCAGTAGGTTTGCATCCTTGGCGAAATAAGGTGCCCATACCACATTAGCATGCTCCAAGATTGGTCTGATGTATGTCTTGTATATTTTTATGAACGTTTGCTCGCTAATGTAGTAAAAAGAATTCCTGACTCGATAGATGAGTGAGTTTGCAGATTTCACTACCTTATTGACTTGATCTTTCCATCTAAGGTCTTTTCGAATTAACACTCCTAGATCTTTACTTTTTTGCTGCCGTTCTTTAAGTTGTGCGTGTTGATCTCCTCTCAAAAGTAGCAATTTTAACGGTTCAAAGTCGACGAAAAATACCGTTCTTTTTCTCAGACACTCCCTTAATATAGTGTTACATATCCAGTGGTAAATAATTGCGAAAAACTATCGGGAAACTGGAAAACAGACATTAGTTCAGAAAAAGGCACGGGCTTCATAAAAAAGAAGAAAGGCCATTGTTAAGTTTAATCCATTGTTGTTTCTTATCTCTGCATACCTTCAACTGTAAACAACTGATGGTTGTATACATGGGCAGTTATTGTACTGGATGTTTGCTTGAATTGTACTGCACCGGAATTGACTGGGTTGTGCATTTGGTGGTAGTAATTTATTAATAGCCGTGTTTTATTTCTTAATCTGTATAATAAAAAATGCCACCTGCTAAAGCAGTGTGTCCTGAATGCAAAAAGAACTTGACGAAATCAAGAGCTACTGTTCAGTGTGCTGAAAGATGTAAGCAATGGTTTCATCTGGATTGTACTGACTTGACTGAAGTTGATCTTGAGGTAATGAAGAAAATGCAGAATAAATGGTGTTGCACTAACTGCAAGGCCAAAGTTGAGCTTCAAGTGAGGTCTGATAACGCTCGAAAAAGTATTGGGATACCTGGCGGACAGTCAAATGAGGATTTGGTGCAATCAATAAGAGAATTGAAACTGGAGATACGTGACTTAGTAAAGGATATCAAGTTCTACGCCGAGCAGTACGACGAGCAAAAGATCAAAAATGAAGAGTATGAACGGGAAATAAACAATTTAAAAACGGACAATGAACGACTGAACATTGAAATTAACAAACTGAAAGGAATCGCATCTCGACAAGACAAGATGGGCAGAACTGCCAATCTTGTCGTTGTGGGAATAAAATATGAAGTTGAAGAGGGAATAAATGTACCACAACTAGTAATGCCTAAGGTTGAAAAGGTTCTTAAACATGTGTGTCCAAATTTGAAAAGAAGTGATATTGTATTAAAACTCCCCAATACTATGAAAGCAAATTGTCCTGTAATAGTCGAATTTAAAAATAAAGATGACAAGAAAGCATTCTTGGAGGAAAGGAAAAACAAGGGAAAAATAACTACCGCCAACTGCGGGTTACCCGGAGAGAATTCAGCTATCTACTTCAACGAAGACCTATCACTGGAAGAACGTAATCTCTTCAGAAAGGCACGGGAACTAAAGGAAAAAGGATTTAAATATGTGTGGGCAAGAAATGGTAGTATTCTGGTTAGACGAAGTGATGATAGTGCAATTATAAAAATAAAAAAGGAGAGCGATGTTAGTGGTTTGATGAATCACTAAAGTAAAAATATTTTGTCAAAACTACACATGGAAATATCCTATTGCTGCTTAACTACTGACATGGCTCTGTACGATATACTGGATGATTATCACTCAGTTAACACATTTAATTGTGATAGTTTGGATGAAGTAGACTTTCTTGAGAACTCTAAGACAAGTATTAATATTATCCATTTTAACATACGTAGCATAAAAAAAAATTATGATAATTTGGTTGCTTTTCTTGAATCAACTAAGGTTGAATTTGGGATGATCGTGCTCTCCGAGACCAACATTGTGCATGATCTGAACAATTTTGGCATGGATGGGTTCGACATTTTTTATAATAATAGTCAGCAAAATAAATGTGATGGGACCATTGTACTGGTTAAATCTGTGTTGTCGCCAAGTTTTGAAATAGTTCAGGTAAGGACCACAAAATTCTTAAGAACGGTTCTCACAAAAAATAATGCTCAAATTGGTGTGACTGCTGTGTATAGATTGCCTTCTCTGAATTTGTAATCGACTTGCGAACTCTTCTTGAGAAACAGGTAGCGAAGAATCCTATAGAAGTGTTTTGTGGTGATATAAATATCAACTTAATGGATGAAGGTAATGAAACAACATGTAATTATTTAAATTGTTTGAATGGATTGGGATATGTGAGTCTGATAAATTCTACAACCAGGCAAGATCGCCTGTCCAGGTCATGTATCGACCACTTTTTTGTATGCAATAGGCTTGGTGACAGTAGCATTAGGCCTGTTGTCTTAAATTGCGGTCTTACTGACCACTTTCCAATATTACTAAATATAGACTTCAAGACTGCGAATGGTCCATCTATTGATGAGGGTAACAATTCGCCCTCACTGATAAAGAGATTAGACTGCATAAAACTACAAAATCAGATTAAGAATCAAGACTGGGACTCGGTTTGCGGTATAGACATTGATTTATGTACTGACAGTTTTATTCAAATATTGAATAACTGTATCACCAGCTCGACTGAATTAATAAAAATAAAGAATGTTAAGAAAAAAAAAGAATGGATCACACTAGGTATAATTACTTCTATTAAGCATAGAGACAAACTTAAAAAAATAGCCGATAGGACCCCGCAGAATGTTGAAGCAATAGAAAGGTTTCGTAGGTATAGAAATAATCTTACGAATCTTATTAAAAAATCCAAATATGTGTATTTCAAGAATAAGCTAGCTCAGTGTAGGAACGACATTAAAAAAACATGGGAGGTTATTAAGAATGCGACTAATGACACTAAAAAATGTAAGGGAATATCTATCATTAAGAATGAAAACAAACTTGTTCATGAAAACCTGGAAATTGCTGACATATTTTTGGAATATTTTGGTACTATAGGCAAAGACTTGGCAAATAAAATTAAAAAAAATAACTATAGGTTTCTAAATAAGCGTATCTCAAACTCTTTGTTTTTTAATCCAATAACTGAAAATGAATTAATTTCCGCTATTAATTCGTTAAAAACTAAAGCATCACCTGGTGACGACAATATTCCGCCAAAATTACTAAAAGATAATCATATTTACCTTCTGAAACCACTCTTACATCTAATAAATTTAATATTTGAAAAAGGTAAATATCCAGAAATCCTCAAAAGGGCTGTTATTGTTCCAATTTACAAAACTGGGGATAAATTGAACAAGGAAAATTATCGACCAATTGCTATGACTAGTTCAATTAGCCGGCTATTTGAAAAATGTATAAAACTAAGGTTAGACAGCTTTTTGAATGCGAACAATATTTTATCCAAGTCTCAGTATGGGTTTCTATCAGGAGTAAGCACGGAGGAAGCTATGGTGCACGTCACAGATTATATATTGCAAAATTACAATAACAAATTTAAAACATTGGGTATATTTGTGGATTTGGCCCGTGCGTTCGACACTGTGGCGCACCAAATTTTACTTAAAAAACTTGAAAACATTGGAGTGCGAGGTCTTGCGCTCAGCCTGTTTGAGTCTTATTTAAAAAATAGAACCCAGCGAGTAAGAATAAATGATTCCTTGAGCAAAACGGGTACAGTGGAATTTGGAGTGCCGCAGGGTACCGTACTGGGTCCAACACTTTTTTCTTTGTATATTAATGATCTCTTTTCTGTTCTGCCAAATGAAAATAGTGAATGTGTGTGCTATGCTGATGATACAGTGATTCTAGTTAGAGGCAAATCTTGGCAAGAGACATTTCAGAGGGCGGAGGACCACATCTCCAAAGTACGTTTATGGATGGATCAGAATCTTCTAACAATGAATGTAAAGAAAACTGTTCATATCGCCTTTTCTATGAATAATCCAGGAAATGTAATCCATCCTGACCTTAGGGTGCATAATTATGAATGTGTTATGGATATGTCAGTGTGTAGATGTGAAGAGACAATATTAGCAAGGGAAAGTGTAAAATACCTGGGGGTATTCATTGACAAAAATTTAAGGTATGAAACTCATGTTAACTATATTACCCAAAAAATTCGTAAAACTATATATAAATTTTACCAACTCAGAGAAATTTTATCTTTAAAGCTTTTAAAAATGACGTACCAGGCTCTGATTGAATCAATTTTAATGTATGGCTTGAGTGTCTGGGGTAGTACTTGTGGTAACATTCTTCACCGTTTAAATATTACTCAAAAATACATAATAAAGATATTCATGAACAGAAGCAAGAGGTACCCATCAGATTTATTATTTAAGGAGGCTGACCTCCTATCGGTAAGTTAGCTGTATGTTAAGGGTACTCTTAGGTTTATGAAAAAGTGTAATAAATACAAAAGTAGGATCATGCACAATGTTCACACCAGATCTGTAAATAGTGGGTGTCTAGTCGTTCCACTAGCCTCATATACTGCCTCGCAGAGGCACATTATGTATATCGGCCCTAAATTGTTCAATATGTTACCCTTCAATTTAAAGTCTGCTATAAATTTACATACTTTCCTGTTGGGCATTTCTAGATGGATAAAGATAAATTATCAGCAAATAACCTGTACGGTGCCTTTATTGAATGAGTACTAGAGGGTGTTTTGAAGTTCTATTTGATATTAATAATAACTTTCAGTAAATTATTCTAACTTTAGTGATATTGTCTTTGGACTAATTTAACTTGTGCTATGTGATTTGTTTTTGACATATCATTGTAGTCTCTTTGTTTTGTTTTTCTCTTTTTTTGTTCTTGGGTATCCGGATGGTAAAGAACTATTCATAACCTGAAATCCAGACAAGCTGCCTGTAGCTTTGGATCTCAAACATGAATATTGTATTGTGGCATTGTTGAGAACATGTAAACTTTATGAATAAACTTTATGAATAAACTTTATGAATAAACATCTCTCTGTTTATCCGTAGTGGCAAGTGATTGATTGTTGAGAAAATATGTCAGCTCAGGATTGCCTCTACCAAGATGAAGGGCGGTGCATTTGTCGGTGTTCAGGCGCAGCAGCCAGTTGGCAGTCCATTCCTCGAGCTTGGCCAGGTCGTTTGTTAGATCTCCATGTTGATATGAGGGGTCGAAGAAGAGCTTAGTGTCGTCAGCAAAGACACTGGTTGTGCATTCGGGAAGGTCGGAGATGAAGACGATTAACAAGAGAGGGCCCAAGACAGAGCCTTGAGGGACACCGCTCAGTACTGGTCTCTTTGCTGAGAGTTTGCCGTCTATACGGACTTGGAATTCTCTGTTGGTAAGGTATTCTTTGATCCACTCAAGAAGCTTGCCTCTTATTCCATAATGTTTCAGCTTATATATTAGGCGTGTGATCGGAACGGTGTCAAACGCCTTCTCAAAGTCCAGAAATATGACATCCACTGGATACCCGCTGTCAGTGGCCTTGGTCCAATTATTTAGATTTTGTAGAAGGTTAGATGTCACTGACCTTGAGGGTAAGAAGCCGTGTTGGGTTTTTAGTCTTTTAGTGCTGACTCAACAAACACTCTGTGATCTCCCATGCAATGACTCTCTTCATTGTCGTGCAGATAACTGATCTCAGGCTGATGGGGCGGTAGTTTGATGCCAGGAGTTTGCTCCCTTTCTTGTATATAGGCATTACAGTTCCGTCTTTCCAAAGCTGGGGTATGCGACTGTTCTCCATGGAGTCACTCATGAGTTTTGGGAGTGGTTCGCTCAATTCTCCACTGCAGTTGTTCAGCAGGACAGGAAAGACTTCGTCGGGGCCGGGTGCAGACTGTATCATCAGGTGTTTCAGGACATTCTCAATTTGTTCTCTGAATTTTTTCAGTCAGTTTATGTTCAGTGTGGCGACATCAACATGGCATTCAGCTTCCTGTTATTAGCGAAATTAATACTCACAAGATCTGTGTTGATAGTGGCATTGTCTTCAACAAGCTGATTGGTTTGGATGGAGTGCTGGGCCAGATATGATACCTCCGATATTTCTTTTAAATTGCAGCCCTACCCATGCAATGCCTCTTAGTTACATTTATAGCTTATCACTCACTACTGGTGTCTTCCTATCCTCGTGGAAATTTGTAAATGTTACAGCTTTATTCAAGAGTGGTAACCGAAATGATGTAACTAATTATCGTCCCATATCTGGACTGAGCTGTGCGGCGAAGATCTTAAAAAACATTGTTAAAGTGTGTTCACAAATATAAGAAACGGACTTAAATGACTGCTATTATTAGGGTATTCAAAATATAATAAACTACAATATACCAGTTCTCTGAAATCATATGGGCGTAATAAATTTTAAGTACCGTACTCAGGTAAATAAAAATGCGGATAAACCAGGGTCCTTTTCGATTTTAGTCTGTCAACGTACACTGTTGAGTTTAAGTTGAGTTTAGTTTGTTTTTTGAAAATGATTCGTCCTTGGTGTTCTAGTGAGATTTGTGAAAGTAATGAAACTGAAGTAGATAACAGAGTGCATTTATCAACAGATGCCAAACAGATTATAAAGAATGTGTTTTTGACATTAATGTCACGCGGAAATTTGTGCCATAAAGAAGTTGTAAAGGAAATGGCTTCACTTACAAAAAAAATCCTTTTCCACAGTTTGGAAAATTACACAAGGGCCAATTTTGGAACGCAGAAAAAGAAGTGATATTGGAAAATCAAGAACGTTGTACCAAGGGGACGAGGTACTTATACTATACGATGAAAAATGTATAAAGAGCAAAGTGTACCAACGTTGGACAATTTAATGAAAAGGCTGAAGATGAAACAGAAATTAAATGCTCAAGAACGATATTGTGGAAGCGCCTTCAACACATGGGCTGTAAATTTAAAAGGATTAATAAAAAGCAGGTTTTGATGGAGTGTAAGCGTCTTCAAGAATGGCGGTGGGAATATCTGACAAAAGTAAATGAATACAGAACTGAAGGTAGGCCGATCATTTATTTAGATGAAACGTGGTTTGACACCCACGGCACCCCGTCAAGTGGTTGGGTCGATACTAGCGTCAAATGTGTGATACGTGCCCCGTCAAACTGTGGAAAAAGAATAACAATCTTACATGCTGGTTCTGAAGATGGGTGTGTGCCGAATGGTCTAAAAAATATTAGTGAATCATGAAGACACAACAGCGGAGTTATTTGAGAATTGGTTTGAAACTAAATTATTGCAGAACATTCCACCAAATAGTGTCATTGTTATGGATAACGCTAGTTATCATAGTAGACAATTAAACAAAACTCCTTCTTCAAAAGACACTAAAGCCAAAGTTCTAGAATATATGTTTGATAATGATATACATTTTCATGAAAACTATAGAAAGAAAGACTTATTAGAAGTGCTTAGAAGTATGTCTATTTAAAAATAATATTACTGCGATGAACTTGCGAAAAACATGGGGCACATAGTCTTGCGGCTACCGCCTTACCACTGTATATTTAACCCTATTGAACAAATATGGCACCAACTTAAAGCTGGAATTCGTCGCAATAATATTTCACCCACACTTAATTCTAGTGTATTAACTCTAATTCATGATGAAACTAAAAAAAATTCTGAGGTGAACTGGAAAAACTGCGTACATGTAAAGAAAGTAGAAGAAAGTTACATTTGTATTAGGAATGCAACAGAAAGGTTTAATATTACTTTAGATGATGATAGCGATAGTAAAGTAGATTTAGTTGGGTAATTTATTAATTAATACCAAAGTCTTCTTTAAAGCTATCCAGAACAAAATATCACCATATCAACATGGTTTTTTTCCAGGTCGATCTTGTCATACTAACTTAACTTTGTTTTCAAATTTTCTGACTTTCTCCCTAGATGCAAGTCTACAGGTCGACACAGTATATTTTGATTTTCAGAAGGCATTCAATCGCGTTAGTCATCGAATGTTACTCTATAAGTTGGAGTTGTATGGAGTCTGCCCACCACTACTCACTTGGTTTAAGAGTTACCTCGAAGGTCGTACGCAAGTTGTCAAGATGGGTAGTGTAACGTCGAAGAAGATCATTGCCCACTCTGGAGTACCGCAAGTTTCCCATTTCAACTAATTTAACCTTCAACATTGTTACTTTTTTTTTGCAGATGATCTTAAAATTTACTGGGTAATCAATAACGCCAATAATGGTATTCTTTTGTTTACCAAAAATCAAATGCAACTAAACATTAAAAAGTGCAAAGTTATTTCATTTACAAGAAAAAAGGTCCTAGTCTTACATAACTACTTAATTGGGAACTGTGACTTAACACGCCTAACAGTAAATGATCTTGGTGTTTTGTTCAACAGTGAGCTGAGGTTTATAGAGCATATTGACTGGGTGATTTCTAGTGCGTTTAGAATGGCAGATTTTATCATGAGGCAGTGTGGTGAATTTAGGAATATCGAAGTGCTTAAATCACTATACTTCTCCTTGGTCAGAAGTCATCTCGACTATTGCGGCATCGTATGGTCTCCTATTTATAGGATCCACATTACCAAAATTGAACGAGTTTAAATAAAGTTTGCCAACTTTTTACTTTATAAATTAAATATTGATAAAGCGACACTGACACACAATGAGCGTTTAAATACTTTAGGTCTGGAATCATTGGAAACGCGCCGAATTAAACACACTCTCTTTCGGCCACAAAGTTATCACAAACCAAATAGACTGCCCTGACCTACTTGGTCTATTAAACTTTAGAGTTCCTTCTAGAACAACAAGATTGCACGAAACATTTTCTGCAACACGACCGAACAGATGTCGGTAAGAACGAAGTTCTCAA
Source organism: Polydrusus tereticollis (assembly GCA_963920685.1). Lineage (NCBI taxonomy): Eukaryota > Metazoa > Arthropoda > Insecta > Coleoptera > Curculionidae > Polydrusus > Polydrusus tereticollis. Next base: position 78,426,149 of record OY987331.1, on the reverse strand, counting down.
TAGGTTTATGATATGGCACAATAGGTTTATTCCGCACGATTTTAATTTCGATTGTAAATCTATTACTTTTAAAAGTAGAATTGTTAGGCTGTTTTAGACTGTTCCTGATGACCTTTTGCAGTTTTAAGTTGCTTGCAATATAGTTGTAAAGGGCTATTTTCTATTAGGAACAGTATCTTATTACTATTTGTAAGTTTGAATAACTACCAATACGCAAGAGAATGGATTGCTGCTTTTCCCATTTGTTACATCTTCCACTCTATAGAACTTATAATATATTCTGCAAATTGTTGTTCTTGTTATATTTTAGATTTAGGTATGTATGTACTATTTGGGCAGCTCTGCCTGTTATGTATGTGTTTTTAATAAATAATAAATAAATAAATAGTTTGTGTGCATTCAAATGTGCAACTATATGCTTTTTAACAATCATTTCAATGACTTTAGACACAGTGGATAGTAAGTGACAGGGCTGTAGTCTGAGGGACAATCCGCGTTGCTACCCTTATGTATTGAAATCATTAATGCAGTCTTCAAACAGTCTGGGTAACATCATGTTTGAAAGCTTTCATTTATTCATTGAACAAAACAGTGTGGCAAGTTTTCTATGATTTTTATTGATATATTGCCCAAACCAGATGCACTTGCATTTCTGCATTTGATCTTTCGAACAGCGTCCAACAGCTCAAATAGATCTGTATCAGACAATACCAGACCCTCCTCAACGCTAAAGTGCAGGAAATGGGTCCTGATTTTGGGGGATATTTTCTGTTAACTTTGCTGTTATAGAGCAGTAATGCTCATTAAAGATATTTGAGTGAAGGTCAGATATATTTACACTGTTCTTTAAAGAACGACCTCTCGGCTTATTAACAATATTCCAGTTAGCCCTATTTTTATTTGGAACAATAAGTCTTTTGTTGTACATAAATTCTGCTTTTTTTATTACCTGCCAATATAATTTCTTGTATTTGCAAAAACACATGAAATGCGACACTGGATATGTATTTTCTTTTGGTATGAAGACACCTCAAGTTTTTTTGATGAAATCCTAATATTTTTAGTAATCCAATACCTTTTAGTTTTTAATTTCAATCTTTTTATCGAGAACACCTGTTTAAAAATTTTAACTAAAGCACTATAGAAATGTGTCAGTTTATTATTAGACGATAAGTCCCTGTTTTATGCGATGCAAGCAGTATGAAATTTTTTAAAATTGCTCTTACTAAAAAACGCACTGTACTGTTACTGAATCCCTGCCATCGAAAATAATATTAAAATCTCCCGTAACTATTAACTTGCAACCCGTTGGCACTTGACTCAGAAGTACTTTCAGTCTCTCAATAAAGATAGAGGGACTGCTAGATGGTGTTCGACAAATGCAAAAATATAAATATTAAACTTATTATAGACTGTTGAGAATTCAAATTTCCTTTCAGCCAATGGGTGATCATATTTGTTAATGCCAATAAATTGCAAATTTTCATCCAAATTAGAATTCATAAGAACAAGTGTACCTCCGTCCAGAGAGTTAACGCGCCTATATTTAGCCAATGCTCTGTAATTAATACGCTGCTAGAAAGGTTACACTGCTTAAGAAATACATATAACTCATCGCTTTTATTTCTTAACGACTGTATATTAATTAACAATAGCCTTAGGTCGTGCTTGCTGATTGTATTGTTTCTATTACAATAAATGATCACCAACACTTCCGGTAACCTCCTTACCGTCAGCAAGCAAAAGTGAACTAACATCGAAATTGTCGTCGTGATTGTTAACAATTAAAGCATTGTTATGTTGCTCTAGCTCAGTATGAGGATCGCGTCCGACATGAACAGGTTGAGCATCAGATTCGATAGTTTTTATAAAAGATAGATTCTTAACTGGCTTAAAGGAGCTTGTAATTACACGACAAATATATGTAACCAACATATTTTTGTTTAAACTTTTATTTTTTGAATCTGCAGCATTCAGTGTGTCAATTTTACCAGGAATATAATTATTAAAGCGCTGTATAAATTTTGAAAGTTTGTTATTAAATTTAAATTTATATTTATTAAGATAGCTGGAGTCTCTATATGGTACATGCACAAAAGTAATATTTAACTCAGGACAATTTCTAATTATATTTAATATATTTTCAAAAGAAGGAAACTTAGGTTTAGCAGAAAAATCATTAGATCCTGCTATTACAAAAATGTGATAATTTGGAGTGTAAGTCTTTGTTAAATTTTCTATGTCCTTAATAACTCGATAAAATTTGGCTCCAGGCTTAAAAAATGATTGCACCTCAATAGTTTCTCCTCTTAACCTGCCAAGTCTCCTACTAATAAGCAAATTGATGTTTTTACCATAGGCATCACAAAGTACTAGTATCTTTCTTTATACAGGTCTGCAGTGTCTGACCCCACTATCACCGATTTTATGCTTCGTTCCATCACTAGTTAAACTATCTGTATTCAATAAAAGCTCTTGGTCCAGAATGTCGGGCCCAATCTTTGCGGTCAACGCTTCTTCCCCAGCGAGGATATTTAATGAGTCTTTCAAATTTTTTATGTCTTTAGAATACATTTTATTTGCATCCTTCAACACTTTATAGTTTTAACCATGTTTCTGTTCATTGTATTTAATTCTTTGATATCTTCCTCCAGTTCAGTCATCTTTTCGGTTTGGGAGGCAGTTTGCAGACTTGCCATTTGTTCTTCTTTTTTGGCAATCTTGTCTTTTAACAATCAGTAGTATAAGTCAACCAAAAAATTTTAAGCAAAAATTGTAAAGAGTTTATTACTAAACACCTTAATCTTCTTGAGGATTTTTCTCCTTTCCCCACACTAGGAACCTACGGTATACCAGTTCTCAGAAAATTCTCATTAATATATAATATAATAGTATTACACTGTGACACATACAGGCATGCAAGTCTTGCCTAGCTGCCATAAAACAAACACTGTTAGATTTAGCAACTTAATATATATTCTGTGCAATCGTAAATATTGTGAGAAATGTTGAAATAAATTGTATTTTATTGTATTGTTTCAGTTTCCTTATTTCATGTATATAACAGTTACAGTTTTCCATACGTCAAATAATTGATGATTTTCCTTCACGTGTGGCTCAGATAGCAGTCAATCTAGTCCATCCAGTCCAGATCAGATTGAGTTATATCTTATATCTACCAATAAATCTGGTATTTAAGTAGTACATTATAGTTAACAATATGTTTAGTATCTACCAATAAAACTGTCTTAAAGTAATTGTAGTCATATTGAACATTTCAAAAATTCAGGTATGTATATCATAGAAATCTTTTGATATAAGGAACTGCTTCATTTTATTTTTGAAAGATTTTTCTGGTAGCTGTTTATTCAGGCAGTTTGTTAAAAAAATTTTGGACAATAGTAGTTTGTGACTATTCTGCTTCTCTCTAGCCTAGTAAAATCAATTCTGATAAAAGTTTGGTTCCTGGTGTTATAATTATTATGTATATCCTTATGAGTCGGGTAATTCTCTTTAATTTGGTGTGCATAGAGAAGGCATTCATAGATGTATCTTGCTGGTGTTGTGAGTACGTTTAGTTCAATAAATTTGTGTTTTACATCGGCTTTATATTGGAGGTTGGTCATGAATCGGACTGCACGCCTCTGTAGGGCAAAAACTCCTTCAAGGTGACAGGAGAGACCCCGGGCAATTATTGAGTAAAAACTCACTGATTGCAAAAGGCTGTGAAAAATTTGTAGAAAACTAGAGATAAATACTTGATTTCTGATGTTTTTTTTTATTAAGAATGCTGTTGAAGAAAGTTTGTTGGCCAAATGCTCTATATGGTTTAAAAAAGTAAGATTTGGATCCATATAAACACCTAAGAATTTGATCTCATTAGAATTATTGTTTCTGATGCTTTGTTGGCGTAAGGTAATAGTAATTTTAGAGTTTTTTTCTGGATTAAATGATAGCTTGTTGAAAATAAACCAGTTTTGTATTTGAGCTTGGTGTCGGGACATTTTTGTTTTTGGTCACTGTGATGATCCAGAGCTGCGTTATCATCTACATATTGGACAAGAATCGCTTCAGGTTTTGTCCTATCCTCTTTGCTTCAGGTACAGCGCTTGGAAGGTCGTTTCCGTAAATTTTAAAAAATTATTGACGATACTAGTAATCCCTGGGGTACTCCATGCACCATTAGCGCTGCATTAGAGTAACCTTTGTGGAATGTTTTTTGGTATATATTGCTCAGGTAGTTTGGTGCTTAGTTTGGTATCATTTTCGTCAAACCCATAAAGCTTTAGCTTAGTAATCAGTATCTCATGAGAAACGCAGTCGAACGCCTTGGAGAGGTCACAAAATATAATAATAATAATAATAATAAATCGTCTTTACTCAGCTTTTTTAAGATATTATAAACACAAAATTAAATTACTAGAAATTTATACATGTTCTAGCTGAAAAGGCGAAGTGTCGTCCATAATGGGCGTTTTTCTACTTAACCTTAAAGTTACACTAAAATTTATATTTATATATTTACACATAATATAATGATATCTTAATTTATTAATTTCAGGCTGACAATTATACATTTATACATTATACATACAAACAATACATTTAATCCATATAGAGAACGTAAAGTTCAAAGAGTACAGTGCTATTGTTACAATGAAAAATAAAAGTATGATGATAGTATTCCAAGGCGATAACAGTTGTACAGTCAGCATTGATCCCTGTTAAGAATTTCCGGCCTGTAGTAACGATAGTGCTTTTAATTTTTTTTTTTAATGTATAATGTCGTAGTTGTAACTGTTCAGGACTTACTAACAAGGAATTCGACAATCAAGCGTCATTATGGAAAAAATTAAACATAACTACTTGGACATGTGATTCTTGTAAGGCCGATAACGAAGAGCATCAGACCGACAATCTCAATAACCACACACGTAACCGACGTTCTATTGGACCAGGAGCGGCCGCATCAAGCGATTCTCACAGAGATTTGCCGCAAAATAATCATGATGAAGTTTCCTTAAAGGACATAATGGATAAACTAATTCACATGGAATCTCAGTATAGCTCACTTTTGAGTAAATATGAGGACCAACTTAAAATCAATGCTCAGCTACAGTCGGAGATTACAAACATCAAGCAACAACTAGCAAATAGCAACGATGTTGAGAAAAGTTTACCGAATGGAGTGGTTAATGAATCGATCCGTGAAGTCAACGATAGGCTACAGAGGCAGAGCAATTTAATGATGTTTGGAGTCAGGGAGGCGGTCCAGACGGAGAATCAGTCAAGAGCGCAACTGGACTTAATTACGGCGTCAGACATAATCCTCAAGGCCCATCCTGAAGCAAGAATCGAGAATATAAAAGTTTCTCGAATGGGACGTAAAAATCCATCAAAAGCTAGACCTCTGAGGGTTGTGTTTGAGTCACCAGCTGATGTCAGAAATGTTATTCGTCATGCCAAAGAATTGAAGACAGTTGAGACCTACAAGAGAGTTTATTTAAGTTATGATAGAACACCCAAGCAAGTAGAGGAGTTTAGAGGTTATGTCATGGATGATGGTGTGATCAAAATTTTAACAACAGAAAAACAGTGCAAATATTGTAAAAAAAAAGTGGTTGAATCAATTGAATGTGGTAATTGTGTTGGCAGTTATCACCCGAGCTGCGCAAAACGTGTAGAAATTGTGAAAAGCTCCGGAAAATTTGTTTGTTGCGAAAACACTGAAAAAAGTGAGGTTAGCTCACAAAAAATCAAAAAAACCACAGAAATATACAATAAATCATTGGAAATGGATGAAAAAAGGATGAAAGCAATAATAAAGGATTCCTTTCAACATTATCTGAACCCGGTAGAGCAAAAATTGGAAAAAAAATTTGAAAATCTTGAAAAGGCAGTACAATTCATGTCCGATTCCTTCGAGCAGCAAAAAACTAAGTTTGAAAGTACTCTAGAAGAATTAAAATACCTAAGAATGGAAAACGATAATTTAAAAAAGCGATTACAACATGTGGAGACAAAATTAGAGGATTTGGAGATGAAGGAAAAGGCTAGTAATATTATATTAGTTGGGGTGCTTAAACAGCGAGATCTGGATTCCAGAAAGATATCAGAAAAAATACTGGAAGGCTTGCAACTACAGGAATTGAAATCTGAGATTGTGGAATGTTTCAGAATAAAGAAAGATAGTGAAGATAGTCCAATTCTGATAAAATTCAACAACCCGCATATAAAGACTGAAATTTTAAGAAATATTAGAAAACAAAAAGGAATTAACCTAAAGCAATGTGGCCTACAAGGAAATGATAGAAAAATCTATCTAAACGAAGACTTGCCACTGAACAAGAGGATCCTCTACAAGAAGATTAGAGACATAAAGAAAGACAAAGGCTACAAAGCAGCTTTCTGTATAAACGGAACTATATACCTTAAGAAAAATGATCAAGATCCACCTATAAAAATAAAAACGGATAGTGATATCTCGCTGATCTAGATTAGTAGTTTCGAAACATATAAAGTAAGCTAGAAAAAAAAATCAATATTAAAATTCACTGACTTAATTGATCTTATTGATAAATATAAAACTTGTGACACAATAACCTGTGATAATTTAGCAAAGATTAATTTTCTTAATAAAAATGGCGTAAAACTTAATTTAATACATATAAACATCAGAAGCATATACAAAAATTTTGATGAATTTTTGGTTTTTCTCGAATCCACAAAGAACGATTTCGACATTATTATCATGTCAGAGACTCACAACATCCTCAACTTGAGCGACTTTAATATACCTGGATACAATATAATTTTCAATACAAGTACTCTTAACAGATGTGATGGCTGTGTCGTTTACACCAAGCTAAAATACTTTTTGGAAGATCAACTTTTAATAGAAAATAATCTAAAGGTTATCAGAGTTTGTATTAAAAAGGACAAACAAGTTTTTGACATCTTTGCAACTTATAGATGTTTCTATACAAATAAAGAAGAATTCTTGGAAAACCTACAACTAATACTACAAAAATTCAATTTTGACCATGATAGATCTTATATTTTTGCTGGTGATATAAACATTGACCTGCTAACAACGGAAGTAAACTCAACTAACAACTATCTGGCTCTGATGCAGAGTTATGGCTTTGTGAGTGTTATAAATAAACCAACAAGACAAGTTAATGGTTCGGCATCATGTATAGATCACTTCTTTGTTCGTTGTAAGGTGGATGTTTTCGATAAAATTATATCTATAATTCTGGAACATAGCTTGACAGATCATGATCCCATCCTTCTACGATGCACCCATAGAAAAGCAAAATTCTTATCAAGTAATAAACTATAATAAAATTTCTAGATTGCTAGGAGAAGAGGGATGGGATGGTGTATTGCAGCATTGGAATAGTGAAGTTTGCACTAGCAATTTTATTAATAAAATGAAGGATATAATTTCATCCTCTACTACAAATAGGGTAATTTCTAGTAAAAAAAGAAAAATAAAACCCTGGATAACCAGTGGCCTTCTAGTGTCCATACGAACCAGAGATTTTCTAAAAAAAAAAATGCACTTTAAACGGAAACAACCAATATTTATTAAATAGATATAAAACATATCGCACAGTGTTATCTAAACTGATACGAAACGCAAAATATTTATACTACAAAGGATTAGTACAAAAAACCGCAAAGGATCCAAAAAAGCTCTGGGGGGTGATACGGGAGGCCACTGGAGACGCAGGATGCAAAACTGAAATAAAAAATATTTATAACTCTAATAACACAATTACATCTGAGAAAAAAGAAATGCAAACACGTTCAATAAATTTTTTGCGAGTGTGGGTAGGCAGCTGGCTGACAGCATCATAAGTTCTGCTCCCTCTCAATTCACAAACAATAAAATTGATGGTGAGAGACTTGCCAAATCTTTTCGGTTAGATCCCATCACGGAAAATGATATCGTAAAACAAATCAATAAATTAAAAGACGAAGTAAAGGGGGGAGATGATCAGATAAACTCAAATATTATAAAAAAGTATAAATTATTTCTTATAAGGCCGTTATGCCACATCACAAACACAATTTTCAGTACTGGGGTCTTCCCTGAATGTTTAAAATCAACAGCTGTTGTGCCTCTATACAAACAAGGGAACAGAAAAAAGATAAATAATTATAGACCAATAGCTTTAACAAGCACAATTAGCAAAATCATTGAAAAATGTTTTAAGATGAGATTGCTACAGTTCCTGGAAAAAAATAATATTCTTAATAAAAATCAATTTGCGTTTAGGGAGAACACCAGTACTGAGAATGCTCTATGTAAAGTAACGGAAAGAATTTTAAAAAATTTAGATCAGGGCAGGAAGGCTATTGGTTTGTTCCTGGACCTCAAGAAGGCTTTTGATACTGTGGCTCACCACATTCTACTAAAACGTCTGGAGCTTATTGGTATCCGAGGCATCCCTAATGACCTGATAAACTCGTACCTTACAAAACGAAAACAAAGTGTTAATTTATCGGGAATGGAGAGTGACAGGCTGGAGGTGGAGTTTGGTTTGCCGCAGGGAACAGTATTATCGCCTCTGTTATTCAACATTTATATAAATGAAATTTTTAATGCTACAGAGGAGGGAGAGGTTTTTTGCTTCGCTGATGATGCAGGGGTGGTGATTTGTGGGGATGACTGGGACTCAACGGTTAGAAAGGCTGAAGTGGCACTTTTTAAAATAAAAAATTGGCTAGATACTTCTTTGCTTTCACTGAATGTAGAAAAAACTAAATTTGTTGCGTTCTCACTGTCCCCGAGGTCGCTCCCTGACATTCGTAGCTTAAAGATACATAAAGGACAATGCACGTTGGGCGGGGGCTGCACCTGCGATCAGTTCATAGAAAGAAAATCCACCTTAAAATATCTAGGAATACTAATCGATGAAAATTTTACTTGGAAAGAACAAGTTAACTATGTAACTGATAAAATTCGCAAAGTGATTTTTAAATTCTACGAACTAAGAAATATATTACCATTTCAAATACTAAAATTAGTCTATTACGCTCTCGTGAAGTCAATAGTCAACTATGGATTGGTTGTCTGGGGCAGTGCTGGTACAACCATTATGACTAAACTTCAAATAACTCAAAAGTGGATCATTAAAATTATGCTTTTTAAAAATAGAACATATCCCTCTCACTTATTATATAAGGATAGTAATTTATTAACTCCAAACCAACTTTTCATAAAGTCTATAATTAGGTATATGTCGAAAAACTCTGAATATAAACAAATTATAAATCACAATGTTAATACAAGAATTGCGGTACAAAACAATGTAGTATTGCAACAACCTAAGCACACTGTCTGCCAAAGCCATGTTTACTGTGTTGGACCAAAAATCTATAATGACTTACCAAATAATATGAGAACTAGGCCTTATTATTTAATTAAAAAGGACATCACAAAATGGTTGATGGAAAGCAATTATAACATAAACTACATTATATGAAGTAATTCTGTAAAATATACTAAAACAAAACACTTTAATAACACAAAACAATATAAATTTTACCTCAAATAAAGAATTTATTAAATTAAAAAGCACACACACAGTATTTAAAATATCATTGTGTGCTTATACTTGCAATAGTGAGGAAACTTTGTGAATTTAGTTGTAAGTAGGAATATAATTTTAATTTATTTCACTGTTATAGTATGGAATTTTGATTGTAACATTTTGCTTACCTAATAGTATGTAAATCTACTAAATGTATATTTGCTATTGCCAAATAAATAAATAAATAAACAACTAAAGAACGTTTTAGAAGATAGACAGAAGAGTGGGGACACTAATTTGAAAATAAAATACTTTAATGGGGCACCAAACATCGTCACACCTAGAAATTCTTTAAACGAATAGGATTGTCTGACAGTATTTCGTCTGCATCCACTCTGGATGTGACATGTGTTTACCAGAACGTGAGGGGTTTGAATACTAAAGTGCTTGATTTCTATACTTCTGTATGCCGTGAGAGTTATGACATAATTGTTGTTACTGAGACTTGGATTCAGGACAATATTTTATCTAGTGAACTGTTTGATAACAGATACTCTGTTTTTCGCTGTGATAGAGACCTTAATGCGTTGGGCGTAACTAGAGGTGGAGGTGTAGCAATAGCTATAAAAAGGGAATTTGCGGCGGCGAAGGTGGATGTTGAGGCCATTCGTACTAGTGTCGTTGGAGTGGACTTGGTTGCCTGTAGACTAATAATTAATTTTGTCACATTATACGTCTTTGTTATCTATATTCCACCGGGTTTAACCCATAACGACCTTTTTACATTTTGCGAGCAACTTGAAAGCATGTACTGCTTACATGGGAGTAAAGTATTAATATTAGGTGACTTCAACATACCCAGTTTTTCCGATGACATGCAGAGAGATCCGAGAAAAGAAATTATGAATAATTTTTCAAGTTTGTTTGCCTTAAATCAACTGAATAATATCGATAACTCCTTCGGTAAAATATTAGATTTAGTCTTCACGAACGTTAAATGCGAGGTATCTAGGGAACTTATTCCACTAGTTGTAGAAGACAATCATCACCCCACCCTTAACGTATCTCTAGCGCTCAATCCTGATAGGAGGAACGGATTTCCAACCAATACATCTCAGAGTAAGTATAATTTCAGAAAGGCCAATTTTCATTTGCTCTATAGCTCTATGCTATGTACAAACTGGTCTGATGTTTACAAGTCTAGCGATGCCAATGTCGCCTGCGAGAAATTCTACGAGGTACTTTACGGTAATCTCGATACATGTGTTCCAAAATCTATATTTCGTAGGAGATCTTTTCCAGTGTGGTTTACTTCCGACATTATAAAAAGGATAAAACGTAAGCATAGGATATTTAAAAAACTAAAAAGAAGTCCAAACTCACAAAATCTTAAAGGTGAATTCAGCGATATCAGAGCAAGTATAAAGGGAATGATAGACATTGCATTCAAAAACTACATTTCTCGAGCTGAAGTCACTATTGCCACCGATCCTAAAACGTTTTGGTCATTTGTCAATTCAAGAAAGTCTTCCTCGACGCTGCCTGTAACTTTTACTGACGAAGAAAGACAATACTCGGATCCCACTTCGATCGTAAATGCATTCGCTACCTTTTTTAGTAGCGTATACACTCTTTCCGCTTGCAACCCAAAGGATCGGATCCAGAGTGTTACTAACCTTAGTACACACATCACCCTCGATCATCTATCAGAGGATTCTATAAGAAAGGCAGTCAAAAAAATAAAAAACAAGATGACCTGTGTCCCCGACAAAATACCCTGTTTTCTTCTTAAAGACTGCGCCCCATCACTGCTCCAGCCCTTGTTCTTTCTTTTCAACCTCATTATTAAAACAAACACTTTTCCCGACATTTGGAAAGAAGCCAGAATCAGTCCTATTTTTAAAAAAGGTAATGCTGATAAAATCTCGAATTATAGGCCTGTGTCAATACTCTCCCCTTTTGCTAAGCTCTTTGAAATTTCAGCATATGAGCACATCTTCTGGCAAGTTAAGCATTTAATTTCTGAAAAGCAACATGGGTTCTTTAGCAATCGCAGTACTATAAGTAACTTAGCTTGTTTTACTCAATTTACTGCTCAAGCATTAGACAACCGCCAACAAGTGGATGTAGTTTACACTGATTTCTCGAAAGCCTTTGATCGAATTGATCACTCAATTTTAATAAGTAAATTAGCCGATATGGGATTCAGTTCCAATCTCACATCACTTTTAAAATCATACTTATGCAATAGGTTTCAATATGTGGAAATTAACAGCCATAAATCGAACAAATTTGTGGCAACTAGCGGTGCCCCCAAGGCAGCAACCTTGCCCCGCTATTATTTTCCTTGTTTATTAATGACATTACTGCCAACATTACGAGTGAAGTCCTGCTTTTTGCGGACGATGTCAAGTTATTCAGAGTGATTCAAAACTATGGTGACTGCCTCGGGCTTGAGAAGGACATTGAATATATCAGTAACTGGTGCATTGTCAATCATTTACCACTTAATGCGGACAAGTGCTTTGCGATGACATACGCAAATAAACAGAACATTACTAAATTTATTTATACTTTGGGGAATGATGAAATTAAACGGTGTGATATGTTCAAGGATCTTGGCATCACCTTTGATTCTAGGCTCTCATTTGCAGCACATGTAAATCACGTTTGCAGCAGTGCTAACAGATCTATTGGGTTCATCTTGCGGAATTCTAAGGGCTTTTCGAATATTCAAACTTTAAAAATACTATATTATAGCTACATACGATCGATGTTAGAGTATGGAGCGATTATATGGCATCCCATTTATAACAAGTATGCAATACAAATCGAAAACGTACAGCGCAGATTTGTTAAATTCCTGTGGTTTAAAATGGACGGAGCCTTTCCTCCTAGAGGAACTGATCATGATGTACTCCTTAGCAGACATCAGATACCCTCCCTGCTTGACCGCAGGAAATATATGCTATGTCAGTTTATATTTAAATTATGTAGATCACTCATTGACTGCTCGGATCTCTTAAGCCAAGTGAACTTTAATATACCTTTTCGCTCAATTAGAGGCCATCCTGTGTTTCACATTCCTATCCCATCCACTAACTTCTTGGTAAAAAGCCCACTCTTCCAGTCCATGAGCATTTTTAATGCCACTTGCAATGACATTGATATGAATGGCTGCACCCATGCTCAGTTTATAGCGTTAGTTAAAAGCAAATTTATGTAGACTTGTTCTTATTCCATATAATATATTGTTTATATCACTTTTATATAGATCAGTATGATCATTATCTGTTGGTGATTGGCTAAAAACTTTATTATGTTACCTTAATCCTAGGTTCTTTTTTTTTTGTAATTGGTAGTATCGCACTCGTATGCTGTGTCTTAATATCTTATTGTGCATTGTATCATAAAATTGTCTTATTAATGGATGTAGATCTGTTAGACAATAAAGCTTATTATTAATAGTTATTAGTCAAATTATTGTAGTGGGTGCTGAACTGAAACGAGAAGGAACTTTTAAATGCTGCTGTGCAGTGTCTGGGAATTACCATAAGATTTCTGTTTCGCGTGTTTACGTTATTGATGTCTTTAAACTTGGTAAGCTTACTTAAGAGGTAGGAAGGCTGATCGTTTAATAGTAAGCGGAGACCCTGAGTGAGGAGATGAAGTTGCCGAAGTTTATTTATTTTCAATCGGCCTGTATCCAAAATCTTATTACTGACACTTTCATGTCTTCTGATGCCACAGGCAAAGCAAAAACATGAGTTCTGGATTTTTTGTACTCTAGCTTTATCGACCGCGGTTAGACAAGGTCCATAGACAGAATCACAATACGACAATTTCGAGATGATCAACGATTCGCAAAGTTTCAATTTCATTGTGGATTTAGGATTTCCCGACTGCTGTATAGCTGTTTTAACATACTATATGATGTTTTGCAGAGCTGACTAACGTGCTTTGTAAAACTTAGGTTGCTATCGAACCAATCAACTAGATTTTTACACTCTGTAACAAACGTGAGAGTCTCCTCATTGACCTTGATTTTAAGTTGATTAGTAGCAATGCAGCGTGCTTTTTTCGGTCCAAAAAGGATGACTGAGGATTTTAGTGCATTTAATTTAAGGTTATGTGCAAAAGATATGACAGTCAGGACTTTTAAATCGTTAATAATTTGTTCACCAGCGGAAGCCTACTGTAAGTTTGAGATATGAAGATAGATCCGGGTATCATCCGCATAGTGGTGAATTTTACAGTTTTGGATCATTGTGTGAAAGTCAACCGTGTAGATTAAAAACAACAGTGGCGATAAGATAGAGCCTTGTGGGACTCCAGTATGAATTTGCCGAGACTGGGAACTAGTAGCGTGGTAAATGACCTGTTGTGATCTATCGCTTAAAAAGCTTTTTATTAAGGAAACTGAGTGGTTTGAAAATCCAAAATATAGAAGTTTATTGCATAGCGTAGCATGGTCGACAGTATCAAATGCCTTGCTGTAATCCAAAAGAACCAGGCAGGTAGCTTTACCTCGATCATGATTTCTTACGATGTCGTCCGTAATATTGTGGTGCTGTGTTGTGGATGAAAGCCCGATTGTATTTCGGGTATTATCTTATTCGAAAAGACAAATTCGGATATTTGTTTGTGCATAATTCTTTCAAGTATTTTGGAGAGAGTGGGTAAAATACTGATTGGTCGAAGTTGGCCGAAATCCTCGGGGTTAGGAACCTTGGCCAATGGAAGTACATTAGCTTGTTTCCAAGCACCAGGGAAAGTAGTTGAGGAGAGTATTTTATTAATAATATATGTTATGTGATATTTGATTTGAGCCGGTAGCGAAGCTTTTAATTAGGCTAAACTGTTTGGCTACTTCATGACTTGATACTTGAGAGAACTGAAAGCCCACGCGAAGCTGGGGTATGACGTCATATTTTTTCAACAGATCCAGTTGGTACTGGGTTTTACTAATTACTGGCAAAGTTGTAAAGTTTCCATTTATTTGATCGACATTTTCTAAGTTGGAGGGTAGTTCAGCATTTGTCTTACTTTTGATGACTTGTAAAAACCTTAGAGTGTTCCATGTTTCTTTAGATGTTTTTCTACGTATTATATATTCGATATATGCCTTTTTTTCGCGTTTTATAGCTCCCGCAGTGTAATTGCGAAGTTCTTTGTAGTAATTAAAATGAGTAGTACGTTTGGATATTTTATATCGTTGATAGGCCTTATCTCTAAGTTTAATAATTTCTTTAATGTTATCAGTTAGCCATGGTGCGGGTGGTTTGGATACTCGTTTACTACATAGCGGGGCACATATGTCGAAGATATGAATAATTTGGCTAGTAAGATATTCTACTATAAGGTTTACGCATTCAAGACTATATATATATAATCCCAGTTAATTTGGTGTATAAATAAGCAGAAAAAATGTTCTCGTTAAAATTTTTGAAATTTCTAAATGTGAGAAATTGTACAACTTTTCTCTCTTTATCCTTATTAACCCTGCAAAATGTAACACAATGGTCACACTGATCTGATATGTCATGTAGATCAATTACTGTTATGCTGTTAACCACTGAATCCTCTGAGACTATTATAACATCTAATAAGGAATTTATCGTATTCGTGATTCTGGTGGGTTCTGATACTATCTGATTAAGATTGTAAGCATTTAGAAGATTGCTAAATAGTTGAGAGTTGTTAGTATCAGGTGTTAGCATATTGATAATAATATCCCCCGCCAATAGAATTGAGACACAAGTCGGAATTATCTCAGAGATTGAATTTTCTAAGGCTTCAATGAAGTTTTTAACATTACTCTTGGGCGGTCGATATATTACCCCTACACAATATTTGTTTCCAGTTGTATTCACCAAAACGCATATTTGTTCTAGATGTGGTTCGATTTTGGATACAAGTACCCAGTGGCGGCTCTACCATAAGGTCATTTGGGCAATGACCTCCCATGCCAAGTCACCAACCACCTAACATATTAATATTTAACTTTAAAATTAAAATTGATTCAATCAACCAAACTTTACTGCTCGGATACTATTACCTCTAAAATATCCCTCGTATTTATTAATGCAATGCACACGCAGCAAAACAAACTAGACGTAACGCTACTTGTTATGCGTCCCCGCAAAAATTTCAGGTCAAAATCGAGCTTGCCCACGAAAAATAGCGTCACCCAACAAAGCCTGTGGGGGTAAAGAGAGGAATAAATAGCATGTTATCACTCTCGCACTTGTATTAAATTCGAAGAAAAAGAGGTCTTGTCGGCTGTCAGCCGTTTTTTTTTTTGATTGAGCTTAGACGTACGTTGCAATTTTTAGAATGAATGGGAAAATGGGAAGAAGACTGAAGACCGTTGATTTCTGCAGTCGGCAGTCTGTAGTTCTTTATAGGGATGTTGATTCTGATATCGAAAAAATATTATATCGTTACAGATTTTTCGTCATGCGTCACTGCGCTACCACTGCGCGAGCGGTGCCGTTGACGAACATACATTCATCGTTAAAAATATATCGCTATACACTATTGGCAAGCATTTATCTTACATGCGGAGGTTTTCAGTGTGATAAAACGGTATAGGCAAAGGCTCGAGAGAAATAAAGAGAGACAAAATCATGCTCTAGGCGATTCCCCTTCCACCGACCAATACGCTTTTATGGTAGAGGGGAATACTAGCTGGCACGGTAGGTGGGCGACGGGCGACGGCGCAGTATCGTATCAGCCAGATATTGGAGCAGTAGTGATTGTCAATCGCATTTTGTGCGATGTTTTACGACGTCGTTTTTTTGCGGTCATGTTTATCACTGGTAGTTCTATTAATACATACAACTAACAGTAATTTTAAGGTGTTTAAATTTTTATCGGCCTTAAGCATAAAAGTAAAATAAAACCTGTTATTCTAAAAAAAAATAAACTCATGAACATTCTTAAAAAGAAATAAAATTAATGGTAATTGTAATTAAAAAATAACTTTAAACAATAAGTATTCTTAAAATGGTATAAAACTAGAAAAGTCATTTTAATAAATGCTCGAAGACATTGCCTTGCTGGGCTTCGCAATACCCGAGCCGATCATAAAACTCCGTCCTAACATTCGACAATACCTCCGGTGTTATGGAATTAGTAATGTCGAATATTTTTGCTCTTAAGTCAACTAAATTTACAGCCCTCTCATGTGGACACCTGTAAATTAGTTGAGTTAAGTGGCCCCACAAAAAAAAGTCGAGGGGAGTCAAATCCGGTGACCTTGCCGGCCATGGTATGGTACCTCTGCCACAAATAAGCCGTTCAGGAAATGTCATACTCAAAAACTCCTGAACTCGCCTTGCATTGTGAGCAGGGCAACCATCCTGCTGAAACCAAATTTCTTCGAAATTAACATTCAAGGCAGGCACAGCTGGTATTATTTCCTCTTGCAGCATCTGCAAATATTTTTCCCCATTTAAGTTGCCGTTAATGACAAAAGGTCCTACAATATTGTCGCCCAAAATACCCGCCCAACAGTTTAATTTTTGGGGATATTGTGTCCGCAAAGGCGCACTTAAATGTTTATTTTCCCGTGACCAATATCTGGCGACTGCAGGATTATGATAACCATGAAGAGAAAATGATGATTCATCCGTAAACAGAATATTTTTTAAAAAATCTTCTGGAAAAATTTCTTGGGTAGTTTTAATTTTATAGGATTTATACCCATGCTTTTTTAAAACATGTCTAACTGTGCGGTCTGGAATGCCAATTTCTTGAGAAATATGGGTGCTGGAACATGGCTCACTTGCTTCCACAAAAGCGCATACATTTTCGTCCCTCTCGACTCTTTCTTCAGGAATAGGACGGGCTTGTTGATCCTCGTGATAGCATTTACCACATTGGTTAATGCACCCGGATTTTTTAAAACGATTATAAATATTAATAATCGTTTGGCGGGAAGGAACCTGTTGATCAGGGTACGCAAATGCAAATTGCCCAACAACACCTTCGGCACTTTCAGCTTTGGAATACCATAAAACTATATTAATTTTCTGTTCACGCGAACACATTTTTTTTAAATATTAATTTACTCCTTTCTATGCAAAAGACTCTGTGAATATGAGCCTTGCCGTAGCCGCCCCCACCAGTCCTTACAAGTCTTGCATAGTACCGCCAATCGATCAACCAGTAAAAATGAAATTATTTATGTTGTCTTCCCCAATAAAATATTAAAAACTTAGGTTCGAAAAGTCTACGTGACAACGTCGCAAAATCAAGCAGTTCCGAGGCCGCGCGAAAGGAATACTCTCGTTTGTTCTCGTCGTATTGGAAGGGGAATAGGGGAAATCGCTGTCGTTCTCTTTTTAATCTTAGGCATTTTATAACCATACTATTCTATTGCATTAAAATTGGCCTGCAAAGTTTTACTTTGCCGATAGTGTATACAGGGTCTCCCAAACTCGATGGCACATTAGAAGTATCTCGAGAACTAATAGAAATATATTTTTGAAATTTTGAGAATAAAGTCTGTGCGTTTTAAGAAGTCCGCTAAGCCATAAAACCTCTTGAGCATTATGTCGGTGGCTCTCAAACAATAAATTATATTGAAGGTAATTTTGGATGTTGATGAATTACATTTTCTAAATAAAATAATTTAAAGTAAATAAAAAATTAGTTTAGGTAAAGAAAAATAACAATTTTTTAGCTTTTGTAGTATTCAGACAAATTAGTTTTACGAATTCTTTTTTATAAAGTTTTGGTTCTAAAAAGAACCGATTTTGTAGTCTTGCGACAGAACGTACCTACTTGTAGATAGGTACTACTAAAAGTAGTCTTCCTCTGCATTTGAAATTTCACCCATGCTTTCAGACTCATCAGAATCAACATCATCGTCATCATCATCATCATCATCATTCGTAATAATTAACGGTCTTACTTCGTCTATAACCTGTTCTGTCTCATAAGATTCAAAAATAATTTTTTCTGTGTGTTCAATGCATTTCCGCCATTCTTCTTTGCCCGCTTGGCTAAGCGCCTCCTCCCATAACTTTATAACGCTAGGCTTACCGATATTTTTACAGGCATGTTTGTCATAATAGTTCTTGCTAATACCTCATACCAATTCAATTGCGTTGTAATGACAATGGTAGGGCGGCAATCTCAAAACTTGATGTTCATATTTGAGGGCTAATTCGTCAACAACATACTTTTTTTTAAATGACTGCTCTTTACACTTGCTTAAAAGTTCACTTTTTAAATATAAATTTTCATGGTTTATGTTTTTCTTTGACAACCACTCTTTTATTTCTTCCTTTTTCCAGCTGCTTGTAGGGAATTTAATTGGTTCTTGGAAAATAGCGATTATTATATAGATTTAACTATAATAATAGCAAAATAATTTAATTATCTATTTAATTATTATTTATGCTCAACGCGTAATTCTAAGATAATTTTGTTTTGCAACCTCTGATTTCGCCCAGTAATAGAATACAGTAAACCAGTGGGATGTTCGGTCTGATCAAGTATAGCGAAGGTGCGAAGATATTGTAACTTAACCGACTTACTGTTTTAAAAGCGATAACATCCCTTGGTGAGTAACAATGACGATAGGGAATGAGATAAGTATACCTTTTATAAGAGGGACAAAACAATCAACAGTAAGACAAACTAAATTTACAATTTTTTTATTTTGGTTTGGCTTTTATTCTTTGTAACGGCACCTTCTTTGACAGACGCTGGACTTGCTCTGATTTCGTTTTCTGCTTCTTGGCAGGCTGTGCGTCAGTTGCAGCAATACTTAAACGCCTGGTTTCGTCGTCGTTCGGTTGGGCCGAGTCGACACGTGCCTTACGGAGGTGTTCGCTGAGAATTTTTACTTCCGGGTTTTCGTCAAAAAATACGTTTTCGTTATCACTTGGTACACAGGGAGTTGATGGCTCACTTTGTGTTGCACGTACGATTTTAGCTATTTCTCCAGTTGACGATTCGTCCGATGTCATTTTTTTTAACTGATCGACAGTATATACGTCATCATTAACTTTTAAGGTAATACCGATTATTTTAGCGTAATAGCTCTTTTTCTTAGCGGAGTTGTAATGCTCACGCAATATTTTCTGATCGTTACGGATTCTCTACGGACAAATCGTGAGCTATAAAGATTTTACTTCCCTTCAACTTACGTACGTTTTTAAAAATCTCAAGTTTTGTTAAAAATGGCACAAATTCTACCTTTATTGGTTGAATGCCCTCGTTTGAATTAAATTTATAAATATTATTTATTTCTGACTTTGAAATATTGACGTTAAGCAAAGTAAGGTTTTGGATAACTTGTGCTACAAGATTTTCAGTGTTGGTTGCTAATCCAAAAATAATAATGTTGTTTTTTCGTTGAACCTTTTCCATGCGGGATATCCTTAGTTCTAGTGCTTTATAATTATCTTGTAGTGATTCGATCTTTCTGTCTTGTTCTTCCAACTTTTGGATAATTTTCTCACTTTCAATTCTTAGTTTTTCTTCAAAGCTCTTTACTGTGCGAGCTTCACTATCCTTAATTGCGCTGAGTAGTTTTCCAAAAAGTTCATGCATTCATCTTGCATGTTAGGAAGACGTTTTCAAATGTAACTTGGCAACGACGCTTTTGAAAAAATAGCACATCAACGGTTTGTTTACACGTTTTATATCGGAGTTTATGGATTTATACAAGAAAATTAGTTGATTTTGGCAGGATCTTCACTTACCAGGATAACTGGCCATGTAAGTAACACACCTGGTTATAACACAAAATTTTTCTTTTCACAATATTGACTTATTAGAAATATTTTAATAAAACTCACAACACAGACCGTGCGACGTTGTCATGACTTCCATAAAGTGACCCTCCTCCAATCGCATGCTCCATAAAGTTTCAGATAGCTTTGGTGGTTGATTTATTGGCTCTAAAGCCGTATTGGAACTTATTTAGGAAGTTGTTTGATTAAAAAAAATCTGTCATTTGTATTTTTAGAATATATTTGAAGACTTTTAGCGAGATAGGTCTGAAGTTGTTTGGGTCATTAGAATCATGTTTATGTAAAGGAATTACTTTGGTTAGTTTAAAACAAGTTGGGTAGATGCCTTCTCATATGCTGAGATTTATTATTTTAGTAATTGATAGAGAGTATCAGGTATTTGAGGAGAGGAATATTAATTTCATAGACGTCTATGGTAGGGCTGTTTTTAGGATTATTTATTGCATCCTGGACTGTGGGGCTAACCGCATGGAAAGAAAATGAAAGGTCTAGTTCGGTGTATGTTGCTCTTTTACATTTATGTCTGGTAGTTGTCTTTGCTCCTAGTATATTCATAGAATCCATTTGAGTTTGCTTCTCTGGGGTTTCCTGGGTATACTGAAGGACTATTTTATATTTCTGTTTTATTTCTTGATTTAAATTTATCTACGTAACATCCTCTTGGCCAAAAGCAGGGATCAAGGTAGGTTTGTTCGGCCTCTTTTGGTATTTCCACTCTGAAGCTAGCACTTCTTGGATGCAGAAACTGGGATTTTAGCTTCTGGTATTTGCTATTTTTACGATGCTCATGTTCCAACGAGTCTAAAACATCTTTTTCCGTTGTGCCCAGGTCCAAGTTGGATATATAAATCCATGCTAGGTTCATGGTTCTTTGTTGTTCACCAACTTGGGGATTTGCTATTTTTATTGATGAGTTAGCAGGACCATTACATATTTTGCCAGTTTTCTTTGGCTCTCCTTGGATATTCACTAAATTATGCTGTGTACCCTCCACGGAAACAGACTTTGTGTATGTGTTTTGTGTGCCTTGTACCAATTTGTAAACTCCTGTTTCAGGAGTTTAATTGATTCTTTTGTAGTTTCCCTTATATATTTAATTTAATGTCTTCTCTGATATCTGTTATTTGTTTTTCTAGTTCTTCTGGAGATTCAGTGTTCTTTTGTTAAGTGGAGTTTTGGGGGTTTGTTTTAGCTACTTTTAGCCGTTCTTTGTATTTTTTAACTTCCACCTTTAAAGTCTTATTTATTTTATTATTCTTGTTTTCAAATTCTGTTCTTAGTTATTTCTCTTTTCCTTTTTTCATCGTATTTTGCCTTCATTGCCTTTTCATTCTCATTTCAGCTGGCGAATTTCCTCCTAATGCGGTTGAGTTTTGTTCGTGTTTGTGCCAGACTTGTATAGAAGGTCTTGTTCAATGTTAAATTCTTGTTTACAAACTTGGCAGCACAATATTGTATTTTCACCTTTTTGATTAACAGTTGTAAGCCTATTTTTGCAGCTCCTATGTTATATTTCCTTACATCCTAGGCAGTATATGGTTGTAAGCGCTTTATCACGGCAGCATTTAAAGAAAGCCATCTTAGTTTGACCATCTATCTATTCAGTTTGATAGTCATGGGTTTATCTTTGTGGTTGTATTGTTGGCCACCGTACGAGCTGGGAGTGGGAAGAGGTAGTCAGAACCTGACTTGAACAAATTGGAAATAACTTCTGTGAATTTCAATTATGTTATATTTGTTGGAGCGTTTTGTTTGTTTTCTTGGGGGGCGTGGTGTTGGTTTTAGAAATGTTTCTGGCTTATTTCCGTTTTTCCGTAGTTTCGGCGTGTTTTTACTGCGTTGAAATTTTGACATTCATACTCATTCACACCACGTTAGAACGCCGACAGAAGATACTTTAAACATGGAATGAAATAACTCCAGAATTTACAAGAAATTTGGTGTTAAGCATGCCTCCTTGTCTACAAGCCGCCATGAACAGCAAAGGTGCAATGACGAAATAATAATAGTTATTGTTTTATTGTTCTTTTTATTTATTTTCCCCATTTTGGTACTTATTCGGATTAGTGTATACAGCGAATTTTTTTGCTAATTTTTTTTATAGGCTAATTTGAGTCGCTTATCACAAATCCGAAGTTTTTTTTGACGATAAAAGAAAATTCTATTTTTTTTTTAATTTTGCCATTTGCTCTAAAATTTCACATAATTCTTCCTCAAAAACGTCTTATTTGCTTTAAGAACTCTTTGAGGAAGGATTATGAGTTGTACAAATGATATTTTAGTGGAGATGGAAAAATTTGGATACAAATTTTGTCAAGAATTTTTTATCTTAGCGACAAAAAAAACTTCCAGTTCATGCAACAGAATGCTGCAGTGTATTTTGAAAGTCTTCATCTTTAGCTCGCATACTAACGTGTAGCAAGGTGGAATCATAGACATAAGTTACCTTTTCGAAATGACGTAATAGTCTAGGAGTAACATATTTTAATTTTTTGTACCAGTATTTTTTTTACCTAATTATGGATTAATAAATATTTTTTTTAGTTACAT
Source organism: Polydrusus tereticollis (assembly GCA_963920685.1). Lineage (NCBI taxonomy): Eukaryota > Metazoa > Arthropoda > Insecta > Coleoptera > Curculionidae > Polydrusus > Polydrusus tereticollis. The sequence goes on along the minus strand of OY987331.1, from coordinate 78,403,282 downwards.
TGTGAGACTCTAACATAAATTAATTGACGTCACCAAGAAAAGCTTATTTTACATATTAAAATATTCATAGAACAAAATATAAACCAGTTAACATCAAATTTAATTCATAAATTTGCTAGCACAAGGCAACGTTGTATTTTTTTGGGTTCATATTTTTAGGCTAATTTATTACCCTATATAAACATTTTTTCCTCGTCGCTTTTTTTTTTAAGAAATACATGGTTCTGCTCAATGGCGGATCCAGGGGGCTCCTTTGGTCCGGACCACCCGCTTGAGAGTATTAGAATCCGAAATCCTTGTATTAGTTTGCCGAAAATTTACATATCATATTTTGAATTTAAAAATCCGCAAAAATTGTGATGGGAATAAATGATGTTTTTAAAATAGTAGACGAAAACGAAATTTGGGCGTGGTCTCCAAAATATTTTGTCTACAGCGCTCAGGGTCATTCCCTTTTCTATGCCATAATTTAACTCCCTTTATTAAACTCAATATTGTTCTTGTTTTTGGGTGAACTGTTACAGTGAAGTCGAAAACTATGGAAACATTAAAAATTGCAAAAACAAAATATAAAATTTCAAGAACGCCCAAAAGCCCTGAGAACCGTGTAAACTGGATTTTAAGGAGTATCCCAGTAGGGACTTGTTTTTAAGTTATGTCAAAAAGTCAGTTTTATTTGAACTGACTTGAACGAATCTGTATGTTATATTATGATAGGTAAATTTTATTTTTTATAAGAACTGCGAATTTCATTCAAACCCCCTTTGGACTACCTGATATATCAATTGACAAAGTTTATAAATCCTGCAACAGAAATTATTGTCATTTTATACTTTTATTATTATTAATGTCTACGATAAAAAAAATTATTTTTGTTTTTAGCGGCGTAGTTGGTTCTGGAATTTGCATTTTATCAAAGCATCTAATCGAAGAAACCTTTTTCCATCAATGGTCGGTTAATGGATATATCCATAAACTTCAACATGGTGACTGGTGGGGAGGAAAAGGTGTAGGCCTCTGCCGTCTCAAAGTGCAGCATGAAAGCAACATTTATCATGTTAATGTATTTACAGCTCATGTAAGTTCATATTAGGCAAATTTATACAATACTTTATGTTAATGTCCCCTACATTTCTTCTTATTTTTTGAACGAATCCAGTTAGGAAATTAGATCTTGAGATCGGATAATGGGTACATCCACGACTTAGGAATGCATGATGGTGTTTTAGTGAAAAATTGTTATTATTGCATTATCCAATTCTTGTTTACATAAATAATATAATAATAATAAGTTTATTTGAAATAGTTACAATATATTATACATGGTTATTATGTTATTTTGTAATAAACTTGTTCATAAATTCCCCAGAAGACGTGCTTGTTAGGGGTAATTCTTATTTATTTATTAGTATTTAAAATTATAGATATTTAAGAATATTTCTATAATAAGTTACAAGTATTAAATAAACGCTACTTTCTCATAGATAGATTATTAAATTTCTGAAAAAAATTAATTATAAATTGATTTACAATAATATTAAATAGCATTAAATAATTAGTTATAGCATTTCCAAAAATATTTTTAAAACGTTTGTTTCTAATATAAATGCTTTTATTTCAATTTTATATTTTTTTTTAATGAAATAATTTTTTTAATATTCCTTGGTAAATAATCATTTAAATAAAAGCATAAATATTTAAAAGTTTTTTGTCCTACGGACTTATTTATTTTAGGTTTTATTGATATTTCATTTTTATAACGTGTATTGTGGTTATGTTCTTTGAATTGTATAGGGTTTTTATTTTTAAAAATATATATTAAAATATTTTAAATGTAAATTTGTCTAACGTTAATTTTTTTGTTTCTGAATATAATTCTTTTGAGGGATAAAGATAGTCCTTATTAAATTTAATTTTTAAAAATCTCTTTTGTAATACTTCTAATTTTTTAATCAAACATTCTACTTGAAAATTCTAATTTAATTTACTGTCAAAAATTATTCCTAAATATTTTATATAATTAACTTTTAAAATTTGAATGTCATCGCTTATTTTGATGCTATTCATATTTTGTGGTACATTATTTAGGTTTAAAGTAAAAGGAAGATAATTTGTTTTATTACAATTAATTGTTAATAAATTATTATCAAACCAATTTTTTATAATTTTAAAATCTTTTTTTAATTTTCTTATTTAAATTGTCCCAATTTATATCGCTATAAAAAATAGCAGTATCATCTGCAAAACTATGAATTTTCCCATCCCAATTTATACTAAATAAATCATTAATATAAATATTAAAAAATAATGGTCCTAAAATTGTCCCTTGAGGAACATCATATTTAAATACTTTTGAATAGCTTTCTTCTTTATCTATTTTAACATAAGTTGGTCTATCTTTAAGATAGTTGTTAATTAATTCTAATTGCTTTCCTCTAAATCCAATATTTTCAATTTTTTTTTAATAGTAAATTATGGCTAACCGTATCTTTGCTAAATCCAGAAAAATACAAATACAAGGTGTTTTATTATCTAATGCATTATATATTTGTTCTGTTAAATAGCAAATAGCATCTTGCGTTGATTTTTTTGAAACCCAAATTGTTTTTAGAAATAAAATTTATTTTTTCTAAATAATTGTCAATTCGCATTTTTAAATTTTTTTTAAAAACTTTAGCTAATGAAGATATTAATGTTATAGGCCTATAATTACTAATTTTACTTGAGTCTCCATTTTTAAAAATAGGTTTTATCACGCCAATTTTGAAAGCTTCTGGATATATACTTGTTTTAAAAATTTTATTTATAAGAAAAGTTAGTGGCCTAGAAATAGTAGTTTTAATACATTTTAATATTTCTGTGGTTATACCATCGACACCAGGAGATTTTTTTTTTATTTTAAACTATCAATTATATATTCAACTTCTTTAGTTTCTTCTAAATAAAATGAGTCAATATTGTTTATTTTCTTATTTTAAAATGTGCTATTACCTTTATTGATCTAATTTGCTAGATTTTCACCAACTTCAGAAAAATATTCGATAAAGTTATTAGCTATACGTTTCTTGTCCGTAATTGACTCATTCTCAATTTTAATTTCGCTTATACTTTTATGTTTTTGATTTTTATTACATACTTTTTTAATAGTTTTCCACATATAATAATACATTAGATAACGACGATATCATAGGTCAATCTTTGTTGACAATGACTTGTTGTGCTGTGTGTAACCTTTTACTTGTAAATATTAGAAGTATAGTCACAAATATTGACAATTTGCTACTTCTAATTGAAAGTTTTGGTCTTCATTTGAATGATATAATAGAATTAAGTGAAACATTTAGAATCCCTTCAACGTTTTATAACATTATAGTAAATAACAAAAATAGGAATTACTGTTGTATATAAGCCATTTTATCAACGATATTTATTTATTTATCGACGGGCAAGACCCAATTACAAATTTTAATTAGCCAATTAATAATAATTATTACACCCGTTAAGAAAAAGAAAATAACTGAAACCTAAATTAGCTCTTATATACTAATACAATACTATAATTACATTAAAAGAAGTCTATAAACATGACTCTTAAAGGAAATGAGGAAACTATTGAAAAAATCATTGGTAATTATGTTTCCATTATTAAGTATTCTAGGTATGGGAGAGGATTTACCGTAGTTGAACCTTTGATGGTCAAGTGCAAAAAGAAGATGATTTCCTGTGTCCCTTGGTGGAACGCGAAAGTTAACCCGATGTAAAAGATCTGGGCATTCAATTATTCCATTCACTAATTTAAATAGGAAATTTGAATCAAATTTGATTCTACGTTCAGAGAGCGAGTCCAAACTCAGTCTCCGCCTCAGACCATCATAGGAGTCAACAGGCAACCTAAATTTGTATGAAATATACCTATCAAATTTTTTTGTACCTGTTTTAAATAATATGACGGTGACCACACACAAGAAAGGTATTCCAAACGTGACCTAAAAAGGGTTTTATATATCGTATTCAAGCTGTTAATATTCTGAAAATCTCTAGTATTTCTGCCAGGGTTGATAAAAATCATGATTTTTTTGATTTTTTTTAAAAACTTACCAGCTTTTACAAATATTATTATTTTTAAATATTTCTAACTGCTTATATTTTGTTTTGTTAAGTAAACAAATATTTTTAGGCAGGAATAGTACAGATACGAAGCAAAACTGGAGAAGTTTTAACATGCAAATTTCGTTCGCGTAGTTTTTGAAGTTTGCGCCTTTGTCGAAACTTGTATTAACGTGAAAGTTTCGTCCGCGCAGTATTGCAAGTTTGCCGCTTTGTCGAAACTTGTAATAACTGGCAGAAAACGCCCGGCTATATAAACGATACGCACCTATTTTAGTTATCAGTAATATTTTTATTTTTGCTTTAGGGGTTAATCTATCAAAACGTTTGAACTCATGACAAGCCGGGGCAGAAAGGAATTTAGTGTTTGGCAGCATTTTATAAAAAAGAAAGTGGTGGACAAACTAGGTTGTAGAGCAGTATGTAAAAAGTGTGGTAAAGAATTGCAAGGTCTAGTGGACAGACTAAAAAGTCATTGGGAAACCTGCAAAAGTGAAACTAGTGATATCAGCAGTGGTCTTGAAACTCTGCATGGTGATTGTCAGTCACAGCCTGGAACTAGCCAGAGTAAAATTATCCAGTTGGCAAAGAAACAGAAAAGCGATAACTGTGAAAAGGGAAGTGTAGGTGGACGTGAAAATAGTGGAAGTAGCGGTCATTTGGATTCTTTTGTTGTGCGAACTGGACAAGATAAGAAAAAAGAATTGGACAGACAAATAGCCAAATTGCAGTTTCAGAGCTATAGAAAATAAAGAGGTTCGAAAGGCAATAGAAATGCTAAGACCTGGTTACCTTCCACCATCTAGATTTCAGTTATTATCAACGCTCTTAAATGAAATATTTGAAGAAGAAAAATCTAATTGTTTTAACAAGTTATCTGGACAATCTGTTTGCATGTCCTTAGATGGATGGTCCAATATACATAATGAGCCGATAATCTGTGTCGTTTTGACTGCAGAGGATGGAAACAGTGTTCTTTTAGAAAGCATAGATACATCTGGTCATCCCCATACAGCTGACTATCTTGCCTAATTAGCTATTAACTCAATAAATAAGTGCAAAAATGAATATAACTGTAAAGTTACCAGTATTGTTACAGATAATGCGAGCAACATGGTTAGTATGAAGAAAAAAATTAGCCTATAATTACATATGGTTGTTCGGCACACTTACTTAGTTTGCTCTCCAAAGATTTAGAAGCATCGCAGATAAAAGAACATATAGTACATATTGTGAAATACTTTAGAAATACCCATTTGCCAAATGCTTGGTATAAAAAAAAGGGGGCAAGAAATTGGTCTTACCTCAGGATGTTCGATGGAATATACTTTCAGATTGTCTTGAGATCTATGTAAATGAGTGGCCAAAATTGTTATTAACATGTGAAGAGCATAAAGATCAAATTGATCCAGTGATTTTTAAAAAAGTTTCAGATATCTGTATTAAAAGGATGGCTGAAGATTTTCTACAGTTGCTAAAACCAATTTCTATAGCACTGGATGCAATGCAACAAAAAGGTGCATTTTTATCTCAAGCAGTTTACATATGGAAAAAGTTACTGGCTATTTTTGACAGTTTTGAATTTGAAGAAGAAAGAAGCTTGCGTCAATATCATTTATTTAAAAACAGATATGTTCAAGCTCTAACCCCCTTTCACTTTTTAGCGTATATTTTGGATCCTACAATAAACGAAGAAGAATATCCATTACTAGCTGAAGAAAAGAGAGATGCTCTACACATTGTTTCCAAATATTTTGCAGACACAGGATTATTAGCATTACTAATTAAGTTGGAAGCTAAGTCGGACCCTTTTCACAAAACTCTGTTTTCAGAGGAAATAATTAAAAATGTAACAGCTGTACAGTGGTGGAGATCTCAAGAAGATGTTTCAGAAATTAAGCAAGTGCTCCCTATAGTAATTTCTGTTTTGTGTGCCTGTGCATCGTCTGCTGGTATCGAAAGGATGTTTTCTACTTATGGATTCGTACATTCAGATATAAGAAACAGACTTGGCAATAACAAAGCAGCTAAACTAGTATTTCTATTTAAGCATTATAACACTTAGGTTTTTTTATATTTTTTTTTTTGTTTAATTTAAGTATTTTTTTGTATTAAAAAGGTTTTTTTAGTTTTAATTTTTCAATTTTGTTAAAGTTTTATTTTTGTAATAACCAGCTAGCTGTTCTCTTCGATTATTATAATAAAATAATAAATAACACCACATAAAAATGCGTCTGGGTTTTATTTTTTGTATGAACAAATACATTTTAAATGTTAAAATTTTAAAACTCTTTTTTAAATTAATCATGATTTAAAAAAAAAAATCATGATTTTAATCGTGATTTTAATCAATTGATTTTAATCATCTCAACCCTGATTTCTGCACATAAATCCCAATAACTTTAATGATTTGTTGGTAATGTACTCAGTGAATATGGAAATCCAATTTAACACCCAAGTGAACGCCTAAGTCACACACAGTGGTAACTCTTTCCAAGATACAATCATTCAATTTATAGTCATAATTAAGTAGATGCATTTTGCGATGAAAAGTAATTATTTTGCATTTTTTAATATTTAGGTCCATTTTATTTCTGACACACCACTCATACACCCTGTTTAAACCCCCCTGGAATTTTAAAGCATCATAAACTGACCCAACAGTTGCAAACAATTTTAAGGCATCAGCAATAAACAAAGACTATGAAAACAATATTACCAACTTTAAATCGTTAATGAAGATTATAAATAAGTTGGGACTCAAATGGCTGCCCTGTAGCACACCAGATGTAACGGATATCTCCTGTGAAACAAATCCCTTTACTTTAACAAATTGTTTTCTATTACTTATATAGGATATTAGCCACTTAAGTAAGGCTCCATGAAAATCAAAGCACTCCAGTTTATGTGCCAGAATATGATGATTTACAGTGTCAAATGCTTTGCTAAAATCCGTATAGACAGCGTTAACCTGGTATACACCCTCTAAGGCATCTAACACCGTTTCAGCAAAAATCATCATATTTGTAGCCGTTGGTCTACCCCTACAGAAGCCGTGCTGTTCCCGACCAATAGAAGACATCACCAAACTCCCAATATGATTACATCTTCTCAAAAAGTTTAGGAATTGTACTCAAAACAGAAAAAGGTCTGTAATTTTTTGCATCTGATTGGTTACCAGACTTAAATATGGGAGTAACAAAAGCGTACTTCCACTGCTCAGGAAAAACATCACTCTCCAGTGAAAGTTTAAAAAGCAAATATAAAGGCTTAAACAGAGAATAAACACAGTTGACCAAAAATCTTGGAGTTATGCCATCAGGGCCGGGCCCTTTATTTTGGTTCAGATTTAGAATACTGTCAACGATCTTTCCCAAAGTGACTGAAACGAAATTTAAGTGCAAATCACTGTTATTGGTGCAAACTGTCAAATCGTTATAATCAACATTAAGTTTAAATACATTTTGAAAATGTGACCTAAATACTTCCACCATTGAGTGCCCATCCGAGTAAATAGTGACAACAATTCAGAAATTTTTGTTGGTGATGTAAATATAAATATATTGCATGTAGACAATGATATACATAATTATTTAGCAGCAATTTCACAATTGGGTTTTCAGCCATATATGAATTCTGTAACTAGATTCAATAGTGATTTATGTTTTGATCATACTTTTGTTAATCAAATATTAAAAACCAATATTTTTAATATAAATTCATTTGTGCTGGACTTGCACACGACAGATCATTATCCAACTATGCTAAATATTATCGGAGAAAATAATACTCAAAATGACAAGGCTGACATTAACATAAAAAAAAAGTAAACTTGATCTTGAAAATCTACAACATCTTTGAAAGCACAAAACTGGGCAGATGTTTTAAATGACCCGGATCCCGAACTTCTAAGTTTGTTTCGATTTTCAACGATTTAAAGCTTGAAGCCACCTCTGGATATTGCTACAGGTTTAGGCAGTATAGAAAAATCAAGGAATGGATTACTAGCGGTCTGGTGACTTCAATCAAACATAGAGATAAAAAGGAAAGAAAATTGTTGCGAAATTATAATGAACAGTTAGATAATAAGGACAAAAGATATAGAAATAGTTTGAATAAATTGATAAAGAAGCGAAAGAATGATTATTACAAGGCTCAAATAAATAACAATAAAAGTAACATTAAAAAAATATATGACATAATTGACATTTCCCGACCATTTGAAGGTCAAAGCAAGTTTTACTGGTTTTAAAAAGTAGCTTTAGATCTACTTACAAAGTTATGTTAGTTCAGGTTAGTTTCTTCCATATTCAATTACAGAATTTTTGTAAAGTAGGTTCGAACATTAGAAACTCGAATTGTTGGTGTATAGCAATAATAGTGAAAATAAAATTAACGTTCTTTTAATGAGTAGCTTTATTACTAATTTTATCAAGAATTTAATGTGTTATTCATAGTATTTTATTAGTGTATAGTATTGTTTATAAAACTGATTATATAACTTCCATTTTTTTGCCGCTACATTCTTCAATTGTGCATTGTCATTGCACCATGTCACAGTGTTACAATTTTTTAAATATAGAATTTTTTTGACCTTTGACTTTGACTACCATTAAAATGCCGCTATTTCGCATATAGTTTAAAGCTTTATATTCTAGGTTATAAAGTACTCGTTGGGAGCTTTAAAATGATTTGTCGAGCTCTCCATTTTTTTCTTTTAAATGACGTAGAGCCTTCATCTTGAAATTTGTATCTGTCAAATGTCGCACAAAAACATAGCATTTATCTATGTATGTATGATCTCGAGTTTTAATATCTGATATAGTGGCGAGACTTTGGGAAATTTAAGACTTCCGACTTATATAAAATTTAAAAATTATATAATAACTGCTTTTTGCAAGGCAGTGAATGAATACTTAATGCGATGTTGCAAGTTCACCCGACGGGGATCATTTTATCTTGTGTTTTTTTTTGTCTTGAGAAACTAATATTTAATTTATTTGTAGCTTCACGCCGAGTACAATCGTGCATCTGACGACTACCAGGCACATCGTGTTCTTCAAGCTTATGACACCGCTCAATTTATAATGCTCACATCAGGTAATGCAGATTTTACTGTATTAGCTGGAGATTTAAATACTGAACCTGGAGACTTAGCTTACAGGTAAGTATAAAGTTTTCAGTGTAATACAAAACGCTATCCCAATCAAATTTTGTTTAAATGCACGAGATGTGGAACCTGGAACTTATTTAGTCAGAGGAACTTGAAATAATTATCACTAAGTTTTGTGACAAAAGAGTAAACTTTACACGTTAAATCGGTTAGGACATCGTGCGCATATTTTGCTGTCCGGTATGTTTTGACGGTTTTTAATAGGGATGGTTGAAACAGGGCTTTTTTAATAACAGGTATAACCTGTTTCAGTTTTAAAAATTACCTGTTTCAAGAAACCTGCTTCAGTTCCAAGCTGTTCCAAAACGTAGATAATTAAATTGTACCTACCTGTTTCGCGTCGGCGGCTGACGCTGCCCTCCTGTTGCGATCACGCGGAATCCGTTGTTCAAGGTTGCCGGTTGTCGCGTTAATAGCAAGAACGTTTAGAGTTGAATTAAAATATTCGCTTTTAGGGACTTCCCCGCTGTTTTCTATTTGTTTGTTATATTTACTATTTGTGTTCTATACGTCGTACGTAGTAAATCGTATTGTGTCGACTGTCTATATTAATGTCGCCGATGTAAGTAACTAAGCAAGTACAACAGTTATTTTTCTTAAATAAAATGTATAAGGAGTTTAATAAAAATATTAACAATGCGAAAAAAAATAGCCCAGTGTGAAATTTTTCTACAGTCATCGATGACAAATGCACAGTGCAAATTTGCAAATCGCAAATGCCTTATAAATCTTCGATAACAATTTAAAAAAAACACCATTATTGGGTAATTAGGTATACTGCATTTGGTTATTTATTATAAATTTTGAAAAAATTAAGTTTCTATACTTGCTAGTTTTCGTTGTTTACTCTACTTCAATTTTTGTGTATTTTCTAAAAAATAATGAACATCGACAACACCGCGCGGAAGCCACGGGTTCTCGTTTATGCACCGAGCGTCGCAGCAGACGAGGTAGAAGTTCTGACTCTGACTCGCAGAACAGATAAGAGGTTATCTGACCGGACTGCTGCAACAGAACAGCAAAACTGGAGCGGCAACGAGTAAACGAGACGACTGCGATACCGCGTAGCTAACTGTTTCATCGGAACAGGAAAACATATCGATTCATACCTGTTTCAACCTGTTCCATGTTAAAACCTGTTTCGAAAAAAACAGATCCTGTTCCAAAGCGTCATCCCTAGTTTTTAAACACTGGGATTAAAACGTTCATAGAGAACGGAGTTAAGCCCATTCCATGATTGTTCTGGTCTTAAAATCTCTCGTACTTGAGGGAATTTATAATAGAAATGTCATGAAGTAATACTATATACAGGGTGATTACGATAGATGGCGTATTAAACGTTTATGGCGATCCCGTCAACAAATTTGGTTTTTTGCACGCTCTACCCAACTAAAATATTTTCGACAATGAGGTGATATCACTTCTACTAGAAAGTAGTAGCAACTTTGAGATTTTAAACAGAACAACCTGCATTATAACCTTTATTTACGATCTGTAGTAGTTTTCGAACAACTGTCCTTATTATTTTCCTATAGCTACCTGCGTTGCCATTTTCTAGATATTAATTAATTTCTATTTTTTTTTTCAAACCTGCAATAAAGGCTGATATTTTTCAACTCTGAGATACTAAGGCACTGAAATTTTATTGCGAGTTAGGCAATATCGGGAGGCTTTGGCGAAATCTTAGTTTCAATATACAGGGTGGTCTGAAAATACAGTTATTTTGGTTACTTGAAAAAATGTCTAAAATTATTTTTTTTAAAGGAAACCCTGTATATTTAACCGATTTGAAAAGCTGGTAAATTTGTTCTGTATTGTTTGTATACCATAGCATTTATTTGAAAAAGTTTCCTAAAAAAGTTACTCCCATACGGTTTTTATGTCATGCAGTGTCATGTGCCACTAAAAATAAGAGCTGTTTAAAGTAAAACAAAACACTCGTCGTGGCAGATCCCATTTCATTTCAAATCAAATAAAATCAAAATGTATTTATTTGTCAAATAATACAGTAATATTGTGAACTAAAGCAAGGTTCAAGGGCACAATGGATCTTGCAAGATCTGTGTGTGCACTATTGTTACCTTAAATGTTTCCTTAAATGTTTCCATCCTTATTTACAAATTAAAAATATAACAAATCCATGATACATTTAGACTATATACATTGATGTTAAAATCAAAGACAAAAACCAAAAACAATAAAAACATATCTAAAATGATGAAGGATTTTTAGTTTTTAGTCAAATTATTAAAAGACAAATGTATACAACGCATTAAATATTTTTTATTTTCCTTTTGTTATAGTTGGGTAAATCCATGATTACTCACGGGACATTTAGAATATCACATAAATTTTAAAAATTTCTGTTTGTACCTTGCTTATCTTGGTAAAGGTTTATTATTATGAATTTATTAGAAAAGTATTTGAATAACTCCTATTATGTACAAACAAAGCAATTAAGATGACATGGGTTTAAAAAATTATATCAAACCATGATTACTCACGGGACAACAAATACACGAGAAATAAATTTTATGTTAACTAATGCTTTTTTTCTCTGAATCTTTTGAATATGAAAAAAAATTAGCGCAATCATAATTTTACATATTTTAAACCTAATTCGATTTGGTTAGAGCCAATTTGCCAAAATGTATTATGTTCTGTAAATAAACACTTAATTGATTACTCACGGGACATTGCTCATGGGACAGTGCGATTTTGATAAAACATTAAATACATAAAAAATAAATTTTATTTAAAATAAAATAATTAACAATTTACATTAAGCAACTAACTAGGAAAACATAAAGCAAAACTTGATTTTTTTGAATTAAATACTTTTTTAACCTCAATATGTTGATTATTAAAATACTTAAAATTATGGCAACTAGTTATATCTGCAATTCCGTTAACCAGCTTCCATTTTTCATCCAGTTCTTGTTTTGCCGCTGTAATGTCATCTGCATTTACTAAAATAACGTTGATTTTTTCAATTTTTTGTGCACATTCGTAGAAATCCTCAACATTCTTTACCAAACATTTCCTACTTTTTATTTCAGTCCAGACCTACAAAATTTAAAAGTGCAATGCTAAGAAAATCAGCGCATTTTGAACGTCTTATAGCCTAATAGCCTAAAATCAGTAAATATACAGAGATGCAAACATTTTGGTTTAAAAATGGAAATTTAAAATACCTATTTGTTAATACCTTTCTTTTTACACATGCCCCTATACCATCCACGGCTCCCTTTCCATGGGATGAAGCAAAGAAATTCCATTCCATTTTGCTTAAATCCAGTTCTTCTGGCAAAAAGCATAGCGATGATAATGTGTATCTGTTTTTAAATTGTGCGGCGCAACCGTAAATACTGTAACCTGGCTGTGCGCCCAATGCGCACTTTGAATTTCATCCTGCGCCGTGATTGAAAAGTTTTCTGCAAAATCCATTTGTAATATTATTTCTTTTTCACCCACTTTAGCCCGTTTCAGAACAAAATATCTCTGTTGGGTATTTTTGATAAATGTATGCTTTTTAAAAAAAGGTAATTGATTTTCCAAGGTGGAAATAAGAATCTCAATGGATTTATTTTGAATAATTATTTCGGCTTTTCCGTTGACAGTTGCCCACTGTTTAAAAGATTTTTTGAGTGTTCCATCATATTTTAGAGGTAAAACTGAAAATCTCAGCTCAATGTTTCTGCATTTTTCACATAGGCCCATCATACAATCTTCACTTTCTAAGGAACAAACGATTTCTTGAAGAAGTTCTTTATGGGTTTTAGGAAATTTTAGATATTTGTTTAACACACTTCCATTATAAAAATAAGGTTAGCGTGATATTTACAGACACATACGTCGTGCGGCATATCCGACGTGAGCAAAACAAATTTTGGACGCAGTTCATAAAACTTACTGATTTTAATTTTTTCGTCAGGATTTTCTTCCAAGAAAATGCTAAACGCTTCCCGAATTGTATACATCATGTGTCGTTTTTGTAGGTATTCTGTTCCGCACTCAGTTTTTATTTTAACTTTGTCTTTAATATTTGGCGAAATTCTACTTATGTCTTCTCTACAAAAAAAATCTCAACTTTTTCCAAAGTTTTAGCGTGAAGTTTATTGCTACTATTTCTAGTGATAATCTTGAATTCATGGGAATCTTCTCCATTATTTATTTTTAATTTTGGATCAATTGTCTGTAAAATTTTTGAAATAATTTCGATTCTTTTCTCTTTGCTTTCTGGGAGGGATTCTTTTACTTTCTTTAAATCTTTTCCAAACGTTTGTGGTGTTTTATAAGCCGAATTATTGTTTTGCATGCCTTTTAATTCTACTTCTTCGCGTTTCCGATAAATCCTTTTCCTCTCTCGTTCTTTTTGTCTTCTTAATTCTAATATATTTGTATCTTTGTTAGTTAATATTTTTTGTCCAATTTTTGCTCTATATTTCCTATTATTTTCGGCGTGTTTTTTTAAATAAATTTGTCTGAGTTGTTCACTCGCATTAACCTTATCGCGATACTTTTTGACGTGGTTTCTAACTCGTGTCTGTCTATCATGAATTTTAATGTTGGCCATTCTACAACACAAAAGCACCTATGACTTATATTTTATATTGCAGTATTAAGATATACATAAACAGAATAAACTGACCAAACGCTAATTTCGCAAATTTTCAAAATTATGTATTTTTGATATTTTTGGCAAAAATCTAAACGTAATTCTTCCTTTAATAGGCCCTTACATACTTTATTTGAGAAGATGTTATACTTTTACTTTTAATTGATTACTCACGGGACAAATTTTCCAAAACACAAATAAATAGTTCTAATAATCTTTTAAAAAAAGCGGCCATGCTCAACCTATCTGCCAGACAGAGTGATAGAAATTTAAATCTAATTTTGATATTTAATATATAAATTTACTTGATAATTAAAAAAACTTTTGTTTTTAATTACTCACGGGACAAAAAAATTGCTACAATATAATTCACTTTAAATATATTATACTTACTTTTTATGCAACAATATATTACTCTAAACACACGTTTGACAACAACAAGTGTTGACCCGCACCATATTTGAAGCTGAGCGTCGTTATTTTTCCATGGCCGCCTTTGATAAGACACACACATTAAAGAGTTTGCACACAAGAAATTATTATAATATTTACCTGTAAAATTTTTTGCTTAGATGAAGGTATTATTATTTAATTATGTATCTTTTATGAAATATGGTCCTATTTGAAACCTATAATGACTTTTTTTTTAATATTCTATTTAGTAATTTAGTTTGCAAACATTGGCATCGTACGTGGAATTACCCAGTTGTGTTTTTCTTAGATAAAATTTAAGGCAGGCTTACATATATATTTACTCAATTTGGATCTATAGTACAGTGACGGAAATAAAATTTCTTACACTTATTTTTTTCCTGATGTGATGTCGGCTTTTGTATACCTAGATCACCTGGAAATGCACTTTACTTTTTGACAAATTGTTATCGGTGTCATCAGATTTAAAAATTATATTATTTCATTTTAACAAATTTTGTGAACATGAATCAACTCGAGAAGGCGAGATTAATTGCTGTATTCGAAGACGGTGTTTCTCTACGAAGAATAGCTGAGCAATTTGGGAAACCAAGAAGCACTATACAAAGCCTCATAACTAAATGGAAAAATACAGGATCATTGGAAAGAAGGGCTGGAAGTGGCAGAAGAAAAATTACATACGAAAATCAAGATATTGATCTAATAGATTTTTTGCGAAACAATCCATTTCAGACGGCTGTAGAAGCACACAACCAAAGTAATTTTCCTGGGACAGTAAGAACGGCGAGAAAGCGTATAAGGAAAAATTCGGAATTGAGGAATAAGGTAGCTGCTAAAAAACCGTTTTTGACCGATATAAAAAAGAATAGGGTTTGCGCTGGAATATTTACCGCAAGTTATGGATTTTTGGGAAAAGGTAGTATTTACCGACGAGAAGACTTTTCAGTCTTATTATAACGGGCAGATTAGATTGTATAGGCCACCAAATACACGGTACGAAGAAAGATATACCCAACATGTTAAAACAAGTGGAAGATTTTCAGTTAATGTATGGGGTAGGTATATAACTTCCAGAGGGCTAGGAATATGCCACCGAATTCGAGGAAAATTTAATGCTTAAGCTTATATACACATCCTTCAAAATGTTATGTTGCCATCGGTAAACAATATATTTCAACAAGAAAATTGTATATACCTGCATGACAACTGCCCTGTCCATACAGCAAGGAGAGTTTCGGACTGGATACGGGAAAATAACATTTCATTGTTACCTTGGCCCTCAAGAAGCCCTGATATCACTTCAATCGAAAACGTTTGAGGATATATCTTGAAAGAAATTAACAAGAGCAATGATTTCCATCCTCAAAACAGTGATGATTTGTGGAATAAAATTGAAGAAACCTGGAATACCTACAATTTTCATCACGCCCAAATGCTGGTGGCATCAATGCCCAGACGTTTAAACTTATTAGTGGAAAAAAATGGTGCCGCTTTAAAATATTAAACCAATGTTTCTTGGTTTACCAACTTGCTCAACTATCTAGGAATACTTTCTTCGAATAAATAATTTTATATATATAGCCTTTTTTCTATCATTACTGAAATAAGAAACGCAAGGTATAGAGGTGAGATAATTATTGTGATTATTTACCTCATCCATTATAAAAGCGGGTTGATTTTCACCTGATTATTCAGCGATAATCTCCCGCTCTCCGGTGAAAATCACCCTTGTCAAAAGTGAAAATCTCACCCGTCAGAAATCCAGCGATAATCTCCCGCTCTCCGGTGAAAATCACCCTTGTCAAAAGTGAAAATCTCACCCGTCAGAAATCGTTAGTTTTTGATTTGGTAAATAATCTTCAAAATACATTTCGGGATAGGGAAATAATCAGAAAATCATTCTCAGATTTTTTGCCATTAGGAAATCGCTCTCGGGCAAGCCCTCGAGCGATTTCCACGGCAAAAAATCTTCGGAATGATTTTCGATAATTTCCCTATCCCTTAATATATTACTACAGAAAAGCCCAATTTACCAAAATATTCAAAAATGGCATAAAATGTTAATCTCAGTGTACGAGATTTTATTTCCGTCACTGTACGTCTAGAAAGTATCCGGAAAAAGTAATTTGCTTTTAGCTTTTTAAAAATAACATAGATTTAATAAATTACTTGGTTACAGAAATTAACAATCCCTACTTTTCACAAACACATTGGCAAATTTTATAAAAATGTGTTCTTAAACGCACAATATAGGGTGCCTCCTAATTTCTCGCGAGCATCAGAGGAGGTCAAAATAACCCTAATTTGTCATAAAAAAAAATCCCAAAGTGCCCCTTAACGGAGATACAGATCCCCAAAGGGGGTTTTGAACCGACTTGTATAAGAATTTTATGAAATTCTAAAATTTTTTAGAGGTCATAAAAGAGTCATTAAATCATACTACAGTAGATGATTTACGTCGTCAGGGAAATCTGGTACGGATTTGCCACCACACTTGTTGGTCCAAAATTTTGACTGGTGTCATTTGACAGAGCTGAAAACTGATTTTTTAAATACTCTGGTCAGTCCTCTTCAAAAAAGGTACTTCTAATTTATTTCGATAAAACTGGCGGTTTTTGAGATAAATCGGTTTTTATGCGAAACACTAACAGGTAAAAATCAGGTTGTAATTGTTAATACCTACATAATGAATTACAACTGGCGGAGCTTGTCAAGACCGCCTTCAAGTAGAAATAATTAAAAAAAAATTAAAGAATATTCTTACGCGGAATATGCTAATATGCATTTAATTAATCCCGAAGCGCTGACCGACTCTTCGAAGGCAAGAAGACTTTATTCTGAAAGATTTCCAGCCCGAACATTGCCAAGTTAAAAATCCTTTCAAAGGGTTGATCGAAGCCTAAGGGAAACAGGTTAAAGTTGATTGAAAAGTAATTATTATTTTTTATTCAGTGTCATTTTTGCCGCGACGCCGACGTGGCGGTGAGGGACCTCCCAGGAGAGAAATTTTGCAAGATATTGCTGACAACCCTTCAAACAGCGTAAGAAAGGTCGCTAGACAAAACAATGTTAAAAAATGGGTTTTACATGAAACTGTAAAAAAACAGTTACTTCGCCCGTACCATGTTCAAAAAGTACACGCTATGTCTCCGGATGATTATCCAGCAAGACTTCAATACTCCAACTGGTTTATAGAGCAACATAACGTAAATCTAAATTGTTCTAACCTTATTTTGTTTACCGATGAAGCCGGTTTTACAAGAGATGGCATAATAAACCCGCACAATTTACACTTTTGGGCTGATGAAAATCCGCACGCCATATCTCAGAACAAACACCAACAAAGGTTTATGGTAAATGTGTCGGTTGGCATTATCGGAAATAACCTAATAGGTCCATTTGTTTTGGAAGAAAGACTCAATGGTGAGATTTATTTACAATTTTTGCAGCAAAATTTGAATAATTTATTGGAAGAGGTGCCTCTTTAGAATAATGCAAATGTGGTCCATGCATTATGGTGCTTCACCTCATTATAACCGTATAGTACGTCAACACTTAACAAGCGTTTTTGTCCCTCGATGAATAGGTCTAGGTGGGCTTGTTTTATGGCCACCAAGGTCTGCAGACCTAAATCCCTTAGACTTTTACTTCTGGGGACATTAAAAGAACTAGTTTATTTAACACCAGTAAATACTAGAGAAGAACTACTAGCGAGAATAACACAGCATTCTAACGAAATCCGTAACAATGCCAGAATATTATTTGCAGTGCAGCGGGAAAATATTCGAAGACTAAGAAAGTGTATTAAAGTATGTGAAGCCCATATTGAACATTTGCCAAAATAACATTTAAACGTTTTCATTATTTTTGTATTTTAATAACATTGTAAATAAATTAAGCTCCTATCATCCCTTTTGAAAGGTTTTTGAACTTGACAATGTCTGAGCTGGAAATATTTCAGCATAAAGTCTCCTTGTCTTCCAAAACTTGGAAAGCGCTTTCCAAAACTTTGTGTGAATAATGTGTACGGTAGGACATTTGAGAAACTCCGCAAACATTTGCATTCGTCTACGTTCCGGTAGAAGTAGGAAGTAGGTAAGTGAGCCACGAGTCAAGGAAATGTTTATTGCTTGTACATATAGTTGGGGTCAAGCAAATATTTGATGCGTGACACTTCCATATTGTCATGGGTGTCAAATACGGCAGGCCACTCATAATATAAAAGTTACTAATGGCTAAATTTATATTATAATAATTACCACCCACTCGAAGTATTTGTATCTTTATCCTTTTATATGACTAAAAAGAGATATACATAAACCGAGTTACCTTCTCGTCGATTTGGTCAAATCATATGGGCTGCAGATCCGCATTTTATTTATTAATTTAATCGTTATACACTACTAATCGTTATACACTACTAAGGTTGCTTTTGTTAAGACCTGTGATATTAATGGTCAATCCTGAATCCCACCATTACAATGCACAGAATTTATCAAAACAAATTTATTTATATTATAATTCATATTCTTAGACCAATTTCCCAGCAATCATTTTCTGCAAGAGTTTATAAATAACAATATTCGTCAGTCCGGCCCTGACTAAGTATCAGCTGTAATAAAGTTGGCGAAATCGAAATAACCTAGTATTGGACAAATATGACAAGATGGAAGTGTCACGCGTCAAATATTTGCTTGACTCCAACTATACTTATTCGCGAACCGGTTTTACAGCTACACATTAGTTGACAAACGTTTGGAAAACGTATTAATACTTTTTCATATTTCCATCCTTATGTACTTAATTTTGACGATTTGGTATCTTTAAGTATACATCCAATATGGAGTGGTCCAATTTCTAGTTCCATCCATCCTCCAATCCAGACTTTTTGAGTATTTACGAAAAATATCCTGTAATTTGGAACCCAAAACATGAAGCCCATAAAAATAGAAATGACAATATCAGATCTGAGTGTCGTCACCGCACTGTTCTGCATCTTTAATCACTATATTTTACTTATTTTTATGTCAAACTAAAAAATGTGAGATGATTCGACATATAATGCGTATGGGCTCTTCGTCAGATGCCACTTGACAAGAAAAAATGTACAAATCGCCAGCCTTTGCCATTTGCCTAGTTTGCCATGTAATTTGAAGCCAGTTTTAGATGAGACTATGTAGGTATACGAAAAAAAATTCGAGCTACTTACTAATAGCAATTTTTTTTTAATATACAGGGTGTTTCAATAAAAACTCCCAGGCCAATTATTTCGAAAACTATATGTGACATGTAAATTCTGTAAACGCCAGTTTTTAGCCTCTATGATTGGCTTCACAACTGTGTAAAAAATGTGTTTAAATAATACAAGATGTAGGTGGCGCCATGGTGCAAAGAATTTTTTCGATGACAGGAACTTTTAAATGTTGTTCTTAAAAATAATTAATTTTTGATCAAATTATGTCTCATAAAAATTTTTGATAAATCCAACATGAACGGAGATATTTGGGCTTAAGTTTTTTATTAAAATAATTTTAACGAGTATTTTAATTATAAATATTTTTAATATCCTTTAGCAGATTTTAATTTAATTTTGGTAATGATAATTTTAGTGATAAAACGCTCGTGTAGCGCTAAACTATTACGTCCAGTGACGTCTCAGGGGACGCTTTAACAAATAATATTGACAAAAAATAAGACGCCACTGAGTTTTTGGTACTTTTTATATTTTTTTTTTCGGATTAAGCAACTAAAAATATCCTTTTATTGTCTGTTAAATGGTTTTCATATCTTGCTTCGTTTTCGAGAAATAAAAATAAAAACAATTTTATTGCATATGCATTAAGAAACAAAACCATAAATTATCAATACGTTGTATTTTTTGTTGTTTAAAAGCAAAGTTAAAACATTAAAGCATAATAAAATAAAATTAAAAGATGTTTTAAATTTTATGACAGAACTAATGAGACATTATAAAAAATTATTAATGAAAATTAGAACAATACCAAAAACTAACTAATGGGGTCGAATGAGGTGTTCAAAATTATTGCCGTTTTCATACACACACATAGCAAATCGATATAATAATTCGGTTCTGCAAACTCTCAATAGTGTATTTCGATTAATAGCGGCTATAGTAGCATAAATTTTGTTGTAAAGGTCAGCCATGTCTTCTATTGGTTCCTTGTAGATTTCATTTTGTAAGTAGCCCCATAAATAAAAGTCCATCGGGGTGAGATCAGGAGACCTTGCTGGCCATCTAAGATCCCCATGTGTGCTGATCACTTTTCCTGGAAACGTCACATTTAGATGATTCATAACGATATTGCTATTGTGTGCTGGGGCACCGTCTTGATGAAACCACATAGTATTTACGTCAATTCCTACATTTTGTAAGAGCAAAGGGAGATCGTTTTGCAGAAATTGTAAATAACGAACTAAAGTTAAATGTTCATGGTACAAATAGGGCCCGATTATGTAACCATTTACAATACCACACCAAACATTTACCCCAAATCGTGTTTGAAATTTAGTCTGTCGCATCCAGTTGGGATTTTCCCGGGACCAGTAGCGACAATTATGTCTGTTAATTAATCACTCCATTATTGTGAAACCGGGATTCGTCACTCCACATAATTTGGTTTAATAAATTTGGATTTTCTTCAAAAAAAATATGAAAATGTGCCAAAAAGTTTAATCTGCGCTAGTAATCTTCTGGTTGTAGATGATGCACTAAATGAATCTTGCATGGAAAAACCCCATTTCCTTTTGGGATTCTGCGACACGAACTTACTGTAATATTAGTTTCATCTTTTAACTTTTGTAATGACGTTTGTGGGCTATTTTCTACTGTTTGTAGGACTATAGCTACATTTTCGTCATTCGTAACCCTCTTCCTTCTTGGCACCTTTCCCTTTTTAAAGCTACCATATGTAGCTAAGTTGGCACACAAAGCTACAAAAGATTTGCGATCGGGCGTTGGTCTATCTGGAAAACGAGCTCGATAGCAGCGTACAGCGTCTGAAGCATTTTGATGGCATTCTCCATAAACTAAAACCATGTTCAATTTGTCTTGATTTGTATGGTGAACCATTTTTATTTTAAAAATGTAGAAATTGCAAATTCTGACACTGACTTTGAGTGTTAATAATGTTAATTATAATGATTTTTGTTTTCCACAGATATGCATTTTTATTTCTCGAAAACGAAGCAAGATATGAAAACAATTTAACAGACAATAAACGGATATTTTTAGTTGCTTAATCCGAAAAAAATATAAAAATTACCAAAAACTCAGTGGCGTCTTATTTTTTGCCAATATTATTTGTTAAGGCGTCCCCTAGACGTCACTGGACGTAATAATTTAGCGCTACACGAGCGTTTTATCACTAAAATTATCATTACCAAAATTAAATTAAAATCTGCTAAAGGATATTAAAAATATTTACAATTAAAATACTCGTTAAAATTATTTTAATAAAAAACTTAACCTCAAATATCTCCGTTCAGGTTCGATTTATCAAAAATTTTTATGAGACATAATTTGATCAAAAATTAATTATCTTTAAGATCCACAATATTTAAAAGTTCCTGTCATCGAAAAAATTCTTTGCACCATGGAGCCACCTAGATCTTGTATTATTTAAACACATTTTTTACACAGTTGTGAAGCCAATCATAGAGGCGAAAAACTGGCGTTTACAGAATTTACACATATAGTTTTGGAAATAATTGGTCTGGGAGTTTTTATTGAAACACCCTGTATAGTTGAACACACAACCGCATGAAGTTTAGGGTTATGTCTAATTTGAAATATTGGTGGGGGAATAATTATTGGAGATAGTTAAAAAAATTAAAATCGTGGAGTTGGAGGTTTTGTGCGTGGAGTCTGAAAGGAAAAATAATTAATTGATGGGTAGGGTCCCAAAAGGCTACAAAAACGAATACCTAATGAGTTACTAAATATACAGTATATCCATCGTGGACAAAAGGACAAATATATCAAAAAGGGAAAGATACCAAAAAATAACAAAAGTTATGTCTTCATAAAAGCTTTTGTTTGTTTTAAAATAAGATCCACGATGCCAAGAATTCACTTTTTTTGTTCAGGGTAATACAAAAAAAAACAAACACGTTAAATTTCGTGCAGATTCAATTGTCTTCAAATTTTAATATATTCCATTAAATAGAAAAGTTGTTTTAAATTTTAAAATCAATTTTTATTCCAGATTTTCTGGAAAAAGTTTGAAATTACGCTATTTATTTGGGAAATATATAATAATAATAAGTTTATTTCAAATATTTATAATATAATAAACGTGTTAATATGTTATTCTTTAATAAACTTCTTCATAAATTCCCCGAAGACGTGCTTGTTAGGGCCAAATCTTATTTATTTAAAAACATTTAAAATATAAATAGTTAACCTTTAAGTATTGACGTGGAGTGTCACAGGCTCCGCAATGGTTTCATTTTCTTAGTTTCACACACTTCCCTCCGCTCCTCGCGACTGAGCGGCTCAGTAGTTTCAGATTTAGTAACAAAACGCATTTTCCGATTCATAACACGTAAGTAATAATCATCTAAGTACTGACTGCAGCCTGTTAGGCTTCATATGAACATATGTCCTGAAAGTCTTAACTGTTGAACTACACGGTGCTAAAGTTTTAAGAAAAAAACCTTTTTTTATGATAACTTTGGTGTTTCGGAAACACTTCATATTTCTGTCGTGACCCAGTAGGAAAATAAAGTAAAAATGTTGAAATCAATCTTATGGGATAAAACGTAATGTAATGTAATACTAAGCCAAGCGGCAACGTCGCATTCGTGCTAAAGTACTATGTTTTTCTTCAACAACTAAATGCTAATAAATAGAAAAGTACATTAATTTCAAATGCAATATAAATGGCAACACCGCATATCAAAGTGGTTACATCGTTGTACAAATCTATAAAATATACGTTTAAATTAAATCCTATAATGTAAAAACTATCTGCTATTTTATAATATTCTCTAAAACGCAATTTTAACTACGACACACACCTACGTGCGTAGTAACAAGAATAAGCTGTTGATTGGCCGATCGATAGTTGGCTGACGTAGAGAGGTTGCCATTTGGTTTTGACGTGTTAATATTTGATTGGTCAATATAGGGTTATTATGAGATTCTGAAGTGTAAACAAATCAGTGTCAGGTAGAAATCTAAAGAGATAAGTCGTCGCTCCGTGAGGGAAGAAAGCCATCACGTTAAAAAGTTGTTAATTGTTTTCAAAAGTGTTTTAACTAACATGTCTTGTTGGTAATGTTGTAGCCCATGCTAGGGTGAAGAGAGGAGGAATATTATTAGTCTTTTAATAAAGAAATAATGCAGTAAAATTCCAAAAAGGATTTTATTTTCCAATTTTTTAACAAGTTGAACCAGTCGACTTGTGGAGATACAGGTTAAAGTTTTGTGTACCTCATTGTTACAAACGTGGGCCGCACATTTGGTATAACCCTATATTATATTTTTGTGAAACGTGGTACGCATCTTCTATGCATCAAAAGGCATTTTCTGCTGTACAACATGATTTTTTATTCTTGCCAGTGGCGTTCGTGCGGGATTTGCACCGAATCATTTTAAAGAGAAAAGTGATACCCAGTGGCTTTTTCTTAAATTAAAAATTATTTTTGAAATCCTCATTCTTTTCTGAGCAAATCTGGTCTCTTTATTTTGTTTCGTTTGACGTATGGTTTTCGCATAAAAAATAAAATTAATTTATTTGCACGTTGTTATGAAATTGGGTATTATTAAGAATTAAAAACGTATGTAGTAGGTAAGAAGCAGATTTAGTTTTGTAAACATAAACCGTTTTGACAGTCGTCTACCTAGTCTAGTAGGTACTTAAGTCATTAAAATTTGTTATAGTATTAAAATAACATGGTCCTTTTCACGAACTCTGAGTTTGCAGATATGCATTATATGTATGGGTTTGCTGATGGTAATGCACTGGCAGCCAGGCGGCTGGACGAAAGCCGCTTTCCAAATAGAAATATTCCGGATGCACGAACATTATCAAACATTCATATATAGAAGGTTGTGCGAAAATTGGAAACAGTTTGAATATCTCACATATTCTTGTTTGGAAAATTCTCAATTACTTATTATATCTCTGCCATATCCAACGTGTTCAGGCTCTACTCTCACGCGACTTTCCATTACGGATGAACTTTTGCCAATGGTTTCTTTAAAAAGTAGTTGAAAATCCATTATTTGATACTGAAGTTTTATTCACCGATGAAGCCAATTTTTCTAGAAACGTCATCCAAAACTTTCACAATAATCATTCTTGGGCTGAAGAAAACCCACATGCAATCTTGGAATCCCGTCTCCAGGAGCAGTTTTCCGTTAACATGTGAGTTGGAATATGCGGTGATTATTTAATTGGACCCTATTTTCTTCATGAGAGGTTGAATGGGCATAATTACCAGCAGTTTCTCGAAGAAGAATTGCCAGCTTTGATGAAAGATGTTCCTATTCCACGACGGGGCGCCAGCGCACTTCAGTGCTGTGGCGCACGAACATTTAAACCAAAATTACAATAATCGCTGGATAGGTCGCGGAGGACCACAGGCATGGCCACCTAGGTCCCCGGACCTCAATAGTTTAGATTACTTCCTGTGGGGTCATCTTAAAACATTGATTTACAGTACACCAATTCATACTGAACAGCAGTTGTGAAATAGCATTATAGTTTCTTGAGAAAAATGATTCAGTGCAAATGCCGCTCGAACGCCACTGGCAAGAATAAAAAATCATGTTGTACAGCAGAAAATGCCTTTTGATGCATAGAAGATGCGTACCACGTTTCACAACAATATACAGGGTGAGGATTTTAAAGTGTTACAACGCAATATCTGAAAAACGGCTATAAATATTTTAGTCAAATTTTGGGACGTGGATAGGGAGGTCGGGGGACAAATTTTAAAATATTTTTGATATTTACCCCCCCTCCAGATTTGATGTGGCTAGTGACAAATTTGAAATGTCAAATGGAAAGGTATTTTTTTTTTTTGATAATTCGATTCCTCGTCAATAACTACGTAAGTGAGCAGAAAATTGTTACATTTGCTCTACTAGTTGCTTAGTTACGAATTTTTCAATAAATAAAATAGGAATACTTAAAAATGATAATTCCTTAAAAAATCTAACGACGATCATGCTTCAAAAGGTGTTCGAAATGACCCCCATCCATTTCTAAACATTTTGCAATTCTTTTTTGACATGAGTTGCGCACGCGAGTTAACATTTGAGGCGTTACTAAATTACATGCTTGTTGAATACGATCTTTCATGTTTTCTGGTGTGGTCGGTGGTGTAGCCATAACTTTCTCTTTTATAAATCCCCACAAGAAAAAATCTAATGGGGTTAAATCTGGTGACCTTGCAGGCCAATTTACAGGACCACCACGACCAATCCATCTGTTTCCAAACATTTCATTTAGTGTATCTCGAGCTTGTCGGGCAAAATGTGGCGGAGCACCATCTTGCTGAAACCATAGTTCTTGTTGATTTCCATTATTATTCAGAAGTTGTGGCAAATCGGTTTGTAAAAAATTATTATACATTTCTCCATTTAGGTGACGGTCAAAAAAATGTGGTCCAATGACTCTATCTCCGACTATGCCACACCAGGTATTAACCGACCAAGGATGTTGGTTTGGCAGAAATCTCATCCAGTGAGGATTTTGAGGTGCCCAATAGTGTAAATTGTGCCGGTTGACCTTAAATTAAGAAAAGCAAAATTGATTGAATCAGTATAAAATTAAAAATAAATCTAAATGTATGTGAATATTCTCTAAACACCCGTTAACGGGTGTTTAGATATGTATTTATTTATGTACACCCATCAAGTAGTGGATTACATATTTTTGATTATTAAAAGTTACATTAATCCATATTGATTTAAATAATTACCTGACCACAATTGGTAAATGTAGCTTCGTCAGAAAATACTATCTTTCTTAAAAATGCATTGTTTTCGTGAATTAAAGTTTGTAACCACGTACAAAATGTAATCCTATTTTGAAAGTCTTGGCCATACAATTCCTGATGAATAGTTATGTGGTAAGGGTGAAAATTGTGCTTGTGTAAAATAGCCAGTACCGATTTTTGGCACATTCCTGAATCACGAGCAAGTTCCCTTGAACCAACATGAGGATTTACAGCTATTACACCCAACACTCCAAAGGCCATATCGTCATTAGTTTTTGTTTGTCTTCTAACTCTGTTCTTATTTTTTAGGATTCCCGTGCTGCGGCCTCGATCTTCTAATCGCTTAAATGCCATATGAGATTTTTGAATGGCGGGAAACCTAACAGTCCACAATTGCGCCGCTTCCCGGTAGTTTTTTCTACATTCTCCCAGAATTAACAACATGTCTATTTCAATGTCATAAGATTGTTCCATAATTGCACTGAATAATGAACTTTATCAGATTATCACTACTTGTCAAAGTCAAAAGTGGTTTCCTAGGATACAACATAATTAAAGGTTTGGATAAACAATAATCATAGGTGTCATGATTTAAAATGTGTAGTTTTAAGTATTCCTATTTTATTTATTGAAAAATTCGTAACTAAGCAACTAGTAGAGCAAATGTAACAATTTTCTGCTCACTTACGTAGTTATTGACGAGGAATCGAATTATCAAAAAAAAAAAATACCTTTCCATTTGACATTTCAAATTTGTCACTAGCCACATCAAATCTGGAGGGGGGGTAAATATCAAAAATATTTTAAAATTTGTCCCCCAACCTCCCTATCCACGTCCCAAAATTTGACTAAAATATTTATAGCCGTTTTTCAGATATTGCGTTGTAACACTTTAAAATCCTCACCCTGTATAGGGTCATACCAAAGTTATCATAAAAAAAAGATTTTTTCTTAAAACTTTAGCACCCTGTAGTTCAACAGTTAAGACTTTTAGGACATATGTTCATATGAAGTTTTTTTCTAAAAATGGACCCAATGATAACCTCCTTAAATATTAGCATGTTGTTAAAGAAACACCCGTAATTTAAGAAAATAATTCTCATTTTGTCGTACAGAGTGTCTCTAAAAGGTGCGGCAAAATGCTACCACAAATTCCTGAGGCTTAAATATGACGATCTAACCCAACTTACCTTAGTCCAAAAGTGGATGATTTCGGAGATACAGAGTGTCAAAAGTTCAATTTTGTTTTAGTTTTACATAAATAATTTTTTTTAATAATTAATGTATCGTCACAATATTCGGCTAGGGAGGGGGGAGGTTTTGCGGGATGCGGTACCTTGTACACATTTAAAACGAAATAACTTTTTTGAGCCACCCTGTATTTAACTTTAAACTAAAAATTCTTATTCTCCAACGTATTTTACCTAAGAAATGTATACGTGGTAAGATTTGATTTGAGCAGCCGTTTTTGAGATATCTGGATTTAAAAATTCAGTTTAAGTATGGCTAGATCTAAATTATTGTAATAATTGAACACAATTTGAAGCGAAGCCGTTAAATTAAAATGGCTGTCACCAAAAACTAAAACAAAAACGATTACATAAATGTGTTGTTAATTTTATTCTCTAGTAAAAACAGTCAATGAGAGATTTATCAACAACAAAAATATAATTTAATTTGATTTTTAAAAAATGCTTTTAACAATGTTCAAAATGAACTTCATTTTCGTGTGTACAAAGATTAATACGTTTTAAAAAATGAAATTGAACTCAAGAGTTTAAATTTATAGACATTTAAATTAAAGAGTTTTAAATTTCGTCATCATTTCTCAAAGCGTCAATTCCAGTTTGAATACGTCTCCTTAATTCATCTTCTGTATCTACTGGCCTAGAATACACGAGGGTTTTCAAAGTTCCCCATAAAAAGTAATCCATCGGTGTCATATATTAAAAATAATTTAATTTCAAATAACAATTAAATTTATTCTTATATTAAATTATTAAAGAAAAAAATCGAGCTTGGCAATTTGCGGGTGCATCATTGCCTCTACCTATCCATCTATTTGGATACTGTTTAATTACATACGTTTAACGAAAAATGTTGAGGAGCACCGTCATGCATAATCCACATTCCTCTTCGAAGTTCCAAGGGCAGGGGATCTAATAAGTTTGGTAATTCGTTTCGCAGATGTTCCAAAAAATTTTCGCCATTTATTGAGGTGGTAAAATGACATTACCAATTAATAATAATAATAAAGTTTATTTCAAATACTTACAATTTAATAAACATGTTAATAAGTTATTTTTCAATAAACTTATTAATAAATTCCCAGAATACCTGCTTGTTAGGGGCAAATCTTATTTAGTTAAAAGTATTTAAAATTATGAATATTTCAGAATATTTCTATAGAAACTTACAAGTATTCAATAAACACTTTTTTGATGATTAATTATTAAATTTCTGAAAAAGATTAATTATATAATTGATTCACAATAATATTAAATAGCATTAATTAGTTATAGCATTTCCAAAAATATTTTTAAAGCGTCTGTTTCCATTTAAAATTATAAATATTTCAGAATATTTCTATAGAAACTTACAATTATTCAATAAACGCTTTCTTGATGATTAATTATTAAATTTCTGAAAAGATTAATTATATAATTGATTCACAATAATATTAAATAGCATTAATTAGTTATAGCATTTCCAAAAATATTTTTAAAGCGTCTGTTTCCAATACTGTTTCCAATATTAATGTTTTTATTTCAATTTTATATTTTTTTAATGAAATAATTTTTTTAATATTTGTTGGTAAATAATCATTTAAATAAAAGCATAAATATTTAAAAGTTTTTTGTCCTACGGTTTATTTTAGTTTTTTGGATATTTCATTTTTATAACGTGTATTATGGTTATGGTCTTTAAATTGTATAAGGTTTTTATTTTTAAAAATATATGTTAAATTTTATAAATGTAAATTTGTTCAACGTTCATCTTTTTTGTTTCTGAATATAATTCTTTTGAAGGAAAAGATAGTCCTTATTAAATATAACTTTCAAAAATCTTTTTTGTAATACTTCTAATTTTTATAATTATGAAACTGTCTATGATTCCTGCCCACACATTGATCTTAAACTTAACCGATGCTGCTAATGGGTTGCTTTAGTCGCATGAGGATTTTCTTCAGCATAGACATGTTCATTGTACAAATTAGTTATGCCACTCCGCTTCTTCTGTGAATAAGATTCTCCGTGTAAAGTTTCTATCTTGATTTCTGTGTTCTTGGATAAACCGGCAGAAAGCTAGGCGTGCAGTAGTTGTTCTCTGGTCACCCTATTAACAGTATCTTTGCATACCCCTAGCCCAATTGTCTGCTGCTGAGTTTAGGATTTTCTTCAATCCGATTTAGAATATCTACCTCAACCTCTGGAGTTCTTACCGTGCACGACCATAATTAATAGAAACAGGCGCAAACCTACCCGTATCACGAAGACGTCTTTCAATTGCCGCGAAGGTTTTATAGTTTGGTAAGCGACGATTCGGAAATATTTCACTGTATACTCTGCAAGATTCTAAACCATTACCTTGGCAACATTTAAAAACCAATAACATATCGGTCATTTCTTCGTTGGTATGCTGTGCGGCTATAACGAAAAGAAATTTGAAAATTGTTTGACAATTCAAATGTATGCTTGAATTATTTTTTAGATTCGATTTGACACCAGTCAGTTTTTAGCGACAGTTATTGTAATTTAACGCCTTCGCCTCAAATTATGTTCAATTACAATAATTTAGACCTGGCCATACACGAAGTGAATTTTTTAAATCCAGATATTTCAAAAACGGCTGCTCAAATCAACTCTTACCGCGTATACCTTCTTAGGTGAAATACGTTGGAGAATAGGAATTTTTATTTAAAAGTTAAGTACAGTGTGGCCCAAAAAAGTTATGTCCTGTTGATAACATTAACTACAGATATATAGAAAGCTCATTAAATTTACAATCCTTACAGGTTAGACAAGCGCAGTTTGACATAATGACACTGTTCAAGATTGTTAACAATGTCATAAAGTGTCCTGAGCTGCTTAGTCAGATGTCATTGCGTGTACCGCAGAGGACGATGCGCGATCATGAATTATTTTTTGTTCAGTTTTATCGCACCAATTATGGTATGTTTGGTTCTCTGACGAGATTGGACTGGTAAATGCAATTGTTCCAAGATTGTATCGGAGTTTTGAACTTTCTGCGTCATTTGTTTCATGTATACTGCCTTTTTATTTTATTTGAATGTAGTAATTGTAAATTAATTGTGTTGTAAAGTAATTCCCTATTTTAAATTATGGAAAACCGTTAAATAAATTATTATTATTATTATAATTTTTTAGCGTAATTTCAAAATTTCATGTTCTTACAAGCAAAAACTTTTATAAAGAATGACCGCACTAATAAACGATAGTTTAAGTGATTTGTTCACGACTGACGAAGTTTTCAGAAAAAAAAACTACACAAAAGGGCCGAGATATCTCTGCAGCAAGATCTTCAACAAATTAATAATAAATGCTTTTATTGTCAGTAAGAATAATATACAAGAAAAAAAAAAAACGAAGGAAAATAACTAAGAAATAATAATAATAATAATAATGCGTTATTCCATTTGACCAGGGCAGATTTCGCACTCAGCTGCCATAGCAGTGAGCAGCGCTTTTACAATCAACCCAACAAAACTTGCATTCTCTGTATAATGTATCCCTAAAATCTTAATTGAATCTGTCAAAACGACATCAGAAAGTATAATTGACTGATATTTCAATTCATAATTTAACTTTAAAACAATATATGATTGTAATATAATTCAATAATGCTAAAGTAATACAATAATAACCATAATACAATAACAATTACAATACCAATAATCACCTATATTACTATACACTTAATTACAAAAGACAACAATCCTAAACACTTAATCATTGTTGCTCATTAACACTTGCCTAATATTGTATTTAAACGTTGGAAGGCTTGTACTTTTTAAAGTCTCGCTTAGTATGTTATACTGCTTGGTGACGTTGTATGAAAAGGATCCACGATATTGGGTTGTACTGTGCTGTGGCGGAGTCAAGAGGTTTTTAAATCTGACATTAATGTTGTGAATAGAAGTTCTAAATTTTAGTTTTTTATACAAATAAGCCGGCTTTTGAGTTAATATTATTTTATGGTAAAATGTAAGGAAATGTAATTGTCGCCTCTTTTCCATATTGAGCCACCCCAGATCTCTAAGTAAGTAAGAGACGCGCGCTCCTCTTCTCAGCTCACAAATGAGCCTAATACAGGAGTTCTGAACCAGTTGCAGTCTGCGTGAATCTGCGCGGAGCAGATTTGGGCCATAAACCACATCTCCATAGTTAAGATGCGATAGTACTAACGATTCACAGAGTAGTGTACGACATTTCTTACTAAGTAAATGGCGACTTGAATATATGAGTTTTAAATTGCAGAAAGCTCTTTTAGTTATAGTCGTGACGTGGTTCGTAAATTTAAGTTTGTAATCAACGAGTACACCTACATTTTTTGCTTCATCTATAAGAGTGAGCTTCTCGTTATTAAGACAGATGTTGACATGCTCTAAGCATTTTAGACGGGCGGCAGCTCTGCCAAACAGCATTACTTGTGATTTTAGGGGATTGAGTTTAAGGCAATATTTGTTTGAAATGTCGCAGAGGGCGTCCAGGTCCCGATTGATTAAACGACAAGAAGCAGCCATTTCGCTTGGAGAAAAGGAAAAAAATATTTGTGTGTCGTCCGCATAGAAATGAGATGAGCAATGCATAAATACTTTATTTTATTGTGAAGTGTATAGTGTAAACAGTAGTGACCCTAGAACGGAGCCCTGTGGTACACCACTAGGAACAAGTGAAAAATCTGACAATTCTTTATGAATTCTTACAGCTTGAAATCTGTCCGCCAAGTAACTAGTCACAAAATTGGTTGCATGGACTGGAAAGCCTAAAAAGCCCAGTAAAGCTGTTAGTAGTTGGTGATTTATTAAATCAAATGCCTTTGAATAGTCCAGAAGTACTAGGACAGTTAGTTTGTTTTTATCGTTTTCAGCAAGTATGTCATCGGTGACCTTTGCTAGGGCTGTGACGCAGCTGTGGTCCTTACGAAATCCTGACTGGTGTTCCGGAAGTATATTATTATTATCAGTAAACCTTCTTACTTCGCCCTCTACGATTTTTTACAATGCTTATCGGTCTTAAATCGTTTAACTGTTTAGGATTGTTTGTTTTAGGTATAGGTATAACATGTGACTTTTTCCAGATAGATGGGAAGGTGGCATTCAAGATACAGAAATGAAAAAGATGTTTTAAAACGGAAAGTATTTGCGGACAACTCATAAGCAACGTGTTAATGCCAATTCAATCAGGGCCAATAGATTTGGATTTTATAGACAGCAGAATCTTAAAAATATCGTTTTCATTGACGGGGTTTAGTTTAAACTCTTGCAGTTCTTTACTAAGCTTATTATTTGTTAAATAATTTAATGTTTGCGCATCAGGTATGCTGTTGGCTTGTGCATTTAGGAAAAAATTATTTATTGTCTGAGGGTCAGAAAGTTGTTCAGGGAGGGTAGCGTTACATTTAGAGCCAATATTCATGGTTTTCAATTTTTTTTAACTCCTTCCACATACTATTTTTACTTCCGTCGCTTATTTTGAATTCAAGATAAGCTTTTTTCTCTCTTTTAATGGCGTAATTGATTTCGTTTCTAAGTGTTTTGTAAAAATTTCAATCAGCCGAATTTTTGACTTTTTGAACTTTAGAAGTGCTTTGTTTCGTTTTGCCATAAGCATTTTAATGGCCCCCGTTAGCCATGGTGCCTCATTTTTTGTAATACGGACAGTAGTTTTGATGGGTGCATGAAAGTCAAATATGCTTAGAATAATATAATTAAAAGTATCTGTTTTTGTGTTGGTGTCATGGGCATTATACACCCGCGAAAAATCTGCTATATCGAGATCTGCATTAAAATTATTTGAATTAGGGTTTTTTAAATCCCGAAATGTATACAGAAATGCTTCAATTTTTTGTTTAGATCTTAAAATTTGACAGGATATGAGACAATGATCGGATATATTCTCAGTATTCAGAACTTTTGTATTGAATTTTGGTACATTATTTGAAACGGCTATAATATCAATTAATTTGGCACTTGTTGGGCCGTACCTGGTTGGTTCATTAATTATTTGAGATAAATCAAACGTGTCGCATATATTTGAAAAATTTCTAGAGTGACTATTCTTAAAGTCGAATAGATCGATATTAAGATCTCCCATACAAATTAGCGAATCACATTTAGGATCCAACACCGAAAGCACACTTTCGAGTTCCCCAAGAAAATCAGTGGCCGAGAAACATGAAGGTGGGTAGAGCGTTCCAATATTATACTGTCTTGTAAAATGTTTAACCGAAATCCATAATTGCACGGTACTTCGTACCTCAGGTACAAGCGCGCGCGAGTCTTAGTTGAAATTTTGCAATAAATGGCAACTCCTCCACCTCTGCCGCTAGCCCTATCGCATCGATATAATTTATACCCATTGAGTTGTACCATCGCATCCATAATGCCAGCATGAAGCCAGGTCTCTGACACACCTATAATGTCGTATTTATTTGAAACAGTGTCTTTAAATCCATCAAAGTTAGCAACTAGGGAACGAGCGTTTATGTGACAGATGGTTAGTGACATATTGTCTAGAATAAGTATTCTTTAAGAGAAAAAAATAACAAATAAAAAACAAAAAATAACAAGAAAAAAAAACCACAAACCTTAAGAGGAACAAGTTTAACAACAATAAAAGACGTATCAGGACTGGAAGGTTGTAACAAAAATAAAATATATTAACTTACACATTTTTTGCCAGATTTTTACAACTGCTGTTTTTATAATTTTGCCACGTTTTCTCTTCTTTTGTGGTTGTCTTGGACTTGCTGTACGAAGAAATTCCAACGAAGAAGGAGATGAGGCCACTTGTGGTTCAGTTGTACCTTGTGTATTAATAGTCTTACCTTCTGCCTCAGACAGGTCTGTTTCGCTGTCCGGTTTTTCCTCCAAATCTAATAGTTCTTTGGCAGTATAAATAGTATTGTTAATTAGAAGCCCGTGTTCCTTAATCCTAGCATCCAGATTGCGAGATTTAGCTTCCTTGAGGTATTTCACTAATATGCGGTGATTCTCCCTATCTTCTGGGCAAAGATCATTGGCGATGGAAATGCTCGTCCCTTTCAACTTTGAGACATTTTGAAATATGGCCGACTTTTTTAAGAAAGAAATGAATTCTATAATGATAGAAGGGTTGTTTGACTTATTTTTTATCTGATATATATTGTTTATATCAGCAGAGATAAGATTTACTCCAAGCAAGTTGTTCAGTGTGGACAGGGTATCGTCAAGTATATTTGTAAAGTGTCCTATTCCAAATATAACCACATTATTTCTACGGAGTTTTCTTTCAAACTGTAGGGTCCTATGATCCAGCTTATTAATACGATTGTGGCATTCTCCTATCCCATTGTCAAACTTGGCGGCTGCTAAGTCGATCTTCTCTGTTAGTGTTGTTGTTTGTGTTTCATTTGCAGACATTAATTTATCATATAGTTCATCATGGTATTGCATCAGAGTGTTCGTAAACTGCACCATGTCTCATTTAAAAAGCAACACCTGGATATTCTACACCAGAAAACCATTTATTCAATTCAGGAATATGTAAAAGAATGACAGGGCGGATACATATTATTGGCCATCTGTAATAGTAAATCTTCACATATCTTATCATAGAAAAATAATCATTATTTCAAATTGTGTTTAAGGACTATAATAGTATATTTCATTACCAGTTCGTAAAAAAGGATTTTTGCGTGCGCGCATCACAAATTATCTTGGGAAGTCATGAAAGAATGGAAAGTATTTTTAAATAGGCCAGACCACTTATAAGTTTTCATATGGTTGACCCGGAACAAATTAATATAAAGATTAGACTGATAGCAAACGGTAGTGTTTTGAACACTGATTAACATACTAAAAGTCCCCATACCTCCACTTTGCATAACAGCCTTAATTTTAAGCCGCCATCTTGAATTTTAGCATTTTTTTTTTAATTTTTGACTATAACCTTAAAACCATGCCGAATTTCGGAAAGTGATAAGACAGCAATTTTGTTTCAAATTAAATTGTGCATCTTGTAGTAGTACAAAAATTATTATTTTAGGTTATGTGATAACAGAGATACAGCTGTTTCAATTAAAATCGTACCGAAAATTTTCAATTTTTTTTCTCGTTTTTATTACTATATTGTAAATTTATATTATGTTTTGCTGATTTAAAACTAAAAAGAAATGAAAAGTCAATTGCCTATTGTGATAAAAAAGTTAAAGTTAACAATCAACCCAAACCCAAGCTAACTTTTTAACAGAATTATATGCGTCTACAAATCTGAAAAAAATTGATAAGAGTGCTTTAATCATAAACTGTCGCCATACCCTCCTTCACTTTTTGAAAATGCCTCGTTAAGAAAAATAAACAAAGCGGCTCTCTTTGCCTTTATGGACAGATACGATTCCAGAAAACACTATTTTTGTTATAGACGGCGGACATCTATTACACAAAGTTGTCTGGCAATTTCCTTCTACATATGGCAGCGTCTTTTCTCAATACCTTAAATATGTCGAGTATCATTACGGCACAAATTGCACAATTGTTTTTGAGGGCTATGAAACAGTGACCACTAAAAACCAAGAGCAATTACGTCGTCATCCAAAAACCTGTGCCGATATATCCATTGCCGATTTAACCACTTCTCAAGAAAAGTTTTTAAGTAACCCTCGCAATAAACAAAATTTTATACGTGCTCTAATATCAAAACTTCAGACTGCTCAAATATCCACAATTCAAGCTGAAGGTGATGCTGATACTAAAATTGTAGAGACATGGATAGGCTTAAAGGAAAATAATAGTTCTGTAACATTGGTTGGAGAACACACACACTTACTCGTTCTTTTAATTCATTATGTAAAAAATTGGGGAATTTTTATGATGCGACCCGGTAGACACCAGACCGAATTACAGACATAGACAAATTACAAAATAAATTAGGCGAAAACATAAAAGATTATATACTATTCTTACATGCGGCAACAGGTACTGATACAACCTCTTGCCTTTACAAACAAGGAAAGCTTAAGGCTCTTAGAGTTATTCAAAACGAAGGGGTGGCTAGGTTGGTTGGAGTTTTTAAAGATCCTTCGGCTAATACATTCGATATTGTAAAAAATGGAGAATCATTTTTAATGACATTGTATGGGAAAAGCAAGTGTGCTAAGTCGTTAAACGGTATGCGATTTTATAAATATAATACTCTAACAGCACGTCAAAATCTTTGTAATAACTTTGAAGTTGCAATACTTTCCCCTACTTCGAATTGGTCTAAGTATCATTTTCTTAGGGTATACTTACAAGTACAAGAACTGTTGGGCAACAAACTAGATCCAAAAGAGTGGGGGTGGGTTGCAAAAAATAATATTATCTTTCCTCAAACAACAACAGATCCGATCGCTCCTAGTTTTATGTTAAAATTAATTTACTGCAACTGTAGGGGTGATTGTAGAAATTATTGCTCATGCAGAAAATCGAACGTGTATTGTTCCAATCTCTGCAGTACTTGTAACGGTAATGCTTGTGGCAATATTCCTCATTTTAACGAAAATGATCTAGAAAGTGATGAAGAAGCTTAAATAGTTGGGATTATTTTTAGAGCCATATTTTATTATTAGTTTTTAGATTGTCATAATTAACCTTTTTGTCTTAACAACATTGTCAGAATAAACAGTTTCATAAATACACCCTGTATGGAAGAAATTGTATCTATAAACTATGTAAATTTTAATGTTTTATATCAATATCTATGTACATTGCCATTTTTCTTTGATTTATATGGTATAAGTACATAGTATCTGTACCTATGTAAGCTTAAATACAAATTTATTTTGTTATTTTTTTACTTAATTTTTTTTCACCGGCCAATAAGTAGTAAGAATAAATATGCGCCGATCTGAAAGTAACTTTATCTAATGTGATTTTTTATTATCTTTATTTTTCCTCTCTTGTGCTTTTTTAAAATGTGAAGTAATTTTTGAGTTATTGAGGTTTTTATTGAAAAAGTACCAAAAATAAAGATGGCGACCTTAATTTGGGGGTGTTATGCAAAACGGAGGGATGGGGACTTTTAGTATGTTAATCAGGGCATAAAACACTACCACTTGCCACTAGTCTCATCTTTATATTAATTTCTTCCGGGTCAAGTCGTAAGTGCATTGGCCTAAAATTCTTGTGTGAATTGTGCAGTGTTTTATTATTGTTTTTAATTTACTATTAAAACCAGTGTAAAATTGGTTTACTTAACAAAAACTATTTGATTTGATCAAGAGAGAGCGATAAGAATGATTTTCGGCATGAATAGATTGGACTCATGTAGAGGGGCTTTGAGGCGGCATAATCTGCTTACTCTTGCTGGTATGCACAAACACCTTTTTACCAATTATTTGTCGGATCATGATCATGCTACCAGGTCATGTGATTATAACATTCCCCGGAGCGTTTTTTTTATAACTATTTTTAATAGTTATTTATATTACTAGTACGGTATGAGCCTTACCGTACGTGTGATATACAAAATTTTATATAAGACCCAGAATTTTGGTTTTTTTATGTTATCAAAATGATTTTCATATTATGAAAGTGACATTACACAAAAAATGACAGTAACTGACGGAACAAAAAAAAATCATAGTTTGATTGAAATGAGTAATGTAATAAGTGCATTACATCACTGAGTGGTGTAATGAGTTTATTACATCACTCAGTACGATAATATAGTATATTACATAACGCAAACAGGCTAAACTGGGTTATGTAATAAGCTCTTTTTGTGTGGGTCTTATATAAAATTATTTTAACTGTGTACACTTTTCAATTTAGTATTTTTATTTCACACTCTTTAAATTTGAGTATACATAGTTTATAGTTTTTAGAAATTTGCGGTAGTTTGTAGGTTTTTAAACGTTATCAATGGTTTTTTTTTTTGATTATATCAGCTAAGTTAGTTTATTTATGCTATTGTTGACGCTGTTCAACACCTCCTTTTTTAAATAAAGACTTTGACGTTGTTAAGAAACTACTAGAAATTATAAAAAAAAGGTTAATATACAGGGTGTTCTGTTACTGTGGTTTTTATATGTGTATTTTAATGCAATATATTTTTGGCTGCCACCTGAGATAAGAATAATCGATTGCATTCTGGAATCGTGAGATTATGGATAACTCGTAATCCGAGAATAATATGAAATTAGATCACATTTATTCCAGCATTTGTTGTGAGATTACGGATTTTTCTCTCTCTGCAACAATATGATTCCTTTTTAGTTTTGTATAAATGCTGGATTCTTGGTTTCTTCACTAGATGTTAGGCCCAAAATAATGGTAAAAAACTAACCAATAAAACGGTTCAATATGTCACAATTATATGAGAAATATTTCTACTAATGTTACTGGCTGAGGGTAAAAAACTCTTGCGTCTCCTCCCTTTTCTCGCAGAATACTAAAATTAAATTATATTTTGTTCCAGGGTTATGTTAAACATTGCTGGTCTCAATGATGCCTACATGGAGGCGGGCAATATAAGTCAGGCTCAGGACCTGTACGCCACATGCGAAAGTCCTAGAAACAGTTATACCGCGTCGTATTTAATCAGACAAAATAATTTGGGAAAAAGGATAGATTATGTGATGTATCATGAAGGCTCAAACGTTAAAATAGATCTTAAGAGCTACAATTTACCTTTGCCAGAACGTGTTCCTAAACAATCTTATAGTTATTCAGATCACGAAGCTATACTGGTAGAGCTATCAATAACAAATGTTATTAAATCAGATAATAATTGTTCTAATGATGTTGCAAGAACTATGTTGCTTGAAGAAAGCATAGCTTTGTGTAACGATGCTTTAAAAGGTATTAACAGAGTTAAACTTCTTTACTGGCTGGGCGTGATATTCTTATTTATAATGTTAACCGTCTGTTTAATTACTCCTCCTATAATTTCCATTTTAAATAAGTGCCCAACTGTACTTGCTATCATAAGGGGAATATTAACAGCATTGATGCTATTTTGTTTTCTGATGGCTACGTTATGGAATAGAATAGAAATGCATGGTGTCTTATCAGGAAAACTTGCAATGGAAGTATCACTAAGGAAAATGAAATTTTGTAAAAATTTATGACATTAATCATGTATAATTTACTTTCTTAAACTTTTATGTAATAAAAAAAATAATTTATTACACATTTTTTCTTAATAAGAGTAAGGTAAAGTTGGGTAACTGTAACCCTAGGTATGTTGCTCTCTTATTAGCTATTACAAATTTCCCACTTTGTGACGTTGTGACGGTTATTTGACTTCTAAAATAAGTGTCAATATACAGTGTGATCGAAATTGGGGTAGGGACAACTTGAAAACTATAGGCTATGTCAGATCGATGACTGGTGCCGCCTGACGGTAGGTTAATTAGTGCTCTGTTATGCAGATTTAACAGGATTATTTGGTCAAACCTCAAATTACCTAATTTTCTATGTATGGTATGGTATGGTCAGCCCTGAAAAGTTGAAGTCAATCCAATAAGTAGTTTTCGAAATATACGAGATGAAGAGACAACCTCTTTACAAAAAACTCTTTTTTACGATGAAATTTACTATTTTAACGATCTGCCCGATAATATTAAGAGAGCACCAAACCTGAGAATCTTTAACAGAAACCTTTTGTTATACTTAAGGAACTACGGTGTGTACCAGTTGCGGATCCACGGGGGGGGGGGGGGGGGGGGGGGGGCGAAATCGAAGTTTTCAATTTGTATGGTATGCTATCCCATACAATATTTTGTTCCGGACCAAAAAATTCTAGTCATGATTGTCGTAGGAAATCACAATTGGGTATAACTTTTTGATAGAAAATCTCAAAACTTCATCCATTTATTAATCTAATAAGTATCTTACAGATCGCAACCCCCCCCCCCCCCCTTGACCAAATTCTGGATCCGCCACTGGTGTGTACTATTAAGAATGTGTTTTTTGTAATCTGGTTTAAATAGCCAAGTGCTAAATAAAAGACATATTTATTTATTTTATTTGAAATCAAATAAAACGCTCGCCCCGGATCGCGAGGCGTACATACAAGGGAGATGCGCTTACTGTTTCTTTGTTCGGGTTAGTTAAAGCAGACACTTAATATTATTACTACTTTTAATAATATATTCTATAACAAGTAGGAAATGTCATTCCATACGAGTTCTCGACTATACTTTCTTTACTCTGTTTTAGAAAAAGAAATTAAAAATTAGTTTTTTTCTCTCCTGTCGATGTCAACTCCGTTACCCAGCAACGGAGAGGGTGATGTGCTTGGCCACCTGCCTTCTGACCCCCCTATTCCGCAAGAAGTCGTTAATCAACTATGTCGTCCGATAACTACTGTCGTTACAGGTTTCGTAACGACTTTTTCAACGACAGTCTTAAGAATGCTATTCTGTAGAGCTATCGTTACCAGAGCTTATTATCGTTTACCCGCGTTGAACGACTACCGAATATTTTTATGAATGCTTAATATCTTCTGAATAAGTACCTAGTTTTCGTACGATTGATAAGTCCGGTTGTGTATATCCTTTCTAACTTGTGGTAAATAAAAAAAAAGATAAACATAATTATCACGTGGGATTGGATTAAAAAAAAAATGTTTAACTTATAGAAAATAACCTAATTTTTCTGTTGTTTTTTTAAACCTTTTTCACTTTGTATTGCATCAATACTGTTGGTTTCTCAAGAGTAATAATTGAAAAAAAAGAGCAGCAAGACTAGCAGGCAACAATATTCCGTTTATTTAGAAGAGTTAGGAAGCAATGATTAGATTAGAAATAATAAATCCGACCCAGTATCTTTAGAAGTTAAACAGTTGTGAGCACAAGAGAGATAAGAGGTTAGTTTCTTGTTGTGAGGGTCCTACAAAATTATTGTAGTTGTAGATAAATGTTTGACGTTTTTCTTTTTTACTACTTACGTAGGTACTGCACTTGTTAATACACCCTCTACTAGTTTGTGGTGTTGGTAAGAGTTTACCATAAATAAATATTCATAATAAAAAAAAAATATTACAAAACACAATAAAAAGTAAGGTTAGATTAAACAATTTGACATCCCAACAACTCTCAACGACAGCATCCCAGCTTGCGGTTCGTGAACGATAATATTTTAACGACAGTCGTAATTTTACAGAATAGGATTTTGTCAAACTTATCGTTATATTTACGATAGTCGTTGAAACATACAGAATACAGGGGGTTTCGTAAAGAGCAAGTAAACAGTAGCGAGCGCGATCCCGACTTGCTATTGACCATTTTCCAACACGTGGCTTTGACAGGTCGACCATTTTGCCTGGAGGACAAACAAAGGTTCATGACCGTTTACGCTAATGACTTATTAGACTCTTTTGGTGTAATTTAATAAGTTTCCAAGTAATTTTAGGATTCATGTGTGACCATTTTAGGAACTATCTATACCTGTGCTACCTGGACTTAAATACTTTTTCGTGTTCCAACTGTATTCCTATCGTAATACTTATTTGAACTCTTCATAGTGAACTCTTAGTGTGTGCTTCGAGCTTTTGTTTACATTCTAAATTTTAGTTTTAAAACATGGAAAGATATTTAAGACTCTTAAGTGCGATGTTAAATGTAGATGCGATCCAAAACTTAAAATTATTGGTACATTGACCCTTATCTGCTTGGAGAGACTGATTTTGAAAATTTAATGTCTTTGCCAGAAGTAGCAATGATGTACTTGGTAAACTACCTTAATTAACACATAGTTTATACACTGGCCAGCAGCTAAATGCATACAAAGGCTTGCAAGCATTCAAATTCCATGAATTTGGTTTAGTGCAAAGGAAGAGAAAACTTAATGCTTATGTTGTAAGTGGTAGTAAAAAGGGCACCACGGACGTCATACTCCATTTCACCATTGTACTTTAGGATGGTGTCCGTTTTCTGTTCATTCTGCTGGATCTCGGGCTGTTGTGGGACCGGTGGAACCTTCTGACTCGGCAAGTATACATGTGTGTTATGTATATAAACACCTTGACGAGTACTCGTGCCATTTGGACCTACTTGATCATGATACGAGGCAGACAGATCAAATCAAATCAAATCAAAAAATGCTTATTGTCATGAAACGGGAATTTCGGTGACAAAGCATGCTATTCTAATGTAAGACAAAGATCACAATATGATGTAAATTATACTACAGACTAAAATAACAATAAACTGAAGTACAATAATTAAGTAAA
Organism: Polydrusus tereticollis; assembly: GCA_963920685.1. Lineage (NCBI taxonomy): Eukaryota > Metazoa > Arthropoda > Insecta > Coleoptera > Curculionidae > Polydrusus > Polydrusus tereticollis. Next base: position 78,360,543 of record OY987331.1, on the reverse strand, counting down.
AACAGTAGGTATGTGGTCAGTATATAAAAAATTAAGTGCCAATAGCCTACAAAAGTGAGACAATACAAAAGTTACAGTGGCGGGTCGTCATAAAATTCACGCATATCATAGTAAGCCTTATCCAAGAGGTTTTTTTTTAAGGTTTTCTTGAACAACTTTAAAGATCCTAACAGTTTGGACCTTCCTGCTGTGCCATAGGGCAGAGGTATCATCAGCAAACAAGGTGAACGTTCCAAAAATATTCAAGCGCACTATGTCATTTACATAAATCAGCAATAACAAGGGTCCCAGGACCGACCCCTAAGGAACTTCACACCCAACCTGCAACAACGATGACCTTGCGCCACCACTACGAACCACCTGAGTACGGCCCTCAAGGTATGAACAAAACCAATCAATAGATGAGCCCCTAAAACCATATCGATGAAGCTTCTACAACAGTATTCCGTGATCCACGCAGTCAAATGCCTTGGACAAATCACAGAATACCGCCGCAGTGGCCCCACCACCATTCAATCCAAGATACACTCTCTCCAAGAAACTGAAGATGGCGTCATGAGTACCCTTAGACTTCCGAAAACCAAACTGATCACCCGTTATTATATCATGTGTCAATAAGTAATTCCACACTCTTTTCTTGACAATTTTTTCGATAACCTTAGAGAGACTATATAGGTAACAAGGAGGTAGGTCTGAAGCTAGACGGCTCATTCAGATCATCTCCTTTATAAAGAGGAATCACAACTGATGACTTTAAACAAGAGGGGAAAACCACCTTAGACCAACTATCATTAATGGCCTCAGACAGAGCATGCAGTGCATTAAAGGGTAACTTACTTAATACCTCGGATGAAATGTCGTCATTTTCAGAGGATTTTTTATTCTTTATTTCAATAATGGCATCCTTTATTTCCTGAGGATTTGTAGGAAAAAAGTAGAAGGAACCAGGCACATCAACATCCCTCAAGTAATCAAGTGGGTCAGTAGAAGGCGCAATTTTACTAGTCAGCCTGCCTGCAATGCTGCAAAAGTACTCATTAAAGGTATCCGGATCCACATCGATATCATCATCAGCATCCCCGGATTTATTACGAAATTCATTAACCATTGCCCAGCTATCCCTCTGGATGTTTGCAGAATGTGCAAGTTTCCTTTCATAATACAAATTTTTTGCAGCGTTTAGAAGCCTGCGATAAATATTACGGTACCTATTGCAATATGTAATGAACAAATGAACCCTGTATCCCTACAAAACTTTCTGATATAGTTCAAGTACCGTAAATTCGCTCCTGAGACTCTTAGACCCTCAGTGAGCCATGCATTGCGTTTTTTAGACATAATTTTAATCCACTTCAGAGGAAATGCTCTATTAAACTGTGTTAGCAAAAGCGAATGAAACAAAGCAATATGTTCATACGACATGTGTACAGAACCCCAGTTTACTTTCTGACACAAGCATTGAAAGTTGAGAAAAGCAGCTTTATTAAATATACGTCCATGCCTGCGCTTCCTGCTTGACTTGGGACGATCAAAACTTAAACTACAACTAACGGCCTCATGATCAGATATTCCCGAGTTCAACACCGAACAACAGGGAACATCACAGTTTGAACATATCGTCGGCTTACTGCCAAAACAAGATAAGTACCTACATTGTTACCATTTTTGCGTTAAGTGCATTTTCGTAACCAAGATGGTTATAAAAGTATACTGCAAAAACCAGATAAGTGTTGGACAATGGAAAACTACTGAAAATATAGGCATTTTGCTCAAAACTGTACAGCTAAAACAAGTTAAATGCACATTTAACAAAAAGTAAGAATTTCATATGCAAAAAGGGAATTACCTAATTCTTCTGGAAAAACAGGTTAGATACCATTTAACTTATTTTGGCTGTTGAAGTTTAGGAGATTGTTAGAATGACTATGCGTATAAAACAGATAAGTGTCAATTATCTCATTTTTGCAGTTTATTTCATCGTTATATTTGAGTGCAAAACCAGATAAGTGTACCTTATCTTTTTTTCCTGAATTATCTGACGAACACCTAGACTGCCGAACTAAATTAAAACGGCACTTATCTTGTTTTTGCAGTAACGTTTTTTTATAGCACACGGCTATGTAAACATAACCTGAAATATTAGTGTATGTTGTATGCATATCGCTGCCTGAAAACATTGGTTTTTATACTTGAAGCAAGTGATTTTAAGGTTGTAAAATAATATTAAATTGGTTATTGGTATTGTGAATTAGTAATTAGTGACAACAATCATGTCCTTGTGCAGTGCACTGATGGTTAAGATGGCATTGGATCAGCAGAAAGATACAGGTTAGTGTATTTTATAAGCAAATAATATTGCGAATCTACCTTTTTTTTTTTTGAGGCAAGGGCCTAGCAACACCTAAAGCACCGGTTCCCGTCAGATCACCGAAGTTAAACGGTGTCGAGCGCGGTTAGTACTTGGATGAGTGACCGCTTGGGAAACACCGCGTGCTCTTGTCTTAGGGAAGAGTGTAAAATGAATCGACATCAAAACCATCCTATTCACGCCGGACAGGCCGGATGAGATCGGATATCTCGTAGGATGAAGGTGTCGTTTCACACTCCCCAGTCGGTAGACCGCACGATTAAAAACCGTACGGTCGATGACCGGTTCAAGATGGCCTCAGATACACCGACGAACCGTAAAATAGTAAAATAAAAAAAAATCTACCTTTTTTTAACACGCTATTATTAGCTTTAATTGATTGTATGTATGTATGTAAATAAGTATGTCTGTAACAAATCTAAGAAGTAGGTTTTCACCTATTTGTAATTATCGTATCCAGCTGAAATTTTTGCACAAATGTGTAGGTCCGATGAAAATACAATAATTTGATAAGTTTTTTCCTATATCCTGAAAGTTCTTAAGGATAATATAGTATATTAAAGTACATGTTTTATAAAGCATCATCTTATAGCACGTGTCCATGTTAAAAAACGAGCCGCTTGCGGCGAGTTTTTTAACGGGACAAGTGCTCTAACTGCTTTATAAAACACGTACTTTATACTATTTTTTCTATTTTGTATTTTTTTCAATAAGAAAATACATATTTAAAAAGAAAATCAACCCTTCAAATTTTGTAAATTTGTGTGTCTAAATTCTATGTTGGTAATACTCTAAATTTCTTTTTATCATAGTAGCCTTGACAATAAATAATATTTTCTTTGTGTCATTGTCACGAAATTTGTGATTTAATATTTCATAGAGTTGTTCATAATTATAATTAAAAAAATATGGAGCATGATAATCTAAGTTTAACTCCCCCTGAGTTAAGGGATATTGCTAATAAAACGATAAATCAACTTTTACCAGAGAAATCCCGAAAACTTTCTTTTCTCATGGATAACAATAACAGGAAACGTCAGACGTCAACAGAATAAAACATTTAAATATAACCAATGCCAACTTTTAAAAAATAAAATTCGGAGTTCGAAATGGATATATTTCGAACTCGCTAGCGCGTTCGAAATATCTATTTTTCGAGACAAAATTAGAAAAAATTAATTTTGGTATTCACTTTTTGCCTTTTTTCTATAAGCAGATGAAATTTTATAGTAAATCTTTTGTTTGAAAATAATTTTTTACTTTTTTCTTCGTTCTACTATTAAGGCGTGTTTTTTAGTATTTTAAATTAATATTTTTATTATAGAGGCAAGTTTGAATGTCGAAAGCGGTCAACTTTGCAAAAAAATAGAAAACGTTGCGAATAACGGTAATGAAACCCTGTTTGAAGAGAGTAAGCCAGGCCCGTCTCAAGAGCATTTGCCTACATTTAATAATATAGCCGACTTGTCGTCTGATTTAAATTCAGATCAGGAGCAGGAGGCCGCTGAGATGCTAGAGTTTTTTGAGGATTCAGACTGTTCGATAAAAGATAAAGATTAAAAATCTTTAAAAATTCTTACTTGTCAGATGGTAGTTTTAAGCAATCAATTTAGTATTGTAGCGCTAACTGTGTTAGCCAAATACGGCCTTATAGTATAAGGTATATATCAGATGGCTAGGAAATATTTTCATAATTAGTATATTATATTTAAAGATAAAGATTATGTTCCAGAGTCACCTGCTGTAGAAAATGAATCTGATACTGGTATGTATTTAATTTAATTATTGATAACGATCCTATTATACATACCCCCTTTTAAAAAAAATTATGGCAAGGAACGAAACGCGTTATATAATATATTTTTTTTATCATTTTAGATTCCTCGGATAACGAAAATGTTTCTGCAGTAACTGATGATAAAGTAAGAACTCGCTGGAAAAACTCGCGGCCTGAAAATTGGAAAAAAAATATCGCCAAAAAAAGACGGACTGAGAGTAAAGCACCGAAGTTTATTGACTGTAAAACATGTAGATTTAAATGCAGTGCTACAATTTCAGAAGAAAAAAGAGAGGTGTTATGTCAAAACTTCTGGGCCTTAGATTTTAACCACCGAAAAGACTTTATTCTTAATAACGTGGACAGTCACAGGCCAATAAGGATTAAAAGTAATCCCTCTGGTAAAAAGAAACCACGTATTGCTTCAAGACGATAAAAAATTACGAGTCTGCAAAGCTTTTTTTACACAAACTCTTTGCATTAGCAAAGAGGTAGTTGAGCACGCGTTCTTAAATAAGGGTGAAGGTCAAATATTTATAGGAACCGATAAAAGGGGTAGAGGACCGCCAAAAAACAAAACAAAGATTGAAGATATTGAAAAGGTAAAGCAACATATTAAAAGCTTTCCTGTAATGGACTCTCACTATACGAGAAGTTCTTCAAAACGGAAATATTTAGATTGTAAATTGAGCATAACTACAATGTACTCAATGTATAAACAATTATGTGGGCAAGATGGTACATCACCTGTATCTTCTATCACTAATAGACGCATTTTTTGTAATAATTACAACTATTCTTTCTTTACTCCAAAGATTGATCAATGCCAGATCTGTACGCAATACAAGACTAATGATGAACAAAAGAAAAAGCAATTACAGCAGAAATATGAGGAACACATAACTCGAAAAGAGGATTGTTATACAGCAAAAGCAAGAGACAAAGCTAGAGCCTCGTTTATCGAGGCCAATTTTGTGTGTGCTAAAAGAGGTAGCTTAGAAGTTGGCACCTGCCTCTTTAGTTACATTAATCGGCTTCCCGCTTGTGTAACAGAGTTATCATTGTTTTCAGACACTTGCAGTGTTCAAAACAGGAACCAAAACGTTACCGCTTTGTTACTCTATTTGGTTCAAAAAAATCTCTACCTAATGATTATAGAACAAAAGTTTCTGGAAAGTGGACACAGCTACATGGAAGTAGACAGTATGCACAGTGCCATTGAACGGGCCCAGAAGTATGTTCCTGTGTTTACTATGCATGATTGGTTAACAATATTTCGCATGGCCAGAACAACAGCATCAAAGAAGAAGCCGTTTCTTGTACAGGAACTAAAGTTTCAAGATTTTCTTGACTTAGACAGCATTTCTAAACTTATGAAAAATAAGGTGAGAAGCGTGAATAATCAAAAGGTAAACTGGCTTAAAGTAAAATGTTTTCGTTACCAAAAAGCTAAACCAGGAATACTTGAGTATAGGTATGATCATACCTCGGACTACAAAGAAATAAACATTTTTGGGAGGAGTCGAAAAATACCCAATTTAAAAGAAATAACGTTAAAAAAACGCATACACGAAGATGCGACCCATAAGTTCAAAAAAAAAAAGAAGATTTATTGGAGTTGTGCAAATCGGGAGTGATTCCAGATGAATTTCATGCATATTATTATAATATACCATCATCCAACGATGTTCAAGACGTGATTCCTGAACCAGCACTTGAAGATAGTGATCCTGAAGTTGATATTTAACTTAACGACAAGTTTCAAAAACTGCCAATAATTTCAGCCAAAATAGGTTAAGTACAGCAAAAATAAATTGTTATAATTATGTTTATAGTACCACAATCTATGTTATTTTATCACTTAATAAATATTTTTTTTCATGAAGTTGTTTTAGTTTAGGTTAAAACTTTTAAACTTCATTTACTCAAAACTAACAAAATGTAACTAATCTGGTTTTGGCAGTAAGCCGACGATATATAGTCAATAGTTGTAGCGGCTGAAATACAAAAACGGGTGGGAGACTGCACATGCATCTGCAAGCCATAAGCTGTCAATAGATTTCCAAGATGAACAGTGCTTGCTGAATCCTTATCGCCATAGTCAATATTCATGTCCCGCGCCAACACCAATTTAGAATTTGTGGGAATATTGCTAAACAGAGAATCAAGTTTATTTAAAAATTCATACACATTACCTGCAGGTGAACGATATACACATAGAATATAAATATTATATTGTTTACAAAAACATACTGAATATTTAAAAAAACTTTCTGTGAGAAGACTATTATATTTATCAATTTTTTGAAAGCTAGACAAAATAAGAGTACCACCATGAATGGAGTTTTCTCTACAAAATAAGGAAACGGGTTTATAATCCGGTACCAGAAAACATTCATCTGGCTTAAGCCAGTGCTCGGTGATTAAAACTAAGTCAGGAAAATTATTCGCCTCTAACAGGATATATAATTCATCACACTTATTTCGCAGCGATTGAATATTCTGTAGAAATATGGTTAAGCGTGCACCATCCTTTGACAAATTTGACTCAGGGGATGATATTATAAAAAAGAAGAATCACTACATCTAGAGATGTAAAATTCTCGGTAATAATCTTTTGGAGAATATTCTCAAGTTAGAGAATTTTCTGAGAATGGTAAGGAAATCGCTAAAAATGGTAATAAACAGAAATAAAATTTTTACATTACATTACAGTACCTACATGTTTTGTATTAAAATATTTCGAAACGTTACTTTTTTGCTTTTGTGATACCCTCTAATTTATTTTGCTCCATGGTTTTATAAACGTTTAATTTTATAAAAACGTCTAAACTGAGCCGAGCGGAACGCCAAAATAAAACTAGTCTCACCACATCATTTACAATTCACATAGCTGTATACGAGTGTACGTTCGCGCTTCTAGGGGATTTCCCTGAATTACTGTTATACTCGGATTCCCCTAGGAGCGCCGACGTAAAACACTGTTACCAGAGTTAACAAAGGTAATTAAAAGGTTAGAGAAGCTCAAAATTTAAAACATTATTGCAAAATTTTTCAGAGTACCTAGATTATGTAGAAAAAGTTCTTTAGAGAATATTCTCGAGAATATTCTCATTCTCGAGAATATTCTCTTGAGAATATTCTCTTCTCACTTCTCTACATATACCTGAACCCACATCACTCTCCAGACCCGCCATGTTGCTATCCTGAACATCCTGCGAAGTAGCAAGGCTGAGCCGCCCTTATCAGAATGCACAGGATCACAACCACCACAAAATGCACCCAACGCGTCCCCAAACCCATTATTCTCCAAATGAAGCTCAGTCGGCTTAATAAAAATCAGATTTTTTTGTTTTGGTCTAGGATACAAGATGACAGTTCAAGAGATAGCGCCCTAATTTTCATCTTTAATCCATTTGCCAAATTAATATAAAAAAAAGCACAATATTTTCAGAAGCAGAATTGATTCTGAGAAAGAAGTTATACATTCTTTCTATTGTAGTAGTAATAATTGGGGGATTCTGCACCATAGGGCCCTCCAATGTTAATTTCGGAGGGATTTTTTATGACTCATATCTCCGGAACCAATGGGCCTAGGATATTGCGCATACGTAGCTGAGGTCTATGAAATGGGTTCTTGCGCATGACTCGAAAATGACACCTGTCACCTGTCAATTAAGAACTGTCAGATGTCACCTGTCAAATGTCAAAATCGACAGCTGATGTATGTCACGTGTTTAGGGTGACGTCATGAGTCGTTTAAAAAAAGAACGGGGTTGATCGGGCCAATAGGGCCAAAGTTAGTATAGCTAATGCCCTAACGGCAGGGGGGTGAAAGATTGCAAATATATGTCGCGTGCTTAGGGTGATGTAATAAGTAGTTTAAAAAAAGAACGGGGTTGATCGGGCCGATAGGGCCAAAGTTAGTATAGCTAATGCCCAAACGGCAGGGGGGCGAAAGTTTGCAAATACATGTCGCGTGCTTAGGGTGATGTAATAAGTAGTTTAAAAAAAGAACGGGGTTGATCGGGCCAAATCACAAAAGTATTTTGAAGATCCCCCCTGTATTTCAAATTTTATTATATCCTTCAAGCTTTTAATTGAATTTTAATAATCGATTGTCAGGTCAAAGGATGGAAAATAACCTTGACGAGTGCGATGCGAATGTATAATCAATATGCAAACCATTAATTATACACGAGGCTTGTCTAGATAATGATTTATTTATGCTAATTGGCTACAGGTAATTTACAACAACAAATATTGGGTCATTTATATGCAAAAATGCATTTCTTAAACAGATAATTACTTGCATAATTTTATACAAAAATCTATACAGGGAAGATATAAAGTAAGTATACAAAGACCTCCCAGATCCCCCACAAATAGAACCAATAATGCCCTGTTTAACAGACCCTGTTCAACGGACCCTGTTATCCAAAACAGAGTCCGTTCAACAGAGTCCGTTGAACAGGGTCTGTTAAACAGGGCTGTTCAGGTCAACAGGGTCTGTTAAACAGGGCTGTTCAGGTCAACAGGGTCCGTTGAACAGGGTCTGTTGAACAGGGCTGTTCAGGTCAACAGGGTCCGTTGAACACAACAGGATCACAACGTTAACACAACAGGATCACAACGTCAACACAACACAGCGAAACCTGTTTGAAGGATCAGCATAGGTCAAAAATCCCTCCGAAAATTAACATTGGAGGGCCCTATGATGGTGAATCCCCCAATTATTACTACTCTTGTCCAATACATTTTTAAATATTCGTGAGAAATTGGAGGATATTGACTGGTAAATTCCTCGAAAATTGCCGGATTCGTTCTCATAGTAGTTTCAAATACCTCCTTTAAATCTTGTGGGGTATTCTCTTCAAACACATCATCCTCGATTTCCTCATTATCAACCAAATCTCCATACCTAACTTCCGCTTCTCTGGGCAAAAATTGAACTTCTTCTGGTTTTGTTTTTACAATCGTCTCTGTCGGTTCAGTTTTAATCTTTGGCTTCTTGGCTCTCTTTTCCATAAGCGGTACAAGCATATTTAGCGGGGTGGTAACTGGTGTTAAAAACTTGTTAAGCGCAGCATCTTCTTCGCTTCTTTCCAGCTTTAAAGCCAAGTATTTTCTTCTTATTGTATTAGAGGCATCAATTATTCGACGTTTAACATTCTTATCATAGCTGTTAAATTGTCGAGACATTGCGACTAAATGGTCTATACTTTACAATGATGACGGTGATACTAACTACATATGATGACGTTATAGTATTATACCGGGTGTTTCAGGAGGTACGCTCACCCCTATAACTTTTTTACTGTTTACGTTACAGAAATAAAATTTTGTGGGTTTATATGTGATACTATTTTGCATTTTCTAACATGGCGGATGCCATTTTCTCACTTCCGGTTTACCCGGAAATGATCTCAACCTTAGATTTTTAAATGGAACACCCTGTATATTTTTGGCTTTATCGATTCAGAACACCATTCCAAATTCAACGACACCCCATACGTCACTTTTTGACATTTTAAATCATTTTAAATTTTATTTTAATTTTTTCATCTAGATTGCTATGAACTCTCTAAAATTGTTTACTTCTAAACCAAAATCTTGATAAAAATACAATTTTTAAGTTTTATTGTATTTTAAATTTTTTACAAACTTTTTAACTTTTTAAAAAGTCTTTTTCCAAAAGAACTCGATTTTTTCAAATGGAAACATATTGGCTCACTCGGGCAAAAAGATGGAGCATTTTTTTCCCAACAGTTTGATATCACACACACAAATGTCAAAGTAAAAGAGAAGAGATAATTTATTAAAAATAGCCATTAATGACAAAAAATACAAGAAGCGCAAACGGCTTTTCATTTATCTAGGTACCCATGACGCCATAATGCTCATAAACAAATGAACATAATTATTACAAATTTAATATATTCATTGAAACAATAAGAACGGTTTAGTTAGTCCAGTTGTTCAAAATGCCTTCCTTGTGCTTCCTGACAGGCGCGAACATTTTGAATTGTTTTCCTTACCACATTTTGTAAATTTTCCCGTGTAATTTTGTTAATGGCAGCTCTTACGCGATTTTCCAATTCTTCTCTGGTGGCAGGTGGAGTGTTGTATACCTCATTTTTGATTGTACCCCACGCAAAAAAATCCAACGGGGTAATATCTGGCGACCTGATAAATAATAATCATTAGTTATTTAAGTCACTATTAATGTATTTCTTACATACCTAGGAGGCCATCTAACAGGGCCAGTAGTACCAATCCAATTTTCTCCAAATCTGTCGTTAAGATGCTCTTGGACTGCACGAGCATTATGTGCCGGCGCACCATCTTGCTGAAAGATAATATTTATCCTGTCTTGTAGTGGCAGCTCATCTAAAAACTGCTCAATTTCATTCCTGAGGAATTGAAGATATCTTTCACCAGTTAAGTGCCCATCAAAAAAAATTGGGCCTATTATTCTACCTCCAATAATGCCAAGCCAACAATTAAATCCAAACCTCGCTTGAAAATTACCTTCCTGCATTAGGTGTAGATTATCTTGAGCCCAATACCTTTTATTATTTCTATTAAACATTCCCAGGTTAGTAAATCTACTTTCGTCCGAATATAAAATATTACATGGAAATGTCGGATCTACATTATTTTTGTCCAAAAACCAATTGCAATACTCCAGTCTTCTGGCAAAATCATCTTCGTAAAGATGCTGGTGGATTTGATATTTAAATGAGTGATACTTATATTTATGTAAAATTCTCCAGGCCGAAGAGACAGTTATCGCGCATTCTAAAGCAATTTCTCTAAGCGATGCTGTTTTGTATGCCTCAACATATGCCAACACATCAATTTCCTTGTCTTGGTTAATAATAATTTGTTCTTCTTCGGGTTCGGGCTCATTCCTCAGCTTCTGAACGAGTCTAGGAAAGTAATGTCTCGAGGGGTGTCGTCTCTCGGAAAACCTGTCAGCATACACCCTGGCCGCTTGAGTAGTGTTTTGCAAACATTCGCCATAAATTAGTACCATATCGATTTTTTCGTTTCTGTTATAAGTTTCCATTTTAATATTTTATTTAGAAATTACTAATACCTGACCGAATTAGAATTATTATTACTGACAGAAAAATCAAACGATAAAATAGCAAGCTACTGTTATGTCAAACTAATTTTAATGATGGTGGAATTTAAATTTGTTATTATGTTCATTTGTTTATGAGCATTATGGCGTCATGGGTACCTAGATAAATGAAAAGCCGTTTGCGCTTCTTGTATTTTTTGTCATTAATGGCTATTTTTAATAAATTATCTCTTCTCTTTTACTTTGACATTTGTGTGTGTGATATCAAACTGTTGGGAAAAAAATGCTCCATCTTTTTGCCCGAGTGAGCCAATATGTTTCCATTTGAAAAAATCGAGTTCTTTTGGAAAAAGACTTTTTAAAAAGTTAAAAAGTTTGTAAAAAATTTAAAATACAATAAAACTTAAAAATTGTATTTTTATCAAGATTTTGGTTTAGAAGTAAACAATTTTAGAGAGTTCATAGCAATCTAGATGAAAAAATAAAAATAAAATTTAAAATGATTTAAAATGTCAAAAAGTGACGTATGGGGTGTCGTTGAATTTGGAATGGTGTTCTGAATCGATAAAGCCAAAAATATACAGGGTGTTCCATTTAAAAATCTAAGGTTGAGGTCATTTCCGGGTAAACCGGAAGTGAGAAAATGGCATCCGCCATGTTAGAAAATGCAAAATAGTATCACATATAAACCCACAAAATTTTATTTCTGTAACGTAAACAGTAAAAAAGTTATAGGGGTGAGCGTACCTCCTGAAACACCCGGTATAGGTATCGAATTTACTACGATATCTGCCTTTATTAATGTCGTTGTCTTTTACCATGACTAAAAACCCATATTTATCATTCCAACATTCAGAGCAAATGCGTTTAAACGAATCGAGAGACATGTCCGTGTTTACATGATCGCTATAAATATGTTTCAAGTTTAGCTCGTCTTGTTTAAACAAAACTAACACGTTGGCATTATCGCGAATCAACTGTTTGGGTACTTTTGAATATGTTTGCGAGAGATAGAATGAGTCGATATCATTATGACGGCCCATACAGAAATAATTTCTAATTTTATCCTGTTTCTCGCAAGCCACATCGTCAAAGATGAATACAGAGTCGGGTTGAGCAGTTGACGGGTCTATTACATCATCATTCTCACCATATGTGAAATACCCCAAACGACAATGTTTCAATGTTTCTCGGAGGAAATCATATTTTTCCTGTTATAAAGATTTCGAATAAACGTACACATTTTGAAATTTTAAACCATTGGCGTCAGTTAATAGACTCATCATTACATTGGTTTTTCCACAATTACTCGGTCCACATATTAACGCCCTAATGGTGTTTGGAAAAAGCTGCCTGTGTTTGTTTGTTTGTTTCTGTTTGGTCATATCGAAATTTTGAATATTTAGGTGGTGTTTTTGTTTCTGCTTCCGCATTACTATAAATACACTCTTTTCTCTTCAAGAACTTTATTTGTAATGACAACGTTGCAGGGTGCAGGTGTCTTAAATAGTACCATAAATCGACTCCCGTTTGAACTTCATTTACCTGGTTATTCATATTGTGGTCCCGGCACTCGATTAAAAGAACGTTTAGCTCGAGGTGATCCCCCAAAAAATAAATTGGACAGTTTTTGTCGAGATCACGATATTGCATACTCTCAGTCTCAAGACTTGAAACAAAGACATCAGGCAGATAAAATACTTGAAAATAGAGCGTGGGAGCGCGTGAAAGCCAACGACTCCAGTTTTGGCGAAAAAACATCAGCTTGGCTAGTCACTAACGCTATGAAGGTTAAACGTAAGTTGGGGGCGGGGTGCAAAAGCTTGACTTCGATTGTGAATAAGCTTAGTAAACACGGCGCTGGTGATATAACCAAGAAAAAGACCTTGAGTAACTTACTAAAAGCAGCACGCATGTCGATAAAGAAAGCCGGTGGACGTAGAAAAATTAATATACCGAGGGTTATACCACTCCCTAAGACTGGCGGGATCCTTCCTTTGATACCAATATTTGCCGGGCTTAGTGCTTTGGGCGCTCTCAGCGGCGGGGTGGCCGGTATTGCAAAAACCGTCAATGATGTTCAAAGTGGGAGAGACAAGCTTCAAGAAGCTAAACGCCACAATGAGACGATGGAAGCCATTGCTTTAGGGAAAAAGGGTAGCGGTCTATATTTAAAGAAGTATAAATCGGGGTATGGATTATATCTAAGAAAAATGCCAAAAAACTACCACTGAAGCTGCCCAAACGCCCATTAACCGATGAAGACATCAAAAACTATACATCTCAATTAAAGATACCCAACTTTAAGGGGGTCTTTATGCGAGATACTCTTCCAAAATCACCTAACCATACTGAGTGTGGTGTTGTCAATTTAGATCGAAACGTCGGATTCGGAACACATTGGGTAGCTTATAAGAAACGCGGTGATAAAGTTGTTTATTTCGATAGTTTTGGCAATTTGAAACCACCCAAGGAATTTATAAAATATATGAAAAATTGTAAAATTTGCTTTAATTACGATCAGTATCAGGACTTTGGATCATCCAATTGTGGACATCTAGCATTGGCTTTTCTCTACAATAAATCTCTATAAAACATATCATTCAAAGTCCCTTACAACAGTCATGTCTCAGACGTTTACGCTAAAAGGTCGTTCTCACCAGCTTGAAGCACACTTTGTTCCTCCAATAGAACTTGACCCAAACTACGAATACTCTCTTGCACTTATATCGCTGAATACTTGGAATACTATTCCAAACATTGAATCAGGAAAAAACAAGATATACTATACTGAAAATAACGTGGAAAAGATATTGAAGATACCTACGGGGTCGTACGAACTGCAGGATATCGAAACGTTTGTTCAGAATCGCATTCTTGATTCACACGCTACTTTAGACGAGCGCAATCACGTCTTTTCGTTGAAACCTAATAATAATACGCTAAGGTGCGAGTTGAGAAGCCAATACGACCTAAATTTTCAGCCAGAAGATAGTATAGCAAGATTATTAGGTTTTTCTCAACGTAAACTAACAGCAGGTGTTGTGCATGAATCAGATCTACCTGTAGAAATAATACAAGTTGTTACTATACGCATAGAGTGCAATATTATTTCCGGTTCGTATTATACAAATAATCCTTCACATACCTTATACGAATTCTCTCCAACGGTCGATCCTGGCTTCAGTATAAATATCGAGCCAAGAAATTTTAATTTTTTCTACCGGTAAGAGAAACGAGCATTTACAATATTTCCCTCACCCTATTGGATCAAGATTAGGCCGGTTAATTTTAGAGGTGAAGAAGTTGTAATT